>OY728141.1:1422536465-1423786465 GCA_963277665.1 Viscum album | reverse complement strand
GGTATAGTATATATAGTGTATATATTTTTATGAAACATTTTCTCATGTTTCAAAGCTTGAGTAAATCAGATTATTATTGTCGATAGAAGTGTAAAGAGGGTTCAATGTTTTCCATATGGATGCTAAGAAAGAATTTTTGAATGATGCTTTAGAAGAATAAGTATATATTGAGTAGAAATATTGGTTTATCATTAATGAAAATGGGAAAAAAATTGGTTGAAGAGGGTGCTATATGGATTGACGTAATAACAAAGAGCATGATATTCAATACTAGATCATTTTTTTGAAGCTCAGTTTTCAGCATGGGGGAGTTGATTAAAATATTTATGTCCACAATGATAGTAATCAAAGGATGATAGTTCTATTTTATATAGAAGAAATAATTTATTGTATATAAGATGAATCACCGTTAAAAAAATTAGGGAATATATGAAAGGTTAATTTGAAATGTCAATGATTGATCAATTTACTTTTTTCCTCTATTAATTAGTGACACAAAGAAAGAATGACATATTAATTTCTCATTATAAATTTACCAAATAGAATTTGATACGATTTAAAATGTATAATTATAGGGATATGATGACTCTGATTCCATCATGAAACTTTCATGATATGATTATTGGAAATAAATTTATATTAAAAAATACAGGAAATTTTTTGGAGAACTATTGTACATGATAACGATAAGACCTGATATTTTTTTCCACATGAAATGAAGCATGGTAGGAATGTAATTCCTAATAATTACACTTAATTCTAGCAAAAAAAATAATACATTGATATATCAAGGGGATGGTAGACTTTTGTTTTTTGTACAATGAAAAATCAAAGAATGGGTTTTTGGGCTATGGAGATATTGATCGGGCTGATTTACTAGATGATAGAAAATCAATGATAGGTGGTGGAATCAATGTTATTTGATTTTTTATTTCTTGAATAAATAATAAATTAGACTACATCACATTAATAATCTCATAATCCCAATATATTTTGGCCACTCAATCTTCCATGTAGTTATTATGATTGATGAAGCAGCTTGATGACATGGGAGTTCAAGTGAACACTCTAATCAGAATCAATTGTGAAAATGAATGTCTTATAAATCATACCAAGAAATTAATTCCCTCAATTAAGGACAGACAACATTAAAATGAAGTATAACATTATCAATAATATGGTGTATAAAGGGTTTGTGATGTTGGAGAATATTATTATATTACTACAAGTTGTAGACATTAAAATAAATGTGGTACCCAAAGAGGCATTTGAGCAACATCGTCTTGCTCTTGGAGTTCAACTTACCCTCAAAACATTAAAATGTGTGTCTTTTGTACCCCTCTCATTGAGGTATGGTGTATTTTATATCTAATGTGATGATTTGTTTTTATTATATATTTTAAGACCACAAGGGTGTTACCATTAGGTATTTTGGAAAAGGGAGAGAAGTTATGGATATAAATGGGGAAAAATATTTCTTAATAAAGATAGTGGAGGAGATGATAAAGGTAGTACTTAATAAGGGAGGGGTTTAAATCTAATTATTCTAAATATTATTAATCAAAGGTAAAATATCATGATATAGAGGGTTTATAATGGAAATTGTTCAGTGGTTTTTGAATGAAGTGTTTGATCAATGAAACTTTCATGCTACTATTGTCTCTCATAATAAGAATGGCTCATTTGGCCTAGAGTGTGTGATGAGTAAATATTTAATCACTAACTAAATTTAAATGAGGGAATTTTGGTAGAATATGGATGAATCATCAATGATTTATAAATATGTGAAGACTTTTCAACAAACCCATAAGGGGATATTATTGGGAAAAAATCCCTCAAGGTATCATTGTAGTGATTTAGGATCATTGTGATTGTTGAAAAATTAGGTTTACATGGTTTTTTTGGAGTTCTATATATATTGTTGACATTATATTCTGAAAAAGATCCATAATATAGGAATTGATACCCTAGATGTGGTGTATGATATTGAGTATACAAATGGATCCATTTTCCAGTGTTTCACAAATTTTGGGGCCCAAAATTTAGAGGATGGCTCAATCATCAGGAACAGTGGATTTCCACAAATGAATCATACAAGTATTGCAATTTAATGGATTTTGAAAATATTGTAGATTCATGATGGAGTGGATCTCTACAAAGGACTTTAGTGTCATGATTTTTGGGTTTCAGGATGGTGTGGAGCATCGAAAACCCGTGATGGAATGATGGAAACACTCTATGACAATGAGAATCCTTGAAAATGAGATAATTTTCCCAGTTCTTCACAATAATAGGGAGTTTCGCGAATGATAATGGATATATTCATGAAATTATGACAATGAGGATGGATTCTTTTGGAATGGGATTCAACACCTACAAATTGTCATAAACAACCTCATTTCAAAAGAACAATATATAAAGAAGATTAAAAGTCCTCGAATTCATAAAGGTGATTCATGAAAATTGTTGTCATAAAAAATTTTATGATGAAATTATGTTTTTAAAGTATATGAAATATGACCAAAAGTATTATTCATTGTGAAGGTACTGAAATTTGTGAAGTCTATAAGAATCCAAAAAATGTTTTTAACTTTTAAAAGGCTATGTGTGCTCTAGGAAAGTGTTTGAGATTCACATAAAAGGTTTATTCATGAAATATGGTTGAGTTTTGAACAATATGTGATCTTAGTGAATGTTTTGAGGATTGAGATGGCAGTATTTACTTGTGATTAATTGGCATGTTTCTTAAAGGTAGTGTGAGATTTGTGAAGGCAGTGAGTTTCGTGGAAGTATTAAAAAGTGATTCCCCTATAAAACATTAATAATGTGATATTCACCAAGTTGATGAATGTAGAAGAAAAAAAAGATCAACTACCTACAACTGGGGAAGAATTTTATGCTCCATGGATGTGGCCCAGTTAGGGTGAAACATGTAAAATTGTTATGTCCTATGAAATATATAATTTCTATTCATACATTTCTATAGTAACATGAGAGAATATTATATTGTTTAATGATGAAATAATATCTGAATGGGAAGTTGATTCAATTCTGTATACCCTAATTCACCCCCACTCTCAGGGTATTTAACCAAGTTGAACTAAGAGAGAGTCCCCCATTTAATCCAGAATATATTGCCTGGAATGCATGTAATTTGGGATTCTCCCTTTATCAATTGCTTACCTTTACCCATTGGATTCCCCCATCAACTAAATCATTTATTTATAGATCATTGTTTAAAATCCCTAAAATTAGACTATTCAAGAGGATCTGATATCCGATAAATTATGTCATCATGTGTTGTATTATTTCATAAATAATGAATGTTATATTCCATTCCCAAACCTTTTCATATTCAATACCACATGACTCAAATTGACATGTTTTAGTCCCCAAGCCACCAAACTAGAAACTTAACTACCCTAGGGTCCTATAACCCACATTGGGCAACCTTCTCTCCACATCCTACTTCGTCTTCAAGTGTCTAGTACCTCAAAAATTATTCAAATCCATTGGAAAATTGTAGAGATAATATCCTTTTTTTCATTAATGTAATCCCCAGGGTCTCATGAATATTGTCTATTAACCCATAAAATAGAGCCATCACCTCCTCACTTGAAATGACCTCCAATCCTTGTGAGCCTCAAAATCACCGTGGAAGAACACAACACCATAGGGTGGTTTTTGAGGATCCTTGACATGTCTTCCCCATTTCATATTCATAGGTGGAATCCCCACGAAACATGATTATCTCAACACAGATTAAAACTACCACAGTGGTATATTAATTTGTATCATTTTTCTATCAACCAATACCCTTAATGTTAATAAATCATTGTATTAGAACACTTCATTGAAATTCCTTATCTGGAATCCCATCTTAGATGTAGCGATCTCAATCACATCATAAATACTCCTCATTCAGTACATGTAGATGGGAAACACTGGATGAATTTAAACTACAATAATATATATTATGAAATATAAGATGTTAAACTAAACCTACATATATTATTATAAAGAAGAAATTAAACAAAATAAATATTTATTCTGAGATAGAGTACCCTAAAATTCTATACCAGATTGTCCTAGGTAAAAAAACTGCAACTACAACATAAGATGGTCTGAGGTAGAAGACCATAAACAACAATAGCAGAATGTTCGATGAAGTATACTATAAACTAAAAAAATAGATGGATTGAGATATAATACAATAATATACAAAAACAGAAGTCCTTAACTACAATTACCTAATCTACAACTTCACATCATCTAAGATAGAAGACCATAATCTACTACAACATAATGTATGAGCTATAAGAACCTAAACTAAAATAAAAGATTCATTGAGATAGAATACCATGAAATGTTGTATAACAATTGTTTGTAATGAACTGTCATAAGAATATTATTAAAAGAGACATGATGCTTGCTAGTATGAAAATCCATAATGGTTTCCATGGTAAAATGTTGAGTCTCTGATCGCTAGACATTGACATTGTGCGATCCATAGAATATTGAGCACTCATGAAATAGAATGGTTATAAAAAAAATTGTTTTGAAAACCTATGATGTAAATCTTGGAAAAATATGAGTCCATGACTACTATGTTGTTCCCACATAATTCTTAGAAATAATATTGGGAAAATGGAAAGAAGATACAAAGTATGGAAAGAGAATTATCATTACATAAAAGAATTTAGGCAACTCACTCAAGAACCACTATACTAAGATAGATTTAGAGCAAATATATATTTCTCAAGTCCCAAGTGAGGATACATATTCCTCTCATTCCATAAAACTACATGAGACCTATTCAATCCGGAATGACATAAAATGCATTGAATATGTTCCATTTTGGGTCCTAAAATGTTGAATGATGTCCAGACCCATGAAATATCTCCACCAATACAAGGGTACCTACCCATTATTTCATCACAAAGTAATTGCATCCCCTTATTCATGTATGAGACATATCAATATATAATCATTTATCATTATGTTCTTACCCATGAACTTTTATTCCATATATTTGAGCTTGATCTATACAGGAGTCTGGCATCCAATAACTACATATGGATTGATTGTCATTCCCTTGGGATAAATTAAATTTATAAACAACTTTTTGGGGATCCTTCCATAAATAAAGTTTCATATCGACCATTTTTCCAAAAAAAAATGTTTACATAATATCCAATTTAGAGTATTCGTGATTCAACCAAAGGATATTAAAATTTGAAAAATAATTCTTCAAAAACATCTCCCTCCTTGAAAAAATTGCGGATATACATTTTGATAACTCCAATACATAGATTCAATAATATCCACCTAGTAGAGATCATAGGCATGTTATTTATTCATGTAAACAAATAAATCTTCTTCATTAACGTTATACTCTAATTCATTTTATTCTGGAAAAATATAATTTGGGCACGAGGTGTTTCTGTTACCAAAAATTTTCCACCATACAATTTTACATCGAGGATTTTAGATGTATGATGCGAAAAAATATACAATTCATATTTTTTATGATGGACTTGGTGGTCTAATAATTGGTTAATTAGATATTGGGAATCATTTATAAGGAAATTATATGATGGACCATATTTATACTGAGATTACTTTATTCAATGTGTTGAGGCTTCCCTTGGAAACAAATTGTCCATTAGGATACCTTGTCATCCAGCACTACCTAGGATACATTTCGATGTTGTTTGAACCATGCCATGGTAGCTAGACATCCAGCTAGTAGTGATAATGGGTGTGTGGGATAGTATATCGTTCGTTTTAAGCACACATGGTGTGTACATTGTTCCTTATGTAGGACATGTAATGGGAGGGAGAAACCAATGAGGTCATGGGTGTGTGTATTGTGGGTGTCATCCCTAATGGTGGATTAATGAATTTTGTGAACAAAGAATTATTATTAAGCACTCAAAACCCCAACACAAAATCAATTATAGTCCTAGAACTAAGAAGAATCATTGTTCATACGTAAAAATATACAGATTAAACATCCCCCATATGATATGACCACTAGAGCCTTTTGATCACTCTCCCAAGTCTTCTTAAACCTACAATTAGAATGCCACACTCTTAAAAACACTAGTTTACTAAAATGGTCCAGAACCGATTCACACTCAATCCCACTAGTCTATGACCACCATGCCATCTTTATACAAGGATCAAAATGAGACAAAGGAGACATGATCGATGTCCCAAATCCATGCATGAAACATAATTTCTGAAATAATCAGATCCATCATTAATATCCACCCATGGGAGCCTCATGAATCTATCATGATATTTTTTGAAAATCATACAATCACATTAGTGATGATCATATAAAAGAGATCTCACATCAAATAGATTTCATGAAAATCAACATATTTTTTAAGTTAACGAATGTTTTGATTCATAAATAAATCATTCAAACAATTTATATTCTAGACACCATATTTTCACATGATCAAGAAGCGGATCAGAAAATGTGATCATGTGATTTTTCCCAAATTTACCCAAGTTCTAAGGGTTAAGCTGTCGCTTGCAGTGTAGCATGGGTTGTTGAATCCTCAGAGCCCTAAGAAGATATTTGACACACAATAAAAAGAGATGGGTTTTTGGAAATTAAGTGGCCAACTTTGATTGATTTTATATGGTTTTAAAATATCCCTAATATATCTATTTGAATTCAAATTATTAGAAAATGAGTTGACCCTAGGTTATTTCATGGGGTGGATTGGATGAATTATTTTTTTTACAATTTCAATCTCATTAACTTGAGAAGGGTTAATGAAATGAATTCAAAATAACCTCATCACTTACTGATTAAACACCTTCACAAACATATTATAACTACCTATACACTTGTAAGATCATTTTCATGAGCACTCCATGGTAAAGTATCTAATTAGCACATAAAACTGGGGTGAATAACTTCAATAAGGAAGAGCAAGAGAGAAAATCATTGAATGAAACAAACTCAAATAAAAGAAGTTAATACCATTTATAGAGTGATAAATAATTTCCAATACAGCCCCTTGATAATCCCTTGGATCATACCATAAAATATTTATCCCTCCATTGATGACATTTGGTCAACGGAAGCAGGAATTAGACTTACGAGGGTGGAATTGAAGAAATAAAAACAACAAAATAACGATCGCTCCACCGTTGTGTGAACAAAAGCACAAGGATTAGTGTGAAAAAGTTCACACCATGAGGAAACGGTATCAAGGTGATATAAAGATTAACAGAATAAGATAAGAGGAAGACCTTTTATTGAAAACTATGGTGATTCGAACAACTTACATGAGAAGGAAGAACGTTACAAAGAAAAATTGGCATAATAACATTACAATGAAAACAAAGCTCCATGATCCTCCAAATCCTCCAAAAATACTACTTAATTGGTATTTTGGAAGCCTTTGGCCGATACATCATCATATCAAGTTCCTATAATTAATTATGGTGGGGAAAGGTGGGTGGACAATTAATGGAGATGAGACTTTTCCACTCTTCCCCCGAAATGGTGTCCAGCTTGCCTCCACCGGAAATACACACCGAAAGTATATTATATATGAACGAATTAGAGTGGGCCATAGATGGATAAAATGTATACAATGATGTCATCTAAAATCCTGTAAAATTTCAGACCAAAATAATATGTGGTTCGCGAGATATGATTTAAATGGTGGGATCTTTTTTTGGGCCTCAGAATCTAGCCCAGAATTTCATCATCAACTTGGGCTTCCAGGAACTCCCTTAAAACATCCAAATTATCTTGGGACACTATGAAATGAAATGTTCCCAATGATATCCTCTATATTTATTTAAATTTTCTGAATCATTGAGCTTCAATTCTGTCCCATAGAATAATTTTATTGGGCTGCAATCCAAATCACTTTGCCCAGAATTTGGTTGGTTAAAAGCCCACTTTGGTGGTCTTCCAAATTGATTCTCTAAGTTCTCCAAAAGAATGAATTGTTCCTTATATAATGGGAGACCTGAAAATAATGTATAAACAATAAATCAAGACAATTATCAGTTTTATGAGATGTTCAAGAAGGTACCATGTAATAGTTCATTTTTAGAAGGAATTATAATCATAATGTGAAATAATGTTCATAGTGTAAGATACACAAATAATGGTGTCTATGATTAATAAAGAAACTGAATATTATTTTATAAACGATTAATACTAGCCTCATTTAGGATCTAATAATCATGCATTCACATAATTATTCGGGTGATAGAAGAGGTATCTTGGACTTGGAAGATACATGCAATACTTTTATGTTTCCAATTTTGAAGCACCTGACCTTTGATAGAGAAACTATCCTCCCAAGTAACACATGATCACATGAAATATGATCATTCAAGTTGATCATGTGAAACTTTTAAATATTCACCACCTCAACAATATGAATGAAACCATTTTATATACTTTAAATAAAATAGCCATGCATATTCACCACTTGAATTGAACACTAATCATCTATTCCTATGTATCTAATGGGAGAAGAACATTGAATCACATGAATAAATAGTAATTTTTTAGTGAGGAAATTTTGATTTTACTAATGATTCACATAAAAAGAATATATCATTTCATTAGAAGATCGCACATCATTCCCAAACTCCATAGGATCATGCAGATACAAATAAATACTGATTATGTGATCACATAATTCTATGAAATGAAGGTATACCAATCATTCAAAGATGAATCCATCATGAAAATCACAGGGTATCAGATGATTATTACATGAAAAATAGATATAAAAATCATATGATATGAGAACACTTCCACAAGATATTGAATATTGCATGAACACTATTAATAATGGATGAAACCTTAACTTCCTATATATATATATATAAACCCATATTTCTATTAAAATATAGGGGGGAGGAGGGTTAAATGGATGAGAGAAGATAAATAGATAATAAGGGAAGGAATATAGGAGGGGAAGAGAAATAGATATGGCCTTTAGAGAAACTCTATGGGAAATAATGAACTCCACATGGTTATACCATCTAAATTATCACATGATTCCTTATATGTAATGTGACATTATCACAAGAATATATGGGATAAGGCATCCTCAGGAAAACCCTCTATTATACGGAGAATTATCATGAACCCCATGTCATATGGGATTCCATCCATAATTCAAGAATCCTGTTAGATAATATTTGACATGAATCTTCTAAAAATATGATGACTCTATGCACTATATAATGACACATTTTGTTATGTGGTGGCGTAATGATTTTGTGATCATGAAACTTTAAAACCTTCCCTCACTCACACAATTTCTTTTTGTGATCATGGAACTGTTATACGCACAAGATAAATAAAAACGGGATGAAAAACCTTATCCATTCACCATCTTCCATGAATGTAGCTCCAATATTCATCCCAAATAAAAGTTCTTATAAGATCATTCAAGACCCCCTTGAGGTTACATGAATCACATGAAAAATTGAACATCATGGGATGTCTTCATGTAGGCGCCCCTCAACTTTAATATGGAATTGACATGAATATAATTCCATTTATATTACCTCTTATCACCATGAAAAACTTATGATGTGTTCCCTAGACAAGAACACTCAATAACTCACTCCTTCTAACATGCACATTTTTTCCCATATGGTAGTTTCATGAACTATTTAGACATTCAACTTCTTCAATTTGATGTGCATGTGATCCAAGATATTTTATTAAGGCTCCACTAAATTACTCACCTAAGATCACATGAACACATGGGTCCTCATATGTCTCATTATTCATCTCACATTCAGTGTATATGTAATCTTCTACCATTCAAATTTACCTATACAAGTCAATTTAGATCATACAAATCCCCTAAAAATGTAAGCTTCAATCATGTGATGATCTAGGGATATGTCATGTAAAAACCCTTTAACATGTCTTACAGGTCAAGCATACACCAAATGAAAGATCATTCTGATACCCTACACATCTCATATAGGTAATCAGGACATATATGGAAAACAATCAAGGCATATATTGAAGAAACTATAGACATGGTAGGTAGAGACCCTATGACATGTCCTCCTTGTCCCGTGGATATAGTTGGACATACACCATGTAAATTATATGAATTTGTCCTTTGGATGAGTACCCCATTACAAGGTGAGTCCCCTAATATAATTGATACACAATTCATGGTCATAATCTCTCTTTATCTATAAATGTATAGAGTATGAATATGTGACATGGGAATCTATCTTTGTATAATCCCATAACATTATAATTTATTCATGTGTGATCAAATATACAAACCTATTAGGGGGTTGAGAATAAATAAACATGAAAAAAATAATTTCTATCATAATATGATATTTGGTATATATTCCTAGGGCCCAATATCAAATGGGGATCCATCCCTAGTGTAATTACCTTTATATGAAAATATTCCATACTCATTGAACCAAATTCGCATATAAGTCAAACATTATTCCACATCCATAATCTGAAAATAAATGGGTTTATACATGATCATACATTAATGTGTAATACCAATCTATTACATGATGTACATAAAGCCCTACCAGTGGGTAATGGAAGAACTAAACTATGGTAACATTGGTTCATATTCTAATAAGATACATAAGATTCCATCATAAGGATTGGGATCCATAAAATATTATCAAAAAATGGTAATCATACCCCTATAAGGGAAACATTAATATATAATACCAATATAAAGTATATCTCATGTAATGTGTCCAATCATGCTCTACAGCTTCTTTCTCACAATGATCATTACTCAAGAGGACTTGGAGAGAGGCGATGATTGCACATATAACATGATGAGGATACTCCCAGTATAGGACCCCATTGGTATATAATTTTGATTAAATCTCATAATTAGGGAACAAATACATGATTATTTTCTCCAAAAGACCCCTGTTTTCATATCTATTATGATGCAGCTTCCATAAAATGAAATATGTTGACTCCGATTCACAAAATTATATGATATATATGATTATTCTACAAGGATTGAGCCAAGTATTCATTCCCTTTATATATGATGTTAAAATTAGAAATTTTATTCCAATAATGTGACCCCAAAATATGTCCAATAATATTTGTTGGTTTTGATACATGTTTTCATAGTGTTTGTAAGATTCCATATAGAGGTTCAATCCCCTCTCCAAGACCCCAAAAACCTCCATAAATGGTGATAAACTATAGGATTCCCAAACTTGGATATAATGTAGTGCCTACTAAATAATTAAGTAAATAACAGAGAATATGAGACACACATCATTATTCCAATCAATATATTGTCCAGATCATATCATTTCTGTAGAAGAAACCTTATCTATTTTGAGGCATGGGAATGATTTCATTAACCCTTTATAAATCTATATGAGAGGTTCATAATAAGAAATAATTCCCCCTAAAATAATGTGATGATCCTTAAATCACATACTATAAGCCAATATGTGGTCCTAATATTCATTGGGTTTTAAAACCCAAAGGACTACCTACAATTGTAAATAAGGTTCATCCCTTGTCACAAATTTTTGAACTGTTAGGTGTTGCTACAGATAGACCCTATTAATTCTAATGATTTTGAAACTATACGTAGACCCTAATAATCAACCAACAAAATAGAATATCTAGATGAATCAATGATAATAGTGAGAATGTTAGCCATCACACATGAATATCATGGAATGTGGATGATTTAGGTGGTAGGTATGATGAAGACTATGATTGATACATATTCAGTGATGATAAATGAACACAATAACATTGTATAATGTTGAGGATTTAGTTAAAATTCCACACAAAAAATTTGATCATAGAATTTTTTTTAAAGAAAGAGGTTCATTATGGTAAAATCACAGACATCATTGATTTATTAAGTTGATCCAATGCATGTGATTGAAGGATTAGACAAACAAGTGTAGATTTTATCAATGATGAATGAATTTAAATTGATTTAGAGGAATGATATTTTTGATTTGGTACCTAATATATAAAAATATAATTTTATTAGAATAAAATAGGTTTATTGAATAAAGTAGAATGTAAATAAATAATTGATGAGAAAAATTTTGGGCCTATATTCAATAAATATTCTGAGTTCAAAAGAAATGAGTTCAATAAGATTTTTTCCCTAGTTAATAAACAAGAAAAAATAAGGTTATCTATTCCAATAATTTATCAAATATGATATAAAATTTAATTAAAATTAATATGATGTTTCATTCCTTAATAGTGAACATTTGGAGGATTTATTGTTTGAGAAACTATAAATATTTTATTATAGACGATAATACATGATATTTTTGGATGAAGAAGCAATTATATTGGTTAAAAAAATATCTAATATCATTGTATTCAAATCTTGTAAAAAATTTTACGCTGTTGACTATTAGAAAATAAAAAATGTATAATAACAAAAAAATATAATAAAAAATGATGTAATTGTTATTTTTATTGGTTATATAAAATATATGTTAGAATAAAGATATTATTTGAAAATATTTTAACACTCAAATGAAGGATTTGTTTGAGATTTCAATTCTTAGAGATTTAATGTACATTAAAGGTCTTTAAATTTCTCAAAATAATGATCACATAGTTATTTCTCAAGGAAATTATTCTAAAAGGATAATGAATATATTCAGAATGAATAATGATAAGATGAGTGAGAACTAAAATATAAATGAATAAATATTTTAAATAAGAGAATCAAATGGAGATTATGAATCTTATTTGGATTTTTCTTTAATTTATTACATCATGGACATATCATTTTATTTGTTAGTATAGATTTTAGTATGAACCTATTAATTTCATTTCATATTAATGGGGATAATACTATTGTATATTATGCACAATAAAAATTATGGCTACTTTATATAATAAATGGAAACCTTTTCATTATGAATATTATGTTATATATTAGTTTATATGTGGTAATGAGTGGATGTACACATTAGGGGGAGTGTTTTTCATAGGGGGAATGTAAGTAACATCAAATTGGAATACATTTTTTACCATGAGTATTGATGAAGTGGAATATATTTATAACAAAAATATCAAAATTTGTATA
The DNA here is from genome assembly GCA_963277665.1 of Viscum album. Taxonomy (NCBI): domain Eukaryota; kingdom Viridiplantae; phylum Streptophyta; class Magnoliopsida; order Santalales; family Viscaceae; genus Viscum; species Viscum album. The sequence goes on along the minus strand of OY728141.1, from coordinate 1,423,773,356 downwards.
TATTAAGATAAAAAATATGGAGCTCATGGTGGATGTGATGTTTCGCCCATTTCCAGGATACGATAATCAACGTTCCATCAACCATTCAATAAATCCAGGGAAATATTGTCAATGAATTAAAACTGATAACAAGTTCCATTTTTATTATGGGGAAGGTATAAAAATGATTCATGAATATGTAATTTATTCAAAAAATTAAGAATGTATCAGTTCTGTGTAATAAATTATTTCCAACATATTTGTTTAAAAATTTATTTTAATCATTTGAGTATAATCTTATCATTTTTATGGTTTTGTTATATTGTGTTTATCCCCTATCTTACTAAATATTTGTATTTATTGTCAAATTGGGTGATAAATTTATAAATTTTGAGATAATTATTTTTCATTAATGATCATATGTTTCTCTTTCAATGGGAGTATATATATTGGGTATTTTTTCAAAGTGGAAGGTTGTTAGTTCATTTTGTATGATTTTCATATACATAGTGTTTCTGTTTGTGAATAAATATTTTTTGAAATAGGTGGGTTTTTTTTTGTTTTTATGTTTTTGTTTGAGTATGTTGGAATGAAATATATATATTACATATATATATATAGGATAATCATTTTATGTGACTAAAATATTGAAGGAGATTTAGAGCTATTCTTAAAGTCATTATCTGGATTGTTATTAATTATTAATATTTCGTATATTTTTTACAATAAAAAGGATAATTGTTTTTGAATTATTTCTCATTATTAAAGTTAATATATTATTAAATCGTTATTTCTTTTATAAAAGAGTTTTATGTTCTTGAGTACAAATAAGGAGCCATGGGGAGTATTTTTGGGACCTAAAATTTGTTTGGTTGGATATTTATGATCAATCATGTTTTGGTGTTTTTAAAAGAGTTAAAATGAATTTAATTTATGGTGGAATAATATTTTTTTAATAATAATAATAAATATTATTAGATTTTAGGTTATTTATATGAGTTGAATTATTAAAAGAGTCATCATGTGATGTTTAATTTGGATGAAAATATTGAAGTAGTTTTTGATGTTAAAAAGGGGTTTTGGTGATTAATTTATTCTAGAAGAGAAATCACATTGTAATTTTTAATATTATATAAAAATATTTCATATGGGTGTTTTTAGAATTTATTTATAAAAAATGATTCCATTATAAATATTATTGCATCATGATTTTTTATGGTAATGATTCATGGGTCAGTCTTCCTGAAATTTTAATCAATCCACTATAAATAATACTTTGACTTAAATGAGTCCAGGTTGGTTATAATGTGAAGTTAATATTTTTAATGGAATTTTTTGATTTTTTAATTTTTCACTAATTTTTATATGCATAAGGAAATTAAATTTTGTTACTGTGTAATGGTGTAGTGATGATTTTTTTTGGTTGGTCACTGTTAGGATAATATTAGGCTATGTTTGATATGGTTTCACTATAATGATAAATTATATTACATAATGTGTTTGGATAGAGTTTCAATTATCAATGAAGTTAAACTAAACTCTTTTTTAACCACTACCATATAATATAAAAAGTAATATTATATCATGATTTGAGAAAGTAACCATGTTACATTTTATTTGATGAGTTCTATATAAGGATACTCTAATGGGACCCCTAGTGATCATAAACCATATATTACCTGATACAAATGAATGAATTAATCTGATGTTCAAATATATGTGAGCGTTTATAGGAGTTTATGTGAAAAATATGTTTTTTATTTTCAATTTTGAAATTAATTGAGTGGTGTGATAATATTCTACTATAGTGTGAGGTACGAACTTGTTGGAGGAATAGAAAGATATATAGTAATGTGGATGTATAATAAAACCAATGATGAACATGGTATATAACTCTATTTATCAAAACATTTCATAAAAAAGGAATATATATATAATGTGTTCATTTGAGAATTACATTTAAAATCTTTAAGGTTTTTTGGTGGTGTAGTGCTTGATTGAGTTTTTATTATATGTTAATGATTATAAATTCATATAAAAAATATTAAATCAAAAAGGATGTTAAAGGATAACATTTGGTGATTAAAGAGGAATTTTTTTCAATAAATATTACTTTTTTATTTTATAAAATGGAGGTGAAATTGTTTTACTCTAGAGATAGATACATTGAGATTATTAATGGTGGTTAATGACTATTTATTGTAAAAAATACTACATATATATAATTAGTGTGGTATAAAAGTGTTACTATTACGGGGAATGTTATTTTTATAAGAGTTTATGGATAAACACTACTCATTATAAAAATATTAAAACTCTTTTAGATTATATAGAAATTGATGATGTCATTCCAAGGAAATAACATAGAAATTTATTCAGAATGAATAACCATGAAAATAATAATGTTAATAATTTTTTTATAGATTCATAAAATATGTAATAGAATAAATTTTTCAATCTAAAAATCAATTTATAATAGAATTTTTTTTGATAACCAAACAATATTCATAATATCTATTATAAACGATAATTTTTTAGATATTTTGATATATATATATATATAAATATTCACCCACTATTAATGAGTGCTTATGGGTCCTTGCATGCCATCTATATAGTTTATTAATCCACTCTCATACGGAACACCATCAGTTATGATAATACTGAGCCATTTCAACATGATCAAAATTTCACAATATATTTCATTCAATAGAATATAATAATTTACATGACTCTATAAAGACTCACCAATGGGTGTAATAAAAAAACCAAAACTAAATGGTTTCAAATGGTCTATAATGGACTCTCATAAATTATATGAAAAATATCCTTAATTTAGAAAACATAGACAAAACATTCAACTAAATATTGATGAAATATTTAGGAAAACTCATCATGAAATATTACATTCACCAAACCATCAAGTAATTACATGCCTATTTTTCTATAGAATCATCCAAACACTATACATGAAGTATGAAATGTTATAGAGTGATTTAATCATTCAATAGTGATATTACTCAATTAATACCGAGTCAAAAATCATAATAATTGTAGTGACCCAAGATTAATGTGGATTTTAAATTATGAATCTCATCATTTAAATAATATATATTACAATAAAAACATTACCTCGAAACCTAATGGTTTAGTGTCTTTGATACTAGAACCATTAAAAAATCTATTTATAACACTTGTAAACATTTCTCCACAATCCTGATTTTCTATACCATTTTCCTGATACCTCATAAGAAATTATTGTTAATATGATATTTTTATTGGAAGCATATGTACAGGGTGAGATCAAATGATTAGTAAGGTAAAAACATATTATAACATAATAGGTTATAAATATGAAGGATAAAATGAGTAAAATGACAAATATAAAATTAAAATATCATAAGACTATATATGTCAACCATAAAACATATTGGAGAAATATTAAATCATAAAAATAATTTTAATGATAAATTAAAGAATTGAACATGTATAAAACAAATCTCTATAATCATATAACAAGTTATCCTAAAATAAAATTAGGAAATATATTAAAAATAATGAATAATAATAAAAACATATCATTTAATTAAATTATATCCTTATAGAAAATTTTGGAATAACAAGGTAAACTACTTTAAAATCTGGCACATCAATAAGAACAGTATAATTTTTTTTTGAAAAATCATTAGTCATATGTATACGTTAAAAAACTAATTAGGGACACACCTAAAAATTTAAATAAATCTCTCATAAACACACCTATGATAATAACATTTGTTACATAGAGGAATATCATATTAGATATAAACATAAATTTTTTATTGTATAGAGATATTGGAACCCATCTATCATCATTTATACATATGTGTGACACATAAAATAGATCATAAATATATCTTAATAATACCGAGTAAAAAGAATAAGATTTTAATAAACATGAACTTCAGTAATAATATATATCAAAATCTAATTTTAGAAAAATAATTACATGATAATTCCAAATAAATTATGATCAAAATATCACTTCAGGATAGATAATCCTTGGAGAAAAATGTATTTGAAAATTAAAAATTATTCACAAAATAATTTAAACATCATTATAAAATATTATTCTTAAATTACATCAAAACCCCTTTTTTGAAGATAAATATAATAATTTTTTAAACCATGTTATAAATATTTTAAAAAATAAATACATGAAAAGATAAAATTTTTATCAGAAAAATATTGAGTGAAAGATAAAACATTTGATTTTTAAATGATTGAAAACTCTTTTATTTAATTTATTTTAAAAACATTGTTTGAAAACCATTATTGTTATTTTTTTTTGAAAGTTTCACTTCAAGAAAGGGGTAATGATAATTACAAGAATCATATATAATAATACATATTATCCTCACAAAAATATAATAGAATATTAATGGAATGTAAAAACATGTATATGGATGGAATATTTATTAAATGTAATGGGAAATACTCATAATAAAATGCATTTTAATAGATCCATAAAGTCATCAATTAAAAAATTATTATTTTTAAAAAATAATTTAATATAAATGAAGGTGGAAATAAAAAATTAATGTATCATTGTTTATAATATATAATTCTTGAAAGGTAGATGTTGATGAAGAGTGAGTATTACCAAAGGATGAGATTTGTTTCTCGAAAACCATTTAAATATTTGGTAAAATTTCAATAAAACCCACATATGAGATATAAATTTAATTAGAAAATTTTATAATTTATTAACATAAGAGGATCATGATAAAAAAAATTAGAATATGTCAGTATTAACCCCATTGAATAGGAAATGAGGTTTAATGATTGAATATGTCTCAAGGGATTCGAATTTTAGATATAGAAACACTTACCATGTTTCCATTCATAGTGGGATTCAATCTAAGATTCTTTATAAAAAACATATTTGACATTATATCCTATTTCATAACCTTAATCATAAATATTAACCATTAATAATCATTATTATATATTCTTATCATGAGTATGTCAATTAGTGGTAGCGTTTTATCACCATCATTTTTAATAATTTCAGCTATTTCCACATGTTTAACAGTATTGATAACACTTCCCATAATTTGAAAAAAATTACAATTTTGTTATATATTTTAATTATATTTAATATATAAGATATATTCATTCATAATGTTATTATTTCAATCCATATGTACTTTGGTTAGGTTTTTAGAAAATGAATTTGAATAAGGCTTAATATGGAAATTATGGTGGTCAAATATGATTTATTAATAAATTATATATATATTGTACAAATTTTCAGAAAAAATTAATTATCACTATATATATATATTAATATATATTAATATCAATATTTATTTTATCATATTCATCCAATATATGATTATAAAAAATCGTTCACGTTGGTCGTTAAAACATACAAAACATAAATAAACTCTATTTCATTGGGCATGTATGGTCGACTAAGTGTTCAGTGTATGATGATATCATTGTAATATAATTATAAAGGTATTATTTTAACTTATTTAACACTTTCAGTTAGATATTATAATTTCTATATAACCTATTAAAATCGACATGAAAATGAAAAATGTTTCGTTATGGAGATAGTAGACCCCACATATTGATTTTTAGCATTTCCATCTCACAAAAAATTAACATGGGGTAAAGGTTGATATTAAATTAACTTTTATAAATAATTAATAAATTATATATATCATATTTTTCAATATTAACATAAGAAAATATATCCAAGAGAAGTAGTGATGAATAAGTGAAAGACGTTGTTTTTTGAATGTGGTAGTTCATTTACATTCCCGAATGAAATTCATATTTTTCTACATGAATGAAAATGACTAAATAACTATTATACCATTATTTTGATAAAAAATAATTATAATAATGGTATAGATGTATTAATTTTATTAGTTTTACAATAGATATATAAGATTAATATTAATTATAAAATCTATGATGAAGATAATACTTATGTTGGAGACATTATATTTCCTTATAGGACTCCATAAAATTTAATGGCTAGCACTTACTATGACTAACCAGAGGACTATGTATGTGGTATATGGTTCCAAACATAGTTCAATAGAATACCATAAAGGGGTAAATTGATTTTAAATTGTATCTTTAATGGGTTCATGTTGTTTGGTTTTATAGGTTAATGTATAACAACTTTTGAAAAAAAAATAGTTATATCTTTCAATAAGGAAATTTCACTGTCAATATCTATGTAATATCCTAATATATTTTTAAAAAAATATTTCTATAGCATAGAAGATATGAAACATAGTGCCTACAAAAAATATCATATTATTATTATTTAAATATGATTGTAACAACCTAGATGTTAAAACAGTGAAGATGAATCAGTATAACTAATTTATGAAATATATAATAGTCCTAATCATTACTAATTTATTAATTATTTCTTATAAATGAGTTGTAAATTTGGTAGTGTTGTCATTTTATTCTATGGAAATACATTTTCGTCAAAATGGTGTTTGTTTATTTTTAGATGTGACATAATATATTCACCTTTAAAAAAATTTATCAAATTTTTTTGAAAAAATGATCATTATTTTTGAAACATGTAAGTTAAAAATATCTTAAGATGAAATTTGTAAAATTTTGAGAAAAGAATATTTTTCAATGATTAGTGGAGATAATTTTTTTGTTGAAAATTTTAATTTATTATAATATTTTTAAAACAAAAAATTATGTTTTCCATAAATTTTAACATTATTTTACTTCCTTTTGATTTTAATCAATGAATTTTTATATTGATTTTATAATTGAATTTAGTATAATATTATTTTATATTTAAAACTATATTTAATTATGAGTAATTTTCTGCGAGGAATTTGTTATGGGGACCTATCATGAAAAGGCTCATTGCTGAAAAATGTGTCAAAAATATATATTTTTTGCTGAATATCCGTCACAATGAACTTATTTTATGATAGAGAAACACCATCATAAATAACCATTAATGAGTTTATATGAACAATTATTTGTGAAGAGATATGTTTCTAATCAAAAATAATATTTGGGATGGGGCACATATCTCATCATAAAAAAATTCAGACAATATTTGCAATGGGTTAGTTTCCCATTAAAAATATTTAAAAAAACTATTTTTGACAAGAAACTAATCCCGTCGCAAATACATAGAAAACAATAAATCAAAAAATAAAATAAAATAAATAATGTAAAAAATATTAAACATCACAATAATATATAAAATAAAGACCTATATAATAAGACAAAAATATATTATATAAAATAATAAATTTTAGAGTTCAAAAATATTATAAATAAAATTCATAATTAAATGTTTATCATAATAAATTAATCTAAATAGTACATAAATAATTGGTGAGGGGAGTATCACCTATACTAATACCCACTTTTTCAAATTTTATAAATTATATCTTTCAAAATAGACTTCATTTTTGGATTCGGAATATCGAAATTAGCCTAGGGTGAAATTTTGGTATTTTTCGGAAAACATTCAATTTTTGATGAATAGTGAAAACAATGGGTTACTATTTAAATCCCGAATTTTTATTTAAATAATTAATAATTTTATTTAAATTTTTTTAGGTTAAAATTGATACATACTACCTATATAAGTTCAATTAAATTCATTGGAGTCATTTTATAATAATTTTAGATATATAAAAATTTTATTAAACTTTTCACAGTCTTTTACCCACCTCCTAGGAGAATTTTCAATTTTACATAAAACTTAATTTTACCACTTTTGTGAATGGAATATCCAAAATCCGAGAGACACGGTTAATTTCAGTAAGTAAAATGTGGTTCAATGATATGAAAATATTTTTTTGGCGAATAGTAACTTTTTACTTTTTTTTAACCAGAGTTAAAAGTAAATATGGTAATTACGGGTAAAAATGATATTATTATTACCCTAACACATGTCCTAATTCTATTATATAAGTTTAATTCGACCAAAAACAACCTTAGGAATAAAATATGACCATTTAGGCCCATATGTATTAGATTAGGACATTTAATATTATTTTATTTAAACAAGGGTTAAAATAGTTAAAATTAAAGTTTAATAAGTAAACAATTATTAATATGGGGATATACATAAGATAAATTCGACTATAAATATTAATTATAAATATAAAAATATTTCCTAAATAATGGTATTTTATTTGTAATTTTTAGACATTAAATAATTCAATTTATTTATGACACAATGATGATGCAGTAATTATCTTACTAATGAAATATTGACATAATTGATGTTATAAATACCCAAATAAATGTAATCTGAGACTTTTTATGAATTGCACTAATTTTATAGGTTAATATGAAATGTTATTATTGATTTAATTAACTTTTTTTAACTAATCATTCTTTTATGATTTTCACAAAAATCAATTACCAAATAGTGTCAAAATTGGCATAAAATAGTTTTTAAAACAAATATTATATTATTAATTGTTATTTTATTCCTAAAAATATATGGTTTGGCCAAATGACATAGATAAGGTTATATATTTTAATAATAAACAAATTGGGGTTCGATTAGCTTGTTATAGTAAGGTTATTAACATTATAGTTTAAGAAAACAAGAAGACCCGATAAAAGTAAAATTATTTTACTTAAAGTTAAATCTAAATGATAAGGTTAACATGGATACCTAAACTTGACTCAATTATATTTGATGATATGCTTTCGACCCATACCCACCTTAGATTCTAAATAAATCAATTTGGAGCTATTAATAACCGAATATGACTTTATAATAAAATAATATTTTTAGTTTTTCCAAAGGTTCCCCTCTCCTCCCTTATAAAAGGGCACCTCCTCCCTCTCTTCCTCACACCACTTTGTGCCTTCATGATCTGCCAAACCCCAAAAAATTATCTTCTCCACTTCCCTAGAAACATCCTAGAAGTCCTTTTCATCTTCAACGACAAATTTTAGTGCCCTAAAAGGAGGTCTCAAAGAGGCGCTTCAAAAAAGAGGTAATGTCAGTTACCGATTCTTTCAACTTTATTTCTTCTTCCACTTCTTATTATTTAGTTGTTTAATTATTAATTAATCAAATAATTATCACTCATATACTGATATTCTATTATATGTATGAAACAACCCTATTTCACCATCTATCCATCCTACGGAAAACGAAATCACCGCGCGTGCGTACGTACGGAATACCGTCTCCACGCCGTGGTGTAGTCTATTTTCGACCACCACATTACTTGGATGGGTATAATGGTGTAAATAATAACTATATATGATTATTTTAAATTGATATTTAATCTGATATAGTATACATACACTCCAATACAATTCCATGATCATGGAATGGATATCATCGCTCGTGCGTACGTACGAAATACCGTCTCCACGATGTGATGCGACTCGTTCTACATGATTTTAATTCCATAATGACTACATAAATGAATTGATTAAATAAATATGACATATATTAATCTAATACCATTATGGAAATGTGGTATCTATAACCTAAAAAGAATAATAAGAATTTATTCAACAAAACATGCATAAGAACAAAAAGTAATAAACACCCGAATAACAAGTAACAATAAAATATTACTAATAAGATTCTTAGAATATGATATTATATGATGTAATAAAAATAATTATGATTCTGGAATAAGTCAATGACATTATTTAAATCATTATACAGGAGGTTCAGACACTTACGAAGCAAATCAGACTTAAGGTAAGGGAAAATCTCACAATCTCATTTTCATCTGAGATTGTTTATACTTCAGAATTTGCTGGGTAATATTTATCATCCACATCCATTTTTACTCAATATATTATATGTATATCCTTCTATAATTTTTTGAATCCAATTTTACCTTTCGGTGAGTTTTTAGTAAAAGATATGAAAGGAATCTTTTGTCATTTTTTCGTACGAGGTACTTTTTGACTTTTCCGACGTAAGTACGAGAAGAATGTTTTTTTAACTTATACGACATGAATGGATTTTTAGAACATTATTTCCATGAAGATTCCTTTACAAGTTTTCATGTTTATTTTTAATCAACTTATTTTAGTTCAAAATTATATGACATGTTAAGAAAGGAAAATGTTTTTGAAGTAGAAAGGATATTTTTCTCAAGATTGGAGTTCAAGTGTTTTATCAAAATTATTTTCCATCTAAGATAATATAGGATTCTGTTTCTATCCATATTTTTACATTTATTTGATTATTTTATGATGGAATTAATTTAATGATGTCTTTTTATCTTATATATATTATGTTATGATGGCATGATGTTTAAGAATTCCATTTTTATTACATGGGTTATGCTATGATGTATGGTTTATGATTTTGTGGAACACATAAGAATGGTATCATTATTTCATGGGTGGGACCTATATCTCCCTCGAATGCATTGGGTAATGATTTATAGGTCATGAGATAGACATGGTTGGAACGACAGGTTAAACCGGTTCAGTCAAACAGGGCTGAAATAAGGAGTGAACTCAGTTCAGAAAAGGACTTTCTCCGCTAAGATAGTCTTGGCAATGAGTCTTGAATACTAAGAAATGATTTTCTTTGATTATGTGTGTATGACACAATTTTTCAAGTTTTATGTTATGAATATTGGTATTACATTTAACTACTATGATTTATCCCATGTTCTGAAATTATGATCTCTTTTGCAGGTTATGATTTCCAAAATGTTATGTTCTTATGAATATGATGTGATTGATATTTCTTTTGTTTATCCTTACTGATCATTTGAGCTCACCCTTTTTTATGTTTTCTTTCCCCAGGTCAGGATGAAGTTTATTAAGTAGGATATGCAAAAAGGGACTCTAGATATGATGAAATAAATGGGAGACAATGTAGATGCTTTATGAACGAGTTGTTTATGTTTCTCAGTTTCTAAAGACTCTATACATATACAGTCCTTTCCTGGTTTTTTTATATGTTGTAATAAGTGTTCTTCAATTCTGAAGTAATAACAATGTATGAAAAGTATGGGTCGTTATAGTTGGTATCAGAGGAAAGGTATAGTCAACCTTTGGAAACTAGGGTGTGAAATCCTTAGTAAGAAACCTAAGAATATGTCTAAGCATAGAACACAATATTAGTGTTTTAGAAATGGCCATGAAGAACCTATGATAAGACCTTAAGTGTGAAATTTTATTCTTGATTATGTGTTTTTTCTATTATAATTATTTTTTCTCACACTATTCTTCTTGGTTTTAGTCAATGGCTGGAACCAGAAGGAAACATGTTAATGCAGAATGCGACGTTCAATACAATGATTGTCCCCTTGAGAAACCAAACGTTATGGGAGATGGAATGAAAAATCTTGTTTCCATGCTCACACAACTTTCTCAAGCTATGAATCATGCAGGACTTCCAAACGAGCAAAGGAATGAGCAACATTCTGTTGAATAATTCATGAGGCAGCGCCAACCTTCATTCAGCAGGTCTAATAATCTATTAGTTGATGAACAATGGATTAGTACTATTGAAAAGATATTTTCAGTTCTTTAATGTTCTGAACATGATAAATTCATCTTAGTAGTTTATCGTTTGGAAGGTGAAGTTGATCAATGGTGGAATCTTATCAAGAATACGAGGCCAAGAGATGAAATTGAGTCCATGGAATGGGATGAGTTCAAGAACTTATTTTTCAATAATTACATCCCTCGTATTATTCGAACAAAGATGGAGAAGGAGTTTCCTGAACTAAATCAAAAGGATGATGAATCAGTTGGTACCTACGAAGAAAATTTTACAAGACTTGCATGGTACGCTTCTGGTATTATTATCCAACCTGAGAGTAAGATTGATCGATTCTTTAGTGGCTTAAAACCAGGTCTTCAAAGGGCGTTAGCCATAAGGGACTTCAATAGCTATGAGGAAATTATTCGATGTGCTCTCAAGGTTGAGATGGAGATTGGAGTAACCCATCAGTCATATGGGTTTGATTAGAAGAGGAAAATGGAATTCAAAGGAAAATCTAAAGAGCACACGTAAAATAAGATGAGTTTTCTCTTATTCTCAAAGTGTAGAATGAAACATGGAGGGAGTTGTCTAAAAGGGACAAGTAAATGTTTCATATGTGGAAAGGAAGGTCATCGGGCATTTGAATGCAGCAATGATGGGAAGAATATGTCTACTGATGGGAACAAAGAAAAGGCTACACAGAGTGCACCTCCTACACTTCAATGTTACAAGTGCATGGAAATGGAGAATTATTCTAATCAATGCCCTTAACCAAGGGATGTTGATGATGATCGACGTCAACAAACTCTTAAGGATAATGAAAAAGGAATGTCACATGCAATTTCTATCAGTGATATGGAGTACAATAACGAAGTGGTGAAAGGTACACATACCATCCACTCTAAAGTAAAAAATGTTTTATTTGATTCTAGATCCACCCACACATTTATTTCTGAAGAACTTTCTAAGGGTATCACCGTATTAACTCAACAATTAGATGTTGAGTTTACTGTGAAAACCCCTAATGGCACAACAGTCACATCAAAAGTTTATAATTCTTCTCCGATTGAAGTTTTTGGGAAAGTTATTCCTGAAAATCTTGTGATCCTTCCTATAGTGGAATTTGATGTGATTCTTGGTATGGATTGGATTTATCTATATGGATCTCATATAAATTTCCAAAGAAGGGAAGTCACATTTCATATTCCAGATCAATCTATGATCGTCTATCGATGCAGGGATGAACATAACGTTCAAGTGGAAATTTCTTCCATCTTATGGGTCTTGATTCCACAAAATGAAGGTTATTTATCTCAAATGGTTGGTGAGAAACTCACGATTAAGAATATTCCCATGGTATGGGTGTTTGATGATGTCTTTCCAGAGGAATTGCCATGTCTTCAACCAAATAGAGAAGTTGAGTTTTTAATAGAACTCGTACCTGGTGCTTTGCCTATTTCAAATACACCTTATAGAATGGCCCCAATTGAGTTGTAGGAATTTAAGAAGAAAATCCAAGAGAATCCTAATAAGGGATTCATATGCCCTAGTGTGTCACCTTGGGGAGCACCTGTTCTGTTTGTTAAGAAGAAAGATGGATCAATGAGACTCTGCATTGATTATCGATAACTTAACAAGATCACTATCAAGAAAAAATATCCACTCCCACACATTGATGACTTATTTGACCAACTACGTGGAGCTCAATACTTTTCCAAGATTGAACTTAGTTCTGGGTATCATTAATTAAGGGTCAAAAGGGAGGATATACCAAAAACTACTTTCTATACAAGGTATGGACACTATGAATTTATAGTGATGCCATTTGGTCTTACTAATGCCCATGTTATCTTCATGGATCTGATGAGTAGTGTCTTTAGAGGCTATCTTGATCAGTTTGTGGTAGTCTTTATAGATGATATTCTTGTCTATTCAAAGAGTAAGGAAGAACATGAAGATCACTTGAGAATTATATTGAAGACCCTGAGAAAGGAGAAGCTGTATGCCAAATTTACCAAGTGTGAATTTTGGCTTCAAAAAGTTGCATTTTTGGGTCACATAATCTCAAAATAGGGGATATCTATGGATCCAGAAAAAACAGAAGTTATCGAAAGATGGTCGAGACCAACAATAGTAACTGATATCCGAATTTTTCTTGGTTTGGATGGATATTATTGACGTTTTTGGAAGGATTTTTCACGATTATCTAATCCACTCACCATGTTGACTTGAAAAGGAGTTAAGTTTGTTTGGACAGAGGAATTTGAAGAGAATTTCAAGGAGTTAAAAATAAGGTTATCCAGTGCACTTGTGCTCACACTACCTTGTAGTGGAGAAAGGTTTGTGATCCACAGTGATGCATGCAAGAAGGGATTGCGGTGTGTTATCATGCAAAATGATATTGTGATAGCTTATGCCTCACGAAAGTTGAAAATCCATGAGCAAAATTACCCAACTCATGATTTGGAGTTAGCTGTGGTAATCTTTGCATTAAGGATTTGGAGGAATTATCTTTATAGAGAAAGGTGTGACATTTATACTGATCATAAAAGTTTGAAGTATATTTTCACACAAAAGGAGCTGAATATGCGCCAAAGAAGATGGTTGGAGCTGATTAAGGATTACGACTGCTCAATTCATTACCACCCTGGGAAAGCAAACAAGGTGGAAGATGCATTAAGTCAAGAAGACCATGCCAGTTTATCCATGATGAGGATCGAAAAATATCCCATATTTATGGATTTACAAAGGATAAATCGTGGAATTATAATGAAAGGGGAAAAATCTTATCTTTCTCAAATGAATGTTCAACCATATATACATGTAAAGATTAAAGAGGCACAGAAAGAAGATGTAGAGTTATAAAAGAAGGTGAGAAATGTTCCTGAATTCAACCTTGACTTTGATGGGATAATAATGTTCAGGAATCGGGTTTGTGTTCCTCTCATCCTAGAATTAAAGAAGGAGCTGCTGGATGAGGCTCATAGTTCTTCATTCTCTATTCCTCCTGGAAGCATGAAGATGTATAGGGACCGGGAAGAGTACTTCTGGTGGGATGGCATGAAAAGAGATGTTGCTGAATATGTCTCTTGATGCTTGGTATTTCATCAAGTTAAAGCTGAGAGACAAAAGTCTAAGGGGATGTTACAACCATTACCCATACCTGAATGGAAATGGGAAAACATTACTATGGAATTTGTCAGCGGACTTCAAAAAATATCCAAAGGCAATAATGCTATCTGGGTCATATTTGATCGTCTTACAAAGTCAAAACACTTCATTTCTATTAGAGAGGATTTCCCTCTAGATCATCTTGCCATGATATATGTAAAGGGAGTGGTAAGATTGCATGGTGTACCATTTTCCATTATATCTGATCGAGATCCAAGGTTTATCTCAAAGTTCTGGATAAGTCTTCAGCATACTCTGGATACAGAGTTGAGTTTCGTCACTGTTTATCATCCTCAAACAGACGGTTAGTCTGAGAGGAAAATTCAAACTCTATAAGATATGTTAAGAGCTTTCTCTACGGATTTCAAAGGTGGTTGGGATCAACACTTACCTTTGGTGGAATTTTTTATAATAATATCATTCACTCCAGTATTCAGATGACTCCTTATGAAGCTCTCTATGGAATGAAATGATGGACTCCAACTTTCTGGGATGAAGTTCGGGAAAGAAAGCTATTAGAACCTGATCTTGTTGATGAGATGGAAAAAAAGGTCTAGTCTATTCAACAACACATAAGAGCAGCTCAGATTCGACAAAAAATTTATGCCGACAACCGAAGAAAAGTCCAAGAGTTTGAATTGGGTGATAAAGTGTTCTTACAAATATCTCCTTGGAAGAGAGTAATGAGATTTGGAAAGAAGTGAAAGCTAAGCCCTTGATATATCGGTCCTTTTGAAACACTGGATTGTGTTGGGAAGGTAGCTTACCGATTGGCACTTCCACCCAATCTCTCCTAAGTTCAGGATGTGTTCCATGTATCTCTCCTGAGAAAGTACATACCTGATCCTTCACATGTACTCAGCTCTAATGTTGTACCGTTGAAGCATTATCTTTCTTTTGAAGAACAGCCGATAGAGATTCTATATCATAGGGAAAAAGTCCTACGGAACAAGACCACTCGCTTGGTGAATGTTTTATAGAGGAACCACCAATTAGAAGAAGCTACATGGGAGCTTGAGTATATGATGAGGGATAGGTATCCTCATCTGTTTGTTACAAAGTGACGAATTTCGAGGGCAAAATACATTTTAAGGGGGGTAGAATGTAACACCCGAGACTTTTATGAGAAATATTTTGTTTTTATGTTATATAAATCATCAATGGTATCTTTCACTACATTCAACACTATCTTGGATTTCTTTACACGCAATCACGACCTTCCTCGATAGCTTGCGTCGTACGCAATACTGAGTTTCACAAAACAACGATATGCTATTAAAATATTATTAAAACTAGCCGTTATGAATAGTAATACCCACTTTTTATAATTTTATATATTCTATCATTCAAAATGGATTTCTTTTTTGGATTTGGAATATCGAAATTATCCTAGGGTGAAATTTTGGTATTTTTCTGAAAACTTTTAATTTTTCATGAATATTGAAAACACTGGGTTACTATTTAAAAACAGACTTTTTATTTAAATTATTATTTATTTTATTTAAATTTTCATAGGTAAAAATTGACACATAAAACCTATATATGTTCAATGAAATTCATTGGAGTCATTTTATAATAATTTTATATATATAAAAATTTTATTGAACTTTTCACCGTCTTTTACCCACCTCCTATGAGAATTTGAAAAATTACATAAAACATAATTTTACCACTTTTGTGAATGTAATTTCCAAAATCCGAGAGACATGGTTGATGTCAATAAGTAAAATGTGGTGCAATGAGATGAGAATAATTTTTGGTGAATAGTAACTTTTTACTTTTTTTACCACAGATAAAAGTATATAGGGTAATTAAGGGTAAAAATGATATTATTATTACCCAAACACATGTCCTAATTCTATTGGATAAGTAAAATGAACCAAAAACAACCTTAGGAATAAAATATGACCATTTAGGCCCGCATGGATTAGATTATGACATTTAATATTATTTTATTTAAAGAAGGGTTAAAATAGTTAAAATCAATGTTTAATAAGTAAATAATTTTTAATATAGGGTTATACATAAGATAAATTCAACTATAAATATTAATTATAAAGATAAAAATATTTCCAACATAATGGTATTTTATTTTTAATTTTTAGACATTAAGTAATTTAATTTATTTATGACACAATGATGATGTAGTAATTATCATATTAATGGAATATTGACATAACTGATGTTATAAATACCCAAATAAATGTAATTTAAAACTTTTTATGAATTACACTAATTTTATAGGTTAATATGACATGCTATTATTGTTTTAATTAACTGTTTTTCAACTAATCATTCTGTTATGATTTTTACAAAAATCAATTACCAAATAGTGTCAAATTTAACATAAAATAGTTTTTAAAACAAATATTATATTATTAATTGTTATTTTATTCTTAAAAATCTAAGGTTCGGCCAAATGACTTAGATAAGGTTATATATTTTAATAATGAACAACTTGGGGTTCGTTTGTCTTGTTATAGTAAGTTTATTAACCTTATTGTGTAAGAAAACAAGAAGACACGATAAAAGTAAAATTATTTAACTTAAAGTTAAATCTAAATGATAATGTTAAAATAGATACCTAAACTTGCCTAAATTATATTTTATGAGAGGGTTTCAACCCATCCCCACCTTATATTAGAAATAAATCAATTTGGAGGTATTAAAAACTGAATATGACTTTATAATAAAATAATATTTTTTGTTTTTCCAAAGGTGCCCCTCTCCTCCATAATAAAAGGGCACCTCCCCCCTCTCTTCCTCACACCACATTGAGCCTTCGTGCTTGGAAAACCCCATCAAATTTCTATTCTAAACTTCCATAGAAACATTCTACATGTCCTGGTCTTCTTCAAAGACCAATTTTAGTGCCATAAAAGGAGGTCTCAAAGAGGCGCTTCAAAGAAGAGGTAATCTCTTTTACCGATTCTTTCAAAATATTTCTTCTTCCACTTCTTCTTCATTAGTTGTTTCATTATGAAGTAATAACATCAGTATCACTCATATACTGATTTGTTATTATATGTAATAAACAACCCTATTTCACCATCTATCCTTTCTACGGAAAATGAAATCACCGCGCGTGTGTATATACAAAATACCGTCTCCACGACGTGGTGTAATCTATTTTCCACCACCACCTTACTTGGATGGGAATAATGATGTAAATAATAACTATATATAATTATTTTAAAGTGATATAGATTCTGAAATAGTATACATACACTCCAATACAATTCCACGATCTTCGGAAGGATATCATCGCTCGTGCGTATGTACGGAATACCGTCTCCACGATGTGATGCGACTCGTTCAACATGATTTTCATTGAATAATGATTACATAAATTAATTGGGTGAATAAATATGATATATATTACAATAATACTGTTATGGAAATGAGGTATATATAACCTAAAAATAATAATAAGAATTTATTCGACAAAACATGCATAATAACAAAAAGTAATAAACACCCGAATAACAAGTAACAATGAAATATTACTAATAAGAAGCTACGAATATGACCATATATGATATCATAAAAATACTTATGATTCTAGAATAAGTGAATGACATTATATAAATCATTATACAGGAGTTTTGGACAATTACGAAGCAAATCAGACCTAAGGTAAGGGAAAATCTCTCAATATCATTTTTATTCGAGATTGTTTATACTTCAGAATTTACTGGGGAATATTTATCATCCACATCCATGTTTCCTCAACATGTAATATTTATATCCTTCTACAATTGTTTAAATCCAATTTTACCCTTCAGTGAGTTTTTAGTAAAAGATATGAAAGGAATCTTTTGTCTTTTTTTCGTACGAGGTACTTTTTGACTTTTCCTACATAAGTACGAGAAGAATGTTTTTTTTAAATTATACGACATGAATGGATTTTTAGAAAATTATTTCCATGAATATTCCTTTACAAGTTTTCATTTTTATTTTTAATCAACTTATTTTATTTCAAAATTATATGACATGTTAAGAAAGGAAAATGTTTTTGAAGTAGAAAGGATATTTTCCTCAAGAATGGAGTTCAAGTGTTTTATCAAAATTATTTTCCATCTAATATAATATAAGATTCTGTTTCTATCCCAATTTTTACATTGATTTGATTATGTTATGATGGAGTTAATTTTATGATGTCCTTTTATCTTATATGGATTATGTTATGATGGGATGATGTTTATGAATCCCATTTTATTACATGGGTTATGTTATGATGTATGGTTTATGATATTATGGAACACGTAAGAATGGTATTATTATGAGATGGGTGGGACCTATATCTCCCTCCAATTCATTGGGTAAAGATTTTTATCTCATGAGATAGACATGGCTGGAACGACAGGTTAAACCGGTTCAGTGAAACAATACTGAAACGGGGAGTGAACTTGGTTCAGAAAAGGAATTTTTCAAATAAGATAGTCTTGTAAATGAGTCTTGACTACTAAGAAATGATTTTATATGATTATGTGTGTATTCCAAAAAGTTTCATGTTTTATGTTATGATTATTTGGATTACATTTCAGTACTATGATTTATCCCATGTTGTGAAATTATGATCTCTTTTGAAGGTTAAGATTTCCAAAATGTTATGTTTTTATGAATATGATGTGATTGATATTTATTTTGATTATCCTTAATGTGGCTTTGAGATCACCCTTTTGTATGTTTTCTTTCCCCAGGCCAGGAAGAAGGTTATTAAGTAGGATATGCCAAATGGGACTCTAGATATGATTAAATAAATGGGAGACAATGTAGATGCATTATGAAACAGTTGTTTATGTTTCCCAGTTTCTAATGTCTCTATACCTATACGGTCCTTTCCTGGTTTTGTTATATGTTGTAATATGTGTGCATAAATTCAGAATTAATAACAATGTATGTAAATTATGGGTCTTTATAGCTTCTCATGAACTCAATCGCTCTCCTCCTACAACTCCACATGATTCCAATGAAAATATTCCTACACTCCTTCAAGGGCCTCTATAATGGCATCATGAGCATGGATATTCTCCTCATAATGTGTATCCAATGATGATGACTATGCATGAGATCTCCATGAGATAGATTATGACATCACAATAATACAATAATAACTCCCAGGTGTCTATTGAGAGTTGATACGAATAACTCAACTGTTCACGAAAGCATACTGTGTTTACTACATCCATGATGTGTCATCAAATCTAACAACACTAGTGTCCTGACCCATATACTCCACCCAAATCTCATCATGCATGTGAGAATTTGTAGCCTCATTGGACTCCTTAAAATGTAATTTTAAATTAAAATTGTTAAAATATAATTTTTAGTCAATTTTAAAAAACAAATATATATATTGAACACAATATGACATTGTCGATTTCTGGTAACATCTAATTTGACAGGGTCCATCTACATCCTCTTATGATCATCTTAATTTTTATTATAGGGATACTAAAATGCATTTATGAAAAATAAAATAACTATTTCACATTTAATGTTTTATAATTTTTTTAAATAAAAGTACATACTTAATGTTGTCGATGAATAATAAATATATGACTACAAGGTTTATGGGTGACATCTTGTCTCCCCCAATTCATCCAACCTAATGATGACCTCCTACGAAAACATTCTTCAAACCAATATGGGAAAAATATATCCAAAACATGAGAGGATATGTAATCAAGTCGATTTCTACGACAAGAATGATAAAAAACATCGACACTTTCTTTATTAATGACTCTCTTCCTCATATGGTAAAGAAACCGATGAAATTGTTAACACATGCATGCCTCCCAAGGCCTCCCAGATAGAGGTATTCATGTTATCATTAAGGAGACATGATAAACCATACCAATAATTAATAATATTATATTAATAATTAAATAAATTTCAAGATAAATATTATATATTTAAATATCATCCATTGATTAAACATTCTCCACTAAACAACAATGGGAATATGATACAACCTCACCCATGATCTAAAAGAAAAATTCCACATAATAGAACTCCCCTATACAACACCTATATGTGAAAAAGTAAGGGAAAGAAGAAAAAAATTAAACAATTAAAATAATGGAAAATAAAATTTTACATAATTAAACAACTACACATAGAACCTCAAGATTGGATCAAAATATGTTTTTCTGTTGATCATGAATGGTGTTAGGGATCATCAATATCATAAGACAATAACCACTTTGAGTTGATGCACAACCTGATACATGAGGGTCTGATGACATATAATTAGGCTCATCACCATATATACATCCTCTTAGAGGTCATAGAAGATCACATCATAAGTCTCATTATCCATATGAAACATGAAAAAGAAGTAGTTATAAAATAATTTAAGAATGGTTTTATATTAATATATTGACTATAACCAACAAGTAATTGTGATATTATTCATTTTAATCAGCGTATTTTTATATGAGGATGTCAATATCCTTATCTTCCTTATCAGTATCGTGAATTTCTATATAAGTTTTATCTCTATCATCACTTGTTAATTCAAATTGATTTGTTACATCATTTACATTATCATCACCATCAACCTGTAAATATATAGTGTCACCATCTGTATTCATTTCTCATCTTTGAAAATTTGATTTTGGATATATTTCTTGATTAATTTCAATTCCTTCCACTTCAATAGATCCACATTCAGTTTTTATAAACTAATTGTCATGGGATTTCATTTTAATAATTTACATCAATCAATTAAATCTTTTGAAGCGTTACAATAATTGTTATAATAATTATTTTCTTGATGATCCCATAATGAATGTTAATTTACAACAATATGGATTTCATATTTAATATCAATGATTCCATGATAGAGATAAACATGAAAGCCGATATCAGTATAAAACCAATGGAATCTAAACATCATTACATACTATTATCCAGGATGGTAGAAATAAATTATTTTATCCATCCTACCATAAAAGATATCTTAATTTTCATTATGATGGGATTCTCTCAAGAAAACACCACTATCCTTTTTTTGATTGACCATATTCATGTTTATGAAATAGAAAACCATTAAACACATATTAATAATGAGACTTAACCATTTTGGATTGTGGTTTACTAAATACACACTACCAATTATCAATTTTATAATCATGATGTGATACTTTATAAACTAATAAACAATTAAAAATACAACAAATAATAATTGATTTCATATGTTAGACCATGAACAATGTACTGTACTATTCATTGAAACTAGTAAGAAAAATTATTTTTTCAATGTTCTACGAGAGAATGTACTATAATTTATCAACATTTGTTCTTCATATGATCATAATATAATTTAAAAACAAAATAACAGTAATTTTTTTTAAAATAATTATGAAAATGTGTTAGTAGAACTCACTGTAAAAATCATATAATTTCTTCACAATTGTGTAGAACATATATATAACCTATTTGAAGTTCATCTTCTGAAATCCATTATTCATAAACTCCATCAAATCCATGTTAAGGATGATTTAAAATTGATAATTTAATGTTCAATGAATCATAAAAATTTACTTAATTATGAACCACTCGATTATATATTGAAGGATATTCAGGTTTTAAAATATGAGAGTTGAAAAAAAAAATTGATGTAAAATATATTCATCAATTGAACTTTCAAAAGCTTCGTTGCTACATAACATTTTCTTTAGATTATTTATAAATTTCTCATATGGATACATCCATCATAATTGTATTGACCCTACACATTTTTCTTCTTGCAGGAAATGTAATGTCACATGTTCCATTAAATAAAAGAAAGTTTAAATTTTTTTTTAATTAACATAAAATTAAAACAACAACATATTGTAGTATACTAAGTGAATAATAGTTTATTTAAACCACACAAAAATCCTAGAAAAAAATGACATTTCTTATATTGTATCCCAAATCATGGAATTCAAGAAACCTATAAATAAAATTTCTTGAATTATTTCTAATATAACATTAAAATCATTAAATTTTAATTCTGTAACATGCCTTTTTCTGACAGATATTTCCAAATTGTAATAATAACCATCCGGTAGTCTCAAATCAGTTACCCAATGACATATAATAAAAAATTTCTATGAAAAGTGTATAATATACTTTTGAATTAATTAACTTCTGTGATATATCATTTTCACAGAATACTCAATCTTTTTGCCTATAAATTAGGGAATGATCTAATTGTGACTTTTTGTTATCTATGTCCATACCATGTTTACCAAAAACTATATAAAAAATATTATCAACATTTTCTTTTCAAAATTAATGACATCCAACATATTATAGGCCAAAAAATAATACCAATGTAAATGATCCCCAAAAATAATTTGTTTATTCCAATTGTGATCTTTCTCAAAGTCATGTATTTTCTATTAGTTTTTAATCGCACTAAAGGTAATAAGTGGTAATAAAGAGACAATAAGATTCTAAATTAATATCTGAGATAATTTATTGAGGTACATCTAATTCATTTTGAACCTTATTTGAAATAATTTTTCCCCTTTGAAAATTATGATCAATTGGAACAAATCTATTTTGATAGTCAAACAAGATGTTTTCTCCTATTTATTAGCGTAAACAATTTCTTCACTTAGACAGTACATACGTTATTTCAGACTATGTGTACTCTAGAAATATAACATTCATATTCTATGAAGTCACTAATTTTCCACATTAATTCATGTTTCATATTGGATATTTTTTCTAAAAAAACTTACTTACTGACACCGTTACTCCCTAATAAATTTCACTTGAGAATCAATATTTTCAAATAAAATTCAATATTTATTATTAGATGAATAATAATTATTAAATTTAAAATATATGTGGATAATTTATTATCATATAGGGAGGTATGTTTTACATATTTATAAATGCGATCATACAATAATATTTTCTATCATATGAACCAAATGGATAGAAATTATCAGTGTAACGAACCAATTTTACATTTCAGGATTCTGATGAAATAGACGAAGGTATATGGTCAAAATGTTTCCAAGAGCTAGCATTAAAAGGATGATTTATTATTTTATAGATTGAAATATAATTTTTCATACATGAGATCAATGACACTATGTTATGAGACATAAATAAACACAACAATTTAGGTGTAAGGGGGAAATAACTCAAATGTTTAACCGGAATAAATGTAGACTTCCCTAGTTGAGCATCATTGTACCTAGATTGTTGAAATGTAATAATAATAACTAATAACTCATTTTCACATTAATATAAGGTGAAATAATTTTAACATGAATTAATATTATGATACCCAAGAGCCAAATTATGTACCATCCTCTCACTATCATATAAAGTTACAAGAAACACATTTCTATTAGGAAATAATACTTTAACCAAAGAGAATATCTGATAAAAATAGTTATTTGGAAATCCCTTATATGATTTAATAGCTCTATATTTTTCAACATCTTCAAATTTTAATATATTTAAACTAGGATATAATAAATCCTCATCATTCTTTATCGATTCAAAAAATTGAGATGTTTTAAACCAATAAGTAAAATAAATATCATCATGAGTTTCATGTTTTGGAAAATAGGGGAAAAACATCATGCAGTAAATTTTGAAACATTGATGGATTTTGAATCTAATTATTTATATTTTTTTTAGAAATATGTTCTTTATGTTGACAAAAAAGTTAATATTTTCAGAAACCAAAATGAAATAGATGACCCCGAACATTGTCAAATGTGTCAAACCTCCTCAGATCATATTTCATACAAGGACACATAATTGTCCCATCCGAATCAGATTCCTGTTTTGATGATGAAAATGATAAAAAAACATCAATACCATAAATGTATACATTACTTATATAAGAACCATTTGGATATCTATGATGATTTAACCAATCACATCATGCAAAAAAATATTATTGTTGACTTCCTTGTCCAATTATTCCGTAAAAGAAAAAAATTGTTTAGGATAAATTTCATATAATAAATATATGATTCAAAATAGAGTATAAAATAATGAAATTTTAATTTAATTTGAAATATTATCAATTTTATCTACTTACCACATATTTTTATTAATTATTGTATATTTTTAATAATTATCATTAATTACAACTAATTATTATGATATAAATTCTCTGAAAATCTTAATGAAGATTAGATTTATAACATAAGAATTTTAATTCTCCTGATGATTTATCGAATCACGATAACATAACAGAAACATATCCATATTTTATATGTTCATAATTATCTTGAAAATTTAATATATTTATTTTTTTTACTATATAAAAAAATTAAAATGTATTATGGTAATTAATCTCTTTGGGATTGGATCTTATTAATGTAATTTTGATTATTTTGTAATTTTTTTTATAATTTATTATAAAATAGTTGAAATTCACCATTAATTAATATAAATAAATAAAAATAAATATAACAAATTATTATGATTTAAAATCAAGTAATATAATATGTTATAAGTTACTAAAAATGTGTAAATAATAGAATTTTGAATCATTTGTTCAGGATAAATGACCATGTTTTCTCAACCCTATACAAATTTTTCAATACTCTTAACTAGAAAATTTTTGATCTATTTATTTTCTACATTTCTAGTAATTTAAAATAATTTATATTATTTTATAGTAATTTATAATATATTTTACAATTTAAATTTTTTTATTAATTTATAAAAATATAATGTGTTTATTTTTTTATAAATTTATTTGATTTTTATAAATGTATAATATCTTATAAAATTTTTTATCAATTTAATGTAAATAATATCAATTTATACATTTTTTATTAACTTCTCGTAACATATATTACATTATATGAAAATAAATTATTTGTCTTATTTTTAGTAATTTATATATGTTTTTCATATTTTATAAAAATTTATTTTAAATTATATCAATTTTTTGATATCTTATTATTTTTTGATAATTTATACTATTAAAAGACATATTTAAGAAAATATATACTAATCTATACTACTTTAAAATAATTTACACTATTTTTTATAAATGTAACTAATTTTTTATTTTTTAAAATTGTTATTAAATTTATAGTAAATTTTATTGATATTTACTACTAATTGCTGCTAATTACACGTATTTATATGAAATATGAACTAATAATTACTAATTATTAATAATTATTACTAATTTTATATTAATAATTAAAAAATATTTCTACTAATTACACTAATTACAACTAATTATAAAAAATTAAAACTAAATACTTATAATTAAAAAGATTATATCTACATAAGAATAATTACAAAAAAAATTGTAAGTATTTATATTTAAAACTAATTATAGATAATTAATAAAAAAATTAATAACATAATCTAAAATGATTAACTCAAATTTTAAAAAATTTAAACAAAAAAATTAAAAATGATCTTTTTTTCGGATTCATATAAAAATATTTATTTCCCCGTAAAATTTAAAACTCTTAAAAATTTAAGGGGAAGAAGATGATAAGAGGAAAATATAATATATTAATAGGAGGAGAAGGTAAAAAAAATTCAGGTGGGGGTTCATATAGGATAGATAATATGGAATAGAACCCATAACAAATAGTGCACACCATAAATGATTGCATCGACGGTAACAACATTATTTGTGATAGAACCCCTTACAAATACATATCTACCGATAGTTTATTTATGATGGGTTTTAATTCTCATCACAAATAAGTATAAATGACCAAATTTATTTGCGATTGGACCTATCACAATTACACTTCTACAGACATATTATTTGTGACGAAAGGTAAATCCCCTGATAAACATCAACACTTACAAATGATATTTTCAATGGAAATATAATCCCATCCCAAATTCGATTCTTACAATTTGGTACATAAACTATGATAATGGTATTTCTGATGATATTTGTTTTCTATCATAATTAGTTATTTTGCAATTACTATTTGTGATGAGTAATGGGCTCGTCACAAAAGGCCATTTTTTCCTTAGGGAAAGGGGTATTTTTTTGTTTTATGATTTACTGTTTAATATTAATGTAAATTATTCCACTCCATTATATTGAATCGAGTCCAAGGACCCCATATTTGTTATCCGTATGTCAAAATTTGGAATATAAGTCCCTTTTATTTTTATGTCAATATGAATTGTAACCTTATTAATTTTTATTACCATGATAAATAATAAATGAGGTAATTAAGGATTAAAAATGATCTAATAATGAATATAAAATTACAGTATCACTTGATGAAATTTTATTGATTGATTATATAATCCAAAATCATCCATAGTCATAATATATATCATTTTGTTGGAATTTGTATGTTATTACGACCATTATCATATTTTATTTAATTTAAGGTATAATGTTTCACACTCAAGTTTTTAATAACTATATATTTTTTTTAGATAATACCAAAGGATATGTTCATTTAAAAATATATTATTAAACTATAAAATGTTTATCTTTACTAGGCTATATAATTTTTGAATATCATTGGTGAAATAGTTACATTACATTATTACAAAATGGTGTTGTCATAACTATTCAATTAATGAAAAAATAAAATGAATAATGATTAAAATCCTAAATTTTTTCATAAATAATATCTTCCAATAATTTTCTATCTGAACATGACATGTTATGAATTTCATAAAATAATTTTATTCTAATTTTACTTATTTTATGGATGTAATTAAAATAAATGAAATGAATAGTTCTACAAATTAATTGAAAATAAATTATAAAATAAATAATAATTTATTAAATGTTATAAAATTTAAAAAAATAATATATTTTGATAATTAATTGTGATATTTTTCTTAATAAATTCCTTGGTGAATTTATGTGCACTTTTTAAATTTATTGTACATATAGTAACCCTCAATGAGTAAAAATCACTATTGTCCGGATAAGATTAAAAATGATTACAAGGGGTTAACACCGAATGATAAATGTATAATTATGACATTCACAACTCCAAAAAATTATACAATGAGAGATTTTACACCCATAATTATTCTATATTATAAATAAATCACATTTGATCCATTTTAAAAAAGAAACTAATTTATAATAATTTAATATTTTTAGAAATTCCAAGAGTGCCCTCCATTGTATTTTAAAAGGGATCATACTGTTCTCATTTCTTCACACTTTGAAAACCAAAATTTCAAACAAAAACTAACCAAAAAACATTCTAGAATCAATCCCCTAATTAAATAGGTCCTTTTTCATAATACAATCCTTATAGGGATTAAGGTTTAAATCAAAAGAGTCTATCCAAAGGAGATGTATAGTTTTTAATGGCATGTTCTTGATTCATTTCCTCTTCCACATCCTTTAAATATTCCCAAAAAATAGTAAAATAATAACAAAAATGTATTAAATATATTAAGAATTTATTATGTTAATGAATGAAGTATATCCATCTCCCACCTCCATCAAATGAGAGATGAATTCGTCATTCCTGTGTGTGGACGATTACAACCATGTGAACCGATGTAATTTGTTTTCCATCATTATCTCTAAAGAATAATAATATGGACATAGTAATTATATATATATATATATCCAATTAATTTATATTTTATCATTATTTCAAGATAATATAACACATATTTTATTACCATTCCATACATTAGAAAATGATAATGACATTTATTTATACTTGTGGACTACTACCTCCACGAAGTAATGTGATTATATTTTCATCCTGAAATCACATGGATGATATATATAAGTATATTTGAAAATTAATATTATATTCATTATATTTTTATCATTATTTTAAGATAAAATAGTACTTATAATCTTTTGAAAAAAATCATTAACAATTAATACATTACTTCTCTTTATGTAGGGCTAAACATCTCCATGATTGTAACATAGATCATTTTTCATTATGATATTTAATGGTTGTTTTTAAACATAACTTTTAGTTATAA
Organism: Viscum album; assembly: GCA_963277665.1. Taxonomy (NCBI): domain Eukaryota; kingdom Viridiplantae; phylum Streptophyta; class Magnoliopsida; order Santalales; family Viscaceae; genus Viscum; species Viscum album. Next base: position 1,423,744,768 of record OY728141.1, on the reverse strand, counting down.
AAATGTCATTTATATCCTTTTTATTATATAGATATTATGTAATTATTAAAAATTTACCATATTAATCCATCTATATCCATTTTTGACATAAGAGTAAAATACCACCAAAACAACCGATGTGAATTTAATTGAATATTTTATTGTATGTGAAATGTTATTAAATGAAATAAATGAATAAAACAATTCGAAAAAATGTTGAAAAATAACATATTTTTATAATTTAGAATCGTAAAGAATATATAAGATATTTCAAAGTTAATGTAGTGGTCTTACATTTAAAATTCATCTTTTAAAGATTCCCCTAAAACCGTTTTTTCATCCATAACATATTACCTTAAAAATATTAAAAAAAAAATTTTCAGTATTATACAACTATAATTTTAAAATCAATATACCCATATATTTATTTTTTACTTAATTTCTTGAAGTGAAACAATTTATTGTTTTCCAAACGAGGTACTTTTTCACTTTTTTGACAAAATTATAAAAGGAATGTAGTCTATGTTATATTGAATGAATGGATTTTACCACCATAATGAATTATAATTTCATGTATAGTTCTTTTAAAATTGATCAACGTTAATTTAAATTATTATTTCCTAATTTTTAATTTCAATATTTTTTTAAAAAATAAGTAAATTGGAATTGGAAATATTATTTTTCTCAAGAATATTTTTTGAGAGTAATTTTGAAATAAAACTTTTAATGTTTTATGGTTTTTTAGAAATTTAGTTATGAATTGTTGTTAATTTATAAACTATTGTTGGGTTGTCATATTATTAACCAATTATTATTAGTTCAGTGATAAACCAAGGAAATCTGTGTCTGTTATAGACCTCCAATGCATTGCGTTTGATATATGACAGCATGGTTATTCTATTTGTAAAACTGATTGTATGAGTGATATAAAAATGATGTACCATGTAACCTACATGATTTATATATTATTTATATGGGTATTTTGGAAATATAATTATTTTAAAAGGTATGATAATGATCTTATTTTTAGAGGAATGTATATTAAAATTTTTTAGGTGAAACGTATAACTTTGTGGAAATGTATTTATGAGTTTTTTGTGATTTCATATAGTCATTTATGACCCTTATTTTTCCATTAATATTATTTAGACTTTTTTGTTTTTTTAAGAGAATGTTATTTCTTATGTAAGAAAATGATTGTTTTTTAGAGGGATATTTTTTAAAAGTATTCATGGACTAATAGTCTATTTCATTTTTATTGCCTCCCTTACTATGTTTTTGTACTCATACCATGTTTTTAAAATAGTGTTCAATAGGATTTCAAGGAATGGTAAGAAAATATGAGATAAAAATTAATGTCATGAAGATTTTTATTAAATACTTTTTTTAAAATGCAAGATTTATATTATGAAATAAATTGACAATGAGTGGAGGTGTCCACTTGTATGTGTGGGTTTTTTATGTCAGAGTTTTTTTTTCAAATTATCTAAAATTATAATCCTAAAATATCATTGGGATAATATAGTAAATATAATATTATGTCACTATTATATGTAATGTTTAACATTATGTATATATTGTTGGTATCAAGGTAATGTTTATATAACTATGGACATTCTTAAATTTTAATTTGGGGTTACCTTAAGAGTTACACATACCATCATGGGTTTTCGTGTTTAATTTTGATTATATATGAAAATTCATAGACCCCCGTATTCTAAATCTAAATGATTAATCTGAGGATATTATGGATATTTTAGATATTTAATTTCAAAGGAATTTTATTATATATGAAGGATTTAAACATTAAATAATTATAGAGTATCTACGTGTACCGTATTTAAATGGAAAATTTTCATTATAACGTGGAAAAATTCATTTCATGTTATAGTGATGTTCATTTATATAGATTAATGATCATTAATAATGAAGAATGGGAAAGGATATCATAAAAAATTATTAACCCTAAAAGATGAATTCTTTATCACCATCATGAAAAATGATTGTTCTAATGTTTTTAATTCATTTTGATAATCCAAATAACATGTAAGATACTATTTGATCTACCCAATAAATTTTCATTGATCTAAAATTTTATTGATAATGGAGTATATTTTAAATGATTTCAAAATAAAAATTTAACCATCGCATTCAACAAGGGTAATACCTCCAAGAACATGACTACTTCATTTTTTGAGATATAGACTTAATAATATATGTTAAAGGGGATATCCATAGAAAAAATGAACACATTACTATTTATATTTTAGGTAAGAATTATTTTCATATTTTTTAATTATGAAAAAATACAAAATTTATAATAAAATAATCATAATGATATATTTCATGTTTTAATTTATATAAATAAATTATTAATGAATAAGAAAACAAAAAAATGATTATAGTTCTAATAAGTATGTTGAGTGAAGGATGTGTTCATCACTGATATTCTTATATATTATAAATATCATGAAAATCAAGAAAGAACAAAGAAATATACCATAGTATTATTTTATTTTCAAAATATTTAATCATATATTAAATAGAATTGATATCTGTGAATAATGGTGTGGTGATAATATGACATGTTTGGGGAGACTTTTTTTGAATATTGAAAATTGTTTAATGTATATGTAACAGTAATGTTTTACATCTGAAAATGATTATTTTAGGAAGAATTGAATTATTATTTTTTGAAAAAAATTTAGAATTTTTTGTATCTTTTAGGGTTTATATGATCTGTAATTTTTAGGTTATTACAGGTTATAAATATTTTAAAGTTGATGAAAGAATATTTTGGGATAACAATTGAGCTTAAAAAATTTATTTAATTTCAAATATATTAAGCTTATTTTTTGGTATTTTATGAAATTTATCAGAATGATATTAAGATTGTATATTTTTAGATAAGTAAAACCTATAGGTTGAGCTGCAACCCACCAAATCCATCATGGTAGTAGGGATTGAACCCAAAACTAAAGTGTGACAAAGGGTTCATCACCTATCATAATACAACATGATTTCTAGGTAACTATGACATTTTATTTCAAAATTTAAATGATCTTATAGATAATTTTGAAGTTGTTCTATGTAATATATGTTTTATCATATTGATGAATATGGGATTGGAATATGATTTAGTGATTAAGTGATTGCTGTTATTTCAGAAAAAAATCCATAATTTTGGGAAAACAATATGATTATAGTAAAAATAATAATATTGTATTTTATTAAATAAAAAATGGTTGAATTATAATTTTGATGAATATATTGTATTATTCAAGATTTATGGTGAATTGGGTTATTTATAGACAATATAAGAATGTTTGGGAGATTATATTATAACAAAATATAATTTCTAAATGTTACATTAACTGTGTTTGATATTAATTAGAGTAAAATACTAAATTTATCTTGGAAAACAGTGTCTAAAAATCCTTCTAAATTTTGGGATTCACTCATAATATGGATAGTTTTTAGTTAATTATAATTTTTGTTATTTATCGAATGATCTATATTGAATTTTGGGGTCTACTTTTTAATTTTGGATAATTATTACTATTTTTATTCTTTTGAAGTTTTATTCATTTACATATTATTATATCTATTACTAATAATTTTTTTGTTGTTAATGTATAAAAAATAGAGTAATAGTTTTCCATTTTATAAAATATTATTTGATTTGTTAAAATTTAATTTTAATTCTTCATAGAATAAATAAAATTAACTTATATACTCTGCATTTTGAGGAATAGATGATTTTGTGGTGGGAATTGAAAAAAATATTACGGTGTTCATAACTTGGAAGTAAATTTCTTTATGTTGTTAGTGTACATTGTAAAATAATTCATTATCTAGAGGTAAAAAATATAGAAATTATATCAATTATTTTATTTACAGTGACATTAATGGTCTTTTAACACATCATAGATTTATTATTTTATGATGGTTAAGTTTCCCATGCCCAAGATGTCTATCACTCTTAACAAGTGACTGGGTATTAGTTTTTTCATCCATATCTATTTTTTAACATCACATTATTGGTTTCATACATTTTAACTAAGTATTATTTACTTTATATGACCTTTATACTTCATGTTGTCTCACGTTAAAGAGAAGTTATATTGGGCCATTTTACAATTTGGTAATTCAGTAAATGTTTTTTCCAAATTAAAAATCCAGTAACCAAGACTGAGTTCAAATTATGAGTATGGAATTTACTAAAGTGAAAAATATAATATCCTAATATTTTTTTTAAGAAAATAGCATCTATAGAGCACATGATATGCATTAAGGAGATTTTATGAAAAATGAAATATTATTATTTAAATGTTACCATTAGAACCTAGCCATGAAATTAGGGGGTGTGAATATAAATAATTTATTAATGAAATATATAATCCTCATACTCATTTAAAATTAATTAAATAATGCATTGTTTATATGTACTAGATTTTTTAGTAAATTTATTTTATTCAAAAAATACATTTTCATTTAAAATGGTTTTTTTATTTTTATAAGTTAATATTTTATATAATTTATGGAATATATATATATATTTTTTTTGGAAAAATGAATATAATTTTAGAAATCCACATGTCCAATTTATCTTAGGAATAATTTATAATGAATTTTTTAAATGAATGACTTTTCAATTAAAAATAAAAAATACTATTTATAATTAAATATTTTATTTTCTTATAATATTTTAATAAAGATAAATTATGTTATTAATTACCTTTAAAAATTTATTACATAATTTTTATTGAAAATAATTCAATAATGAGTTTTAAAGTGGATCTTATGCTTCAATTTATGATGATAACATTTTATTTTTAAAAATGTTGTTTTAAAAAATGATTCTTGTTGCATAATGATGGTTTAATTTTAAATTAAATTCCTTGACTTAGATGTTTTTAATTTCAAAAAATGGATTACATATTTTTAATTAGTGATTAATTATTTTTTAAATATCTCTTTTTTGTTTTGGGACAATATGAATGGTAACCGTATTAAATTTTGTTACCCTGGTAAAGGGTAAATCAGGTAATTAAAGATTAAATATGATATGATATGGACTAAAAAAATACCCCAACTGTTTCCTAAAAACTATTTTATGATTATATCTTTTTAATTATCATAAAAGTATCAAATATATGATCGTTCTTCCATTTTTATATAATTATGACTTTAATAATATTTTATCCAATGTAATATAGAAAATGTCACACTTTTTTTATATCAAACTAGGACCATTACCAGAAAAGCAGGATCCCTTTATTAGTAGAAGAAAATACATTTATTTATTTTAACATTGATATTACTAGATTATATGTTCGGTTATAAATATTATTTTGAAATATAAAATAAATATATTCTTACAATAATTAAGTTTAATTATTTATTGAAAAAATATTCACTTTAAATGCTTACATAATGGCGATAAAATAATTATTCAAGTGTCGAATGATATAAAATAAATGATCTTAGAAATAATATAATTTGAGAAAAATAATATTATATAAGAATTTTATTAGTGACCATGAAATTTTTTAGATATAATGAAATATTAGGTTTCAATTTTTCTTTTTTGATGATATTTAAATAAATGAAAATAATAGTTCTAAAAATTGAGAGTAATGATATTTTCTATTATATAATAATTTATTCAGTGATATGAAATTCCTAATAATATTATAATTTTTTAAGTGATTTTGATAGGTTTCATAATATCACACTTGGTTCATTAATGAGTGTTTTTTATTTTATAGTATCTATATTTATCCTGAAACCGTTAAAATCAGTATTGTCTTCATAAGATTAAATTGGGTTAACATAGTGTTAAAAAAGAATGAATATGATTGAAATGTGACCTAAAAAGGTCCAAAAATATTTTATGAGAGTATTTTACGTATATATATATATATATATTAAATTTTAAATTAATTAGTTTTGAGGAATTAATAATTGAAAATAAATTTATTTTTGAGAATTCCAAGAGTGCCCCTTTTCTCTCTTATAATAGATCACCACTTTTTCTCATTCTTTTATATATGGAAAATCATTTCATTGAGTAAATACTTACCCAAATAACTTCTTTTAAAACCTTGTATAATAATATATTTCTTTTTTTATGAATAATACGAAACTATTTTGGATTATTTTTTAAAGAAAAGTGTAATTTCTAAAGAAGATGTATAATTTTTAACTACATGTTTTAGTTTAATTTTTCCTTCTACATCCATAAAATCATATTCAGACATTATAAAAAAATAATTGAAGTGTCTTGAATATAATTATTTGTTATTATGTTAATTTAGTAACTTATATAAATGTCTCCAACATCCCTCAAATGGGATAAGAATTCATATTTCACATGTACGGTAGACTACTCCCTCAGGAACCAAGGTAATTCTTTTTCCATCACCATTTATTAGTTTATTTTTATTTAAATATTTCAATAATGGTTTTATAAATGTATTTTATACAATAATTTATCATAAAGAAATTATATATTTAAAAAGGTTGATTTTAGAAAAATTGATTTTGTTTCATTAGGGTGGTTTAATTTTGAATTATATTATCTCAATTGAATTATTTTAATTAAAAAATTGATTTTATATTTATAATTTGTGGGTCCTATTTTGTAAAATTGGTCCCTATTATTTTGGACAAATATTAATAGTTTCCTTATTAAATATTGTTATTAGAGTAAAGGGTAAATCAGGAAATATAAAAAAAAATATAAGACGAGGACTATAGAATTACCCTAACTATTTTCCAAAATTTAAAGGATGATTATATCATGTTACATATTTTAAAAATCTTAAATATATGATTATTTCCCATTTGTATGAATTTATGAAATTTATAATATTTTATATATGGAAAAGTAAAAGTTCCCACACTCTTGCTCTTTAAAATAATAATTTTTGTAACATATTGATTTCTAGATGATATGTTCTGATATAAATATTACATTGAAATATAAATTAATTACGTTATTTTTATTAATCTATTTTTATTTTTTTTTTAAAAAATAATAACATTAAATTTATACACAATTATGATATAATAATTATTCAATTATTGGAAAAAATAAAATAAAATATCTATAACATAATAAAATTTGAAAAAAATAATGTGATCCATGAATTTTATGCATTACTATAATTTTTTTTAATAAAATAATTCATTTCATTTTTCTCATTTTAGATGTTATTAAAATAAAAGAATAAATAGATCTAAAATTTAAAATAATGATATTTTCTATTAAATAATATTTTTTTCAACGATATAAAATTTATAAAAAATCTTATATTTGTTCAAGTTATTATGATATGGTTTATAATATCAAACATCTTCCATTAATGACCATTTTTTTCAATTTATAGTATCTATCTAGACCCTCAAAGGGTAAAAATCCTTATTGTCATAGTAAGTTTAAAATGGGTTAAATGGGGTTAAAAAAAGAAAAAAGTCGAAATGTGACCTTAACACATCCTAAAATCATTTTATGAGAGTATTTGGTCCCATATATATTATATATTTTAAATTAATCTGTTTTGATAATTTTTAATTGAAAAATAATTGATATCAATTTAATAATTTGAGGATTTCTATGAGTGACCCTCCCCTCTCTTATAAAATGGATCCACGTCTTTTCAGTATTTTAGACATGAGAAATCCTTTCTTTTAGTAATTACATACCCTAATAACATTCTAAAATCCCTCAAAAAATTATATATTTCTTTTTTTGGAACAATACGAACCTATTCTAATTTATTTTTTAAATAAAAGGAGACTATATAGAGGAGAGGTAAATTTTTTAACAACATTTTTTAGTTTCATTTCTTTTTCCACATCAATAAAATTATATTCATCCATTATAAAATAATAACAATAGTATCCTTCATATATTTACATGTTATTATATTAATTTAATAACCTATATATGTCTCCAACATCCATCAAGTGGGATGGTAATTCATATTTCATGAGGACGACATATTACGGCCTCATAGACGAATGTAATTCATTTTCCATCACCATCTATGAATAATGGTTATAATGATAAATTTATGATGTATATATATATATGATATTAATGGTATATTTTAAATTCTTTAAATATAATGTCAAAAACAATTTTTTACCCATCAATACACGAGAAAATGAAAACATCATTCATTTGTATATGTGGACTACTGGCACAACAATGTTATGTGATTAATTTTTTATAACCACATCAATTGGATGATATATATAAGTATATTTAAAGTAGAAATTATGTATTTATGATATTATGATCATTATGTAAATATAAAACAATACACACTTTATTTCAATAGTAATCATTGAAAATTGGAAATGTTACTCATGGGTATATACAATATACTGTATCCATGATTGTAACGTTGTCAATTTCTCATAACCATTTTTAATGGATGTATTAAAACATAATAGTGTTTTATATATATTATAGATTTGTGGTTATTATTATTCTAGTGATTATACATTGCTTATTGTTTTTACCATAGTCAATATTCCAAAGAAATTTTTGACATAATAGCCGGAAATCATCAAAACATTCACTGTGTATTTAATTTTTAAGTAATTTCATATGAAATTGAATTAAATAATGAAAATTAATAATTCATATTAAATTGTATGATAAAATAATATAAAATTAACATAATTTTTTATTCCGGAAGATAAGGAACATATGAGATATCTCTTAATTGAGGTAAGGGAAATTAATTTAAAAATGATTTTAAATGTTTCCTTTGATACTATTTTTTTATTTTAGATATATATAACAAAAAAATCTTTTTATCTATTAGGTAATTATTTTTAAATTCTTTTAGACCTATTATTTTCTTTAAACAAAATTTTTTGAAATGAATAATTTATTTGTTTTCCAAATGATGTTATTTTTTGAATTTTCTGAAAAATATATCAAATGAATGTATTTTTATCTTATACGGAATAAACTACTTTTACAACCATAGTGACAATTATTTTATTTGAAGAGTCATTTCCATGTTTAAATGTCTTATTTCAAGGATAATATTTCATATTTTAATTTCATAGTTCATTTAATAAAATAACAAATATCAAATTGTAAATCTTATTTTCCTCAAGAATATGTGAGGAGGATAATTATGAAATGAAATATTTCATTTTTTATGGTTAATTTTACTATCGCTAATGAAGGGTTGTATTGTTATAAACCAGTGATTTTTTATTACCTTATTAAAAAATAAAGTGTGGTTCCATGATGAATTATGGATGGGTGGGTCTATGATAGCCCTCAAATTCATTAGGTATAGAAGTTGATTGTATAGTTATTCCATTTTGAAGAGTTATTGCATGAGGGATAAGGAACTTATTACCCAAGTAAACTATATGTTTCATAGGTTATTGATATGGTTTTCTAGGTGAATATTTTTATTTCCAAAGTTAAGATAAGGATATTATGTTTAGATCATTGTATATTATACTTTTAGGGTTAACATTATAACAATATGCCATGGTTCTTTTGAGTTTTTAGAGATTTCAATGAGACCTTTATGATTCTTAATATACATTTTAGATTAATTTTTTAATTTTTTTATTAAATTATTCTGTAAGGAAGGGTAATTTATTAAAAAATAAAATTATTATATTGATTGGAATGAAATTTTTATATAATGGAAAAATTTTACAAGTATTAACATACTAAGGATTGATTTATTTATTTTTATTTCTGTTACTATTCTTCTAGTTATCATCCCATGATTTTAAAAAAACATCTACAGTTATTTAAGGATGTTAAAAACAAACATGAGATCATGTTTAATGTTGTGATGATTTTTAATAAAAAAACACACTTTACATTACAAAATTTATATTTGTGAAAAAATAATTACTTGGTAGAAGTGTCCACGTGAAATTAATGAGGGTGTTATTTTATATTTATATCGTAATTATCTAAATGTCTAATACTAATTTTTGTTTGAAAAAAATGAAAAATATTTTCTAATGTCATTATAAAATCTAATGTTAAAGGGTTGGTGTTTTGAGTATCAAGGCACCAGAATGGATAAAAGTGTTGGGTATAATTTCCTTAGATGAAAAAATATAAAACATTAAATTTTTTAATCGTTTTTAAACATTTTTGGACTTTTAAAATTAGTTAATATAAATTTATTCCATTTACCTTGAAAATTAACTTTTACCCATAATAAATAATTTTAAATAAAAAAATAAAAATATTACCAAATACCTAATAAAAAGGTATTATTTTAATTAATAAATACAATTTAACAAATAAAAATTATATAAATTTTATTAGTTAATTTAATAAAAAAACTGTAAAATGCATAAAATAGGTTTTTTGGAAAAAAACGTTATTCAAATTTTAAATTTACATAAAGAAAAAGTTATCATGGTTTCTGGTTTTGAAGAAATAAATTATTTTATTATGAATGTAATAAATGAATTTAGGCTTTCTATAGTTAGAAAAAATGATCCTCACCTTGAAAATGCTTTTTTAATGTGAATATCACAAATTATTTTTATATTAATGGATTATGTAACACCCCAAGCTTCCATGGTACGTTTCCCTTTGAATAAGGCAATGGTGTGCATTGTATGCAACTTTGAGATTCTAACACGCCACAACCAATCAAACTTGCCATTTTGAATAGTAATACCTACTTTTTTAAATTTTATAAATTCTACCTCTCAAAATGGACTTCATTTTTTGATTCGTAATATCGAATTTATCCTAGGGTGAAATTTTGGAACTTTTCATTTAACACTTATATTTTGATGAATAGTGAAAATTACTAATTTTTAATTAAAAACAACTTTTTAAATCAAAAAACTTTATAGTGATAAATTATATTATTGAGTGGTTTTAAAGTATAATTAGAATATATTTTTTCCATTTTATCCAATGGTGTTCATTAGAATTAATTTCACTATAAAATTGGACCTAAACAATTGTCAATCTTTTGATATATATTGTTTCTTAAAAACACGCTATTTGTTGTGACAGTGGGAATTAATTACAATATTAATTAATGAAACTTATATGTTTAGAATTTTGTAAAATAGACATCATTTTTGAATTCGGAATATCAATTATAGAATATGGTGAAATTTTGGCATTGTTCTGAAAAACTTCAATTTTTGATGAATAGTGAAACTACTAAGTGGTAGTTAAAAAAACTGAATTTTTCATAAAACGTTTTTTTACCGCTTTTTTGAATGGAATTTCGAAAATCCGAGAGACACGGTTAATATCAAGAAGTAAAATGTGGTTCAATGAGATTAAATAATTTTTGGTGAATAGTAACTTTTTACTTTTATTTACCACAGTTAAAAGTAAATAGGGTAATTAAGGGTAAAAATGATATTAATATTACCCTAACACATGTCCTAATTCTATTGGACAAGTGTATCTAGACCAAAATCAACCTTAGGAATAAAATATTATCATTTAGATCAACTTGGATTAGATTAGGACATTTATTATTATTTAATTCAAAGACGAGTTAAAAGAGTTAAAATCAATGTTTATTTACTAAAACATTTTTAATATAGGGTTATACATAAGATAAATTCGATTGTAAATATTCATTAGAAAGATAATAATATTTCCTACATAATTATATTTTATTTATAATTTTTAGACATTATATAATTTAATATATTTATGACAAAATGATGATGCAATAATTACAATAATAGTGAAAAATTAAAATAATTGATTTTATAAATACCTAAATAAATATAATTTAAGACTTTTAATGAATTACACTAATTTTATAGGATAATATGACATATTAGTATTGATTTAATTTAATTTTTTCGAAGTAATAATTCTTTTATGAGTTTCACAAAAATAAACTATTGAATAGTGTCAAAATTGACATAAAAGAGTTTTTAAAACAAATAATATATTATAAATTGATATTAAATTCCTAAAAATCTAAGGTTCGGCCAAGAGACTTATATCATGATATTTATATCATTAATGGACCACTTGGGGGTCTCTTGGATGTATATAGTATGTTTATTAACTATATAATATAAAAATACAAAGTGACATGGTAAATGTCAAACTAATTAACTAAGAGTTAAAACTAATAGATAAGGTTACTATAGTGACCCAAACCCGTATAAATTCTATTGGATGAATTTTTTTCGACCTATACCCACCTTAACCTTTGAATAATCAACTTTTGAGCCATTAGAAACCGAATATGTATTTATTATAAATTAATATTTTTAGCTTTTCCAAAGGTGCCCCTCACCCCTCTTATAAAAGGGCACTCCTCCTTCTTATTTCTTCACACCGTCAAAGTCTTTTGGTTCATAAAAACCCTGCCCAAATACTCTCTCAACTTCCCTCACTACATCCTAGAGGCCTTAGTTTGATCATAAAGCCAACCTAAGGAGCCCTTTTGATCAAATCAAAAGGAAGAACCCGATGAAGAGGTAATGTTTTCACCACCCCTTTTCAAGTTCCGTTCTTCTTTCACTTCATCTTTATTTGTTATTTCCATTCTAAAATAATAAATCCAGTATATTATATATACTGTGATGTTATTATAAATATGGTACAAACATATTCAGTATTATATCCACCCTTTTAATAACATGTCACCATATGTGCGTAGGTACGGCTTACCGTCTCCACGTCGTGGTGTAATTGTTATTCAATATATTATTATTTGGGTGGGTATAATAATGATGTTTAACTCATTTAAATAATAAATATTACATGATAATGATTCTTTATATATGATATACCATCCAATTATATATTATTTTAATATCAAAAGAATGATATTGTCGCTCGTGCGTACGTACGGATTACCGTCTCCACGAACGCGATGAGATTCATTCTCCATCATATCCATTAAAGTATAATTCTCATTTGATGACTAAAAATAATGTTTAAGGACTTGATATCATTATGTATATGAATAAGATATAACCCATCCATGAAAAACATGGCTTACGTAACAAAACATATAAAATAAAACGAGTAAGTTAACACCCGAAACGACGATAATTCTAAGATATTATTAACAAAGCAATGTTAAAAGATCATATATGATATCATATTAATGTATATGATTCATGAATAATTTAATAACAATTATTTCAAAATTATACAGGAGGTTAACCTACCCCCAACCAAGGAAAAGTACAAGGTAAGGGGTTTCTTATCTCACTCTTAATTTCGTGAGAATTCCATTGTTCGCCACTTATTTATTGCATGTGGTGTATGTGTACTGCCCATGATTGTATTCATTGTTTAATATACTTTAATTTTGGGGTATTTACATCATCATTGTATGATCCTTCTTTCATGGGTGCATGTTTCATAAGTTACCTAATCGATAAGGGAATTTGAAATTTCAATTTCCACTCATTCGGCTTTACGCATACTTCATTGATTATTTTACTCCAAGATTATGTGTAGAATCACTATTCATTTGATCATGTCATAATTTCCACTCCCATTTCTATGGATATAATTTTTATACACACAATCACTCCATTGATAAATTCTCATGTCATCGGTATGAACTTGATAAGAGTAATTTTAACTCAATCTCCATTTGGTGAGTTAAACATCCAATTCATTGGTGTTGTTTTTACAAGAATATGTGTGAATGTCCTTTGATAGTTTTACACTGAATATCTAATAATATTTAGTGTATTTATATTTTTCACACATAATTATGTCGTTGATTTATCCTTAACCTAAGGATACGGCCTTTGTGAGAGTTTTCATCTCAATTAACATTCCATTGAGACATCTTTATTGTTATACACCAAATCACTTTTATGTGGTGTATATAATGTACTTTGACATAGTATATCATGAATTCCTTTAATCTCATGATATTAAAATGTTTTGATTACCACAATTATTTTTATTCAAGTGTCTCTCTTTTGGTTAGATACTCTAACTAAAATACCATTTTTAAATGTTTTAAAGAATTATTCTTCTAAATCATTCTCATTAATGTCCATGTTTTAAAAAATGGTTTTAAGGATTTATTTATATGGACATTAATGTTTTAAAATTAAAAATCCTTTTAAAAGTTTCAAAGTGGTATGGGACACTTTGATTAAAAAATCTATTTCTAAATGGATTTTTGACAAATAGTGTGATTTTTAAATGATTTCAAGAAAAAGGGGGATATTTCTCTCAAATTGTTTTGATGATTATTTTCATCTATGTCAAAATCCTTCATTATTCTTGATTGAGGTTAATGTGATACAATACAATCTTCCATATTGTCTCAAATGAGTTATGTTTGGCTGTGGATGTGTTATTTTTATACCATTCATGGTTTGTGGTTAAAGTATTAGCATTTCGTATGCTAGTTTTAATACAAATGTTTATGTTATGTTTAAACCTGTTCATATGAGGAATGCATTGGACTTAATAAGTGATGGGTGGAGCCCGCTATAGTTACTCGATGCATCGGTAGGTCTCATGAGACGAGCTAGTGTCTTGGCACAAGGCCTTGGAAAAATCTTATTGTAGTCTTGGCACGAGGCCTTGGCTATGTGGTTATGATAGTCTGGCATTATGCATTCCATCATTATGAAAGTGGTTATTGATATTGCATGTGATTGTTCGACTAGTATAATATCCATGTGAATAAGTAAATGGCATTATTTCATTTTATCTTTGCCATTTTATGCTGAAGTACATGTTTAAAAAGGCTTTTGTTTTGGTTATAAATTGCCTTTAAGTGTTTATGATTATCTATGAAAGCTTCTGCTATATTGTTATCCTTACTGAGCATCTGAGCTCACCCCTTTCAGTGTTTTATTTTTCCCAGGATGAGAAGAAGTAATTTATGAATGACCTGCAAGGATAGTATGAGGGGATATGAAGACAAAATGTTTTTTTAGTTTTTTTACCTTATGATGTAATGTAAGACTTATGAATATATATAGTGTTTCCAAGACTACTAAACTAAACGGTCTTTCGATAATTTATCCTTTGAGATCATGCCAATGTTATGTAATAATGCACCGACTCTGGGTACCTAGGGTCGGAGCGTTACAGTTGGTATCAGATGAAGTTTAGTACAAACCTTGGAAGCTAGAAAAACTCTGATTAGAGCACGTAGACCTAAGACGAACTTTGAGGATTAATATAGATGAACATCCTAGAATTTTGGTATTGTAGAGATTTTGTGAGTTTTCCAAGCAATACATCCCTGTCTGGATACGAGCAGGTAGAGGCGGCTCTGGAATAGATGTACCTAGGGGTAAAACCCGAAAACACCGCTTTGAGATAGACTCGAATGGGAACTGGTGCACGACAACAGGCCTTGTTGCACTCTTGGTTATGACACTCCTGTAGGATATGATTAAGATAATTTACATTTTCTTTACAAACTGATTTAAAGTATTATATATATATATATATAAGATGAGATTAAATGACCTTGGATAATCCTAATGTGTTTAAAATTGAGAATATGGTGACATGTTAATCTGTAAATGATTTTATGACTACTGTTACTCACACAATGATTTCTGGTTTTAGTCAATGGATGGATTCCAAGGAAGTCATAGTGACTTTGAGAATGATGTACAAGGAGGGAACGGTGGTGGAAATGAGCAACAAGATGGAATGTTGATAGGCGTAAAAGATATCGTCTTTATGCCAAATCAATTTTCCAATAATATGATCAACAATATATATATTAACCTATTACCAGACTCAACAAAGAAGAGAAAGGTGATGAATGATAAGAGATCCAGTAGTGGAGACCATGGAGAAAGAAATCCTCAATTTCCATCATGCAGGAAATGTGGAAGGAGACACCCAGGAAAGTGCCTCAATGGGACAAAGAAATGCTTTACATGCGGGAAGGAAGGACATAAAGTGCAGAATTGCCAAAGAAAAATGAAGAGTACTTTGGAAGAAGATAAAAAATGGTCCCAAGAGTCCATTTACAGTCATTTGCCGTAAATGTAGGCTACCTGGCCATTACCCGAGTGAATTCCCTATTCTATAGGATATTTTCATGGTCAAAGAAGAAGCAATGTGGAAATAAATGGTCGGAGAAATGTTTAAAAAGTATTAGTGCTCCTTGTTGATGGGTTTACATTGGAATAATTTTCTCTTGTATTTGTAACCCCGCAGTTTCCCATGAGATAATGATATTTGAGGAAGAATTATCTCTTCTCTTGTGGATATAGTTATAAATAATCATTTGGTTTTATATGATCGTTGGGTTTGAGGAAATTATATGTCATCATAATTTGGGATGAAAATACATGGTATGAGATAAGATTTGTGGTTAAATTATGTTATGGTTATTTTGAGGAATTTATTTCATTTTGGTAATATTATAAAATATAGTTTTTGAAAAAGGACAACACGCAGACCGTGTGACAACCCGTCGCGTCAGACAAAGCTGTGGGAATCGAACCCACAACCAAAGTGCGATTGGGATTTATCATCTACCACTGGACTAAGTGAAGTCCATGGTTAGTGTGACTATTAATTTTAGTTAAATGATTTTATTGATCAATAATAATTTGATTTGGGATCTTATGTCTTATCAAATGAATACCCTTACTATATAGGAAAATGATTTGGTGATTAAGTGATAAATGTTATTTTGGAAGTTTTTCGCTTTGTTGAGAACACTATATGACAAAGGAAAACAGAGTAGTATGGGATTTCATTTGAGGAGTAATGGTGGATTTTTATCTATGTTTTTATTGTGGATTTATAATGATTTGGGTTATTTATGGAAATGATTATGTAAATTACTTTTAAGTATGTGACTTTAAGAGTAATTAATGTCATTTGGAGATAAAATTTAACCTGGAAGACTACATTCTTAATAAGTATTGGTTTTCAATATTAGTTTTGATTATATTAAAGGATTTTAAGGACAATCGCTTTTTGAATGGTATTTATTTAACTTTGGGGTATTGTTGGTTTAATTTTGGAAACTAAGATTAGTGTTTATTTCTCTCAAGGAATATCCTTTTGGGGGATCATTAGATCTTGTACTAACCATTTTGGTTTTGATTAATCTCTAAAGACAATGTAAATATATAGTTCATCCTGTATGGATCAGGTGATTCTATAGAAGTTTATTCTAGCTCTTCCAGTGAGACCAAGTCTTCTTGAATACTCATCGTTTAAAAAAATGAGTTAGTGGTGGAAATTTATTAAAGAATGAAACTCTACCTAAAATGTAAGTATATATCTTTATATTCTTAGTCAATATCATAAATAAATGTAACTTAAAACAAATAATGTTGTCCGTTTACTTTCCTAATAGGAGACTAATGGTCGTTTGTCCCAACACAAGTTTGTGGTTTTCTTATTGTTAACTTTCTCCTGATCATGATTTCTATCCCTCTCCATCAGAACTTGACACTTAGTTTATCATCCATATCCATGTTTTCCTACATGGAATCCGAGTATGAGTTATCTTGGTTGACCTTTATACCTCTCTTTCTTTCTTTTAAAGTGATAGTTTTATTGACTCTTTTTCGATGTGGGACTTTCCATTATATTCCAAAGAAAAATTTTAAAAATTGTGAGGACGCAATTTATTGAAGGAGGGGAGAATGTAACACCCCAAGCTTCCACGGTACGTTTCCCTTCGAATAATGCAATGGTGTGCATTGTACGCAACTTTGAGATTCTAACACACCACAACCAATCAAACTAGCCGTTTTGAATAGTAATACCTAATTTTTGAAATTTTATAAATTCTATCTCTCAAAATGGACTTCATTTTTTGATTCGTAATATCGAATTTATCCTAGGGTGAAATTTTGGAACTTTTCGGATAACACTTATATTTTGATGAATAGTGAAAATTACTAAATTTTAATTTAAAACAACTTTTTAAATCAAAAAAATTTATAGTGATAAATTATATTATTTAGTGGTTTTAAAGTATAATTAGAATATATTTTTAACATTTTATCTAATGGTGTTCATTAGAATTAATTTCACTTTAAAATTGGACCTAAACAATTGTCAGTCTTTTGATATATATTTTTTCTTATAAACACGCTATTTGTTGTGAGAGAAGGAATTAATTATAAAATTAATTAATGCAACTTATAAGTTTAGAATTTTGTAAAATAGACATCATTTTTGAATTCGGAATATTAATTATAGCTTAGGGTGAAATTTTGGCATTGTTCTGAAAAACATCAATTTTTGATGATAGTGAAACTACTAAGTGGTAGTTAAAATAACTGAATTTTTCATAAAACTTAATTTTATCGCTTTTGTGAATGGAATTTAGAAAATCTGAGAGACACGGTTAATATCAAGAAGTAAAATGTGGTTCAATGAGATGAAAATAATTTTTGATGAATAGTAACTTTTTACTTTTATTTACCACAGTTAAAAGTAAATAGGGTAATTAAGGGTAAAAATGATATTAATATTACCCAAACACATGTCCTAATTCTATTGTACAAGTGTATCTCGACCAAAAACAATCTTTGAAATAAAATATTATCATTTAGATCCACTTGGATTAGATTAGGACATTTATTATTATTTAATTCAAAGAAGAGTTAAAAGAGTTAAAATCAAAGTTTATTTACTAAAACATTTTTAATATAGGGTTATACATAAGATAAATTCGATTGTAAATATTAATTAGAAATATAATAAGATGTCCTAAATAATGATATTTTATTTATAATTTTTAGACATTAAATGATTTAATATATTTATGACACAATGATGATGCAGTAATTACATTAATAGTGAAAAATTAAAATAATTGATATTATAAATACCCAAATAAATATAATTTAATACTTTTAATGAATTAAACTAATTTTATAGGATAATATGACATATTAGGATTGATTTAATTGACTTTTTTTGAAGTAATAATTCTGTTATGAGTTTAACAAAAATCAACTATTGAATAGTGTCAAAATTGACATAAAAGAGTTTTTAAAACAAATATTATATTATTAATTGATATTAAATTCATAAAAATATAAGGTTCGGCAAAGAGACTTATATCATGATAGGTATATCATTAATGGACCACTTGGTGGTCTCTTGGATGTATATAGTATGTTTATTAACTATATAATATAAAAATACAAAGTGACATGGTAAATGTCAAACTAATTAACTAAGAGTTAAAACTAAAAGATAAGGTTACTATAGTGACCCAAACCTGTATAAATTATATTGGATGAATGTTTTTCGACCTATCCCTGCCTTAACCTTTGAATAATCAACTTTTGAGCCATTAGAAACCGAATATGAATTTATTATAAATTCATATTTTTAGCTTTTCCAAAGGTGCCCCTCACCCCTCTTATAAAAGGGCACTCCTCCTTCTCATTTCTTCACACCTTCAAAGCCTTTTGGTTCAGCAAACCCCTACCCAAATACTCTCTCAACTTCCCTAACTACAACCTAGAGGACTTAGTTTGATCAGAAAGCCAACCTAAGGAGCCCTTTTGATCAAATCAAAAGGAAGAACCCGAAGAAGAGGTAATGTTTTCACCACCCCTTCTCAAGTTCCTTTCTTCTTCCACTTCTTCTTTCATTGTTTTTACCATTATAAAATAATAAATCCAGTATCTTATATATACTGTGATGTTATTATAAGTATGGTACAACCATATTCAGTGTTATATCCACCCTTTGAATAACATGTCACCATACGTGCGTACGTACGGCTTACCGTCTCCACGTCGTGGTGTAATTGTTATTCAATATATTATTATTTGGGTGGGTATAATAATGATGTTTAACTCATTTAAATAATAAATATAACATGATAATGATTCTGTCTATATGATATACCATCCAATTATATATTATTTTAATCTTAAAAGTATGATATTGTTGCTCGTGCATACGTACGGACTATCGTCTCCACGAACGCGATGAGATTCATTCTCCATCATATCCATTCAAGTATAATTCTCATTCGATGATTAAAAATAATGGTTAAGGACTTGATATCATTCTGGATATGAATAAGATATAACCCATCCATGAAAAACATGGCTTACGTAACAAAACATATAAAAGAAAACGAGTAAATTAACACCCGAAACGACGATAATTCCAAGATATTATTAACAAAGCAATGTTAAAAGATCATATATGATATCATATTAATGTATATGATTCATGAATAATTTAATAAAAATTATTTCAACATTATACAGGAGGTTAACCTAACCCCAACCAAGGAAAAGTACAATGTAAGGCGTTTCTTATCTCACTCTTAATTTCGTGAGAATTCAATTTTTCGCCACTTATTTATTGCATGTGGTGTATGTGTACTGCCAATGATTGTATTCATTGTGTAATATACTTTAATTTGTTGGTATTTACATCATAATTTTATGATCCTTCTTTCATGGGTGCATGTTTCATAAGTTACCTAATCGATAAGGGAATTTGAAATTTCAATTTCCACTCATTCGGCTTTACGCATACTTCATTGATTATTTTACACCAAGATTATGTGTAGAATCACTATTCATTTGATCATGTCATAATTTCCACTCCCCTTTCCATGGATATAATTTTTATACACATAATCACTCCATTGATAAATTCTCAAGTCATCGGTATGAACTTGATAAGAGTAATTTTAACTCAATCTCCATTTGTTGAGTTAAACATCCAATTCATTGGTGTTGTTTTTACAAGAATATGTGTGAATGTCATTTGATTGTTTTACACTGAATATACAATCATATTTAGTGTATTTATATTTGTCAGACATAATTACGTCATTGATTTATCCTTAACCTAAGGATACGGCCTTTGTGATAGTTTTCATCTCAATTAACATTCCATTGTGTCTTCTTTATTATTATACACCAAATCACTTTTATGTGGTGTATATAATGTAATTTGACATAGTATATCATGAATTCCTTTAATCTCATGATATTAAAATGTTTTGATTACCACAATTATTTTTATTCAAGTGTCTCTCTTTTGGTTAGATACTCTAACTAAAATACCATTTTTAAATGTTTTAAAGACTTATTCTTCTAAATATTTCTCATTAATGTCCATGTTTTAAAAATTGGTTTTAAGGATTTATTTATATGGAAATTAAAGTTTTAAAATTAAAACTCCTTTTAAAAGTTTCAAAGTGGTATGGGGCACTTTGATTCAAAAATCTATTTTTAAATGGATTTTTGACAAATAGTGTGACTTTTAAATGATTTCAAGAAAAAGGGGGATATTTCTCTCAAATTGTTTTTATGATTATTTTCATCTATGTCAACATCCTTCATTATTCTTGATTGAGGTTAATGTGATACAATACAATCTTCCATATTGTGTCAAATGAGTTATGTTTGACTGTGGATGTGCTATTTTTATACTACTCATGGTTTGTGGTTAAAGTATTGGCATTTCGTATGCTAGTTTTAATACAAATGTTTATGTTATGTTTAAACCTGTTCATATGAGGAATGCATTGGACTTAATAAGTGACGGGTGGAGCCCGCTATAGCTCCTCGATGCATTGGTAGGTCTCATGAGACAAATT
The DNA here is from genome assembly GCA_963277665.1 of Viscum album. NCBI lineage: Eukaryota > Viridiplantae > Streptophyta > Magnoliopsida > Santalales > Viscaceae > Viscum > Viscum album. Next base: position 1,423,723,214 of record OY728141.1, on the reverse strand, counting down.
AGTGTCTTGGCACAAGGCCTTGGCAAAATCTTATTGTAGTCTTGGCACGAGGCATTGGCTATGTGGTTATGATAGTCTGGCATTATGCATTCAATCATTATGAAAGTGGTTATTGATATTGCAGGTGATTGTTCGACTAGTAGAATATCCATGTGAATAAGTATATGGAATTATTTCATTTTATCTTTTCCATTTTATGCTGAAGTACATGTTTAAAAAGGCTTTTGTTTTTGTTATAAATTGCCTTAAGTGTTTATGATTATCTATGAAAGCTTCTGCTATAATGTTATCCTTACTAAGCATCTGAGCTCACCCCTTTTAGTGTTTTATTTTTTCCAGGATGAGAAGAAGTAATTTATGAATGAACTGCAAGGAGAGTATGAGGGGATATGAAGACAAAATGTTGTTTTAGTTTTTTTACCTTATGATGTAATGTAAGACTTATGAATATATCTAGTGCTTCCAAGACTACTAAACTAATCGTTCTATCGATACTTGATCCTTTGAGATCATGCCAATGTTATGTAATAATGCACCGACTCTGGGTACCTAGGGTCGGGGCGTTACAGATTATTTTACATTAGTTCTACAAATATTTCACAAATATTTTCCATGTATAAATAGTTTTTTAAAATGCATTATGATATTCCATAAATTAATATTTCATTATTTAAATTATTTTTAAAAATTCATGGTTAATTTTACATAGTGATAAAATCATGGAAATTATAATGCATGATTTATAAGAAATGTATTTTTATCAATTCATTTTATTCATAAAATACATTTTCTTTTAAAATGGGGTTTTTTTTATTTTTATGAGTTAATATTATATTTAATTATTTGAATATTGATATTATTTTTGTAAAATAGATAATCATTTTAGAATTACACATGTCCAAATTATCTTAAGAGGAATTTTTTGATGAATTTAAAAATATAACTATTTTCAATGAATAATAAAATATTATATTAATAAATAAAAATCACATATTATTATAAATTATTTATATTGTTAAATTAGTTTTCTTAATATATATTGAAATTTCATTAGTTAATTTTAATTTAAAATAATGTAGTAATGGTTTTTGAAATGAAAATTTTTACTTCAATATTTCATAGAAATTTTATATTTAAAACGTAGTTTTATGAAATTTTGTTTTATGTAGTGTAATTATGTTTTAATTTTAAATTAAATTCTTTCAATAGAGTGTTTTTTATTTCAAAAAATGTTTTACATATTTGGAATTAGTGGGTATGAATTTTTAAATAGGCACGTGTTATTTTTTATCAATATGAATAGTTGTCTTATTAAATTTTATTACCATAGTAAAAGGTAAATCGTGAAATTAAGGATTAAAAATGATCAGATAACGACTACAAAATTACCCTAAAATTCTCCCAAATATTATTGGATGATGATATGAAGTTAATTGTCATATAAATCTCACATATTTTATCTTTTTTCCATTTTTTGTGATTATGAAATTCGTAATATTTTATTTAAAAAAATACAAAAAACACCACACTCTTATTTTTAAAAATAAAAATATTTCTGACTAGAATATTACTAGATGATATTTTCATTTATAATTATTATTTTGAAATATAAAATATTTATATTTTTCATGTTCATTTATTTTTAAATTTTTGTGAATATATAATCAAATTAAATTCTTACACAATGATGGTATAATAATTATTATAATATTGATTAATATAAATTAAAATATCTTAAAAATAATATAATTTGAGAAAAATAAATATATATAATAATTTTATGGGCTACCATGATTTTTTTGGATATAATGAGATATTTTATTTCAATTATTCTATTCAGGATGTTATTAAAATAAACGAAAAGAATATTTATAAAAATTAGAATTAATGATATTTTTTAATATATAATATTTTTTATGAAATTATTGTTTAATTTTAAATTTATTTCATTCAATTAAAATTTATTAATTTTAAAAAATAGATAATATATTTTTTATTATTTGGTATGAATTTATAAAATAGGTCCCTTTTATTTTTAGTCAATATGATTAGTTACCTTATAAAATTTTGGTACTGTGGTAAAGGGAAAATAATTCAATTAATGAATAAAAATTATAATATAAGGACTATCACATTTCCATAAAACTTTCTCACGTATTGTTGGATGAATTTATCACAGTTAAATATCATAAAAATTTCAAATATATGATCTTTCTTGCATTTTTATGTGATTATAAAATTTATAATATTTTATTTAAGGAAAACTAAATAATGTTACACTCTTGTTTCTAAAAATAACAAAATTTATATCCTCTAGATTACAAGATGATAAGTTTGGTTATAAATAGTATTTATATATAAAAAACAATTAAATTATTAATGATAATATTTTTTAATTTATGTTATGAAATAATCATGTTAAATTATTACATAATAATGATGCTATAATAATTCCATAATTTAATAATATAAATAAATGATCTTAAATATAACATAATTTGAGAAAAACAATGTGCTCCAATGATAGTTTTTTCCATTTTAATTGTGTAGTTCATTTAAAAATATAACTAATCTCAAATTTTAAGGATTCTTTTCTTCAATAAAATTTTATGAGGGTAATGATAAAATGAAATATTTCTTGTTTTATGGATACTTTAAATTTATAGGATGAAGGGTGGTTCTGTTATAAACGAATGATTTTTTGTAACATTATTAACAAATAATGGTGGTTCTATGATGAACCATGGATTTGTGGGACTGTGATACTCTCAAATGCATTGGGTATGCATTTCGATAGTATGGTTATTCCGTTTTTATGAGTTACTGGAAGAGTGATATGGACCTCATAGCCCAAGTAAAAAATTTATTTCATAGGTTGTTGATATAGGTTTTTATGTGAATATCGTTATTTCTATAGGTTATATAATGATCTTTTGTTTAGAGTATTGTATATTCTACTTTTATGGTCAAAATTATAATGTGATGGAAATTTTGTCGTGAGTTTTTTTTATTTCAATGAAATCTTTATGATTCTTATTTCACATTTAATATTTTTTTTGAAATTTTTTATTAAATGATTTTAGAAGAGAGGGTTAATTTTTTATAAAATAAGATTTTTATATATATCCTGATTAAATTTTTCAACGAAGGTAATTTTTTATAAGTATTCATGGAATACTGGTTTATTTATTTATTTTTATATCTTTTATTATGATTTTTATTCTAATCACGTGATTTTTAAAAATGTTCTTTGGTGTTTGAAGGATACTTAAAAACAAATAAGATATCAAATTTAGTATTGTGAAGATTTTTCATAAAAAGAAATTATATTTTTTATCAAACATTTTAAATTGTGAAAAAATTGGTACTGATTTGATGTGTCCGCTTTTAATATATGAGTTTTTTATTTAAGATTTATTTCATATTTCCCTAAAACTATGAACACAAACGTTTTTTTCAAAATTAATTAAAAATATTTCTAATGTCATTATAATGTCTGATGATTAAATTTTGGTCTTTATAGTCAAAGTGAACCGTAATAAAATAAAATATATGTTATAGTCTCTTTATTTGAAGAAAATAACAAGCATTGAATTGATGAAACTTTTTTTTAAATGTTCTTGGACTTTTATAAAAAGTTAAACTCAATTTATGCTTTTTACTATTACCTTGATAGTTAACTGTTAACCTTCATAAATAATTTTAAAGAAAAAAACAAAATCATAATTATTAACTAATATTATATTTATTATTTAAATATTGAAACATAATTTAACAGAAAAATATATATAATTTAAAATTTAATTTAATTAAAAAAATAAGAAATGCATAAAATAGATTTTCTTTAAAACCAAAATATTCCAATTTTAAATAAATATATATATATATATATATATATGAATAAATATATTTTTAACTAATAATGATGAAATAAATAGATTTATTTTTAATTAATGAAATTAATTGAGGATTTCTGTATTTGAAAAAAACTGAACCTAACATTAAAAAGAATTGATTTAAAGTCAGGAAAAAAAATTTCATTATATAAACATAATATTTTACATTAGTTATACAAATATTTCATATAGGTTTTTCCACGTACAAATACTATTTCAAAATGCATAATTATATTCCATAACATGTAGTATAATTATTTGAATTATTTTGAAATATTGTAGTTTATTATTTAATAGAAAGAAAATCGTGGAAATTGTAAAGCATTGTTTACAAGTACCCATTTTTATAGTAAATTCATTTTATTCAACAAAAATAAATTATATTTTAAAATGGTTTTATTTATTTTAACGAGTTAATATTATATTTAATTATTGGAAATTTTAGATTTTTTTTGGAAAAAAAAATCATTTTATAAATCCACATGTCAAAACTATCATAGAAAGAATATAGGAAAAATATTATAAATTTTTTAATTTTCAATGATTAATGAAAAATAAAAATAAAAATTGAAAATTTTATTTTATTATAATGTATTTAAAATTTAAAATTATGTATTATAATACCTTTATAATTTTAATAGTTCATTTTTATTTAAATTATTTCAATAATTTTTTTGAAATGGATTTTATACTTTAATTTAGCATAAATACATTTTATATTTTAAAAGGTGAAGCTATGAAAAAACGTTTTTTATTGTGTAATGCTATTTTAATTTAATTTTTTTAATTTTAAAAAATGATTTACATATTTACAATTTGTGGGTATGATTTTTTGAAATATTTCACATTCATTGTGTGACAATTTGAATCGTTACGTTATTAAATTTTGGTACGATGGTAAATGATAAATCATGTAATTAAAAATTAAATATGATAATATAAAGACTGTAAAATTACAATAACAATTTCCAAAATATTATTTAATGAATATAAAATTTTAATTCTTATAAAAATATCAAATAAATGACATTTGTTTCCATTTTTTGTGATTATGAGATTTATGAATTTTTATTTATTGAAAACTAAAAAATGTCACACTCTTGATATTAAAAATAATAATATTATTAACTTATAGATTACTAGAGGAAATGTTTGATTATAAATAGTATTTTGAAAAATAAAACAATTATATTCATCATTTTAATATATTTTTAAATTTTAGTGAATAAATAATCAAATAAAATGTGTACCCATTGATGATATTATAATTATTCAATTATTTAATATTATAAAATAAAATATCATAAAAATAATATAATTTGAGATAAATAATGTGATCCATAAATTTTGTCGTTTCGAATGATTTTTTTGATATATCTAAATTTTTCATTTCAATTTTTCTTTTTTTGGATGTTTTTAAAATAAAAGGAATGGATAGTTTAAAAAATTAACATTAATGATATTTCTTATTAAATAATATTTTATTCAATAACATAAAATTTCATAAAATATTATAATTTTCCAAGTTAATATGATTTGGTTTATAATATAAAAATTATTCCATTAATGATATTTTGCTTTCAATTTATAGTGTCTATATTGATCCTCAAAGGGTAAAAATCATTAATGTCATGGTATACTTAAAATGGGTTTATATGGGGTTAAAAACAAATGAAAACAGTATAAATGTGACCTAAAAATTTCCAAAAATTATTTTATGATCGGATTTTCATGCATATATATCATATATATTAAAATATTTAGTTTTGAACAATTTTGAATGAAAAATAATTTATTTTAATATACTGTTTTGAAGAATTACAAGAATACCCCTCCCCTCTCTTATAAAAGGGAAAAACATTTTATCATTCTTCCAGACATGAGAGATAATTTCATTCCATAAATACATACCAAAATAAATTCCTTGAATCCCTAAAATAATTACAAATTTCTCGTTTTTGGCATAATACTGACCAATGATGGATTATTTTATAAATAAAGGGAGACATTCTAAAGAAGAGGTATATTTTTCAACTGCATGTTTTAGTTTCATTTCGTCTTCCACATCATATAAAAAATTAAAACCTTATATAATAATAACAATATTGTCCTCTTATAATGATATTTTATTATTTTAGTTTAATAACCTATATATGTCTCCAACATCTATAAATTTGGGATAGAAATTTATATTTTATGTGAATGACAGACTACCACCTCATGAACCGATATAATTATTTTTTCCATCACCATCTATGAATAATGGTTATAATGATGGATTTAAGTTATATATATTATATTGAAGGAAAATTTTATGTTTTTTAATTATAAGATCAGAAATATTTTCATACCAAATAATAATCAAGAAAATGATAACATTATTTCTATGTATGTGTGGACTACCACCTCAAAAAAGAAATTTGATTCATCTTAAATAACCACATAAATTGGGTGATATATATAATTATATTTAATAAATAATTATAAATTTATGATATTATTATCATTTTGGAAATATAAAATAATACTTACCTTATTTTCATAGTAATCGTTGAAAAATGAAAATGTTACTCATGGGTACGTATAACATAACATATTTGTGATTGTAATGTAGTCAATTTTTCGTATCCATATTTAAATGATTGAATAAAATATAATTTTATTTATAAATGTTATAGATATGTAATTATTTTAATTCTACATATGACAGAATAATGAACCATTTGACCACAATCAACCTTCCAAATATCTTTTTGACATATTTTCGAATACCATCAAAATTCATAATGTTAATTTAATTACTTAACTATTTGTATATGACATTTTATTAAATAAAAATATTAATAATATACTTTGAAAATTATCTTAAACAAGTATAAAATTAATATATTCCTTTTATTCATGAAGATGAAGAACATACATGATGTGTCCAAATCGAGGTAAGGGAAATTCATTTAAAAATCTTCTTTTAAAGTTTCCCTTGAAACCATTTTTTATTAAAAAAATATATAAAAAATTATATATTAAATGATTATTTTTTAGATTCATTTTTACCATGATTTCATATATGAAAAATATTATGAAATGAATTTGTTTTTTGTTGTCCAAATGAGGTAGGTTTTGAATTTTCTAAAAAAACCTTTCAGAGGAATATTTTTTATCTTAATCAGAATAAACTACAATTACAAACATCATGAATATTATTTTATTTGAAGATTACTTTATCTATTTATAAGATTCCTTTCAAGGATAATATTTTCCATTTTAATTGTGTAGTTCATTTTAAAAAACTAACTAATCTAAAATTGTAAATCTTATTTTCATCAAGAATATTTCAAGATGGTAATGATGAAATGATATATTTCATGTATTGTGGTTACATTTAATTTCTATGATTATGTTTGGTTTTAATAAACCAAGTATTTTTTGTGACATTATTTAAAAATAATGGGTGGTTCCATGAGAAACCATGGATGGGTGGGTCAGTGATAGCCCTCAAATGCATTAGGTATGGATGTCGACCATATGATTATTATAGTTGTAAGAGTGATTGAATTAGTTATATTGAATTTCTTTACAATGTAAACAATATGTTTCATTGTTTATTGATATGGGATTTCATGTGAAAATTATTATTTATAAAGATAGAATAATTTTATATTGTTTAAATTTGTTTATATTATACTTTTAGGGTGAAACGTATAATGTTGTTGAATGGTTCTTATATGTGTTCTTGATTTCAGTCAAACCATTATGATAATTTTTCATCTTTTAATCTTGTTTTAAAAAAAATTTATTAAATGATTTTGGAAGGGAGGGTTATTTATTAGAAAATAAAATGACAAGATAGACCATAATTATTTTTATCTAAAAAGGAAAATTTTATATGTATTCATAGACTAACGGTTTATTTATTTAATCTATGTCTGCTACTATGCCGCTTTTTCTCATCATATGATTTTTTTAAAAAATCTACACTGTTTTAGGGATTGGTAATAAAAAATAATTGATCATGTTTATTGCTGTGATGATTTTTCATAAGAAGAAAACAATTTTTACATTAAAAATTATATATTGTAAAAAAATTGATAAAGCGTAGATGTGTCCACTTATAATGAATGAGATTCTTATTTAAAATTTATATCAAAATTCTGTAAAACTCAAACCCAAAATAATTTTTATTAAAATAATGACCAATCCTGTCTAATTTTATTATAATGCCTAGTATTTATAGTTTGGTGTTTAGAATCAAAAGTCTTGAGAATGCATAAAATTGTAGGGTTAAATTGACATAATTGAAAAAAATATCAATAATTCAATTGGTGTCACTTTTCTAAAATACTTTCAGACATTAATACTATGTTAAAATAAATTTATTCCATTTAATTTTTCCCTAATAATTAAAATTTAACCTTATTAATTAGTTTTAAAGACAAAAATACAAATTTTAGTTATTAAATAATAGAAAACATGTTATTTAAATTTTGAAACGCAATTTAACAAATAGAAATTATATAAATTTTAAAAGTTAATTTAGTAACAAAAACAATGAAATGCATATTTTTTTTTGTAAAATAACGTTATTGATATTTTAAATAAATAAATATATATATATATATAAGAAAATTATTATCATTATTACTTATTATTTTTAATTGAATAAATGGATTGAGGGTTTCCATTGTTATCAAAACTAAACCTCACCATGAAAACTCTTTATTTAATGTGAAGACCACAAATTTTTTATGTTAAATTAATATCTTAATTTAGTTCTGCAAATATTTCACATAGTTTTAACATATATGATTATTAATTTGAAATGAATAACGACGTTCCATAAATTGATATTTCATTATATAAATTAGTTTAAAATATTCTATATTATTCTTATAGAGTGATAAAATCATGAAAATTATAATATTCATAAATCCCATATATTCTGACTAAAAATAATTTTATGTAGAAAATGCTAAAAAACTATAATAAGTAAGTATTGACATACAAAATTAATAAATGTTATTTTTTTATCTAAAATTTTGAAATCTATTTTTTAATGTGAAAAAATATATCTATTGGGATTAAAATTATCCATTATTATCATTAAATCATACAAATTATTTATCTTCTGAAGGTAATGATTTTTAACTGATTTCTATATTAGGATAATTACCAATGTTATTTTAATGTGCATTTTATCCTTTAAATTAGTTGTTGTGTGATTTTTGGGCCATTAGAAATTACGTTCATTTTTTACAATATATAAAAATTTTGGTTGGTACATTCTCATCCAATAAATAATTTTCTTCATTTCAACTATAGTTACCATTTACCAAAGAAATAAGCTTAGGGGTCCATTGGAAACTCAATATATGTATACTATAGATATTGTCACCCCATTTTCCTCTGAATGGCTATGAAACTATCTATCCGAACTATTTTTCTTAGGACTTTATCTTGATGTAACTTCCATATCATCGTTTCCTTTATATAGTTTCACCTAAAATATAAAACAAAAATGGATGTTGTAATATCAAAAATAATTATACTATATATATATATATAATCTATAAATTCTATTTTTTTTACAAATTAACATTCATTTATACCTTGGATACATTAATTTAAACCACATCAAACATGATTAGTCCTATGCCTTTTTATATTTGATCTCGGATACATTTTATTTGGTTATATTATATTTCTCAATATAATTTCTCAATGTATCCAGAAAATATATCATTAATTTCTATTTTTATATATAATATGATCGAAAAAATAATATTCCCTAGGAGTTTCAAACATGGTGTGCAGATAGGCCTTATTGTAATGCACCAGATGAAGATTGAGTTAATACGAAACACACCCTTTTCTATGTCATTATCCATAAGTAAATATTGTTCTAGACTCTAAAAAACATTTATTAGTCATTATAGGATTTATATCTGGTGAAAAATACTTATGAAATACCATATAAATATTTTAGAATGTCATCTTATACATAAATAATCTTTATGTTAATCAGTAAGGTTTTATAACCCTAAAAAATGTATCTAAAATAATGTACAATAATAACTAAACCCTACTACAAATAAAAATATAGTAAACATGGATAATAATGATATATATAATACATCCCACACTAGTCAGAGAACAAATGGTCTTAATGATTTAGTGAAATCATGATTAGATACATAAACATCCTATTTTACGACACATGCTAATATTTCCCTATAATTGTTTTCATTTACACCCTTTTATTTATTCCTCTCATGCTAGAGTCATATTCATATTTTGAGGGTTGTAAATATAATATAGGTATAAACTCAAATTCTTAGTAAGAAAAAAACACGTAATAATGTGATAGATTATAAAAATTAGGGTGAAAATGAGAAAAATGATAAATATCTTATTATGAGTTTGAGAGATATTAGATGATAACCATAAATCATGTTACAAAATTATAAGAGAATAAAAATTTCCTTAATAAATCAAAAAATATATAAAATTCCTTGAAACAAATCTCTATGATCATTTAACAAGTGAGGATTACATGATAGTGAATATTATATTTAAAATAAATCATAAGCATGGAAACATCGAATTTCATGGAAATTAAATGCTTCATGATAATTTTTAATAACATCATAAACAATATAAAAATGATTCTTATCCAAAACAATAGAAATACTTTTCTAACAAAATGCTTTCTGCCCAAACTTTTATGAAATAAGAAATTGTATACACTCCAAGATAAATTTGGCTCGCCCTTCCAACCCATTCCTATATAAAAAAACTAATTAATTAAATTCTCAATTATATGATGTGATATAAACATAAACTAATTAGTTTTATTGTGATATAATACCCCACCCCGTAACATCTATACATATTTGTTCAACATAAAAGTAATCGTAAACATATTGTAATCAACCCATGGATGATGAATAGGTTTTCATATTAAATGAACATACATAACCATTAATAAAAAAATCCAATTTTCCAAAATAAATCATAACATAACAACATAAAAATGATTAGCAAAAGATAACATCATGAGAGATAATCCTTACAAGAAAAATTGAACTGAAAATACAGAAGTTCTCGAAATTCCTTTTAAATATTGTTATAAGAGATGAATTGTTAATTACAATTTAAAATATAAAAATTTTATAAGGGAAAGACAATTTTTATTGAAAACATATAATATAAAATTTAAAATAAAATACCCTTGATAATAAATAATGGATATCCAAAAAATGTGGAATTAATGATAAAAAATTTTATTTTAAAATGATGGAAAATAGTAATAATTAATATTTTAAAATACCTTTGATTAAAAACACACATTATTAAAAATAAGTATCAAATTCTCTTTTTGAAAAAGGGTAAATTTAATTATTATTATCCTAGAAAATTATCTATATTTTCTTTCCAAAAATAAACATATGATAACATTTTAAAGAATTAAAAAATATAGATATGGAATAACTCACTAAATTTAATGAGATTTATTAATAACAAATTTAATTTTAATGAATCCCTAGTATCTTCAAGGAATATAAAATATACCTGAAACATAAATTGACTAGAAAATAAAGTTAAAATACTAAATAATATCATTATATATTAAAATATATCAACCTTGATAGATCGAAATCAATGAATGTTGATAATGACCCAAGGAAAAGAATTTTTTCAAGAAAACCCCTTACAACATTTGTAACTTCTAAATGAAAACCCCATTAGTTGTATAACATTAAATAGAACCTTTAATATAATTTAATATAAAATTATCATGAAGAAAAATTAAAATATGTAAGTATTTACACCATTGGAAGTAAATCATGATGTATAGATTAAACATGTCTCAAGGTATTCCAATTTGAGGAAATGAAACTCGTCCTTGTTTCCCTCATTATATAGATTCATTATAAGATAACATGTAAAAATCCTAAATATAATATATTAATATTTCATAAAAGTAATCCTAAATATTATCTTGTAATAATCCTTGTAAATTTTTAATCACGAGTATGTTAATTTGTTATAGATAATTATGGTCATCGGGTGTCATTACCTTTTTTTAGATGGCACATTTTTAATAATTTTGTTATTTTTAATCATAATTAGAGATACATTTAAATATTTATATATCAATTAATTTTAATTAATATATAACTTATTTTTATTTAAATTTTATTATTTTATTCAATAGTTATTTTTTATGTTATGTGAAAACTGAATTGATAATGACTTAAATCGCTAATTTTAGTGTCTGAATAAGATTTATTGATAATAAATTATATACGTTATATAACATTCAAAAACCATAAAATGATATATATTCTCTTCTTTACCTATAGTAATACCGATATTCAATTTCTCATAGTCATTCCTGATCATATCCAAATGCACCGTTCCTGTATGTGGTTAAACTATCCAAAATACGAACCCATATTATATCGAGGGATGAGTATGGTCAAGTAGTACTTTTAACATAACATCATTATATTAGGAGTATAATTTTATTATTTTTTATTTATACATTACAGATGTATTTTAATATTTTTAGATAAATTATGAAAATGTAGAATAAAATAATAATAATTACATTATAGATGTGGTTGTCCACATGTGTTACAATTAAGGTATTAATTTCTCAAAAAATGAGAGGGGGTAAAGGTGGATAATAAATTAACATTTAATATTAATTAATACATAATATATTAAATTTTTATTCATAAATAACTCTATTATAAAACCCTTGGTAAGAAGAAACCAGAAAGGGTGGATGTCATTTCATGAAGTCGATAGTCCCCACATTTGAATGATCACCATTCATTTTTTTCAACATGGATTTAAATAATGAAATGAGGGTTTTATCATTAATATGAAAACATATAAATATAATAATTATAATAATTTAATTATATTACTATCTTCATAATATATTTGGATGACTAATATTATGAAGAAAACATATGAAGGACATAATATGTATGTGTGAGACTTGATCATTCCTTTTAAGTATTATTGAAATTGAATGAATTAGTCTAACTATGAGTGACCACAAAATTATATTTCTTAGAGAGGGTACTTTTTAGTGTAAAATTAATGAGTTTCCATGTTGAATATTAATGTAAACTATAAAATTTAAGTATGGAAGAGGCATTTTTTTATGTTAAAGTAAGGGAACATTTTGAAAGAACATTACAATTTTTAAAAATGCAATGTAGTTTTCAATATCCAAAAGAACCAAAATGAATAAATTTGTATTGGAAAAATTTAATAATCCATAAAAATATTAATTATAAAATTCATGGAATGTTTTTAAAATGTAATAGGACTTTTACAGAAGGCTAATCTCAGTTTACCCTATTTAATTTTAGAGCGATAATTACTTTTTATCATTAGTAACTAATTTAAAAGATAAAAATTAAAATAAATAATATTGAATAATAAAAATTTTCTTCATTCAATTTTAAAAAATTATTTTATCAGATAATTTTTATGTACATATGAACTATTAATATTAAAAAATAAAAACTGTAAAAAAACATAAAAAAATATCATTATTAATATTTTAAATTTAAATATATGATAAATTTACAATGTATTTTGAATTTAGTTACATTAATTTAAATATAAAATTTTAATAAAATTAATGTGGCTTCAATAGGAATCCAAAATTGAACCTCCCAATAAAAATAAGTTATTTAAAGAGAAGAAAAAAAGTAGATTTTATTTTAAAGTAAAAATTTTACATAAATTTTTAAAAAATAATTCACATATTTTATTTTTATAAATAATGTTTCAAAATGTATAATATCATTACTTAATCTAATATTGTTTTAATTTAATGGTACTGAAATATTTTTGGATACGAATATAGTATGAAAAAATCACCGAAATTATAATTTTCGTAAATCCTCCTATTTTCAACTAAAAATAATCATTTTTAGAAATTGATAAAAATATCCTAAAAAAATTCTACGAGGAAATCTGAAATGGGGTTTATTATATCGTATATTTTAAAATTTATTTTTTATTGAAAAAATGATAAAATAAAATGAATGGATCTTTTATTGATAATGACATTTTTCAATAGTAAAAAATATTAAATATTTTTTTAGTTGTTATTGTTTTTAATTAATTGGAATATTAAGTTCAATAATAAATTAATTTATTATGTTGGGGTTCATTTATATAAAGTGTTATCTGATTGAAGAGTTATTGGGCATTGTATTACATTATTACAAGATAAAAAATATTAGATCATGAAAAGAAAGAAATTGAAAGATAAAATATAGAAAATGGGAGATAAAATATGACTATTAACCTCACATTAAGGAATAAAAATGATCCCAAACAAACTAAATAAGAAGATGATGACAGTTATAGAATAGTGTGATAGGGTTGGAATCCTATCATTTAATACAACTATCTGAAAAATAAATATATAGGGCATTTAGAATAAATCTACCCAAAAGGATAAACTACCGTATAATATAAAACAAGGGTTGTTCAGTCCCATTAGAAGTCTCATTCAACTCAATATAATCTTGATAAGATGAATTGGATTCTAGTATGCTTTTAATATTTATTTATATACATATTAGTCATATTAAAAAAATTTAATCCAATAATGATGTAAGTAATCCACCATTAGTGTTTTTTGGTTCCTATAGTATCCCACTAGACTATTTTTCTTAAAATTCATGATAAAACCACTCACTTGGGTTTCAAAAGAATAAACAAAGTCCTAAAAACCTATTTTAGTTACTATTGAATACTCTAAAAATAATCCCACTCTCAATCCAAATCAAAAAATTCATTTCACTCCAAAAATTTTCTCAATTAAAATTAATATCGTTACTTATTCAATTAAGACTCTATAATAGAGTAAATTAAAAACTCACCAGTATAAAATTTGTCTTTTTAAAAATAAAAAATAGTTTTTCTTTTGAAAATTTAGAACATTCTTTGTTAACCAATTCATCACAAACTTACAACATTCTATCCCAAAATGATCATGATGATCCCAATTCATAATTCTAATTAGCAGGGAGCATTAAAAACCATTCAAAAGATATATAATCAAGATGACTTATCTATATTATATATATTCCGTAAATATTTATTGTGGATTAATCTTGATTTTATAGTTATCATTTCCTATGAAACTATTATATAAAACAAAATTCACCATATGGTTCTCTCGAATATATGATTCACATACTAAAATAAATAAAATGATACATGAACTTTACAACATTTACTTCTTACAATTTTATTTAATCATTAGTAAAATATATCATGACCCATACCTTGGGGCCCATGTCATGATCACCCCAAGCCCAACATCCATAGGCCTGGGGTTGGTCAATAGCATTGGAAATTCATATCCCAAATAGGGAATCCAATTCCTTTAAACATGTACACACAGAGACATGGCATACCATACAAAGAAAACTACAATGAAAAGTAAGTATTAAAACCACCAGAAAGAATCCATAGTGAGAGTAAAGAGTGTAAACTAAAAGTAAATGGGCTAGAATAAAATACCAACAGAAATGAAAATTGATTAATTGAAATAAAAGATCTAGAGGTCATATGATGAGGATCCTACCTGATGTTTTGGTTCAGCTCTATATCATATGTCACTACAGCACACCGCGTCTATCAATCCACCTTTGAGAACTGTCTAGTCTTGGATCCGCAATGTCCCAGCCAAAGCTGTCTGTTGTCTAAAAAAGACACAACAGGTGCGGGTGAAGCCTGTGAAGGGGTGTGTTTAACAATAATCGGTAGGGATCTCGATACCCCTAAAGGTCTCTCAATAGCTCATAAAAGAAAACACCACAAAAGATAATACCAAAGAGGTAATAACACCAAGAAATACCTCAAACACATAGCACAAAGTAAAATACCTAGATCACATAATGTATTTTATAGGGTAGTGATATTAGCCTCATTAGTCTTATCATCGAACTCATCAACCATTAGATAATTCATCCTCTGTCAAGTACAGTGGGCTTGGAGGGTCACATAGAGCAGATTCCCACTAACATTGGACTGTTGTGGTACTCATACCGGATGAGTATAATTGGTATGAAGGGTTACATAGAGCCTCACCCCACCGTTGGACTGCCGAGTAACACAGAGCATCTTCCCACCATGGCCGAACTGAGGTACTCCTCCTATCAAGTATTGTGGGTATTCTTGGTCTGAAAATGATGCTCCCCATCGTGGGTTTGCTGGGTTACATAGAGCCACTTCCCACTGGACCATCATCGAACTGTCTTAAGGCCTTATCCAACCGTAGGGTTCTGTACATAGAGTGAATCAGAGAACCTCTCTTCAATCAATTCATCACAAATCTAAATACATGAAATTAAACATCGATCATGACAAAAGATACACTTCATCAAGAGGTTCCAAACATTGCAAGCGGCTCGTCAATCGGACCTGCAGTTTTCACGATACGAGCGTTTTAGATTCCAGGGTGCTGGTTGAGACGGGGCCTGGTCCGACCAGGTCAGACTGACCCAACCACCCCAGACTAGGGGTCCCACATACCACAGTTTAATTATACTTACTCGACCAGACTCGGTTCAGGTTGGGGTCATTCTTGTTCGACCTGACTAGTGGGTCAGGCCCAATATGCCTCGCTGGACCCATTCCAGTTTGGCCAATGGTCCTACCCGCCGAGTTACCAAGTGACATGGTCTAGTCTGGCTCGGTGGACCGTGGGTATTTCTCTACAGCACTAGTCCACCCACTAACACTAGTCCGGCCCGCTGGGTGTGGGACCTACACGCTGGGAAGGGGGTGCGACCTGCTAGCCCTAAACCTATCTGCCAGGGGGCAGAATGGTTGTGCACTGCCCAGCCGGGGCACGGTAGCCACGCTGTGTCTTCCCTCTACTGGACCTACATATGTGGGGCCTCCTCCCGCCATGGTCGACAGACCATGGCTTTCCAGCTTCCAAGATGACCCAGACTCGTTGGTCCATTTTCTTATTTTTTTGTGCCTATGACCCTCTCGAGTCACCGCCATCCATTCTCAAGCCCAAGAATCGAATTTCTGCCACTTCGAGAATGCGGCCACCAAGAATTCACAAGAATAGCTTCTCTAGTCTAATTTATGTTGGCCCTACCCCTCTGCATTAGAGGTTTATATCAAGGTATAGGTTCATGTATTGGAGTTCAGTCATTTCGTGCAATGTTTTAATCCTGAATAATAAATCCCCACGAAATGTCACCCTCTAGCATAAACACACAAATCGTGGATCAAATTTTTCATGGGATATTTTGTGTTCATCATTTCTAGAAAAAAGTAGAGCAGGGAATAACATTGAAATAAAAAACAAAAATCCTACCTCATTGTCATTTGATGTCGTTGCGTTCACCCTTGAGGATTCAAGATATCGACGACATCACTTCCAGCTTTGTTTCTCGAGGTGTATGGAAGAGGATGATGATCCATTGGAGATCATTGTTCTTCGTCGGAGAGGATATTCTCCGGTGTTTCATCAAATAATACCCATAGTTTAATCCTTCATTCCCAAATTCATTAGACAATAAAGAGGAAATCACATCACAGTATTTCAGTTACATTGTGACATTACGTTGTTATACTGTTTCATTTATGAAACAATGTAGAAAATATGCTTCCTTTATTGCATCGTTACAATGCATGACACAGAACATTAATGAGCCTCATTTATTCACCCCACTGTAGCCTCATAATCGCACTATAGCATCACCATCCACCAATTAACGGATGTGAAAGAATAAAAAATTACGGTTTAAATTATTAATTTTATTTTTCTCAAAAAGTCCAAAAATAAATTTTTTCATTCGACCCTTTCTGGCCAAAGTTAGGTCTATTCTAGGGGAATCCCAATGTTCTGAGTTAAATGGTGTTCTCAGATTTTTGATCCGATCAGTGGTGCAAAAGATAAAAAAAATCCCACTCAATGTTTACTGAATGTACGTCAAAAAAATTAAAATTTTCGTTTCGGGCTCTCCGGGCCTTAAAATCATGTGTCGTCAGAGCGCACAATCTTAGAATAATTCCATATAATTAAAATAAATTACACATAATTTTCGACACATTACATTCTCCCTACCTTAGTGCTTTACGTCCCCTAAATACAAACATTCTAATCAAACAAATGGGGGGTACTGAGCTCGAATTTGAACCTCCCTCTCCTATGTGGTCTTATGGAGATTCTCGTGTTGCCACTGGACTCGCACCAGAGGAATCGACCTCCCACATAGAACCCGCTCATGTTGATCCTCTATCTCCAGTAAGAACTCCACAAACGTCTCCCAATCATCAATTTCCAGCTCAGCACAATCGATGAAGTGTGATCGATCAGGCATGTACCTTCTCAACTGAGAAACATGGAAAACATCATGCACCCAGTGCATCTATTGGGGACGGGCTAGGTGGTATGCCACATCACCAACTCTTATCATGATATAAAAGGGACCAATGAACCTCAGAGATACCTTTATTCCCCTTCCAAATCTCTATAAACCATGTAGGGTTGTGACCTTAAGGAACACACGGTCCCCCTCCTCAATCTCCAAGGG
Source organism: Viscum album (assembly GCA_963277665.1). NCBI lineage: Eukaryota > Viridiplantae > Streptophyta > Magnoliopsida > Santalales > Viscaceae > Viscum > Viscum album. The sequence goes on along the minus strand of OY728141.1, from coordinate 1,423,704,715 downwards.
TCTCTGTCTCTTGTTAGTATAAGACTTATACATTCACTTTGTAGTTTTCATCATCTCTTGGATGATCTACACCTTCTTGGTGGTATCCAGTACCAACTCTTGACCCATGAGTGCTGACTGCCCTAGTTATTTCCCATCATATGTGTGTTCTGCAAGGTCTCCCATACAAGGTCTCTAATGGTGACATGCCAATGGTGGAGTGGTAGCAAATATTTCTACGCAAACTCCACTAGTGGCAGGTGGTCCTCCAAACTACAAAAAATGTTATGTACAAAATCATGACATATCCACCAGGGTCTGTATGGTCCACCCCATCTAACCATCCATCTTGGGGGGGAAATGAAGTTATCAAACACATCTACATATCAAATGCCTCCTATAATCCCTTCCACAACTAGGATGTAAGGCGGGTATCACGATGTGAGACGATTGTCGAAAGAAACCCAATAATCCCCACTATCTCTTGGATATAGAGGATTCCTAATCCCTCTACCAGTTCCTACTCCTGGATGTGTAGGAAGTGATTTGACTTGGTGATTCGGTCAAAAATCACCCAAATAGAATCATTGCCTCTGGACGTACATGGTAACCCCATCAAAATGTTCAACAAGATATTGTCCCACTCCCATATTGGTACCTCATGTGTATGGGTCATGCTTATTAGAACGCGATGCTCATCCTTCACTTGAAGACTAGTGAGTCATGATGAAACGAACTCAGCCACTGCTCTCTTCATCCTCATCCACCAGTATTGATGTCTGAGTTCTTGATATATATTCTCCACTTCAGGATATACCACCAAAGGGGATGTATGGAACCCCCTCTACAACTCCCCCAACAACATTATTAGTACTATGATGTGCTCTCTGAGAAGGATGGTGTTCTCCCCACCTATTAAAAATACATCAAAAGCACGTCATGAGGATAACTAATGATGTTGGTCCTCACAGTCAACATTTACCTATTGTGCCTCCCAGACTCTCTTTATGAGTGGGGGGGTAAAAATCATCTAATGAAGGTTAATAGATCCACCATCATGCATGATGGATATTGACATCGTTGTGGACCACTCTATTTCCTCACTTTGCATCTACAAACTGGTCCTCATACTGAGCGCATCTGAAACCATGTTCCCCTTACCAATAGTATAGACTCTCTCAAAGTCATAGTCCAAGAGGAACATTATCCATCATTTATATCTCATGTTCTGGTCCTTCTGGGAGAATATATACCTGATACTCTTTTGGTTGGAGGAAACATTAAACCTCTCACTCGTTAGGTATTGCTGCCACATATTCACGGAAAATACCACTATTCATTACTCTAGGTTGTGGGTCGTGTATTTCTACTCATACTACTTTAGATGGCATGATCCATAGGTGATAAATTATTGCTCCAATAGCATGAAGAAACTTAATTCGGTCCCTGATTCATCGTAGTAAACTAAATACCCAACACCCTCATCTGGCAGTCTTAAGATGGGGGATCTAGTCAGTCTCTGCCTCATCTCCTGGAAACTCTGCAGGCATTTATCCATCAACATGAATGGTTGTACATTACATGTCAAAGCCTATAAAGGTGATGCTACTCTTGAGAATTCGGGCACAAACCTATGATATTAACCATCCAAACCTAAGAATATCCATACCTTAGTCACGCTCTTGGGTGGCTCCAAGCAAGAACCACCTCTATCTTCACCAGATCCATGACAACTCCAGCCTCTAAGATGATGTGTCCCAAAAAGTGTACTTCTTGAATCCAAAGTTGACACTTCTAGTTATTTCCATAAATATAGTGCTATTTATGTTTATCCAAAACCATCTGCAGGTGTGTAGTGTGCTCCTCCTCCAACTCTAAGTACACTTGGATGTAAACGATGAAGACCACAATGAACTGGTCAAGGTAAGGCTGGAAGATTCTGTTCATGAGGCACATGTACACTGCTAGGGAATTGGTCATGGTGAAAGGCATCACTAGGAAGCCATATTGAATTTACCAACACTTGAAGGCTATATTCGGTACATCCCTGTCCCATACCCAAAGTCAGTGATAGCATGATCTGATATCTATACTTGAGAACCACTTCACTACCTTCAGTTGGTCGAAGAGGTCATCAATTCTCAGAAGTGGATACCTGTTCTTCATGGTCACTTGTTTCATGCTCCAGATGTCCAAGAAAAACCTCAAACTCCCTTCTGCCTTTTTGGTAAAGAGCCATGGGGCTGCCAATGGTGAAAAAATGGGCCTTACGAACCCCTTTTCCTGCAAGTCCAAAAGATATAACCTCAGCTAGCAATGATCCAGGGGAGCCATCTGATATGCTAGTGTGGATCTCAGTTTCATATCTGGGTACAGGTCGATGAAGAAGTCTATATCTCTATAAGGAGGTTATCTCATAACATCCTTTGGAAAATCATCCTTGTACTCATCCACTACTACAGGAAATCTCAGACTCCAATCTTCCACTACACCGACGGTGTGGCTAGGCAACTGGTGAGTGATTGGGTATACCCTCCTCTGAGAAAGTCCATCCAGCTCTTTAAAGGATTCCTTCTAGTCGATGAAGGAAAACATGGTCCCATCTTCGCAAACACACCACACTGTACGCCTAAAAAAACCGATCTTATAATGGACTGTGGATAACCAATCCATACCAAATATGACGTTGTACGGCCTCAAGGCCGCTATTAAGAAATCCCAGATTAAGCTCTAACCTCCTAAAGTAATCTCACACTATCGGCACTAGTGTGTAATAATTGAATCCCCTCCCATAAGAGTCTCTATCCATATAGATCAATCCATCAAATCCACTAGAACCTTCGAGATCTGAATGAGATCAGTTCCAAGGAAGTAGTGACTAGAATCATTGCCTATAAGAACTGAAACTATGGCGGAGAAGAATCAAATCATACCTCAGATCATCTCTAGAGCACCGTGGCCATATGCCTCTACTACTTGGAGCTGATCCTACCCCAGTCTGCCTACAACATGAGGTCAGGGTGGGAAACCAAGGGGCGGTGGCAGTAACACCTCAAACTTTCACCCACCTCCTACCTCTCGAACATCTCCCGTACCACATCTGCCGCCCTGCGAACATCCTCGCTCGAACCGTTGCATCTGTCTCGACATCACCATGACTGTCTGTTGGTAATATATTCAACGGGTCAGGTAGTCATGTGTCATGTGTCCATTAATTCCACATGAGAAGCACTACCTTGCTCCCCACTGACTCCCCCAGAAGTGGGAGCCCCGCACTACCGAACCTGAATACTGGGGTTGTCCCTAGAAATACATGGCTTGCCTGGGCCTCTAGGTTTGTTGTATGGTGCCTGCTGAAGACTCTGTCTCCTATGGTATGATTGATGCTATAGCTTCCGGTGACTACTATAAGACCTGAAGCTTCAATGGTATGCTTCTCTTGGAAGAGTGCAACAACTTACGTTGTACGCAACTTCGAGTTCTAGCACAACACTACAAATCAAACTAGCTGTTATGAATTGTAATACCCAATTTTTTGAAATTTTAAAAATTTTATTATTCAAAATGGACTTCATTTTTGGATTCATAATATCAAAATTATCTTAAGTTTATTTTTTGGTATTTTTATCAAAACATTCAATATTAGATAAATAGTGACAAACACTGCGTTATTGATTAAATCTAACTTTTTATTTAAAAACTTATTTATTTTATTTAAATTTATTTTATGTAAAAATAGATAAAAAATACCTATTTTAAATATATTCTATTAATTGGAGTCATTTTATAATAAAATTAGATGTACAAAATTTTATTGAATTCTATAGCGTCATTTACCCTCCTTCTAGGCACATTTGCAATTTTTCATAAAATTAAATAGTAACGCTTCTGTGAATTGAATTTCAAAAATCTGAGAGACACGATTATCATTATCAAGTAAAATTTGGGTCAATATGATGAAAATAATTTTTAGATAATAGTATCATTTTACATTTATTTACCACAGTTGAAAGTAAATCGGGTAATTAATGGTAAAAATGATATTATAATTATCCTAACACATGTCCTAATTCTATTTTATTAGTGTATTTCGACCAAAATAAACCTTATGAATAATATATGATCCTATTTGATCCACATGGATTAGATTAGGACATTTAATAATATTTAAAGAAGAGTTAAACATGTTAAATTAAAATTTAAATAATTAAACCATTTTTAATATATGGTTATAAATAAGATAAATTAAACTATAAATAATCATTATAAATTTTAAAATATTTCCTACATAATGGTATTTAATTTATAGGTTTTAGATAATAAATAATTAAATTTATTTTTGACGCAATGATGATGTCGTAATTACCTTAATATTGAATAAATAAAATAACTGATATTATAAATATTAAAATAAATTCAAATTGAGACTTTTGATGAATTCCAAGAATTTTCTAGATTAATATGACAGTTTAGGGTTTATTAAATTATTTGTTTCGATTAAATCAAGCTTTTAGGACATTAAAAAATATAAAATACTTAATAGTGTCAGAATTAACATCAATGAGTTTTTAAAACAAATACAATATTATTAATTGATATAAAATTACTAAAACTATATGGTTCAACTAAAGGACATATATAAGGTTAGATATGTCAATAATTAACCACTTGGGGTTCTCTGGTATTTTTTTAGTATATTTATGAACAATGTATTATAATAATACAAGACGACATAGTAAAAGTTAAACAATTTAACTAAGGGTTAAATCTAGAAGATAAGGTTAATATGGTAACCTAAACATGTCTAAAACCTATTGGTTGAGAGTATTTCGACCCATTCCCACCTTATCCACGAAATAATTCCATTTGGAGCCATTATGAAACGAAAATTATTTTTTATAATAAAATAATATTTCAATATTTTCATAATGTGACCCCCACCTCTCTTATAAAATGGTACTTCATCTTCTCTCAAAATCATACCTTCAAAGCCATTTAGCTCAGCTAAAACCAACTCAAATACCCTCAAAACTACCCTCAATTTATCCTAGAGGCCTTACATTGATTATAAATCCGTCTTATGGATCCTTTTTGATCAAATCAATAGGAAGAACCCAAAGAAGAGGAAATAATTTCATCACCTCCTTCAATGTAATTTTCTTCTTCCACTTCCTCTTTCATGGTTGTTTCCATAAAAAAATAATAAATCAAGTACCTTATACATATTTTGATGTTATGATAAATAAGTTACAACCATATTCATTATTATATCAGTCTTATGAATGAAAAATTCACCATAAGTGTGTATGTATGACTTATCATCTCCACGTTATGGTTTAATGAACAATTCATTATTTGGATGGGTATAATAATGAGTATAATTGATGTTAATAATAAATATAACTTGTTAATTATTCTGTATATATGATATACCATCCAATTAAATATGATTTTACCATAAAAAACATGATATTTTCACTCGTGTGTATGTACGGATTACTGTCTCAACGAACAAGATAAGATTAATTTCCCCATTGTAACCATTAAAGTCTAATTTACATATTATGATGAAAAACAATTTTTAAGAACTTAATATCATTATCAATATGAATCAAAATCATCCTATCCATAAAAAAATTACTTGCATAACAAAACATATAAAGGAAAATGAATCATTTTACACACGAAACAATGACACTATTGAAATATTATTAAAAAAAGAATACTAGAGGATCATATATGATATCATATTTATGTATGTGGTAATAGAATAATTTAATAACAACAATTTAACTATTATACACTAGGTTAACACACCTTAGACTAAGGAAAAATACAAGGTAAGATTTAATTTTACTATGTCTTTATTTATCTGAGGTTGTTTATATGTAAGTATCTTCCGAGACTTCTTTATCGTCCACATCTGTGTTTATTAAAAATGTATTTCAAAATATTTTTACTATTTTCTATAATATGAGTTAAAGTCATTTATTACATTCTTTTACTTTCTTTAAAATGTTTTTAAAGGAATCTTTCTGTCGTTTTCCAAATAAGGTACTTTTTGACCTTTTCAACAAATTAATGTAAGAATATATTTTTTAACTTATACGGGGAGTGCGGCTATTTTCCGATATTATAATAACTTTGAAGATTCCCTTAAAATATTATAATAATATTTTCGAAATAAATGTTTTCTTTTATAATTATGTTACATTTAAATGATTTCAAAATAGAAAGAGATATTTTTCTTATATAATTTTGATTTCATCTATGTCAATATACTTTGATAGATTTTACACTTATTTTAATTTGATTTATTTTTATACAATATTACATATTTTTTTGAAGGTTTTGTGATATTTTTGACTGTGGAAGTGTTATTTTTTATACCATTCATGGTTTATTATTAAATTATTATTATTTTGTATGCTAGTTTGAATACGAATGTTTATGTTATGTTTCATCCTTTTCATATGAGGAATGAATTGGACTTAGTATTTGATGGGTTGAGTTCACTATAGCTCCTTAAAGAATCATTAGGTATCATGAGTCAAACTAGTGTCTTCGCATAAGGCCTTGACAAAATATTATTTGTAGTCTTGGCACGAGGCCTTGACTATGTGGTTATGATGTCCAGCATTATGCATTCCATCATTATGAAATTAGCTGTTGATATTTCATGTGATGATTCGACTAGTGTAATATCCACGTGAATATGTAAATTTCATTATTTGATTTATATTTTCCATATTTTGCTTAAATTTAGGTTTATAAATCTTGTGTTTTAGTCTCATAAATTTCCATAAATATTTATGCTTATTTATGAATGTTTCTACTATATTGTTATCCTTAATAGGAATCTGACATCACCCCTTTCTATGTCATATTTTACCTAGGATGTGATAATGTATATCGGCATTAAACTGTAGGGATATGACAAATGATATGAGTGTGTTCAAAGGGGACACAATTTGTTTTTTTCATTAATGATGAAATGTAAAACAAATGTATGTACCTAGTACATCCATGGATACTAAACGAATTGGTCTTTCAAGACATGATCTCTTGTGATCATGCTAATTTTATGTAATAATGCACCAAAAATGGGTAACTATGGTCAGTGAATTACAATTAGTATCAAAGGAGGTTTAGTACAAACCCTGGAAGTTAGATTTTGAAAAACTCAGATTAGAGAACATTACCCAAAGATATAACTTGTGGTTTAGTGTAGAATAACTTCCTTTAATTTTAATAATGTATTGATTTTTTGAGTTTCCCATACAATATATCACTTTCTAGATACGAGCATGTAGAGGCGGATCTAGGGTAAATGTACATAGGAGTGAAAATTCCGACAAGGAGTTTTGGGAGTGACCTGGGGTATCATGGTACATGACAATGAGCCATACTACACTCTTGGTTATGACACTACAAGATGATATTATTAGGATGATTCATATTTTATTTGCAAACCATTATGATGGATTTTTGAATAAATACATCCTCAAAGAAAAAAAAATTATGATTATGGATTATATGCATAAACTGTTCAATTTATGTTAGGTATTTTAATAGTTTGGATTTAGGTATTTCCACTCATAAAATAATCTAGTGTATTACATTGTTTATAAATGGTGCCTAGTGGAAGGAATGAAAACTATATCAGTGTACGTATTCCATGTAGGTAATTCCCACCTACTCAAGAAAACTATAGTGGAGCTGGTGATGCAACTAATGCTGAAAAACTTATAACCATACTGGGACAAATGACTCAGGTTATAAATGATATCCTTACCCATATAGAGCACCCTAATCCACAATGAGAAGGTTAAAAGTTAGACCGCTTCATGAAGAAACAACCACCAACATTCAATGGGACTACAAACCCATTTGTAACTGAGAAATGGATAAGCTCATTAGAAAAAATATTTCATGCTTTGGGGAGTAACGAATGGGAAAAAGTTTTCATGGTAGCTTATCATCTCATATGATAAGAAACTCAATGGTGGTCATCAATTCAAAACACAAAGGAGGATAAAGATGTACGAAATATAGATTGGATGGTGTTTAAAGATATTTTCATAGAAAAGTACATTTTTCATGACCATCAATAAGATATGAAAAGACAATTTCTGAGTTAGATGGAAAAGGAGGAAGAGAATGTCGCAAAGCATTAGGCTTACATTACAAGGTTATAAAGTCATAAATAATATTATATATGAAACCCAAGGAGTAAGATTTATCGATTATGTGATGGGTTAAAACCATTTCTCCCTCAATAATTAGTCATACAATCCTTCTCATCATATGGAGATATTTTCTCATGTGCTATCAAGACAAGAAATGAATTCTCTATGTCTTGGGACATTAAAGAAAATCTAGAGAAGAAGAGATCTGTTGAACACTCTGGAAATGGAAATAAGGTGAAGAAGGGAAAAATTGAATTTCCATCCTGTAGTAAATGTGGGAATAAACACCCTGGAACTTGTCTGAAGGTAATGGAAGTCTGATAAAAGTTTTGTGAAAAAGAACACCATGCTCGTGATTTGAAGGGAAAGAAAAAGGATTCAATGTTTAATGCTACCATTTCAGAGAATTGGGGAATTATGAAATTTAATGTCTTAAGAGCCAGAGAAACATTCCTAAGGAAAGGCCAAGGGATCATGTCGAAGCTTACGCGATCACTACTGCTTAGGTTAAAGCTTCGAATGACATGGTGGAAGGTAATTTAATGGTTTCCTCAAATTTAGCCAATTATTTATTTGATTCTCAATCATCACATTATTTCGTATCTTCCTAGTTTTCTAATAAAATTTGATATTACCAATTTAATTTAACAAGGATTTTTTCAGTCCAAACTTCTAAGGGAAGTGACATTACAACAATGTTTTGTCAATAAGTTCCCATTATGGAATTTAAATGTGCTTTATCTATTGATCTCATCGTAATACCCATGATTTATGTTGATATAATACTTGGTATAGATTGGATTTTGGACCATGATGTGAAAATTTATTGTAAGAAGAAATAGGTTACAATTTTTTGATGACAATATGGAAAACCACATCATTAGAGTAGAAATTTCACCATCTGATTCTTATCTAAATCCACTCCTAGTAGCTATACTAAATTCAATTATTGAGGAGGAAGAGAATGAAATATCTATGGGTGAGGAATGGAATGTTCAAATAGAGGATGTACCTATTGTGAAGAATATGTTGATGTGTTTTCAAAGGATTTACCATGAAATCCTCAAGAATGAGAAATTGAGTATTCCATTGATTTAATTCATGGTTCACGGACCATATTTAAGACCCCATAAAAAATTTCCACTGTGTAATTAGTGTAACTAAAGATACAAATAGAAGAATTGAGTAATACGGGATTTATTTTTTCCAGTCTTTCTCTATGGGGAGCCCCAGTTCTTTTTGTTAAGAAGAAATATAGATCTATGTGGTTGTGCATTGACTATAAGTAGATCAATGCTATATCAATAAAGAACATGTATACCATACCTCTCATTGTTGATTTATTCGATCAATTTCATAGAGCTCAATATTTTTCAATGATTGGCCTTCGATCTAAATATCATCAGTTGTTTGTGAAGAAGGAGGCCATTCTGAAAATAGCATTTCGAACCAGGTACGAGCATTACGAGTTCTCTGTAATGAATTTTGGGATGAGTAATGAACCATCAATTTTCATGGATCTAATGAACATATTTTTCAAGTAATATCCTGGTATACTCCAAAAGGTAAAAAGATCACAAAAATCACATGCGCACTATTCTACAGACTCTTAGAAGAAATGAATTTTATTGGATGATTAGAAATTGTGAATTCTGGATTTAAAAAATTTATTTTCATGCCCATATTGTATCTATGGATGGAAGCTATGTTGATCCTTCTAAGACAACAACAATATAAGAACGGCCAGAACCGAAGAGTATAACTGAGCTATGTAGTTTTATCGGTTTAGTAGGTTATTATCATGATTTCGTCCAAACTTTTTCACGATTGGCTGACCCATTAACTAATCTCACACATAAAGGAGTGAAATTAGTTTGGACAAAAGAGTGTGAAATATTTTTGATGAATAGAAGAGAATTTTAGTAAATTTTCTTATCTTGATTCTACCATCTGGGAATGATGGGTTTGTTATTTATATTGATTCTACAAAGAAAGGACATGGTTGTGTCCTTATACAGAATGATATATTTATTTTCTATTCATCACAGTAGTTAAAATTCATGAACTAAACTATATTACCCATGATCTTGAGTTAGAAATTGTAATATTTTTTATGAAGATATAGAGACACTATCTCTATGGTTAAAATGTGAGATATATAATGATCACAAGAATTTGAAGTATATTATCTCACAAAAATAACCCTACATGAGGAAATGACGATTACATGAACTACTGAAAGATTATGATTGTATTATACACCTCCACCCAGGGATGGGAAAAAAGGAGGAAGATGCTTTGAGCAGAAAGGATCATGGAGTTTTGAACAAGATGAGATTTGAAAGGGATATTATATTCATGGATCTATAAAGATAGACATGGGAATAATCATGTAAGAAGAAACATCAATACTTTTTCAAATGGTTTCCAAGAAATCATTACTATAAAGGATAAAAACATCTCAGACTGATGATGATGAGTTTCAAAAGAAAATTAAAGCTGTCAATAATGGGAGATTGATTGATTTCGTATATGAAGATGGAATTTTTAAATTTGGGAAAAGGAATTGTATTCCTGATATACCAGATCTAGAAATGTAATTTGATGGACGATTCTCATAGATCCTATTTCTTTATACACCCTTGTAGCACAACGATGTATAGAGATTTGAAGGAACATTTTTGTTGGGACAACATGAAGTGGAAAACTGCTGATTTTGTGTCACGATGTATGGTTTTTCAACATGTGATGATTGGAATACAACATCCTAGAGAAGTCATGCATCAACTTCCCATACCATAGTGAAAATATGATGATATTACGATAAAATTTTAATGGGGATACCAAAGACTCCTATATAGAACGATGCAATATGGGTAATTGTTGATCGTCATACCAAGACAACACATTTTTTTACTATAAGAGAAGATTCACCACTTTAACGTTTAGTGGGACTATATATTAATGACATTATTAGACTTCATGGTTTACCTATATCGATTGATTTTGATTGTGATCCCTATTTTAAATCAAGATTATGTAAAAGTCTTCAGAAAGCCCTGGACACTGAACTTCATTTGAGCACTGCCATCCACCCTCAAACTGATGGACAATCAGAACGAACTATTCGAACCTTTGAAGACATGTTGAGATCTTTCTCACTAGACTTTCAAGGTATGCGGGATCTTTATTTACCTCTGGTTTAATTTTCATATAACATTAGCTTCCATTTAGGTATTCAGATTGCACTATATGAAGCGTTATATGGAAAGAGATGTCTCACACCAACTTGATGGGATACTGTACGAATAATAAAACTTGTTGTCCTAGAACTTTTTTAGGAAACAATGGAAAAATATGATTATTATCTAAATCCACATCAAATCAGCTCAAAGTAGGAAAAAGTGTTGTGCTGATAACCGAGGAAGAATTTAAAATTTCAAGTAGGTGATCAAGTTTTCTTGAAGGTATCTCCATGTAAGGGTTTTATTCGATTCAGTAAGAAGGGTAAATTGAGACCCAGTTACATCGGAACTTTCGAAATTCTAGAACAAATTGGAGTAGTAGCATACCATTTGGAAACACCTCCATGTCTCTCTAAATTTCATTATGTGTTCTACATATCACTATTGAGAAAATACATGCCTTAACCAACACATTTACTCACCTATGAAGAATTAGAACTAGAACCCGATATGTATTATTGTGAATATCCTATTAGGATTCTTGATACCAAAGAACAAGTGCTGAGAAACCGGACGACTAGTCTGGTAAATGTTTTATGGAGAAACCATAGGATAGAAGAGCCAACATGGAATCATAAAGAACATATGATTAAGAATCACCCGAATCAATTTATGTATTAGTATTCTAGAAATTTAGAGGATGAAATTATTTGAAGGATGGAAGAAAGGTACACCCCATGCTTTCATGGTACACTTCTCTTTGAATAATGCAATGGCGAACGTTGTACGCAACTTCAAGTTCATGCACACCAAGACCAATCAAACTAACCATTATGAATTGTAATATCCACTTTTTAAAATTTTATAAATTTTATTTTTAAAAATTTACTTCATTTTTTGGATTTTGAATATCAAAATTAGCTTCGGGTGAATTTTTGGTATTTTTCTGAAAACATTCAATTTTTGATGAATAGTGAAAAGCAATGCATTATTGTTTAAAACCAACTTTTTTTAAATAATTGTTTATTTAATTTAAATTTATTTTAATTCATAATAGATACATAATACCTATATTAGTTCAATGTAATTTATTAATGTTATTTTATAATAAATTTAGATGTATAATATTTTATTGAATTTTTAACGTCTTTTACCCACCTTCAAGGCACATTTGAAATTTTGCATGAAACATAATTTTACCACTTTGGTGAATTTAATTTCAAAAAATCTGAGAGACACCATTGAAATTAGTAAGTAAAATTTGGTTCAATAAGATGAAAATAATGTTTGTTGAATATTAACTTTTGACTTTTATTTACCATGGTTAAAAGTAAATAGGGTAATTAAAGGAAAAAATGATATTATAATTACCCTAACACATGCCCTAATTCTATTGGATAAGTGTATATCGACCAAAATAAACCATAGGAATAAAATATGATCTTCTTTGATCCACTTGGAATAGATTGGGACATTTATTATTATTTAAAAAAGAGTTAAAAGTGTTAAATTCAAATTCTAATAACTAATCCATTTTTAATTTAAGGTTATACATAAGATAAATTCGACTATAAATATTCATTATAAATATAAAAATTTTTCCAACATATTGGTATTTAATTTATAATTTTTATAAATTAAATATGAAAATTTATTTATGAAACAATGATGATTTATTAATATCATTATTAATGAATGATTAAAATAAATGATATTATAAATATTAAAATAAGAGTAAATTGAGACATTTGATGAATTAAACGAATTTTATAGGTTAATATGACATGTTAGGGTTGATTAAATGAATTTTTTTAAAGTAATCTAGTTTTTAGGACTAAAAAAAATCAATTACTAAATAGTGTCAAAATTGACATGAATGAGTTTTTAAAACAAATACATTATTATTAATTGATATATTATTCAAAAAAAAAGGTTCTTCAAATGGACTTATATAATGTTAGATATGTCAATAAGTAACTAATTGGGGTTCTATTTGCTTTTTATAGTATGTTTATTAACCATGTATTATAATAATACAAGAAGACATAGTAAAAGTTAAACTATTTAACTAAGGGTTAAATATAAAAGTAAAGGATAATATGGCGACCTAAACTTCTCTAACACCTATTGGATGAGAGGATTTAAACCCATAACTACATTATACATGAAATAAATCCATTTACAGACATTATAAATAGAAAATTATTTTATAATAAAATAATATTTCAATCTTTTCCTAAAGTGACCCTCATCTCTCTTATAAAAGGTTACTTCCCCTTATCTCAAAATCACACATCCAATTCCATTTGTCTCAGACAAAACCTATTAAAATACCCTATAAAATACCCTTAATTCATCTTAGAGGCCTTAATTTTATCAGAAAGACACCATAAGGAGCCCTTTTGATCAAATCAAAAGGAAGCACCCGAAGACGAGGTAATAATTTTATCAACTCTTTCAAAGTTCATTTCTTCTTCCACTTCCTCATTCTATGTTTTTTTCCATACCAAAATAATAATTCCATCACCTTATACATACATTGATGTTATCATAAACATGATACAACCATATTCATTATACTATCAATCCTATCAATGAAAAAGTCAACATACGTGCGTATGTACGGATTACCGACTCTACGTTATGGTGTAGTTTGTTATTCCACACTTCATTATTTGGATGGGTATAATAATGAGTATAATTGATGTTAATAATAAATATAACTTGTTAATGATTCATTATATTTGTTATAACATCCAATTATATATGATTTTTTCATCAAAAAATTGATATTCTCGCTCAAGCGTATGTACAGATTACCATCTCCACGAACGTAGTAAGATTCAGTTCCCCATCATAAAAATTAAAGAATAATTTTTATTTTATGATTAAAAATAATTTTTATGAACTTAATATAATTATATTATTGAATCCAAAACATTCTATGCATAAATAAATGACATACATAACAAATCATATAGAGTAAAACAAATCTGTTAACACCCGAAACAATGATACTACTAATATATTATTAACGAAGAAATATTTTAAGATCATATATGATATCATATTTATGTATGTGTTTCTTGTATAATTTAATTAAAATTATTTAACTATTATACAAGAGGTTAATTTACCCTCTACTATGGAGGAATAAAAGGTAAGGTTTAATTTTACAATCTCTTTATTTATCTGAGGTTGATTATATGTAAGTATCTAATAGAACATCTTTATTGCCCATATCTGTGTTTCTTAAAAAATTATTTCAAAATATTTTTACTATTTAAAATAATATGGATTAATTTCATTTATAACCTTGTTTTACTTTCTATAAAATGTTCTAAAAGGAATCTTTCCATCATTTTACAAACAAGGTACTTTATGACCTTTTCGAAAAATTATGTTAAGAATGTTTTTTAACTTAAACGGCGGGTACATCTATTTTCCACTGTTATAATACCTTTGATTCTTCCCTTACAAGATTATAAGAATATTTTCAAAATAAAGGTTTTCTTTTATAAATTTGTTACTTTTAAATGATTTTAAAAATTAAATAGATATTTCTCTCGAATAGTTTTTATTTCTTCTATGTCAACATCCTTTGATGGATTTTACAGTAGTTTAAAGTTGATTTATTGTAATACAATCTTCCATATTTTTTTGAAGTTTTTGTGATATGTTTGACTATGTATGTGTTAATTTTTATAGCATTCATAGTTTATTGTTTAAGTATTATGATTTCGTATTCTAGTTTTAATATGAATTTTTATGTTATGTTTCAACCTTTTTATACAAAGAATGCATTGGACTTATTAAGTGACAAGTGGAGCCTGCTATATCTCCTCAAAGAATCAATAAGTCTCACAAGAAAAACAAGTGTCTTGGTAGAAGGCCTTGAAAAAATCTACTTT
The DNA here is from genome assembly GCA_963277665.1 of Viscum album. NCBI lineage: Eukaryota > Viridiplantae > Streptophyta > Magnoliopsida > Santalales > Viscaceae > Viscum > Viscum album. The sequence continues at coordinate 1,423,689,451 of OY728141.1, read as the reverse complement.
TTTTCCTTTCCACGAGGATTTGACTATATTGTTACGATGTCCAACATTATGCATTCCATCATTATGAAATTGGACATTGATATTACATGTGATTATTTGACTAGTATAATATCCATGTGAATATGTAAATTGAATTACTTGATTTATATTTTTCATATTATGATGAAATTTATGTTTAAAAGGCTTTTGTTTTTGTCTTATACATTGCCTTAAAAGTTTATGCTTATTTATGATATTTAATGCTATATTGTTTTCCTTACTGAGCATTTGAGCTCATCCCTTTGTATGTTTTATTTTTTAAAGGATTTGAGGAAGTATATCATGATTAAGCTGCATGGATAGGCCAAATGATATGAGTGTGTTCAAAGGGGACACAATGTTGTTTTTTTATTCATGATGAAAAGAAAAAATTATTTATGTATATATTACTTCCATGGATACTAAAATAATTGGTCATTCGAGACTTGATCTCTTATGATCATGCCAATGTTATGTAATAATTCAATGACTCTGGGTAAATAGAGTCGGGCTGTTACACCTACTCAGAAAATTTTCTCTCCTCATGAAGGGCTTTCTCCATCACCTCATTCTGAGAAGAGTTGCAGAGAGATGAAATCAATGCTCTGATTCCCCACTTGAGTCCTCACTCAATGGTTTGAGCCCTGGTCAATGGGCATCACACCGTCTGTGTGGAGTAGTGAGATTGTTCGATGAACCTTGACGAGTATTCGACTACCATCATGTTTCCATGCTAAAGGTGAAGCAAATCCTGAATGCACGCAAAGGGAAAGGCCATGGGGAAAACTCTTTCTAGAAAATCTGCTCAAGTCTGTCCAAGTGAGGGTCGCCTCATCATGTGTCTGGGTGGTCAATATCCACCATCTCCCTACAGAGCCTTGTAGAAGGCTCGCTGCCAAGATTTCCATCTGATCAGGTGGTGTCCTCACTAAGAAAAAGACCCACATCACATCCTCTATCCAGTCCTCAGCGACCTGAGGATCTATCTCTCCCTTGAACCTGAGAGGACATTGTATTTGAAACTCATGTAAGCCATTGAGTCTACACGCATCATATTATAGAACTACCATATATAGATTGTGACCATCAGGTGGTGGTATCTCTGGTGCACCAACCAATATGGTCAACTCTTGCACTTGTCCCTGAACAGTTGCCTCATCACTAGGTGGGTTGTCATCATGTATCAATATCATGGCTGGTCATCCGCATGGAATCATTTTGAGATAGATAAAGATGTACCACAGTTAGAAGGTTATACTAGGTGAGATAACTCTTATTCATAATACAGAGACACTTATTCAACCAGTTATTTGATGTATTTTTCCAAAAAGTAGAATACAAGGTCCTGGTGTATGGATACATTGGCTGCCACACCAATAGTGGACCCCCCGAATATAAAATTTGGACTCACAATACCTAACATTGTTTCCCCAAAAAACACAGACTCATAGTCATTGTGGTAGGACCAAATTCACTTGGATACCACTATTTCATGACCCATCACATGGGGCTCATGCCGTGACTATCTAAGACCTCCTTCCATTGGAAAGAGGTTGGTGACTATCACCGCAAAGGCATATCCCAAAAAGGGAAGACATTGCCTATAAAACTATACACACACATAAAGGGCATACCACACAAAGAAAATCATAAAGGAAAAAAGATTAGTACAACCACCAAAACACATCACTATTTGGGGTAATGTGTGTAAACTGAAATTAAAAGGGCCAGAATACAAGCACTACAGAAAGGAAAGTAGATTAAAATAAATAACATCTCTGGTGGTCGTCTTCTGAAGATCCTACCTAAATGGTAGGTACAAATCAATGTTTTATTTTACTACAACACACCGCATTTATCGATCTACAACCAAGAACCATCTAGTCAGGGATCCCCAATGCCCCGGTCAATGATGTACATTGTCTGCAAAAGACACATAAGGTTCAGGCAAAGCCTATGTAGGGGTGAGTATAACAATACTTCGTAGGCTCCCCAAGACCCCCAAAGGTCTCTGAGTGACCCACGAATGAAAACAACACAATGAAAATACCAAAGAGGTAATACCACTAAGAAAGACCTCTAACACATAGCACAACGTAAAATATGCATCTCACCCCAGTTATGTTCTATGGTAGTGATAGTTGCAACATCAGTCATATCATTGAATCCTTGGATACAAGAGAAATAATACTCTATAGAGTATAGAGGGCCCACTAGGTCACAGAGAGTCGATTCCAACTAACCTTGGACTGTTGTGGTACTCATCCCTGATGAGTACCATTGGTGTGCTTGGTCACATAGAGCTGATCCCCACCATTGGCCTCCCAGGTCACATAGAGCCACTTCCCACCATGGTTGAACTGAGGTAATCCTAATGTCAATTACTATGGGTTTGTCAGGTCACATAAAGATACTCCCCATCGTGGGCCTAATAGGTAACACAGAGCTTTTTCCCACAAGGCAGTCCTTGAGAAGTCTTTTGGTCTTAGAAAACTGCAGTGTTCCGTACCTAGCGAGCTTTGGAAAACCTCTCCTCAAGATATTAATCATATATAAAAGTCCATAAAAGTCACCACAAAAAATTCCTTAAGATTTTCCTCATCAATAGGGTCCCAACACCATAAGCCTCTTGTCATTCAGATGTGTGGTTGGCATCATACTTGTTTTTTCGTAACTAGGGAGCTGGTTGTGAGGGGGCATGATCTGAACTGATATGACCGACCTGACCAACCAATCCTAGGGGTCCCACATACCCTGGATTAATTAGACTGACTCGACATGAACTTTTTCGGGACCGGGTCGTTCTAGTCCGGTCTGGCCCGTGGGACCGAACCAATAGGCCTTGCTAGACCTGGCCCAGTTTGGCTGAGGGTTTAGCCCTCCAGGTTTCCCTGCGAACCAGTCTAGCCCAGCTTGGCCCGAAGGCCATCGGTCCTGTAGATACCTGAATCATGACGTACATGGACATTAGATTACTTTTAAGGAATACTTGATACATAATGAAAAGAGACACACAAGGACTGTAATAGTTTAGTGTCTTTGGAAACTCAGAAAATAATCTTCTAATCATGGTGAAAGATCTTCAACATCTCCAATAAAGATCTTGCCCTTTTTTTTCTTACCTAAAACCTTTCTTTAAATCCTAGGGAAAAGAAAACATATAAATGGTGAGCTCAAATTCTCAATAAGGGAAAACATAGAGAACATAAAACAATCGATAAACTTTTGAAAGCAAGAACTTGATCATGATATCTAAACATTAAAACCTTGAGCAAAGACATAAATCGTGGAAGTACATAAGGTATATATTATAAAGGAACATCAATCACAATAAAAAATCATGGGAATAAAACAAGTAATTCTGGCAACCATTCATCACTTGTTATGATTTCCATAGTAGCCAAGGCATTGATGCCAAGACCATGTTGGTTGACAAATTCCCTTTCTGAATCGAGTTCACTCCTCGTTTCAGTCCTGTAACACTGAACCAGATTAACTTATGGTTCCAGCCATGTCAATCTCATGAGATATAAATATTTACCCAATTCATTGGAGGGCGATATAGGTCCCACCCATCTCATAATGAAATCATTCCTACTTGTTCCATAAAAATAAACATACATCAGTCATAATAACCCAATGAATAAAATGGGTTTCATAAACATCATCCCATAATCACATAATCTGTACAAATGAAATGGATATCATTTCATAATAATAAAAGTGGAACCATGTAAATTATAGAGACATTATACTTGAAACATACACATATGAAATAATGTCATCTTAGATGAAAAATGGTTTTGATAAAACACTTGAAATGAATTCTTGAGGAAAATATCCTTTCTTCTTCAAAATCAATTTCTTTTCACAAAATGTCATGAAATTTTAAAAGAAAAGGATTTTGTTGAAAATAGTCATGAAATCTTTTGGAGGAATTTTTATGAAAATAAAGCTTTATAAAACCGTAGAAATCCTTTCATACCGTTTAAGTTAAAGAAAACATTCTTCTCGTACTTTTGTCAGAAAAGTCAAAAAAGTACCTCGTAACGTAAACAAAAGAATGATTCCTTCCATACCATGTAGTAAAATTCAAAATGGTTAAAAATGAATTTAAACATACATGAAACCATTCAGGGACATGGATGATAAATATAACCCCAGTAAATACTTATGAATAAACAATCTCTGATAAGAATGAGATTGGAATGATTATCCCTTACCTTAGGTCCAATATGCTTCGTATGGATCTGAAACTCCTGTATAATGATTTAAATAATATCATTGTCTTATTACATAATCATATTCATTGTTATAAAAACATATATGTTTCACTTATGACTTTATATTACCCGTTCTTTTGTAAATTCTATCTTAAAGAAGCCTTTTGGGTTAATATCATTTCATTTATCGTATGTGTTTTGACTTGTCGTTCTTGATATTATTACTTATATACTGATTTACATAATTCCAGAATGTAAAATATGATTTATATATAATATATATTCATCATATACATATATATTATAGATCAATAAAAGGAATGAAATACACCGTTCATGGAGACGGTAGGCCGTATGTACGCATGAACACTATTTTTGTTTCCTTATTGAATTGAATGAAATTAAATATATGAAATATATATATATATAAATAAATCCAGTATCATTATTATGTCATATATTTCATTATTATTCATTATATATACTTTCTAATCATTCTTGAATGGTTAATCATGGAAAATGATTCTCATCGCGTTCGTGGAGACGGTAGTCCGTATGTACGCACGAGCGATGATATCATTCCCATGATCATGGAATTGTATTGAAGTGTATGCATACTATTTTAGAATCAATATCAATTTACAATAATCATATATAGTCATTATTTACACCATTATACCCATCCAAGTAAGGTGGTGGTGGAAAATAGATCACACCACCGCGTGGAGTCGGTATTCCGTACGTACGCACGCGTGGTGATTTCGTTTTCCGTAGGATGGATAAATGGTGAAATAGGGTTGTTTAATACTTATAAAAACATATCAGTATATTAGTGACACTGATGTTACTACTTCATAATTAATCAACTAAAGAAGAAGAAGTGGAAGAAGAAATAAAGTTGAAAGAATCTGTAATGGACATTACCTCTTCTTTGAAGCACCTCTTTGAGACCTCCTCTTAGAGCACTAAAATAGGTCTTTGAAGAATACCAGGACCTATAGGATGTTTCTAGGGAAGTGTATAAGAGAATTTGGAAGGGGTTTTCCGAGGATGAAGGCTCAATGTGGTGTGAGGAAGAGATGGAGGAGGTTCCCTTTTATAAGGGAGGAGAGTGGCACCTTAGGAAAACTTAAAATATTATTTTATTATGAAGTCAATTTCGGTTTTAAATAGATCCAAATTAATTTATTTCGAAGCTAAGGTTGGTATGGGTCTAAATCCTCTCATCCAATAGAATTTAAACAAGTTTAGGTTTCTATTTTAACCTTATCATTTAGATTTAACTTTAAGTTATATAATTTAAATTATACCAGGTCTTCTTGTTTTCTTACACTATAAGGTTAATAAACTTACTATAACAAGCAAAACGATCCCCAAGTTGTATATTATTAATATATATAAACTTATATAAGTCATTTTTATGAACCTTATATTTTTATGAATAAAATAACAATTAATAATATGATATTTGTTTTAAAAACTATTTTAGGTCAACTTTGACACTATTTGGTAATTGATTTTTGTGAAAATAATGAATGAATGATTAGTTCTAAAAAAGTTAATTAAATAAATACTAACATGTCACATTAACCTATAAAATTAGTTTAATTCATAAAAAGTCAAAAATTATATTTATTGGGTATTTATAATGTAAATTATTTTAATTTTTCACTTTTATGGTAATTACTGAATCATCATTTGGTCATAAATTAATTAATGTATTTAATGTCTAAAAATTATAAATAAAATACCATTATGTAGGAAATCTTTTTAGCTTTCAAATTAATATTTATAGTCTAATTTATCTTATGTATAACCCTATAGGCAAAATGATTTAGTTATTAAACTTTGATTTTAACTATTTTAACTATTCATTAAATAAAATAATATTAAATGTTATAATCTAATACTAGTGGATCTAAAGGGTAATAGTTTATCCCTAATGATGTTTTTGGTCGTATTAAACTTATCCAATAGAATTAGGACATGTTTTAGGGTAATAATAATATCATTTTTACCCTTAATTACCCTATTTACTTTTAACCGTGGTAAAAAAAGTAAAAAGTTACTATTCACCAAAAATTATTTTCATCTCATTGAACCACATTTTACTTACTAAAATCAACCGTGTCTCTCGGATTTTTGAAATTCCATTCACAAAAGTGGTAGAATTATGTTTTATGTAAATTTTCAAATTCTCCTAGGAGGTGGGTAAAAGACGGTCAAAAGTTCAATAAAATTTTTATATATCTAATATTATTATAAAATGACGCCAATGAATTAAATTGAACTTATATAGGTATTATGTATCAATTTTGATATAAAATAAATTTAAATAAAATAAATAATTATTCAAATATAAAGTCGGTTTTTAAATAGTAACCCAGTGTTGTCATTATTCATCAAAAATTGAAAGTTTTCAGAAAAATACCAAAATTTCACCCTAGTCTAATTCTGATATTCCGAATTCAAAAATGAAGTCCATTTTGAAAGATAAAATTTAGATAATTTTAAAAAGTGTGTATTACTATTCATAACAGCTAGTTTATATAAAATATTGTTGTTTAGCGAAACTCGGTATTGCGTACAACACACGCTATCATGGAAGGTCGCGATTGCGTGTAATGCATGCCAAGTCAGGGATGCATATTGTGCAAGTTCCTTTTGGTGTAGCGTACAACACAAGATAATAATGAAATTAAAAAGAATGTTTTTCATAAAATCTCGGGGTGTTATATTCAACCCCCCTTAAAATGAATTTCGCCCTCGAAATTCATCGGGGTTATAAATGGTTTACTACTAGAAAGTTTCTTTAATAGAAACCCACATTGTAAAAAGGAATAAGAAAACCAATATTTAAAAACTTAAGTATGAAACGTAATGGTTACCTAAATAATCTAATCACTAGTTTTCAACATAGGTGAAAATATGGATATGGAAGAGAAATCTAACCATCATGTTCTGATGGAGAGTGGTAGAGAACATGGCTATTGAAAAGCCAGCAATGAAAAAGCCATAGATTTGTGATGATCTAAGGTACCATCTGATTCATTGGATATAAGGGCACTAGGAAAACATTTTTTGGTTTTCAAGATTATTTCCATAAAGTTTTATAAATTGGAATTAGAGGAAATACTTTCTTGATTTTGGTACAGTCTCACCGTTGGTCATTCCATGGACAATTTCCACTTCATCTCTTAATGAAATGAATTTGAATTTCTCATTTGTGAAGTGTTAGCAGATCATGTGATAGAATGATGGTCCATTCCATCTGTCTCAAACAAAACATTAGAAAAAGTTATCAAAAATACATAAGTCCATCTATAGTGAGATTAATCGTATATGGTTCCTAAAATGGACTTATAGTTCTTATATAATACTTCTTAATATAATAAAACTGGTTTCTACTAAACATGAGCTTCCTATAGGCCAGTGGTATGCGATAAAGGCCAGTCGCACTTCGGTTGTGGGTTCGATTCCCATAGCCTTGTCTGACGCGACAGGTTGTCGCCCGTCCTGCAGGTTGTCCTTTTTTTCTAAAATTACATCATTATGACATTCCATCAATAATATCGAAAAATGTTCTAGCCCTAAACTAGCTTATGTTCAACATAATCAATTTCAAATCTTTAACCTTGTCCAAAATAATTTTGTCCATACTTATAAAGAAATCAATTACTAGAAATTTCATCTACCGAGCATGTGAATACCATCATTTATCACCGATATATCTTATTGATCACATTCCAATCATGTGAATACCTTAATCATGTATTCTCTTGAAAAAAAATGAATACCCATTTATCCTTAGTGAAAACATGAATGCTATCAAATGTTAACTCTTTCCACATACCAAAATCCCAAAATTTCTATATACTCAAACCATGATATCACTTTGTCCTTATTTTAGTCATGAGCTCAAGATGACTATCAAATTATTATCACCTTATCCCTTTAATATGCGCATTTCATCTATTTTCCTAAAATATGTCAATCACCTTTTCATGGTTACCAAAACCATATAATAATTGAAAACCAATACATAGATATTCCAAAATTCCACAATACCATAAATGAGATTCCATGATACTATTTTGAAATCCAATTACATAAACACTTAATCATTACACAAAATCATTGTCATACTCAACATCACAAACAGTGATCGCATGAGACTTCCCTTTATCCTTTTCTTTAAGAGGTTGCTCACGTTGATCATCATTAACCTATGGATTAGGGCATTTATCTGCATAATGCCCCATTTCCTTGCATTTGAAGCATTGAAGTGTTGGTGGAGAGTTCTCTGTAGTCTTTTCTATATTCACATCATTAGAAACCTTTTTCCCATTACTTCGACAATCAACTGCTCGATGACATTCTTTTCCACACATAAAAAATTTTTCTAGTACCTTTTATGCAATCTCCACCATGCTTCTTTCCACACTTTGAAAATAAAGAAACATTCATCTTCTTTTCACCATTATTTTGAGCTTTCTCCTTGAACTCCATCTTTCATTTCTTATAAAAAATATGAGATGGATATGTAACTCCAACTTGAATTTCTACCTTGATAGCCCAACGAACAATTTCTTCATAGCTACTGAAGTCTCTTATAGTTAGTACCCTTCAAAAGCTTGGCTTTATGAAACTGAAAAATAGATCAACATTACTTTCAGGTTGGATGATGAAGCCAAATGCATACCATGAAAGTCTTGTAAAATTCACTTCGTATATACCAACAGATTCATCATCTTTCTTCTTAAGCTCAAGAAACTCATTTTCCATCTTTGTTCGAAGAATATGAGGAAAGTACTTACTGAAAAACAATTTCTTGAACTCGTCTCATTCCATTGACTCGATTTCATCTCTTTCCCTCGTATTCTTGATAAGATTCAACCATTGATCAGCATCAGCTTCCAAACGATATACTGCTAAGATGAATTTATCATGCTCAGAACATTGTAGAACTGAAAATATCTTTTCAGTTGTACTGATCCATTGTTCAGCCACTAAGGGATCAGAAGACCCGCTGAATGAAGGTGGACGCTGCCTCATGAAGGATTCAACAGAATGTTACTCCTTTCTCTGCTCATTTTGAAGTACAGAATGATTCATAGCTTGAGTAATTATATAAATAATATTGTGCACTCCATCTCCCATGACATTGGTTTGGTCGGTAGGACAATCGTTGCACTGTCCATTACATTGATCAACACGGTTCATTCGGGTTCTAGCCATCGTCTAAAACCCAAAAAAAAATAGTGTGAGAGGGAAATACCATGCTAGGGTAAACAACATAATAAAGGGGGAGAACCTTTAATATCTAACATCTTAGGTTTAATTCTAATATTGTTAGCATAATTCTAGGACTATAACCTATACTTATACTTAACCTTAGGTACATCCCTAGACATACCTTAGAAATATCTCTAGGGATTTCACTAAAGTTTTTTCATCCTAGTTTCCTAAGGATAACTAAACCATTCCTCTGATACCAACTGTATAGACACGAAGCCTGATGTACATGGAAATTACATTACTTTTTCATAATACTTGATACATAATGAAGACATACACACAAGGACTGTAATAGTTTAGTGTCTTTGGAAACTTGGAAAATAATCTTCTAATAATGGTGAAAGATCTTCAAAATCTCCCATAAAGATCTTCCTCTTTTTGTTTCCTTACCTAAAACCTTTCTTTAAATCCTTGGGAAAAGAAAACATATAATGGGTGAGCTCAAATTCTTAGTAAAGGCAAACATAGAGAACATAAAACAATCCATAAAATTTTCAAGGAAAAAACTTGATCATGAAATCTAAACATTAAAACCTTCAGCAAAGACATAAATCTTGGCAGTACGTAAGGCATATATCATAAATTAAAATCAATCACGATAAAATAGCATGGGAATAAAACATGTAATTGTGGAAACCATTCAGCACTTGTTATGATTTCCATAGTAGCCATGACATTTCTTCCAAGACCATCTTAGTGGATAAAGCCCCTTTCTGAATCGAGTTCACTCTGTGTTTCAGTCCTGTAAAACTGAACCAGATTAACATACCATTCCAGCCATGTCTATCTCATGAGATATAAATTTTTACCCAATGAATTGGAGGGATATATAGGTCCCACCCATCCCATAATGAAATCATTCTTACTTGTGCCACAAAAATAAACATACATCATTCATAATAACCCAACAAATAAAATGGGTTTCATAAACATCATCCCATCATAACATAATTCATACAAAAGGAATGGATATCATTTCATAATAAGAAAAGTGAAACCATGTAAATTATAGAGACATTATACTTGAAACATACACATAAGAAATAATGTCATATTAGACGAAAAATGGTTTTGATAAAACACTTGAAATGAATTATTGAGGAAAATATCCTTTCTTCTTCAAAATCATTCTCATTTCACACAATGTCATTAAATTTTAAAATAAAAGGATTTTTGTGAAAATAGTCATGAAATCATTTTGAGAAATATTTATGAAAATAAGGCTTTATAAAATCGTAGAAATCCCTTCATGCCGTTGAAGTTAAAAAAACATTCTTCTCGTACTTTTTTCGGAAAATACAAAAAAATACATCATAACGTAAACAAAAGAAAGATTTTTTACATATCATGTAGAAAAATTAAAAATGTCTAAAAAGGAATATAAACATACATGAAACCATGCAGGGACATGGATGATAAATATAACCCCAGTAAATACTTATGAATAAACAATCTCGGATAATAATGAGATTGAAATAATTATCCCTTAACTTAGGTCTGATATGCTTCTTATGTATCTGAACCTACTGTATAATGATTTAAATAATGTCATTGACTTATTAAATAATCATATTCATTGTTATGATATCATATATGTTTCATTTATGTCATTATATTAATCGTTCTTTTGTAAATACAATGTTAAAGCAGCGTTTTGGGTAAAATCATTTCATTTATCGTATGCGGTTCAACTTGTCGTTCTTGATATTATTACTTATATCCTGATTTAAATAATTCCAGAATGTAAAACATGATTTATTTATAATATATATTCATCATATACATATATATTATAGATCGATAAAATGAATGAAATACACCGTTCATGGAGACGGTAGGCCGTACGTACGCATGAACGATGTTTTCATTTCCTTATTGAAATGAATGAAATTAAATAGAAGACATAGATATATATATACATAAATCCAGTAGAAATATTATTTCATATATTTCATTATTATTTATTATATATACATTATAATCTTTCTTGAATGGTTAATATTGGAAAATGAATCTCATTCCGTTCGTGGAGACGGTTGTCCATACGTACGCATGAGCGATGATATCATTCCCATGATCGTGGAATTGTATTGGAGTGTATGTATAGTATTTAAGAATCAATATCACTTTACAATAATCATATATAGTCATTATTTACACCATTATACCCATCCAAGTAAGGTTGTGGTGGAAAATAGATTACACCACGGCGTGGAGACAGTATTCCATACGTACGCACGCACGATGATCTCATTTTCAATAGGATTGATAGATGGTGAAATAAGGTTCTTTAATATTTATAATAACATATAAGTATATTAGTGATACGGATGTTATTAATTCATAATAAAACAACTAATGAAGAAGATGTCGAAGTACAAATAAAGTTGAAGGAATCGGTAATGGACATTACCTCTTCTTTGAAGCGCCTCTTTGAGACCTCCACTTAGGGCACTAAAATTTGTCTTTGAAGAATACCAGGACCTCTAGGATGTTTTCTAGGGAAGTGGAGAAGAAAATTTGGAAGGGTTGTCAAAGATTTAATGCTCAATGTTGTGTGAGGTAGAGAGGGAGGAGGTTCCCTTTTATAAGGGAGGAGAGGGGCACCTTAGGAAAACATAAAATATTATTTTATTATAATGTAATATTCGGTTTTAAATAGCTCAAAATTGATTTATTTATATTATAAGGTGGGGATGGGTCGAAATCCTCTCATCCAATTGAATTTATAAATGTTTAGGTTTCTATTTTTACCTTATCATTTAGATTTAACTTTAAGTTAGATAATTTAACTTTTATCGTGTCTTCTTGTTTTCTTACACTATAAGGTTAATAAACATACTATAACAATCCAAACGAACCCCAAGATGTTTATTATTAATATATATAACATTATATAAGTCATTTGGCCGCCCCTTAGATTTTTGGGAATAAAATAACAATTAATAATATAATATTTGTTTTAAAAACTATTTTATGTCAATTTTGACACTATTTGGTAATTCATTTTTTTTAAAATCATAACAGAATGATTATTTTGAAAAAAGTTATTCAAATCAATAATAAAAAGTCATATTAACCTATAAAATTTGTTTAATTCATAAAAAGTCTCAAATTATATTTATTTGGATATTTATAATATCAATTATTTTAATTTTTCACTTTTTTGGTAATTACTACATCATCATTTGGTCATAAATAAATTAAATTAGTTAATGTATAAAAATTATAAATAAAATACCCTTATGTAGGAAATATTGTTATATTTCTAATAAATATTTATAGTCTAATTTATCTTATGTATAACCCTATACTAAAAATGATTTAGTTATTAAACTTTGATTTTAACTATTTTAACTATTGTTTAAATAAAATAATATTAAATGTCCTAATCTAATCCCAATGGACCTAAAGTGTAATATTTTGTCCCTAATGTTGTTTTTGGTAGAATTAAACTTATCTAATAGAGGTATGACATGTGTTAGGGTAATAATAATATCATTTTTACCCTTAATTACCCTATTTACTTTTAACAGTGGTAAAAAAAGTAAAAAGTTACTATTCACCATAAATTATTTTCATCTCATTGAACCACATTTTAATTACTAAAATCAACCGTGTGTCTCGGATTTTTGAAATTCAATTCACAAAAGCGGTAAAATTATGTTTTATATAAATTTAAAAATTATCCTAGGAGGTGGGTAAACGACAGTCAAAAGTTTAATAAAATTTTTATATATCTAAAATTATTATAAAATGACTCAATGAATTACATTGAACTTATATAGGTATTATGTATTAATTTTGAATTAAAATAAATTTAAATAAAATATATAATTATTTAAATGAAAAGTTGGTTTTTAAATAGTAACCTAGTGTTTTCACTATTCAACAAAAATTGAAAGTTTTCAGAAAAATACCAAAATTTCACCCTTGGCTAATTTCGATATTCTGAATCCAAAAATGAAGTCCATTTTGAAAGATAATATTTATAAAATTTCAAAAAAGTGGGTATTACTATACATAATGGCTAGTGTATATAACATATCGTTGTTTAGCGAAACTCGGTATTATGTACAACACACGCTATCATGGAAGGTCGCGATTGTGTGTAATGCAAGCCAAGTCAGGGATGCGTGTTCTGCAAGATCCATTTGGAGTAGCGTACAACACAAGACATTAATGAAATTAAAATGAATATTTTTCATAAAATCTCGGGGTGTTACAGGTCCAGCCTTCTGGCATGGTTCTGACCCACTGAGATTGTGGGAGTGTCCCACCAGAAATAGATCGGTCCATTAGGGGGAAGACTGGTGGTGCACCACCCATCCGAGATGTGCCAGCTGCGCCGCATCCGGCCTCTGATAGTCCCTGGGATGTTGGTACTCCTCCAGTCCTGGTCAATGGACCGTGGCTCACCAGCTTCCCATACGACCAGGATGAAGGCCATCCCTCCATGAGGTGCCCCAATGGGTGTGCCGCCTCACCGGTGGTGTCACACTGACACCCCCTTCCTCAACCCACCGAGTTTCTCTTGAGTTCCATTTTTTGATTTGTCTACACCTACAAGCCTCTCAGGTCACTGTCATCCTACTTAGGCCCCATAATCAACTTTCCTCCTCTTTCGGAATGCGAACACCAGGAACGCACGAGCAGAGGTGATTGGATACTATTCATTTTGGCATATCCACTCCTCATTAGATGTTTAAATCAAGGGGAGGCTTGTGGATTTTATTTCAATCATTTCCTTCAAGGGTTGAATGTTGGATAGTAAATCCACAATAAAATTCATCCTCTCGCATAAACACATGAATCACGAATCAACATGTTCATGGGTTGATCTATGTTCATCACTTATAGAAGAATAGAAGTGTAGGGAAGAACATTGATATAAAATCCAAACCCAACCTGGTTGACGTTCGATGGCATAGAGTTCATCCTTGAGGATTCAAGACGTTGACATTGTCACTTCTGACTCTGTTCATTGAGGTGTTTCTAAGATGATGAAGATCAATCGACATTTCTCGTTCTTCATTGGAAGGGATATTCATTGGAGTACAGTTATAGATTTCCCATAGTTTAATACTCCGTCCACCAATATGTTAGATAATCAAATGCATATTATATCGTATCATTTCAGTTATGATGCGACATCACATCGTTACACTACTTCATTTATGAAATAACATCACTGTCCGTCATTTTCACAAGGCACAACAGGTGTAGGGGAATCCCATGCTTGGGTGAGTATAACAATACTCATTAGGGACCCAAGACCCCTGAAGGCCTCTTAGTATCCCATGACGGAAACACCATAGTGGAAATACCACAAAGGTAATACCACCAAGAATGACTTCAAACACTTAGCACCAAGTAAAAGGTGTTGCTCACACTAGGTAAATTTCAAGCGCAGTGATAGTAGAATCATCAATCATATCATCAAACTCCTCCGATGAAAGAGAACTAATACTTTATAGAGTACAATGGGATTATCGAGTCCCAAAGAGCTGGTTCCCAATAACTTTGGACTACTGTAGTACTCATCCCTGTTGAGCACCATGGGTATGCTGAGTCTCCTAGGGCCTCTCCCCACCGTGAGCCTTCCAGGTCACAGATAGATGATTCCCATCATTACTAAACTAAGGTAATCCTCCATTCGAGTATCATGGGTCTTCCGGGACACACAGAGCTGCACCCTATAGTGGGCATGCTCGGTCATATAGAGCCGCTTCCTATTGGGTCATCATTGAGCATTCATCAGGTCTTGGAAAACTGAAGGGTTCCACACATATATAACTTGGTAGAACCACTCCTGAAGCCATTCTTTTCATCTCTTCTTCCATTAAAGTCACAAAAAACAATGCCAAAATATCTACCTCATCAAAAGGGTCCCAATTCCCCACATGACTCGTCAATCGGTCGTGGAGTTTGTAAAACACTGGCATTTTAGTAAACATGGGGCCGATTTTGATGGGGCCAGGTCCGACCAAGTCGGACTATCCCGACCAACACAGACTAATGGTCCCACATTCCTTGGAATAATTAGATTGACTCGACCATACTTGGTTCTGGTCAGGGTCGTTGTGGTCAGAATTGGTCGGTGGGCTGGGCCCAATAGGCCTCACTGGACATGGCCCGGTTTGGCTAACGGTCTAGCCTGCCGGGTTGCCCGGTGACCCGATGTAGTATGGCCCGGCCCGAAGGGCATGGGTTCGGCCGGCCATCATGGGTCCGGCCCACTAGGTGCGGGTCTGGGCCACCTGCATGGGACCGGCCCGCTGGAACACAGGTTCGGCCCACTGGCACGGGTTCAGCCTGCCTTCGCAGGTCTGGTCCGCTGGGTTTGGGATTGGACCCCTGGGATGGGGCATGACCGCTAGACCAAGCCCAGTCCTCCAAGGGCTAGACCATTGGTTCCCCACTCAATAGGGAAGAGGATGTCCCGCCACGTCCAACATACGTTGGCCCCACTAATGTGTGGCCTCCTCTATCAACCGTCGATGGACCGCGACTCACCAGCTACCTGGATTACCCGGATGCGGGGAATACCTCCACGCCGCACCCACCTGAAACCATGAGTCCCATAATCAAGGTTGTTTGGCCATAGCTTCCTATCGCCATGACGTGCCGTCATTCCAATGTCACCTTCCGCGGGCCACCAGAGTTACTACGGTGGTTCGTTTTATGATCTGTCTATGCCTACAGAATTATTAGGTCATTTCCATCCCTACATAGGCCCAAGAATCAAATTTCCTCCACTTCATGAATGCGGTCACCATGAATTCACGAGGAGATGTGCTCTGGCCTTGCTCATGTAGGCCTGATCCCTTCACAATATAGTTTTAAATTAAGGGGAGGTATGAGGATTGGTGTTCAATCATTTCATACATGGTTTGAATCGTGAATAATAAATCCCCATGAAAATTCTCCCACCCACATAAATGCACGAATCTTGGATCAACTTGTTCATGGGTTGATTCATGTCATCGTTTCTAGAAAAAAGAGTGGGGAAGAACATTGAAACAAAAATCAAACCCTATTCATTAGGGTGCATCCAAGATGATGATGATCCACTGGTGTTCATCATTCTTCATTGGAAAAAAGTTTATGGTGTTTTTCAAAGAATCCCCACAGTTTAATCCTTCGTCCACCAATGTGTTAGAAAATTTAATGGAAATCAGGTCACATCTTTTCAGTTACAATGCGTTGTCCCATAATTACACCATTTCAGTTATGAATCATCGTCCCTATTATGCTTCATTTATAGCATTGTTATGTTGTGTGATATGGGCCATTAATGAGACTCATTAATGCACCCCGTCACTGCCTCATCATCGATCTGCAGTGCCACCGTCTATTGCTCAATGGATGGGAAATAATTTATAATAATTTTTAAAGATATTGATTATTTTTCTCAAAAAGTCTGAAAATAAAATTTTCCATTCGGCCCTTTCCAGCAAATGTTAAGTCTATTCAAAAATAATCATAGTATTCTGAGTGTAATAATGTCATATTTTTGATCCGAGCACCGGTTAAAAAGTTATAAAAACACACTCGATCCTTTACTTAATGTATCTAAAAATGTTCAAAATTTTGTTGCGTCCTCTCTTGGCCTCGGAATCGTGTGCCGTCAGAGCGCGCTGTCTAGGATTATTTCCATAAAATTTTAAAAAATTACACTGAATATAAGATACATTAAAAAATCTTTCACTCATGTAGAATCAATCACATATATCACTCAATTATATTTTAGAAAACATGTCAAATTTGGATCACTGATCCTTAAGATTCCCTAAACCCACAAACATAGATCTAGGAAAGATTTTTTTCCTTAAATAGTGTTATTGATATAATGTGAGATATATAATGAAAAAATAAATCATAATTATACATTATTTCTAGATATTAAACAACAAATCAATGAAATAAATTAAAAATCCCATGAATTTATGGTTAATGTTTTTGTGATTCAGCTATATAAGAAACATATTTTATGATACTTGTGAACATTTCTCCATTATTAATCCATAGTAGACTCTCTTATAGACTTCTCATAAATTACACTAATCATTCTAACTAAAGTAAATGAAAACATATTATTGTGGGTGAGGTCAAACACTTATTATGGTAATCATATAAAATAAAAATTAAAGATCATAATTGGTTATAGTATGATTATATGTTTATAATCAAGCTATATGGACACGACATATGAAAATTGTTCTTAATAATCTATAGCTATAAAATCATGAGTCATGGCATAAGACTTGGACTAAAACTAGGAAAAAATCTAATGTGCATGAAAAAAATATCCAACATTCATTGTCCATGACAATATAACTTGGAGAGACTTTAAAAATCAGGCTAAAACATTACCATATGAAAACACCACACTATTTATTCACACTGCGGAACCCACTACTTTGAGAAACTAAATTGTTATCATATATACACGACCCATGATATATTAAAATTTATTTATTGCATTGGATTGTGATATATTACCCCACACATTATTGATACATTCATATGTGTTCCACTTCAAATCAATTATTCTTCCAAAAAACCCATGTATTGAAAATAAATTTCATAGAATATTCAAATGGATCCAGATAAATAAATCATTCATCATTCGATAAATAATCATAAAATAATAAATTTATAATATATAAATTGTTATGTAAAGATATTTAGTAAATTTATAGGCAAATACGCTTCTATTATGTTAATGAGTTATATGATATTTTCATTGTATTGATTAAAATAGTGTATAGTAAATTAAATAATTTACCAAATAAATCGATGTCATGACCCATCACCCGGGGCCCATTACATGACTACCCCATGCCTGCCTTCCATATGACCAGGGTTAGTGACTAGCACTAGAATTATGTATCCGTAAAACGGGAAGGCCTTTCCTTTAAGCCTGTAAAAACACAGAGTCCAAGAACACAATAAGACATAACCACGAAGTAAAACTGTAGTAGTAAAAGTGTGTATTGAAAGTAAAGGGTATGGAATAAAAGCCAACTAAAAATAGAAAATAACTTTTGATATTGTACACTAAGAATCCTACATGAAGGGTAGGTACATATCGTCTCCTCAGCTCTCCACATCAACTGTCACCATCATCCAACGTCAAGTCCTATCTCCTCGAGTCTCAGTCAAGGATGCACATCATTTGCACAAGACGCAACATCGTGCGAGAGAAGCCCATCAAGGCATGAGTATAAAAATTCCAAATAGGGATCTTGAGACCCCACAAATTCTCTCAGAATTCAAAAAAGGAAAATGAAAATGCATTATCTCAAATAGAAATCAAAAAGCAAAAGACTCAGCTCAATACCCAGGTATATGTAAAGTACAGAAGTAAAAATGATTTGTCGTAAAGCTTGATCATCTAATTTTGGTTAGAGGGTTTATTATTGACCACATAATGTCTGACCCACACAAGATCAGTAGGTACTAACCCCCGCTAACCAACACTAGATCCGACCGTCCTAGGATCGATAGGTACTACCCTACCACAAGACCCACACATTATTCAACCCACCCATGATGGATAGGTACTAACCCCCGAAAGTCCCACACCGGATCTGACCCACACATGATTGGTATGTGCTGGCCCATACATGATCGTAGAGTGCTAACCTAGATAGGATCGGTATGTCAATGATCCATGATGGGCCACTCTATGGCTGGTCCTCGTTGGGTCACGCACTGTTGATTCACATAGGGTCACTAGAATTATAATCCACACAAGGTCTCAAGGTACTGATCCAAACTAGATCGCTCGGTGTAGAGCCACACATGATCCCTATGTTCTGACCCATATAATATCACTCGGTACTAACCCCCACAAGATCTGTCTCCAACCTCCATCTCACAGCCAACCACTAGAATCCCCCTCATAACACTCTTGATTCTAGGAGAAACCACTCCTCTATCCATTGATCAATTTTAAACTGGCATTATGTTCCACGAAGAAGTAACCAAATGATCTGTCATGTCTTAAGGGTTCTAATGCAACTGATAGGGAATCAATGAGATGCCCTATCAATATGTTACTGTAATTTTAGTACCGAGGTCCCAGTTGGATTTGTGGTCAATACAAACCGTACATACTTCAATTTTATCCAAAAATCTCATGGAGTATCTCAAAATGTCCTTATTGCTCCATGTATCCCAGCACTACAGATGATTCGTAAAACGGATGTCTAGTTCACAAGATATGATCTTTTGAGCATATCAGGGATCGAGAGGGCCCCAATTTGAACTAGCCTATCCTCGGCCCACCCACATGGGATGGGCCGTGGACTTCCCCGATTGGGCTCGGATTTGGCAGCTCGGCCCGCCAGTTGGCATGACCGATGTGGGGGTCACGCGGTCCTCCTCCCAAACAGCTGAAAGAGCCATTCGACTCATTAAATGGTGGCGCTAGGTGTTGCCGCCTCGCGACCAGTGGGAATCACAGGGAGTGTGTCCCATACTTTGAAATAGCTTTGTAGTTGTGGAATGCTCACCATGTCTTCTTAATGGTGGCCTTCTCACAGCAGCGCGTGATGGCGCATTGCCACCCACCTCCAGGACTGGCCGAGAGACGGCTACCTATACGTATACTGTGATGCCGCCCCCTTTCGCAGCTTGAGAGCACCTGAACGACTTTTGTGAGCTATTGAGTGAGCAATGGTGGTCTGTTCCTCCTTCTGGACATGCCTATGGGTCTCCCGGGATACCACCATCATTGCGTTCCTCCCAGTTTCCGCTTCCGTCGAGTAGGAAATTTACCCCCTGAAGAACGCAACCTGAACGAAGCAGTGGAGGGTCCAACGTTGTTCCTTTGGCCTATGACCAGGATGTTAGAATAATAAAAAGTAGAGGATTATTCAATTCATGAATGATAATCATTCATAAATAAACCCACTACCTCATATTTCGTTCAGGACGTAACAATGTTGGAAGGAAAATCCGCACTCGACGAAGACGCCGTCATTCGTCATTCCCAAATAAATTCATCCAACATTGTCATCCAAGATTTCATTCCTCCATCAGTGGATGTTGCCGCAATACTTTTCCAGAGTTTCCTCACATCACGATACTATGTCAAAAATCCAATCCTGAGCTCCATTTAAATAGAGGTGGAAAAGTGAGTAACACATCGAAATAATTAATGAGGTTAATTAATGAGTTTTAAATTAAGGAACCTCTTTTAATTCCAAATGGTTTTGTTATGAAATTGAAGAGTCCGTCCATTAAATGGATTGACAACCCATCGATCCCACCACCACCACTCAACCTCTGGAGAAAAATAAAATAACAATTACATGTTATTTTATTATTCTTTAGAATGTTTGAAAACTAACTTTTTCTACCGACCAGCTGTGGTAGAAGTTACACCTCCCTTAAGTGAATCACAATGCTATAGATTCAATGGTGACCTAGTATTTTTAATCTGAGTACCGGTTCAAAAAATAGAAAATGCCGCCTGTGAGTTTTCTGAATATACCTTAAAATAACTCTAAAATACATTATGGGATAATCGGGACTTGGAATCAAGCACCGTCAATTTTCACAGACTCGTAATAATCCCAAATAATTTTAAAAAATTACATGGAATTTTCGGGTCTTTACATTCTCCTCACCTTAGGGAGTTTTATCCCAGAATGAAACACTAAAACTAGAGGATCAAATGGGGGTACTGAGCACGTATCTGAGCCACTACTCCCATGTTCTCTCCTAGAGATTCCCATGCTACAAACAAACTTGAACCAATGGAATCGACCACCCACGAAGGACCCACTCTTGTCGATCCTCTATATCTACCGAGAACTCCTCAAACATCACCCCATCATCAATTTCCTGCTCGCCCTATTCGATAACATGTGATAGATCATGCACGTATCTTCTCAACTGCAACACATAGAAAACATTATGCACCCGGTGCATTTGTGGAGGAAGATCTAGACGATACACCACCACACCTACTCTGCTGAGGATCTGGAAGGGTCCAATGATCATCGGAGATAGCTTGTTTCCCCATCTAACCCTCCGTAATCCTCATCGGGGTGAGACCTGTAGGAAGACATGGTCTCCCTCCTCAAACTCGAAGGGTCTTTGACTCATTCCCTCATATAAATTCTATTGGATCTGTGTGGTCTTCATCCTCTCCTGGATGTCCTGCACCTTATATGTGGTAGCTTGTACCAACTCTGGACCCATAAGTGCTGACGCCCCTGGGTCTGTCCAGCAAAGTGGTGATCTGCATGGTCACCCGTACAAGGCCTCAAATGGATCCATGGCGATGGAGGAGTGATAACTATTATTGTATGATAACTCCACCAGGGGTAGGTGATCCTACCAACTACGGACAAAATTGAGGGCATAAGAACAAAGCATTTCCATGTGTGTCTGTATGGTTTGTCCTTCAGACCATCTGTCTGAGGATGGAAGGCAGTTCTCAAGTGTAGATGAGTCCTAAACACCTCCTGCAATCCCATCCAAAAGAAAGTTGTAAAACATGCATCTTGATCTGAGAAAATCATTGATTGAACCCCGGGTATTCGCGTAATCTCATTCATGTCGAGGTCTCCCAATCCAATTACTGATCTCTGCTCTCAAATGGTTAGGATGTGGGACAACTTGATGAGTCAATCAAAGGTCATGCATATGAAATCGTGGTCCCTAGACATATGTGGTATTACTATCATGAAATACATAGATATACCATCCCACTTACACTCTGGTAAATCTAGTGGATGAGCTAAGCCTGCTGGTACTTGATGCCCGACCTTCACTTGCTGTCATGTGCGGTATTGGGATACAAACTCTGCCACTACATTCTTCATCCTCGGCCATCAGTAATGACACCGGAGGTCCTGGTACATCTTTTACACTCTAGGATGTACCGCTAAAAAGAATTTATGGTACAATCTCAACACCTCCTCTTGTAGAATCACTGGTACCATGGTGTATCCTCTGAAGAGGACAATGTTCTCCCCACCTTTAGAAAATCCTTCAGGAGCCTATCTTGAGAATATCTAAGCACGTTGGGCCTCACATTCAACATCCCCAAGTTGTTCCACCCGATATCACTTTATAAATGGGGAAGAGTCAACCGTAGACTACAGTTATGATTCTCCATCTCTATACATGATGGATATATGAAACGCAGTTAGCTGGTCTGTCGCATCACTCAGCAGTTGTACCCATTACTTCTACCTGAGTGCATTTTCTACTACATTTACCTTCCCAAGAGTATATACTATATCAAAGTCATAGTCCTTGAGGAACTCTAGACAACATCAATGTATCAGGTTCAGGTCCTTCTGTGAGAATATATACATGAGACACATGCAATCAAATTAAATAGTAAATTGTTCACCTATTAATTAGTGTCGCCACATCTTAAGCACAAAGACCACTGCTACTAACTCAAGGTCTTGGGTATCATAGTTCTTATTAGGTTGTCCCAACTACCATGACCCATAGGCGATCACCATTCGATCCTGCATTAGCACACGACCTATTCTGGTCTCTGATGTGTCACATTAGACTACATACCCAACGCCCTCTTCTGGTAGCCTCAAGATGGGGGTACTCATCAGTCTATGTCTCAACTCTTGAAAGATCTACTGATACTTCTCTATCTATAATAAAGGAATCCAATTTTTCATCAGGGCTGACAAGGGTTCCACTACTTTGGAGAATTCAGGTACGAACCTCTTGTATTATCCGGCCAATCCCATGAGGCTTTTTACCTCAGTCACACTCTTGGGTGGATCCCACGTAATCACTACCTCTATCTTTTTTAGATGAAATATGACACCATCCTCTGAGATAATGTGCCCCAGGAAGTTGAATTACCATATCCAAAACTAGAACTTCAAGAGATTTCTATAATTATATTTCTCTTAGAGTGTATCTAGAACTATCTGGAGGAGTGTGGAAAATTCCTCATCCAACACTGAGTATATCAAGATGTCTTCAATGAAGAAAACCATGAATAAATTCCGGTATGGATGAACGATCTTGTTCATGAGTCCCATGAACACTGCTAGAGCATTGGTCACACCAAAGGGCATGAACAAGAAATCATAATGGCCATAACAACATCTGAAGGCTATCTTGGAATGTCCTCATCCCGTACCCTAAGGTGATGATATCCTGATCTGAGGTCTATCTTTGAAAACCAACGAGATCCCTTCTACTAGTTGAATAGTTAATAGATCCTTGGTTAATGATACTTTTTCTTCACAATTACATGGTTCAGGCAATGATAGTTCAGACAAAGAATTAAACTCACATCTCCCTTCTTAGTAAAAAAATCAGGGATTCCCATGTAGAAACATTGGTCCTTATGAAACCATTTCTCTGAAAGTCATTCAACTGTACCCTCAGCTCACGAAGCACCACATGAGCCATCTGATATGCTGGTGTAGATATTGGCCTCATATCGGGGTACATGACAATGAAAAAGTCTACCTCTCTGTGTGGTTATAGTCCCATAAAATCATCAGGGAAGGCATCAACATATTGGTCCACCACTACAGCATAACTCGGACATCAGCCATCCACTACTCTGAGGGCGAGGTTAGCCAACTGAAGAGTAATCAGCTGGTACCTCCTTAGAGATAATCCATCATGTACTACAAAAGTTTCCTCCTCACTAGTGAAGGTAAACCTGATCCCATCCTCGCATACACAACACATTTTCCCCTAAAATAGTCGATATGATCATGGACTATGGAAAACCATTCCATACCCCAGATGACATAATAAGGCCTCGATGCTTCTACTAGGAGATCCCAGCCGAATATCTCACCTCCTAGAGTGTGCTCACACAACCTGCACAAGAGAATACATATTTTTTTTCTTCTATTTTTCTATTCTTAGTTCATTTCAGAGAATAAATCCATTATATGTCATGAATTATTCCATTGTGAACTTTGGTAATAATTATAATTATCTTATCACCCATGTAATATCCCAAGGGAGTAATTTGGTTCTATTATATAATGAATTATTTTATTTTACATTAGGATAATCCAATGATGTTTAATAGTGGGTTTAATCCTCATGGTGGTTATATAATTTTTAGATTCTTATTCTAAAAACAATATCTGTTAGGTTATGAAGTGTATTTGGACTTTTATTTTTATGTATACCACTACCACAAAACTGGGCAAGGCATGCGCCTGCCTTTATCAGCGCTAACGGAAAAGCACAGATAAAGGGTGGGAACTTTATCAACTCTTTTCTTAGTGTTGATAAAGGTTGTATTTATTAGTGCTTTTCATTTTTGCACTGATAAATACATCATTTATCAGCGCTTTTTTACTAGCGCTGATAAAGGCTCACACAGATTTTTTAAAAACCCGCGGGTCCTCTTCCTCCTCCCTGCACCCGATCAAACTCTCGCATAAGCCCTCCTATGCACCACGGCCGCCGCCTCCTCCTCCTCCGCCACGGCCTCCGCCTCCTCCTGCTCCTCCTCCTTCGGCCACCGCCTCCTCCTCCGGCTTCCGCCTCCTCCTTCTCCTCCTCCTCCGGCCGCCGCCTCCTTCTCCGGCCGCCTCCTCCTCCTTCTTCTCCTCCTCCGGCCGCCTCCTCCTCCTCTGCTCCTCCTCGTCCTCCTCCTCCTCCACCGCAGCCTCGTCCTCCTCCACCTCCATCGGCGCTTCCTCCTCCTCCTCCTAGTCCGCTGGCTCATCCTCCTCCTCCACCGGCGCCTCCTCCTCCTCCTCCTCTGCCTACTCTGCGGCTTCCTCCTCCACTGCGGTTTGAGAGGTGCCTCAAGTACTCAGGTGAGTGTAAAGACCCGTAAATTTCAAGGAAATGTTTTTCTTAATTTTCTTTGGAATTTTACAAGAGCACAGTTTTTGACGGCACCTGATTCTGAGGCCCGGTGTGCCCATAATCATTTTCCGAAGTTTGGCTCGGGTACGTTCAGTGAACGGACGAGCGGGTTTTTCTAACTTTTGAACCAGTGCCCGAAATCGAATTTTGAGGGCACCGATGAAATTGCAGTGTCGGTATTCACTTAGAAACACCTCTTCCGGAGTTGCATTTGCTCGGGTGTGGTTTTTAATTTTCAGTGTAAAGTTAAGAAATAAAATAATTTTACGACAACTTTATTTAATTTCACTTAAGACGCTTGGAAGCCACTTAAAGCCACTTAAAAGCAGCTTAAACTGAGTTGAGACGGATAGGGTACTATCCAGAAATATCCTACCCTCTTGGTAGGATATTTGTGAGGTGGGGCCCGCACGAGCCCCACCGTTTCTTTCCGCTAAGTAACGCACCCGTGAAAACCCATCATTATGAAATTCAACTGACGCGTTTTCTTAAATTCTTAACAGACCATTTAATTGGGCGGTTTTCTTCATGAATTAAATGATTTGTTACATTCGTTGAATTAATTCAATGAACTGATGGGTCGTTACTTACCCTTTTTCGTTTGTTGGCGTAATAATAAAATAAGACCAACATGCCTTTTTGGAGGATTACACCTTGGGAGGTTTGACAAAAGTTCTTTTGCCTTCACCTTCTTCCCGAAGAACGCGAAGAACGTGAAGAACGCGAAGAACGCCGGCCTCAGATGAAGAACGCCGAACCCGCGGAAATCAACGACGCGACGCCGTGTGCCGCGACACAGACGTTTCCTCTCCCGCGACGTTCTTCGGCGACGCTCTTTAATCTGCAACGAAAAAACCGTCAATCTTCAGTTGAGGTGAGGGTTTCAGATTTCCTTTTCGGTTTTTAACTCAAGAATGATTTAATTATTTTTAATTAAATCTTTTATTCTTGAACCTCGAAGTTCGTCGATGCGCCCCATTCAGCGACGATGCGACGCCCTTCCGTGATGACGCGACGATTCCCTACATCCACGACGAGAAATTCAACAAAGAACACACGAGTGATGACTTGACGAGGTAGGGATTTTTATTTTGGAGATACCCCTTTTTTATTTTTCTCGTGTTGTTTCCGTTCAAAAGAAGAACCCGATTCATAAAACAATTTTTATTTCATTAAAATTGTTTTCGGGTCTGTATTCATGTGTTGAATATTATCTCTCTCGTTGTTTATCTATAACGCAGAGGGTGCGGGCCAAACGAACACGGCCCGACAACCCCCCGCCGTTCTTCATTGTTGTGCGGATTTTACGGGCGACGACAGAACGTGCCGCAACGGAAATTTGATGATTCCGCAGTGAAGAACGTGTCCCGGGAGGAGCAGCGGCGCAGACGGGAACAGAATCGGACCACAGGAGTGATTCCGGTGGCCCGCGGAACACGCCGTCGGTGTGGGTCGCCGGCGCGGCGGCGGCCAAAGGACTCGTGGCCGCGCGGGTCCGGTTGTCCAGAGCGACACCCCGCGGGTGCCGCGGGGTTGTCACGTGGGGGAGGCGCCCCCCCCCCCCCCCCACCCGCGTCGCTCGGGTCGTCCAGGGCGACAACCCGCGGGTGCCGTGGGGGTGTCACGCGGGGGTGGAGGCTCCCCCCCGCGTCGCTCGGCTGAGCCGAGCCAGGCTGGCCAAGCCAGACCGGGTCTGACCAGGTCGGACCGGGTCGACCCGGTTCGGCCGACCCAGGGGGGGTCGGCCCGGGCCCGGACCCCCCGTCTTCGGACCATTTTCGGTCAAATGCTCCTATCTTGAGCTACGGGCCTCCAAACGACATTCCGTCAGCGGAAACCCGATCCTGGGATCGAGACGGTCGTTTCGGTATATCGCACTCAAGGTTTCGGAATACTATGAGTTCGGCTGGGTTGGTTCGTACACGAAACCAATCGCGCCCTCGGAGCGGAAACACTCATATCTTGAGCTACGGACGTCCGATTGACGTGTCGTCGACTTCGTTCAATTCCTTTAAGTGAGAAGGATCTTTTGGCATACTCAGCCTGAGGTTTGGATGCCGGTGGAGTTCGGTCAGGTTTGTTATGCCTTAAAAACCAACCGGGCCCTGGGACGAAAAAGTCAATAACTCTCAGACCGGGCGTCCGATTGACGCGCCATCTGCGACGTTGAGTTCCTGTTGACGATACGGAACTTTTGGATACATCAACTTCGGACTTTGTGTCAGTTGATGTATCAGCCTCTCGGCTCATGGAACAGACCCTCCCGAACGAGCTTGCTGTGTGCAGAACCCTAGAGCTGGCTGCTACTGCTACTTCGACAGCGACGACCGTGCAGAGATCTTCAGTGGACTGTGGCGAGGACCGTGCAGAGATCCTCAGTAGTCTGCGGCGGTGACTGTGCAGAGATCCTCAGTGGACTGCGACGACTACAACACTCAGTGATCCTACGTGGATCAGTGCTACAGGTCCTGTGTGGGCCTGATCCTGTGTGGGTCCGAAAATGTGTGGGTCAGCACTCAGCAGTTCTGTGTGAGCCAGCGCCTACAGGTCCTGTGTGGGACCGATCCTATGCGTGTCATTGCGGGAGTTAGTTACCTATCGATCCTTTGTGGGTCCAACGACTTATATGGATCAGTGATCATCATTATCATCATCCGAAGAAGTATACATGTGTGAGCTGAATCCTCGGTGTTACTCTCCTTTGTGGATTGTGTTCAGCTATCCTATGTGGATTACTATTTAATCTCCTTTGTGGATTGTGTTGAGCTATCCTGTGTGGATTTACTGTTTACTCTCCTTTGTGGATTGTGTTGTGCTATCTTATGTGGGTATACGTTTTGCTTTCCTGTGTGGACTGGGTTGTGCTTGGGCTCGGACGTTGGAGCCAAACGGGAATTGATGACTTAGGTATATGTATGGGCATATACCTAAGCCGTGTAAGATGTTACTTCGTGATTGTATCTTTCCTTTGTGGATTTCGGGAGACCTTCGGGGGTCTCGGGGTCCCTACTGAGTAGCTTATACTCACCCCTGCATGGGCTTTGCATGCACTTCGTGGTGCTGGTTGCAGACGACGGGCTGCGCTGATCGAGGTGGAGGCGTGCGGAGCAGGACGGTTCTTGGAGGTGGACCATTGGGCGGGACATACTCGGAGCGGATCGCTGGACCAAGGAGCTGTGGAGGCTATCTGTACCCACCCTTCAGGTGGGACTTCCAGAGGACGGCTCGACGCTGCGGCTTTTCATTTCAGTTGCTGTTTTTTTCTTTCAGTTGTACTTTACAGTTGGGCTTGTATTTCCAGCCCTTTTTACTTTCAGCACAGCTTGTTACAGTTTTTACGTAGTGTTTACTTTTTCGCTTGCTTACTGTGTGGTGCTTGTTTACTTTCCAAAGGCAATTCCTTCCCTTTTTCCGGGATTTACTCCTTGGTGCTAGTCGCCAGCCCCTGGCCTATGGAAGGCGGGCTTGGGGTAGTCATGACACGGGCCCCGAGGACAGGTCGTGACAAATTGGTATCAGAGGTTGTCAGTTCAACCGCAGACTCTGATCTATCTTCTATGTGAAGCAATAGTTTTTAGCATATTGGGTGTGGTTATCAGTCCAGGAAGTCCAGTGTTGGTGCGGCGGCCGACGTATCCGTACACCAGGACCCTGACTTCTGATTTCCGACTTAATGCACGAAAACATTGATTGCATGTGTGTTTCATGTTTTCTTTGTGATTACTTGTGTCATCTCACCAGGTATACTATTCTGACCATGGCACACCTGTTTTCTTTTCAGGATGGCCCCACGATGGTATCCAGCTAGGGTTCCGAGAGTAGAGCATGAATACAACCCACCGAGCGACGAGGCCTCGATACATGGCCCGTTGACAGCAGAGGCACCGGTGGTACCTTTACCCGTCGAGCCCCCGATGCTTCCAGCGCCGACCGCTGATGATGCACGTCGCCTCAGAGCTCTGCATGAGTTCCAGCGCCAGCGACCACCCAGTTTTCGTGGGGAGACGGACCCCCAGGCAGCTGAGGACTGGCTGGAGGCGGTCGTTCGAGTTTTCAAGCTAGTGAGGACACCAGCAGACCTCATGGTGATCCTCGCGGCGAGCCTACTGCACGCAGCAGCAGGACGATGGTGGAGCTTGATGCTCCAGGTACACGATAAGGCCTCCCTCATCTGGACGGACTTCGAGAGCCTATTCCGCTCAGAGTTCGTCCCGGACACCCTCCATGCGGTGCACATTCAGGAGCTTCTTCAGCTGCGGCAGGGCAGCTTGACGGTCCCCCAGTACGTGGCGAGGTTCATCGATCTTTGTCGCTACTCGACCGACATGGTACGAGACCCCTTCATCCGGGCCCGGACCGTCGAGCACGGATAGAGACATGAGATCAGGGCGTCACTGATCTCCCTCAACATCCTGACCCATCCAGGAGTGCTAGAGCGAGACCTTCTGATCGAGATCTTTCTGGCTGAGTCCACAGCGAGACCTACCGCAGGGCGGCAGGTAGCAGAGTCTTCAGCAGCGGGTAGCCGACGGATGACTCAGGGTTCCAGGCAGACCAGGCCTTCAGGCAGACGACCTCGGGACGCTGGCTCAGCAGTGCGGGGCACACAGCGCGGGGCCAGTCTTCCGAGAGGTAGGCAGTGCTACTCCTGCGGCGGGCAGGGCCACATGGCTCGTGACTGCCCGACCCGCCATACCAAGGAGCAGCAGACGGTAGAGGTGCCACACAGGTAGAGGCAGAGGGTCGACCATGGCGGTCCGCAGGGAGGAGGCGGACGAGGCAGGGGAGCTGGCCGAGCAGCAGGTGGTGGGTGACGCTTTGAGGCTTTGCCACCACCACCACCAGGAGGTCCGCCCCGACCATAGGGAGCTGGCGGGCAGAGGCAGGCACAGATCTAGGCAGCGGAGGCCTATGACCACGGCGCACCGGAGATGATTCGAGGTATGATCTATATCTTTTCCACCCTTGCTACAGTTTTTATAAACACAGGAGCGAGTCACTCTTTCATAGCCGCTTCCCTTGTTCGGAGCTCGGAGATTCCGACAGAGCCGTTGGCTCGATCCTTACGGCTAGATACTCCTACGGGAGCAGACTCGATGATTACGCACTGGTACCGGCAGTGTGATCTTACTCTAGGAGGTGAGAGCTTCGGCTGGGATCTTCTTGTAGCGGAGTCGAGGACTTACGACGTCATCTTGGGCATGGATTGGTTATCTACGGTCCATGCACAAATTGACTGCATTGGGCACATGGTGCGATGTGTGCGCACCGATGGGAGCAGGTTCACCTTCACCGGTGAGAAGGGAGCCTTCACAGCACAGGATGGACTCCCGCAGAGAAGAGGGTAGCCCATCACTCATCAGTTGGCTAGCCTAATTCTTGGAGTAGTTGACGTGCGGAGTCCTAGTTTTCCTGCAGTGGTGGATCAGTTTGCGGATGTCTTCCTCGACGACGTTCCAAGGCTACCTCCTCGCAGAGAGGTAGACTTTTATATTGATCTGTACCCCGGTACAGCCCCGATATCCACTCCAGCATATCGGATGGCCCCCGTCGAGCTTCGAGAGCTACGGGTACAGTTGGAGGACTTGCAGGGCAAGGGGTTCATCTGACCCAGTGTTTCACCCTGGGCTTCGCCGATTTTGTTCGCCAAGAAGGCGGACGGGAGCTTGCGATTGTGTGTCGATTATCGTCGCCTGAACCAGGTGACAGTGAGGAACAAGTATCTGCTACTGAGGATTGATGACCTCTTCGATCAGCTCAAGGGAGCACAGTGGTTCTCGATGATAGACCTCAGGTCAGGCTATCATCAGCTCAGAGTTCGTGACGAGGACGTGCATAAGACGGCCTTCAGGTGTCGGTATGACCACTATGAGTTATTGGTTATGCCTTTTGGCGTAACCAACGCTCCAGCAGTTTTCATGAGCCTCATGAATAGGATCTTCCAGCCATACCTCGATCGATTTGTCATGGTCTTCATCGACAACATTTTGGTTTACTCGACCATAGAGGAGGAGCACGCCTACCACTTGCGGGTTGTACTAGACACACTCCGAGAGCACCAGTTTTACGGAAAGCTCTCGAAGTTCCAGTTCTGGTTACGTGAGGTCAACTTCTTTGGGCACGACATTTCTGAGGCGGGAGTTGCAGTGGATCCCACGAAGATCGAGGCAGTGCTAGCTTGGGAGCCACCTAGGAGCATGACAGAGGTGCAGAGTTTCTTGGGCCTAGCCGGATACTATCGGAGATTCGTGCCGGACTTCTCCAGAGTGGCTGCGCCACTCTCAGTGTTGACGAAGAAGGGTAAACACTTTGTTTGGTCATACAGATGTCAGCAGAGCTTCCAGGAGATGAGATAGAGATTGACCAGTGCACCTATCTTGAGGTTTCCTGAGGAGGGAGTTGTATACGTAGTCTACTGCGAAGCATTAGGGACTGGACTCTAGTGTGTCCTGATGTAGGAGCGGTCCGTGATTGCCTATGGATCACATCAGTTGGGGTCGTATGTGTAGAACTACGTTACCCATGACCTTGAGTTAGCATCAATGGTCTTCGCTCTGAAGACATGGCGGCACTATCTGATGGGCGAGCACTTTACAGCCTTTTCTAACCACCAGAGTCTCAGGTACATCTTCTCTCATAAGAACCTGAACCTGAGATAGTAGCGATGGCTCGAGTTCCACCAAGACTATGAGTTTGGGATAGTCTATACTCCTGGGAAGGGGAACATAGTAGCTGATGCCCTCAGCAGGAGGACGGGCATCCAACTACTTGAGGAGGAGACAGAGCAGCTAGCCGCTTTGCAGATATCCTTCGTGGATAGAGACGGAGCATCCTTCCTTCAGTCTCTCACCGTCTATCCTCCACTTCTACAGCGGGTCAGAGAGGCACAGAGTGGGGATGCTGACTGTGAGACACGGCGTGCATAGATATCCTTGGGGCGGGCACCTGATGGTTTCTCCCTTGGAGTAGAGCACACTGTCCTTTTCATAGAAAGTACCTTGGTACCAGTCGCTTTACAAGAGGAGGTTATGAGAGAGTTTCACACTTCTCCTTTTGCGGTACATCCTGGAGTGGCGAAGATGTACCAGGACCTCAGACGACATCACTGGTGGCCGGGCATGAAGAAGGCTGTGGCAGAGTTCGTTTCACGATGCCTCACCTGCCAGCAGGTGAATGCAGAGCATCAGGTACCAGCAGGCTTGGTACAGCCCTTGGAGGTCCCGGAGTGGAAGTGGGACGACATATCTATGGACTTCGTGACTGTAATTCCTTGCACTTCCAGAGGTCACGAATCCGTTTGGGTGATTGTTGACCGACTCACCAAGTCGGCACACTTCTTACCCATCAGAGAGCAGGGCTCAGTGGAGTGCTTTGGGCGTCTCTACGTTCAGGAGATTGTACGGCTTCATAGTGTGCCATTGACTATCGTCTCCGATCGGGACGCTCGCTTTACTTACCAGCTTTGGAAGGGGTTGTAGGAGGCGTTCGGGACGCGGCTACGTCTAAGCACCACCTTTCACCCTCAGACGAATGGTCAGACGGAGAGGACCATTCAGAATCTCGAGGACATGGTCCGCGCATGTGTCCTCAACTTTAGTCTCAGCTAGGAGGACCACCTACCCTTGGTAGATTTCGCGTACAACAATAGCTACCACTCCACCATCGGGATGGCACCATACGAGGCGTTGTACGGCAGGACTTGCATATCTCCTTTGTGCTGGACAGACCCTGGGGAGTCAGCACTTGTGGGACCAGAGATGGTCCGTGCCATGACAGAGAAGGTCCAGGTCATCTAGGAGCGGATGAGGTCAGCTCAGAGCCGGCAGAAGTCATATGCTGACAGTAGGCGGAGGCCATTAGAGTTCGAGGATGGCGACCACGTCTTCTTGAGTGTCTCACCTTGACATGGTTTGCGGAGATTTGGCCGAGGCGGCAAGTTGTCTCCACGCTTCATCGGGCCATTCCTGGTCCTCAGCAGGATTGGCGAGGTGGCTTATCGCCTGGCTCTACCACCTCAATTGCACCGGGGGCACGACATCTTCCACGTATCTCAGCTGAGGAGATACGTGCATGACCCGACACACATCATTGATTATGGGGAACTAGATGTGGATGATGGGGCAACTTTTGCGGTGGTCCCGG
Organism: Viscum album; assembly: GCA_963277665.1. Lineage (NCBI taxonomy): Eukaryota > Viridiplantae > Streptophyta > Magnoliopsida > Santalales > Viscaceae > Viscum > Viscum album. The sequence continues at coordinate 1,423,655,915 of OY728141.1, read as the reverse complement.
TGGAGATAGAGGATCGACAGGAGCAGGTCCTATGTGGGCGATCGATTCCTCTTGTGCGCATAAGATGGCAGCACGGAAACCTCAAGGATAGCACTTGGGAGCGGGAGGCTCAGATCCGTGCTCAGTACCCACATTTCTTTCCCTAGTTTATGATGTATCTTTAAGGGGACGTAAATCCCTGAGGTAGGAGTAATGTAAAGACCTATAAATTTCAAGGAAATTTTTTTCTTAATTTTCTTTGTTAATTTACAAGAGCGCAGTTTCTGACGGCACCTGATTCCGAGGCCCGGTGTGCCCAGAATCATTTTCCGAAGTTTGGCTTAGGTACGTTCAGTGAACGGACGAGCGGGTTTTTCTAACTTTTGAACCGGTGCCCAGAATCGAATTCTGAGGGCACCGATGAAATCGCAGCGCCAGTATTCGCTTAGAAACGCCTCTTCCGGAGTTGCGTTTTCTTGGGTGTGGTTTTTAATTTTCGGGGTTAAAGTTAAGAAATAAAATAATTTATGAAAAACTTTATTTTATTTCACTTAAGCCACTTGGAAGCCACTTGAAGCCACTTAAAAGCGGCTTAAACTGAGTTGAGACGGATAGGGTACTATCCAGAAATATCCTACCCTCTTGGTAGGATATTTGTGAGGTGTGTCCCGCACGAGCCCCACTGTTTCTTTGCGCTAAGTAACGCACCCTCGAAAACCCGTCATTATGAAAGTCAACTGACAAGTTTTCTTAAATTCTTAACATACCATTTAATTGGGTGGTTTTCTTCGTGAATTAAATGAGCTGTTACTTTTGTTGAATTAATTCAACGAACTGATGGTTCGTTACTTACCCTTTTTTGTTTGTTGGCGTAATAATAAAATAAGACCAACATGTCTTTTTGGAGGATTACACCTTGGGAGGTTTGACAGAAGTTATTGTTCCTTCACCTTCTTCGCGAAGAACACGAAAAACGCGAAGAACGCCGGCCTCCGACGAAGAATGCCGAACCCGAGGAAATCGACGACGCGACACCGCGTGCCGCGACGCCGACGTTTCCTCTCCAGCGACGTTCTTCGGCGACGCTCTTTAGTCCACAACGAAAAAACCGTCGATCTTCAGTTGAGGTGAGGGTTTCGTATTTCCTTTGCGGTTTTTAACTCAAGAATGATTTAATTATTTTTAATTAAATCTTTTATTCTTGAACCTCGGAGTTCGTCGACGTGCCCCATTTCACGACGACGCGACGCCCTTCCGCGACGACGCGATGATTCCCTCTTTCCACGACGAACAATTCCGCGAAGAACCCACGAGTGACGACTTGACGAGGTAGGGATTTTTATTTTGGAGATACCGTTTTTTATTTTTCCCGTGTTGTTTCCGTTCAAAATGAAGAACCCGATTCATAAAAAAAAATTATTTCATTAAAATTGTTTTCGGATCTGTATTCATGTGTTGAATATTATCTATCCCGTTGTTTATCTCTAATGCGGAGGGTGCCGGCCAAACGAACACGGCCTGACAACCCTCCGCCGTTCTTCATTGTTGTACGGATTTGACAGGCGACGATGGAACGTGCCGCAACGGAAATTTGAGGATTCCGCAGTGACGAACGAGTCCCGGGAGAAGCAACGGCGCAGATATGAACAGAATCGGACCACTGGAGCGATTCCAGTGGCCCGCGGAACATGCCGGCGGCGCGGGTCGCCGGCGCGGCATGGACGGCCAATGGATCCGGGGCCGCGCGGGTCCAGTTGTCCAGAGCAACACCCCGCGGGTGCCGCGGGGTTGTCACGCGGGGGCGGTGCCCCCCCCCCCCCCCCCCCCGCGTCGCTCGGGTCGTCCAGAACACCCCACGGGTGCCGCGGGGGTGTCACGCGGGGGCGGCGGCTCCCCCTCCCCCCCACCCCCCCCCCCCCCTCGCATCGCTCGGCCGCTCAGCCGAGCCGAGCCGGGCTGGCCGAGCTAGGCCGGGCCGTCCGGCCGGTCCGGACCGGGTCCGACCGGGTCGGCCCGGGCCCGGACCCCCCGTCTTCGGACCATTTTCGGTCAAATGCTCGTATCTTGAGCTAAGTGCCTCCAAACGACTCGCCGTCAGCGTCAACTCGATCCTTGGATCGATACGGTCGTTTCAGTATATCACACTCTAGATTTCAGAATACTTTGTGTTCACCTGGGTTAGTTCGTACATGAAACCAACCGGGCCCTCGGAGCGGAAACACTCATATCTTGAGCTACGGACGTCCGATTGACGTGTCGTCAACTTCGTTGAATTCCTCTATGTGAGGTGGGTCTTTTGGAATACTCCGCCCGAGATTTGGACGCAGGTAGAGTATGGTCGGTTTGGTTTGGTCTTAAAAACCAACTAGGCCCCTGGGACAAAAAATCCAATAACACTCAGACCGGGCGTCGGATTGACGTGTCGTCTGCGACGTTGAGTTCCTGTTGACGATACATAACTTTTGGATACATCAACTTTGGAATTTGTGTCAGTTGATGTATCTGCCTCTCGGCTCGTGGAGTGGACCCTCCCAAACGAGCTTGTTGTGTGCAGAACCCTAGAGCTGGCTACGACTACTACTTCGACAGCGACGACCGTGCAGAGATCCTCAGTGGACTGCGGCGACGACCGTGCAGAGATCCTCGGTGGACTGCGACGACGACTGTGCATAGATCCTCAGTGGACTGTGACGACTACATCACTCAGTGATCCTAAGTGGATCAGTGCTACAGGTCCTGTGTGGGCCCGATCCTATGTGGGTCTGATCCTGTGTGGGTCAGCGCTCAGCGGTTCTGTGTGAGCCAGCGCCTACAGGTCCTATGTGGGCCCGATCATGTGTGGGTCATTGCATGGGTTAGTTTCCTATAAATCCTTTGTGGGTCCTATGACTTAGATGGATCAGTGATCATATTTGTCGTCATCCGAAGAAGTATACCTGTGTGAGCTGAATCCTCGTTGTTACTCTCCTTTGTGGATTGTGTTGAGCTATCCTATGTGGATTACTGTTTACTCTCCTTTGTGGATTGTGTTGAGCTATCCTGTGTGGATTTACTGTTTACTCTTCTTTGTGGATTGTGTTGTGCTATCCTGTGTGGGTATACGTTTTTCTTTCCTGTGTGGACTGGGTTGTGCTTGGGCTCGGACGTTGGAGCCGAACGGGAATTGATGACTTAGGTATATGTATGGGCATATACCTAAGCCGTGTCAGATGTTACTTCGTGATTGTATCTTTCCTTTGTGGATTTCAGGAGACCTTCAGGGGTCTCGGGGTCCCTACTGAGTAACATATACTCACCCCTGCATGGGCTTTGCCCGCACTTCGTGGTGTTGGTTGCAGACGACGGGCAGCGCTGATCGAGGTGGAGGCATGCAGAGCAGGACAGTACCTGGAGGTGGACCATTGGGCGGGACGTACTCGGAGCGGATGGCTGGACCGAGGAGCTGTGGAGGCTATCTGTACCCACCCTTTAGGTGGGACGTCCAGAGGATGGCTCGACGCTGCGGCTTTTCTTTTCAGTTTCTGTTTTTCCCTTTCAGTTGTACTTTACTGTTGGGCTTGTATTTCCGGCCCTATTTACTTTCAGCACAGCTTGTTACAGTTTTTACTTACTGTTTACTTTTCCGCTTGCTTACTCTGTGGTGCTTGTTTACTTTCTAAAGGCAATGCCTTCCCTTTTTCCTGGATTTGCGCCTTGGTGCTAGTCGCCAGCCCCTGGCCTATGGAAGGTGGGCTTGGGGTAGTCAAGGCACAGGCCCCGAGGACGGGTCGTGATAGTGAGTCTCACAAGCTTTATTTTAGTTTTATATGATGTTTTTTGGAGATTTTTCAAATGAAACATGGTTTTGTGTTCATATTTTTTGAGAAACAATGTAGAACCTTGAGCATGAGGAGGTTTTCAGTCCTCTTTCTAAATTACATAGTTGACTTTCATGGTTAGTGAAGGTTAAAAATGGGATATATTATAGGAAACCATGTGAGGTGGATTTTAGTTAGGGATTAACATACCATTTTTTCATGATTTCATACAAAACATGTGAAATTTTGTAGACTAAGGTAGTTCCAATTTACATAATTAATGCATAGTTTGGTAAACTATGTAGACCAAATTTTTGAAGGGGTTTTCTTGTACATTTCCACCACATTATTAATATATGGTTTGGAAAATTGTGTAGAGAATTAAAATTATATTTTCATCTTTTTTCCTCTGAAATTCCAATAGGGGAAGCCCCCATTTCTCATCCTCCCTCTTATACATTGCCCAATCGACCCACCCCCTTATTCCTCTTTGATTCCCCTTTCCATGGAGAGTTTTTAGTGGATTCATTCAACAATTCTAAGAGATTTCACCATCTTCCTTACCATTTTATTCTTTATATTTAGTTTCTATTGATTTTTGATTTATCTAGATTAGGTTTTATGGGTGATTCAACTGGAGAACGGTGGTATCATATTGATTTGATGGGGGTGTTTTCCTACCTCATGTATAAGAGGCATCATGATGGTATCTACAAGTCACCAATCATTATGAAGGATTTTTGTTTCCTTTTGTAGTTTTCATGGATATTGGATCAAATTATATAATGTTGTCTATGGATTTGGTTCTGATGGTTGGGTATTTTTCCTAAGATGGCACTAAGACCTCACTTCAGATCTTATATGGATTTTTGGTCTTGGTTCTAACATGAAAAGTCCATAATATGAGTTTCTACTGAATATAACTAGTTTAAATTGATTTGGATAATTAATTATAAATGTTATAATTCAATAAATTTGGTTTTTTGGAGAGATGAAGGAGCTATATTGATGATTTGATCTTGGGGTAGACATTGGACGAGGCTTAGCAAGCCTAGGAAAAGTTTTCAACTTGGAATTAAAATAGTAGAAACATATAAAATAGGTATGTGGTCCTGGTAATTTCTTTATGGATTTATAAATTCCTTAATGGGTGTTATTAGAGTGAGTGTGACTTAGAGGACCTTGTTAGGGGGAACACGGAGACCTCTTAGAATACATTCTGTGAATATTATATATTTGTTCCCATAGGCCACACATGGAACTAGTGATACATCAGAGCCCTTGGCCTTATTGAATTGATCCCAAAGTGTGTGAACATCCCCCTTGGGGATGTGACTACTTGGGTGGGTACAACTTTGTAAGGTTGTTGATAGGCTGGATGTGTAGACTGACCCAGAACAAACCCATATATTGAAATGGGACATGAGCCATCTCTTGAGACTATTTATTGTATGGAATATTACCATGTAAATATTATGAGGCTATACCATGTAAGACACTGATAAATAATATGATTCTCTCATGCGATGAGTGTTTCACTACATCATGTGCTTCTGTTGGATGGTGACGTTGCAATGATGGTCTTCATTCTTAATAGCTTATTGATACAAACCTTTAATGGTATTCATTTCTAAACATTGGTTTTAATGTATTAATGTCTTTCTCAGGTTTCATTTTAGCCATTCATTTTGAAAAAAAACTGTATAACAGCATGAATAACATAACTCAAGTTGATAGAGAAGAAAATTTATGAAGGCATTGGATTCCCTTCGAGCCAGATGGATTAGTGCTGTCCCCAGGGATAGTAAAACCCCTTTTTGAGATCATGGAATAGTTTATAATAGGTTGTTTGGATCATCCATTGATTCTAGATATTTTTCCAGATTTTCCTTGGTGTTTTTGGTTTATACTTCTGTCAATCCCTACTGGTGTAAGTTCTTTTCACCTTGTGTTTGTACTTGTACTATTTTTTTTAATTGAGTCCTTTGGGGCATGAATTAGGTGACCAATTCATGTCACCACTTTTATTAAAAAAATGACCTTGAGGTGGTATTTTATTGAAATGGAAAAAATTAAATAGTAGTGAGGTCTATGATACTACTAATAGGGATTCCATTGATTTTGAGTAGTGATTATATTTGTTATGAAAAGTGGATAGGTGAGAGATTTCCGTCCTTATTGTGTATTTGGCCTGTTTGGTTGAGTGTCCTGCACTACTGGGGTTAAGTTGTTGGGAACAATTTTATACTAGTATGGATACTACGCATTTTGTGATAATGGGATGGAGGTTTTCCTGGTTATTATCATATTCAGCAGGGTGAGTTTATATATAATGTAATTATCAATGTATACTAGGGTGAAAGACCTCATGATTATTTTTATGGTTGGTATAGTCATCACAATGTTCTCAAATACACTTTGGCACTAGCCAAAGTTGGTATTGATGATCGAGGCTACGAACCTGAGGATCAATGATGGTTTATTTATTTATTTTTTAGATATTATTTATTCATTCAGAGCATAAAACATGCATATATAACTAAAAATTAGAATTTATGAAACCACATTGGTGGTTCCCTACTGAGTACCCAAGAAATCCTCTTGTATTGAAGGTCAGGTAGAATTGGGTCCCAGTGTTGCCAGATCAAGTTGGAGTAACATTGATGGGTTTTAGAGATCTAGATGATGTGAGGCTTGGGGATTGTAGTGGTTCCCAATATATTTTTTATTTTGGTATTTATTTATTCTTTTATTTCCTTGAAGTATCTTGTTTTTTATCTAAATTATACTCATATTCCTTCTCCTTTATCCTATATACTTATCCTTTGGATTTTAAATAGGATGAATATAAATAATGAATGGATGAATGCTAATCGGTGGACAAAAGAGTATGAAGAAGGCGTGAAAGCAGTTATCATGTTTTCAAAAGATCATGCATGTGACCCTTCTCAAATCCTTTGTCCGTGTTTACGCTGTTATTATTCAAAACAAATTAGTCCAGATGAGTTGGAAGAACACTTGATCTGTCACGGAATAGATCAAAGTTATACATGTTGGAATAAACATGGGGAAACAACGAATGTAGGTAGTGACTGGGGTGACACTGCATTTTATGGATCATCTGATATGATTACAAACATGAACAATGATGATGACCGTATGGAGGATGTGATTATAGTTGTGAATGATGATGAAGATCGTATTGAGAAAATGACAAGGACCTTCGAAGATGAACTTCGTGATTTCCCAAAATTGTTTGAGAAGTTAAAAAGTTGTGCAAAGACGCCATTGTATGCCGGTTGCACTAAATATACAGCATTGTCAGCCGTACTGAAGCTGTATAATTTGAAAGAAGATAACGGGTGGAGTGACGACAGTTTTACGAAACTACTTGCCCTCCTGAATGTCATGCTCCCAGAAGACAACGAGCTCCCGAGCCAAACATACGATGCCAAAAAAAATGCTACGATCTATGGGTATGATCTCTGAAAGAATACACGCCTGTCCGAATGACTGTATACTGTTTCTCAAGGACCACAAATCACTTAAAGAATGCCCAAAGTGTGGTGCTTCTCGATACAAGAAAGATGAATCAAGTCCTACTAAAGTTGTATAGTACTTTCCAATCATTCCAAGGTTTAGACGCCTATATGGAAGTGAGGAGACTGCAGAACAATTAACATGACATGCAGATACAAGAATTAAAGATGGGATACTACGTCACCTGGCAGACTCTCCTCAGTGGAAGAGAATCGATCATGAGTATCCTGAATTTGGAAACGTGTCGAGAAACCTTGGTCTTGCGTTATATACAGATGGAGTGAATCCTTTTGGTTTTCAAAGAAACAGACACAGTTCATGGCCGATTATGTTGATAAATTATAACGTACCACCGTGGTTATGCATGAAACGAAAATACATCATGTTATCTATGCTTATATCAGGACCAAAACAACCGGGTAATGATATTGATTTTTATTTATCTCCATTGATCTAAGATTTGAAATTATTGTTGGATTCAGGTGTTACATTGTATGATTCTTATAGAAAGGAATATTTCACTTTGAGAGTCATATTGTATGGGACGATAAATGACTTCCCAGCTTATGGAAATTTTTCAGGATATAGCATTAAAGAAACTCAAGGCTGTCCCGTTTGCGAAGAAGGTACACAATCAAATAGGTTGAAACATTAATCGAAAACCGTGTTTCTAGGACATCGCAGATTTCTACCGCGATGACATAAGTACCATTCTTGGAAGACATCATTCGATGGAATTTTAGAAGAACGTACAACACCGTCTCCACTAACAGGTGATCAATTGTTTGAGAATGTTAAAAATTTGGACACTACTTTTGGTAAACCGGCTTCGAAAAACCTTACAAAAAATTGTTGGAAAAAGAGATCAATTTTTTTTTGAATTACAATACTGGAATTGTCTGTATGTAAGACATTTTATTGATGTTATGCATGTAGAAAAAATTGTAATTGACAGTGTTATCGGCACGTTGCTAAATACATCTGGCAAAACAAAAGATGGAATTAAGGCTAGGCTGGACATGGTTGAGATGGGAATACGAGAAGAGTTGGCACCAGTAAAGTGTGAAAAACAAACATTTCTTCCTCCTGCTACTTACACTCTTTCCAAGCAGAAGAGATATCAGTTTTGCAACATCTTGAATGATGTAAAGGCTCCATAGGGGTATTCGTCAAATATCAGTAACCTTGTGTCAATGAGCGACATGAATTTAAAAGGTCTGAAATCACATGACTGTAATGTTTTGATGCAAAATCTCATTCCAATTGCTTTACGTTGCATTTTCCACAAGAATGTCTGCCATACATTAACGAAACTGTGTTTCTTCTTCAAAGCTATATGCAAGAAAGTTATAAACCTGGCGAAATTTCCATCTATGGAAAAAGAAATTGACTTCATATTATGTGAATTAGAAATGTTCTTCCCGCCTTAATTTTTTGATATGATGGTTCTTTTGATGGTCCACTTGGTGAGAGAGATTCAACTATGTGGTCCTGTACATTACAGATGGATTTACCCCATTGAACGATATATGAAGAGTTTGAAAGGGTATGTCAAAAATAGAAGTCGGCCATAGGGTTGTATTGCAGAGCGATATATTGTTGAGGAAGCCATTGAATTTGGTACCGAATACTTGTCTGGTGTGGAAAGAATTGGCTTACCGAAATCTCATCACACTGGGCAGCTAGAGGGTGAAGGAATTTCTGGAAGAAAGGTTGTCACAATCAATATTACAGATCAGGAGCAGGCCCACCCTTATGTTTTGCATTACAGTTTGGACGTTGACCCATATGTTGAAATCCACAAAGAAATTCTTAGGAAATTGAATCCATCAAGGGCTGAAAAATGGATATCAGATACACATAATCGACAGTTTATAGGATGGTTTCGAGATCATATTTTTAAGAAGTCAGATGAAAATCCAAAGTCTATTTCGGAACGACTTCAATGGCTAGCCGGAGGACCAAGTGTGTGTGCCTTATCTTACAATGCTTATGTAGTTAGTGGTTATACATTTTATACAAATGAACATGATGAAGACAGTACCATGCAGAATAGTGGGGTTACACTTGTGGCTGAAGCGATGCATGTTTCCAGTGCTAAGGACAGAAATCTAATTTATGAGAATATGTCATACTTTGGAATCATCAAACAAATATGGGAGTTGGATTATACGGAATTTCAAGTTCCGATATTTCAATGCAAGTGGGTTGATAACAGGAGTGCTGTTAAAATAAATGATTTGGGATTTTTTAAAGTTGATTTCAATAAGGAAGGGGAGAAAGATGAACCATTTATAATGGCATCACAGGCAGTGCAAGTATTTTATGTTCCCGATCCCGCAAACCGAAACTAGTCAATTGTTCTGTTATCGACCAAAACAGCTGAAGGGTCAGATGAAAATTCAATGGAAGATGACCCTTTCATTGGGATTTCGCAATCATTTCGCAGTGGTACTAATGTAGACAACATTTTTTATGTCAAAGGAGTCCACAATGAAGGAATATGGATAGCTGATAGAGGGGTCAAATCCCTTCAACCTTTTAAAAAAAGGGAGTTCAATAATCAGGTTATTGATTTTTATTGTAATATAGATTGCGTTACATTATGTTATTATCTGTTCGCTGCTGCTTTTATGTGATCTTACTTAAATTTTAAACCGGTTCTACAGATAATGACTTCTTCACCTGCTGATGCACCCAATCCCGAGACACAACACGTCTTTCAACCTATTGAAGCTGGTCCCACTGCTGAGAGACAACAGGTCTCTCAACCTGTTGCAGCTGGTCCCACTGCTGACGTACAACAGGTCTCTCAACCTTTTGCAGCTCGTCCCACTACTGAGAGACAACATGTCTCTCAACCTGTTGCAGCTGGTCCCACTGCTGACATACAATGGGTCTCTCAACCTGTTTCAGCTCGTATCAGTGCCGAAGCTAGCGCTTCAGAGAAACATAATGATGATGCAGAAACTGAGGAAATGGTAGGCGATGAAACCCCAATGACAAAAAAAAAACAGGTGCACCGTAGTTTGACAGTTTTAGCAAAAATCCTTAAGGCAAAAGCAAAAGGCATCAAATATGAGGTGGAATGGAATAAGCTAGGCCAGCATGTAAACCCCAACAATGCCATGTTTAATAGCTACATTGGAATCATCACTCGACAACGCGTTCCGATTGACGTAGAGTCGTGGCACCATGTTGTCAGTGGGTTGAAAACATTAATGTTGGAAGATATTATGGTAACATTACGATATCATCTATTTAATTTATTAAAATAAAATAAAATATTGAAATATTGACTAACCCTTCATCATCTCTTGCAGAGTGCATTTGTAGTAGATGTTTCGCACAAAGAATATGTTTTTAGACTGGCAGGAAGGATTCATAGAGGCTTTCGCACCATTTTAATGAAAAATCATCTAAAAGATGCCGAAGGGAAAATCAAGCCGCACCCGCCTCCTCTTTATGCACACATGATATCCCAAGGAACGTGGGATGCGTTTTGCAACCGTCGTGCGGAAAATAATTTTCAGGTACATTGTGTTTGGTTACACGATGTGTAACATTGCTTGTATTCATCACATTGATTGATAGGTCTTTATTTATGAAAAAGCAACTGAGTGCTAAAAATAAAGAACAGGCAGCAAAACCAGCGTACCCCTACCGTAAAGTAAGGTTGGGGTACGCTTCAATTGAAAAACAATTGGTATGTATTTTAAAAGTACTGTAATAATTTTATGTGACATAAAACAACACTGTAACCATGTTTCTCTGTTTCTATGCAGATTGATGAAGCAAAATCTCAAGTCACTTCTATTCCACGCCATGTGCTATGGAACGAGGCTCGTGTTAATAAAGAGGGGAAACTGATAGATGAAAACACACAAAAAGTGTGTGAAACATGTGTAATTATGACATAATATAAACTTGTTTTTCTTTAAATAACTATTACATAATGATGCTTACTTATTTTTTCATATTTTCTATTTGACATAGTCACAGGAATCAACAACACCCGCACTGGATGCATACATACTTTCAACGGCCTTGAAACAGCCAGAACAGTATGGCCGCGTCAGAGGTGTGGGTTTTGGGGTGTCACCTAAGACATATTTTTAGAAAAAAAACAAGAGGATGAACAAACTAAAGAATTGCATGTAATGAGAGATAGAGTAGCTACCCTTGAAGAACTAATCCAAACTCAGGGAGATATGCTAAAGAGTTTGATGGAGGAGAGGTGAAGAGAAAAAACAACTCAAGAACAACCCCCGCGAGAAGATCCACCCCTCACCAGCTTTGAGGTGAGCCATTCCCCTCAAAGACCTGACTTCACCGAGGTAATAAATGTTATAATATTTGTTTTTGTGAGATGTGAATCACATAGACACTAATACCTTTCATTTAATGATATTATACAAGGTGAAAATGACTGTGATTTATATCTGTCAACTCCCACCCATCGCCTTGTAGCGAGGGCTATGGTGTTCAATATGCAGAATGACATGCTACACTTCAGACCACTTCCAACGGGTCATGTCAAAGTGTCGATTAACTTAGCTCATGAGCCGAGCCCTAAGCTACCTGTTCCAAATTACGATGACGACATTCATACGGTGGAAAAATCTACTGGAACATTCATTGCATGGCCGTCGAATCTTGTAAAAAAACACGTCGAGTTGGAGGTATTCATTTCCAGTTCATTTTTCAAGTAGAACCTTTAACATTAAATTAGTAAATGGCTGAACCGATGAATGTTATTACAGAAGGATAAAATGGAGAAGCTAAAACGAAAGGCCGGCTCCAAGATTGGATCAACCAACCGATCAAAACGATCTACTGAGAGCACGTTCACCCCGCCCGTTCTATATCCACAGTTAATATCATTGCAAGATCATGTGGATACGAAAATGAAAGATGGAAAGAGTTATACAATTGTTTTTGAAAAAGATATGTATGGAGAGGAAACAATATATTTCGTTAGTGCAGACGATGTTTCTAAGATCATCACATACGACTCGCTAGGCGACTCAGTTATAAATGTATACATGATGTATGTTTTCATGATTTGATTTTACAGAAGCTGATATAATTTGATAATTATGGATAAATACATATCATATTTTTCACAGGCGTATATATGAAAAACAGTTGAAGGGATTTGCAACTGAATACAAATTTGGACTCGTTAGTCCTCACACCATTTCAACACAACGAATAGAAATATATTCTAATTTTCAGGCTGAATTGATATCAAATCTGCTCAGAACGTTTCAAAGAAGAATTATGACTGATAGGCTCTTTTTAATACCAACGATGCACGGGTAAAACTCTACATTTTAATCATATCAATTATATTTTCATTTCTATCAGTACTTATTTTTTTTTGTGTTTTTTGGGAACATTGGATGCTCATTGCAGTCAATTTGGATAATCCACAATTTTATTTTCTGGATTCACTGCATGGATATCCAACTAACCGACCACACATGATGGCGATTGTCAATTTTTAATACACTAGATCCAACATTTTATAATTAAATATCTAGTTATATAATTTTTATTATCTTTTAATGAAGATTTTGTTATGATAGGGCGGTGTATGAATATCGTCTAAAGGCTGGAATGAATCCAGGGAATAAGGACGACAATGCCCACAAGATCTACAAATAGAGGAGTATCTGGGTATATATAATTATATTTCACTATCCAAATACATATCAAAACAAATTAATTATTTTTCTCGATGTTTTTGCAGTGTCCAAAACAAATAAATGACAAGGACTGCGGTTATTATGTTTGTAAATTTATGAAAGAGATCATATTTCATGAACAAACTAGTATCCTTGAAGAGGTATTTTTGAAAATAATTACTACTTTATTTAAAATAATTATTAATCCTTTGTGTATTTATATTTTTTCAGTACTACTATGACTCTCGCAAAAACTCCTATTCAGAAGTTGATATAAATGTCTTTAGAAACGAATAGGCAACGTAATTGATCGAAGAATGTAAACAAATAGGACAATGAAGGTAAATTCCTAATACTTATGCTATCTATATATGGTCATTGATATCCCCCTTTATCCTTATTGAGCATCTATGATCTCCCTTTCTTATGTTTCATATCCTTAGATTAGTTAATTCCTACTACTTAGTTTGAAAATGACATAAACTTTAGAAAACAACAGCAATGACATACGGCAAACCAAGCAAACGCGTTCGGATTATTTTGATACTTTAGGAAAACGATCCATGAGTCATTTGTGACGTGTACAAATCGACCACACCTCAATCCGACGCACGGTGTGATCGGTATGGCTAAAAGTGTCTGATATCAGTTCCAAATTGAGATAAACATTGGAAAACAACACCAATGACATACGCCAAACTGAGGAGACACGTTCAGATTGTTTTGATACTTTAGTACAACGATCCACGAGTCATTTGTGACGTGTACGAATCTACAGCACCTTAATCCGACGCACGGTGTAACCGGTATGGCTAAAATTGTCTGATATCAGTTTGAAAATGACATAAACTTTGGAAAACAACACCAATGACACACGGAAAACCAAGAAAACGCCTTCGGATTGTTTGGATACTTTAGGAAAATGATCCACGAGTCATTTGTGACATGTACTAATCAACCACAACTCAATCCGACGCACGGTGTGACCGGTATGGCTAAAATTGTCTGATATCCGTTTGAAAATGACATAAACATTGGAAAGCAACACCCATGACACACGGAAAACCGAGAAAACTCCTTTGGATTGTTTTTATACTTTAGGACTATGATCCACGAGTCATTTGTGATGTGTACGAATTGACATCACCTCAATCCGACGCACGGTGTGACCGGTATGGCTAAAATTATCTAATATCAGTTTGAAAATGACATAAACATTGGAAAACATCAACAATGACACACAGAAAACTGAGCAAACTCCTTCGTATTGTTTTGATACTTTAGTAAAATGATCCATGAGTCATTTGTGACATGCACGAATCGACCGCATTTCAATCCGACTGACAGTGTGACCGGTATGGCTAAAATTGTCTGATATCAGTTTTAAAATGACATAAACTTTGGAAAAAAACACCAATGACACACGGAAAACCAAGAAAACACCTTCGGATTGTTTTGATACTTTAGGAAAACGATCCACGAGTCATTTGTGACGTGTATGAATTGACCGCACCTCAATCCGACGCACGGTGAGACCGGTATGGCTAAAATTGTCTGATATCAGTTTTAAAATGACATAAACTTTGGAAAACAACACCAATGACACACGGAAAACCAATCAAATGTCTTCGGATTGTTTTGATACTTTAGGACAACGATCCACGAGTCATTTGTGACGTGTACAAATTTCCCTCACCTCAATCCGACGCACGGTGTGACCGGTATGGCTAAAAGTGACTGATATTAGTTTGAAAATGACATAAACTTTGGAAAACAACAACAATGACACGCGAAAAACCAATAAAACTCCTTCGGATTGTTTTGATACTTTAGGAAAACGATCCACGAGTCATTTGTGACATGTACGAATCGACCGCACCTCAATCCGACACACGATGTGACTGGTATGGCTAAAATTGTCTGATATCAGTTTGAAAATGACATAAACATTGGAAAACAACAACAATGACACACAGAAAACTGAGCAAACGCCTTCGGATTATATTGATACTTTACGAAAACTATCCACGAGTCATTTGTGACGTGTACAAATCGACCACACCTCAATCCGACGCACGGTGTAACGGGTATGGCAAAAATTGTCTGATATCAGTTTGAAAATGTCATAAACTTTGGAAAACAACACTAATGACATATGCCAAACCGAGAAAACGCCTTCGTATTGTTTTGATACTTTATTAAAATGATCCACGAGTCATTTTTGACGTGTATGAATTGACCGCACTTCAATCCGACGCACGGTGTGACCGGTGTGGCTAAAAGTGTCTGATATCAGTTTCAAATTGAGATAAACTTTGGAAAACAACACCAATGACATACGCCAAACCGAGCAAACATGTTCAGATTGTTTTGATACTTTAGGACATTGATCCATGAGTCATTTGTGACGTGTACAAATCTACAGAACCTCAATCCGATGCACGGTGTAACCGGTATGGCTAAAAGTGTCTGATATCAGTTTTAAATTGAGATACTCTTTGGAAAACAACACCAATGGAAAACGCCCAACCAAGAAAACGTGTTCGGATTGTTTTGATACTTTAGGAAAACGATCCACGAGTCATTTGTGACATGTACGAATTGACCACACCTCAATCCGACGCACGGTGTGACCGGTATGGCTAAAATTGTCTGATATCAGTTTGAAAATTACATAAACTTTGGAAAACAACACCAATGACATACCCCAAACCGAGCAAACATGTTCGGATTGTTTTGATACTTTAGGAAAACGATCCACGAATCATTTGTGACGTGTAAAAATCGACTGCACCTCAATCTGATGCACAGTGTGACAGATAAATCTTTTCATTAGATAAAGAATCAGTATTTATTAAATGAGATAAATCAATCAAAAACATATTGATTTTACATTATTCCCTTTCATTGTTATGAAAATGAAAACTTTTGAGTTTAAAATTTAATATTTTAGTTTCACATTTCCATATTAATGTATTCTTTCATATTACTGTTTTAATTTCTTTCATTACTGCATTACTAACATATGATTTGTTTTCTTATATAGGTGAATTTTTTTCCTTGAGTTCAGATGCTTTGTTTGGCAAAAAATACTATCGAGAGCGGATCATGGATATCAAAGGATGAAACATGAATGTTTATAACTGTTGTTGAATAATTGTAAATGTAACCATGTAAAACAATGTTTGAAATGTATATAGAAATTCATTTTTTTGTATTCATGATGTTAAGTAAATGTATATACCGTTGTCAGTCAAAATATTGGGTGCATGTGATATGGTGTGTAGGTGTGCATATGCTACTTTGTTTAGGTATTCTGGTGTGCAGGTGTGCAGGTACTGTTTTTTAGGTGGAGGCGCTGGGGCCTTTATCAGCGCTCCGAGAAGCGCTGATATAGGTGACCTTTATCAACGCTTCTCGGAGCGCTGATAAAGGGGACCCCCCCTTATCTACGCCGGAATTAACAGCGCTTTTATAGCGCTGTTAATGCTGGTTTTTAGCGCTGATAAAGGGGAAGGTTGTAGTAGTGTACATTGCATTCATAAATTGGGTAGATTGAGGTCTTTACCAAAATGATGTACTGGGTTCACTATTTAGATTTGAAATAGAATAATTAAGATTCTCCCTAGAAAACGACACCACGAGAACTGCATTTACTTCTTAATATCATTTTTCTTTCATTTAAAAAAAATAGAAATGTATGTCAGTTTTATTTTAGCTTTATATTTAATTTATTTTTAAAAACTAAATACATTTTTCATTTATTCATTAAATAATTAAAAAAATAATTAGATTAGGTGTATTATCTTATGTATTTAACCTAATTGAAAAGCTCCTCCAGTGAGAAATCCCAAGTCAGATTAAATGATTCACTATAAAAACATATAAATTTTATTTTTCTGCACTCTACTACAGGCATGAGTCAATAATGAAAATTCTATATAATTGAAATAGTGGTGCACAAGTTCAAAAATGTCTCAGAGGTTTTAAAATAAAAACTATGAAACCATTACATCATCATTAAATATATTGTTGAAAAATTAAATATACTAAAAAATGAGATTAATTTTAAATCCATTATATTTCATGAATGTTATAAAAAAATTAATTCCATGTGCAATATCAAAAAAATGTGAAACAAGTGGTGAATAGAAATCATATATCAATAAAAAAATTGTGATGAAAAACCCTTACCTTGTATACAAAATTAATTATATCCCCCTAAAACCTACATTATAGTGAAATAAATATCATTATAACTTATTTTATTACCATATTAAAATCAATTTCCCTTATATACACATTGTTTATAATTATCTACTAAAAATTTACTATTCCATATTATTTTAGTTTCCTCACTAGGGGTTGGAACGTTTTATTATTTATCTCATACAAGTACCATGTTGCTGAGGTCAATTACTTCTTATGGGATTGAATTTAATTGTTAAAATACTATTCAATATAGAAAAATGTTTTTTATTTATACCTTAATTTCTATTTTCATTATTTGAAATACTTTAATATCGATTTGTGAATATGGAAATCACGGTGAACATGTTTTAGTGTGTTTAATGATCGAGCATGGATATAATAATAAATCTAATAAATATTTAGAAAAAATTAAATAAAATTTCTGATATATTAAAAATCATATTACCTCACGAGATTATCCTCATATAATATTCCTTAAACATTAATTATATAGACACTATATCATCATTCATGTAGGTAGTAAAAATGACCTAAATAAGAGAACGATGCAATGATTTAATGAGTATGAAATTGACTTTAGGTAATAAAAGTTATTATTTTACATAATAATAAAAATTTTCAAAACATAATATTTATTTATTAAATACATCCAAATATCTAGCCCTGATGGGTTGTGGTGAAAAATGAAATTCTTCTTTCTTAGAGGTGGTAGTATAAACGAGAAAATGTTTAACATTTACATTTCACAAAAAAGTTGATGGAATTAAAAAAACATGATAAATTATAATTTTATAATCATACTTATGACATATTAAACATACTAATTCATTTAATCTATTATTTTTCCCACAATGAGAGGAATTTATGAAAAACAAACCACATAACTATGTGGAGGTGATTGTTTACACGTATTCACGACCAACATTATTTAATATATGTTAGATAATTGAAATGATTGAATAATGGTTGATAAGTTAATATAATAACATTTCGTTATATTTATAATAATGAATTAATTATATTAGGGCGCCTATAAAAAATTTGGTCGAGGAAGATTAAGAAGAAAATAGTAAGTATTATGAAATACTCAAGTTGAGGAGATTATATTTATTTAGGAAATGTGCATGAAAATAGATGCCTTAGGATATATAATTGATACCGTAATATTATAAATTTTTTGTGGATTAATTTAATAGTCAAATTGAATAGTTTTATAATGAAATTTAATGTAATTTCTATAAAATGATGCTTTGAAGTGATCACCTTTCATAGGTGAAGAGAAGGGTAATTTCTGAAGTACCCATTACATTTCCAAAGTAGTATAACACTTTTCCTATTACATAGTAAGTAATGTTTTTAGATAATAGTGTTTTAGGAGATATTAGGTCGATAACGACTTTTCCATTATTTTTTATTCATGTTTTAAAAATGTTTTGATTAATTAACCATTTTATTTTTATTCATTAGCATATTATTTTTTACATTATTAATTTGATTATAATAAATTATTTTTTTATTTACTAAAAATATAATATAAAAATAATAAAAATTTGGGTATTATGAAATTAAATTCAATCCCATCATATTTTTAGGTAATTTCTATGAAATACAAAAATATCTTTTAAATTAAAATAATTAATATATAGAAAAATTTCTTCATAATTTTTTTGTCTTACTATTAAGTGTCCATAATCATATATAACATTGATTAAAAATTAAATGGTTGATAATATATTTTCATAAAGGTTTTTAAATTATATTAATTTCATTTTTTGGAATTGGTTAATTTATTTTTTTTATGGAAAAATACACAATGTTAATGAAACAATTCATTCAAATGATCAAAATTACCACTATCATAATATTTAACTTCAATGATATGAATCTCATTTTAATTCATAAAAAATGATATTATTACATAATATGAACACCATTATAGAATATATGATATTATTTATTTAATATTTAATTCTAAATTTAAGGAAAACTAATTTGTAATATAAAATCAGAAGAAATGTTTTTCAGTAAAATATTAGTGTTGTTTCTAAAATATTAAATACGGGTTTTATAAATTAAATTTAATGTTTTAAAATGATTTATTTTTACATTAAAAGGGTATATTTTATCTTAACAAAGTTAAACATAATTTTAATTCGTTAATGTACTATGATAATGTCATAAAATTGATTAATTAGGAAAATCGGTTTATTATCTATTCACCTAAAAAGTAATTATATTATTAAAAAAATTAATCCATGCATAGATTTTATTATTTTTTTAAATGATATGTTAATTTTTTCATATTAAAATTATAAAAGTGATAATTTTATCATTATATTAAAAACTCTAATTTATAAATAAACACTACTTTTACGGAAAGATGATCTATTTAAACGTCATGTTTCATTAATGTTAGGTCATACATTTTTATATGTAATTGAATTTTGACATATAATTTAATTATAATTATAATTTATTATTATATTATCATTTTAACTATGAAAATATAAATTTATTAAGGTAAAATAAAATACCTTTTTAATGGTTCTTTGAAAGACATACATTTTAATATATCAACAAAATAAAAATAGTAATATGGATTTATTGTAATTTATTATTATCATTTTATTTTTAAATGAGTAATTTTTTAACATTATTTTAAAACAACACATTTTTTTTGACTGGTGTTGTGCATGTTTGTTGTTTTGTGTGACACATGATATCAAGAACAATGTCAATTTAATGGTACAAAATCATAGGCAATGATATTTTACCACCATAAATAAATTATTCCCATGAAATTTTAGTATTTTATTAATCAAAATGATATCTCTGGGAATTATTATAATTATTTTGAAAAAAATATATTTTCTAATGAGAAATATTTCCTACTATAAATTGATTGATTTTAATATATATATTTTCTGATGAATTACTCATAAAAAAGTATATATATATATATATACCTTATCATATATTATAAAATATCTATAATTTCAATGACATAAAAAAATAGTGAAATAATACATTCATAAAAAAATTATCTCTATATCTAACCCTATAATGGAGTCAAAAATTAGGACATAATATCACACTCCTTCAATTATGGACCATAATCTAAAAATTTTGGTATTTTAAAAACAATACCTTTAACCACACTTTTGTTAAATCAACAATGAATTCCATGGATATGAACAGTTTCTTAAAAACATTCTCTAAATCAATTAAACCAATTTCTCATCCATCCACCATTATCTCACCATTAATAAAATACTTATATAATATTTTCCCTACCTCAATCTTATGGTCATTATTAGTTGCATTAAAAAATATTATATGTTCATAAAATAACATGTAAATGTTTCCAATACCATGTTACATATATTTCCAAACGTTTCGAAAAAATACATTGAACCCCAATCAATTGATGTTTCTAACAATACTCTTATCATTTTAATACATAACAAAACCATTGATAAATACCAATATATCATGTTTTTCAAAACCCTATTCATAGCAACTAAAATAATTAAAATTCCATTATGAAACATTATTTTTCTACTTATTACATAATTTATCATTCCTATAACCAAATATATGTTTCATGTCCTAAAATTTATCAATACAAATATAATCATTTCCCTACCTATAACATAAGAAAATATTTTTCATAAATATTTTACATTAACTCAACTAAAAATTTTTTCATGGTAGTTTATGATTCTTTGAGAAACATTTCTTCAAAATAATACAATCTTATTCTATTAAGTCAATCACCAAGGTACCTATACCCATCTTATTATTTGAGGGAAATTATCTCTTATTTCTTTAATATTCTTCCTCAGCTAAAATTTTATGAGACTCTAGCCTTTACTTTATTAGTATGTCTGGAAACTCATGTTCGTTAATTTTTTAATAATAATTATTGATATGTGGTTCTAATTAATCATATTATTCACCATTGTAATTGTTTATATGCATGGTTCATCACTGGGACAATCTCTAAACTATCCATGGAATCCATTTCTAAAATGTTTCAATCCAATATATTCTATTACTAAAATCAAAAGGGGTCAACGTGATTCATGAATTTTTAACAACATAGGTGAACTATCATATGTTTTCTTATGAAAAACTCATTCATTAATGATTATACCATTTCAAAACATCACAATAACATTTAGTTTATCCTAAATCACTCTATATTCGACATCGTTTTCATTATAACAAGTTCTCTCATAATCATTAACATAATTCCTCAAAATAACAAGTACATAACAATTTCTCATGAAGAGAATATTTTTGAACAAATAATATACCCTAGAAAAAGGTATTATTACTTTTAATCATGCAACAAGTAGAGATTGAGTTAATACTCAACTAACATTTTTATGTTGATTACATCTCATTTCTTGTGTGCCACATCCGCATCCACATCCCAGTATCTAAAAAGTTATGTAATATATAATAAAATGAGATAATCAATGATTCAAAAAAAATTCGGATGTTATTTTAAAAATATGATTATATCTTTGAAATATCTATAGGGTTTTAACTAAATTTATTTTATTATGTTCCCCAAAATAACTACACATATTTAAAAAATGAACTAAACCCTTCTATGAAACCAAATGAATAACCCAATACCCACAATCCTAGATTTCATTCTAAATACATTTTCCTGAAACAATGACATTGAATGAAAAAAAAGATATACTAATCTAAAAAATAGATATGTTTCATCAAATCAACATTTTATCCATTTCAATTAAAAAATAATAACAAAATTGTGAGAATGGAGTTTTTAGAGTCATTGAGGATCAACTATTGAAGAAACCTATTTTATGATACATGTCGAAATATCTCCCTAATTGATCCAAATTAGACTCTATTTGTAACAAATTGAAATTATAAAAGGTTAAACTTTTATTTGAATGAATATGTGACATGAAACACCAAGGAAAATCATCCCATGAAATATTGTTTTAAATTTAACCTCTTCGATAGAATGCATGACACACAATCTTAGAGTCTAAATGAGCTGTGATGTAGTATATCATTATAAAATAGATGTTAATTTTTATGGTATGTATTCTAATAAAAAAAATATGAAAATAATTTTAATCTATTCACTAGAAATAAAATAATAATCATATAAAAAAAGAAATATTTTCTAGAAATATGTAATTTTTCTAAAAGATGCTTTACTTCCACTTTTCAACATAGTTAAAAAATTATTTATAATTATTTTATAAAATTTATTTGATAATATAAATTTTATTTTTGAAATAATAATGTAAAAATTATCTTAGGGTGACTTTTTTGTGATTTTTATGAAATATATCATTTTTTTGATGAATATTGAAAATTAATGATTTTTTTTCAAAACTACGCATTGGTTTATATAATTCATATGACTATGTAAAATTTTATATTGGTTTTAATGTAAATGTTTTTTAATTATATTTAAATTAATCTATATTAATTCTATGGAATCAATTTCATAATTATTTATTATATTAAAACCATCTATACTTTGGAGAATTTTCTATTTGAAAAACAACCTTTTCATTGCGTAAATGGGTATAATTTCAAATTGTATTCTACCACTTATACGAAATAAATTTGGAATAAATTCATTAAAAATTTAGAATAATAAAAATTTATTTTATCTAATATGTTGAAATTAATTTTTTAAAGTTATTAAATTTAAAAAATAATTACCACAATTAAGGTAAAAAATAATACAGGAGGGGTTTAAACTAAGAAGTTAATGGTTACAAAAGACCTAACCACATCTAAAACACCTGTTAGATGACCATATTTAGATATTATCACCTCTAAATTTTAAGAATGACCCATTTCGGGGGGCATTTGACATCATAAACACATGGGTGTAATTGATTATTTAAAAAATTCCATGTTTGTACCCTCCCCCACATATAGAAAGCAACCAATTCTCCTCCCCACTTGAGACATCAAAAGCCATTTATATTATAAAATAACAACCAAAATCATGTGCTTAGAAAAATATAAGCATCATATATCCCTATGTTTGTTCATAAATACATCCTAAGATGGTTTTTGGTGTAAACATTAATAACTTGTCTAAAGAAGAGGAAACATTTTTAAATGAACGTTTTTATATTGTATCTTATTCCACCACTATAAAATATTATCAAAAAATGATTAAATATTAATATAAATATATTAAATATAATTATATTTTATTTTTTATGGTAAATTACCTATATCCATATCCTCTTTATTTAAAATTTGAAACAAAGCGTCAATCGTGTGAATGGAAGACTACCACGTCGCAACCCAATTTAATTCATATTATTTAAAAACCATTCAAGGATGGATATGATAACTAATATAACACATTAATGGTATATTTATCATGTTATTATAATTTGTAAATTATAATTTCACATATACCATGTTACTCTCTATTCTATTTAAAATACGATAACATCACTCGAGTGTACGTCAGACTACAACCTCATGAATTGGTGTATTCGTTTCACACATACAAATTAAATAAATTGTAATAAATTTAACTTCATTGAATATATGTGATAAATATAATGTGATATATACTATTTAATATTAAATTTTATTACACTTTATCACCCTTTCACCCATTTTGGAAATGATGACATCAGTGGTGCGTACATACGACCCACCACCTCCAAAAAGGGTCATAATTTTTTATCATTTCTAAAATGTAAATAATGTGTCTAAATATATATATAATGAATAAAAATTATATTTAAATCACTAAAATAATTTAGAATATGAGAGACCTATTTCTTATATCTATAAGAACCAATATCTTCATTGAGGTATGGATCCTTTATTTTAATCAAATTATCATTTTTGTTTTTTAAATATGGCCTAATATGAATTCCATTTGAAGTCATAGTGGTCTTTATGTTGTTTATGGATGGTTTGGAAACAAAACCCTATCATTTGGATGGAAATGGCCTACTCCAAGATTATTTTAGACTGTGTGGGGAAGGCAACATGGTTTAACAATCCATGTGAGGCTGAGGAAGATAGCATAAATAGGACCAATAGTTTAAGACAAAACATCTCACTCTGGTCACAAAATCATGAAGCTAGATCTGTAATCTAGAATGTTTCTTTAGAATGTTTTTCACACGGTTAGTCAAACCGTGTGAGATAATTTTGTGGTGGTACCTTTCCTATAGTGAACAGTGCATGGTTGGAAAAATGTCGTTCAAATCTTGTGCATAAACCAGGAGACCCATTAAATTTGGGAAAATTAAATAATTTTAAATTAAATTGAAATCCATTTAAACCTCTATTTAGACTTTTACTCCTCTCGTACAGTAGCCATTAATGAAGAGATCCCTGATTGAAGCATAATCTTCCATTTGAGACAAATTCACCATCTGATCTCGAAATTGAACATTGTTCGTCTATTTGGATCTATAACAGTAATACCTTGAAACCTTTTTACCCATTCCTTTAAATAATGAATTATTGTTTCACTTATTATGTGGAAGATTATTTGCACTAATATTTGGTTCTTTTTTCCATTATTCATATTTCTCCCAATTTAAGCTGAAATAGTGGATGATAGTTGATGATCTATCAACCATAGAACTATGGTAGGTGGTGTCATAAGTTTTCTTAATATAGAGATGTTAATATATATTTTCATTCCATGCGTCCAATTTATTGGAATCTCTATATATTGAAATTGAAACTTTAATTTTCTATCCATGGACTATCTGATTAAAGGGGTTTTTTATTGGATATATATTAGTTAAGGACCTTGTAACTAGAACCAATATTTTTCGTGTGTTTTAATTAAATGTATCATTTAATGGATGTTGGCCTTAGAAACACTTAGGCATGCCTTTACCCCTTTCTTGGGTTACCAAATGTGATGTCAGGTATTAGTTAGATTGGTTTATGAATGATTTATATGTGAATTAATTAATATGATGGGATGGATGAACATGCCATTGGCCTTGGGTATGGAATATCCTCTTAATAATTGAGTTTTCTTGAATTTTCATGACCATTTGAGTTATATATAGATCATGCTATGTAAATTCTTTACATAGATTAAATTTAAATTAATATTGATTTTTCCTTGTTAGTTAAATGATGAATAACCCATGTAATACCTTATTAAGCTTGATATTATTGTTTAAATGAAATTTCTAATGTGATTAGTGATGATATAAGCCTTCTAAGCTTTTCTAATAACTTGTAAAACCTCTTGAAGTGAGTTATAAATTTTATTTTAGTGGTTTTCACCTTGAAATAGTTATTTTTAATTGGTTAAATGGAATTGAAGTGATTAATCAGTTATGTGTCTTAGCTGATAAATTGATTTAAATGAGAATTTCATAGAGAGACTCAATTGGATTGAGAATTGTTTATTACTAATTTATACATAGATTCTAATAAAGAATGTCATCGATGGACTTCTTGATGATTACTATTATGTGTTAAGTTATACATGTATATATTTGAGATTTCCATGAAGAAACTAAAATGGAATTTGATATTTTATCATAGGGACGATACTCAGTATCCCTTAGTGGACCTCTGAGGATAAACTTAGTTGGATGAGATGTTATACCACACCAAGTTCCATACCTACATTCCTGAGAGGTCCCCCATGGACTTTTATTGTATGGTGTTGGTTGATATTAAACATAGAGTGATAATTTAATTCCAACAAAGGAATTCGAAAGACATACTCATGTTCTAAAAGTAATAAATAATGTAATAAATTTTATGATGTGTCATCATTTCTGAGAGGTCCTCCATTGATTTGATCCTATGGTTCTGGTTGATATTAAACATGGAGTGATAAATTAATTCCAACAAAGGAATTCCAAGGACACACTCATGTTATAAAATTAATAATTAATGAAATAAATTTTATGATGCATCATCATTTCCAATGAAATATATTTTATTCGGTGTTGAATTATACCTTTTGGAAGAAATTCATAGGCATATTCAATGTTTAAGATTATATGGGGGCATTATAGTTAATTCTAGGTCTCAAAAATTATAAACTAAATGAGAATGAATTTTTATATAATTTATTAAATTAAATGGTTATAAAATGAGAACATGGACTATTGGATGTTTACATTTTACTATTTAAATACTTATTACTTTACTGCATGCACTATCTTTTATATTTATATTTAATGACTGATTAGAACATAGACATTAGGGGGGGGTTCTTATGTGGATTATATCACACACCATATTTGGACAACCTTTTGGTTGTTGGAACCATGGTCTTCTATAAATGAATTGGAGTATGGTTATTGTTTGCTGTCAATCCTCAAAGGAAGTTCAAAATGTGTACCAGCAATGTGATCATACAGTTCATGGAGACAATAGTATTGAAGGTGGCACCTTTTCCTAGTGATTGCCAAATTTTTGGGCCTGAAAATTGACAAATGGAGAAAACTGTTTTTTGAAAAGAGACTTTCCTACCGTGTACTTGAAGGAGAGATAACTTGCACGCCTAGTGTTTTCATGATTTGAACATGGAAAAATGGAAAAGGGATAAGGGACGTGCTAGTATTGGTTGGGTCCCTCAAGTGACCTGCTTGTCGAGAAGGGGCTTGCACGCCGATGCCTCGGAGGTTTGAAAACTTTCACACCTATTATTCTTCATGATCAGAACCTCAAGATATGTCAATGGAAAGAGGG
The DNA here is from genome assembly GCA_963277665.1 of Viscum album. Classification (NCBI taxonomy): domain Eukaryota; kingdom Viridiplantae; phylum Streptophyta; class Magnoliopsida; order Santalales; family Viscaceae; genus Viscum; species Viscum album. The sequence goes on along the minus strand of OY728141.1, from coordinate 1,423,628,974 downwards.
TCGTGCAAGTATTGGTTTGGTCATGCAAGTGAGTTACATGACAGAGGCTAGGGCAGTTGGAGCTGCACACCGAGACCTGTGCGCCGTGATGATACTTGCATGCCACCGCACAGGGGGGTCCTGTTTCCCTATAAATAAAGGACCACCCCTCCTCATTTGGAATGAAGTTCAAGACATAGAGATTTTTTATCTGTTGTCACATAAGTGGTTGAGTCACGCAAGTTGTGTTTGGGTCGCACATGTAGAGTCTGTATGCCGGTTGTTGGCTGCGTGACCAAGGTGGTTTGGGAGATAAAGGTGAAGAGTCGCGCAATTTTGGATTTGAAGGAGGCAGTGTTGTGCAAGTGTGTTCGTGTCACCTGTGCGCCGATTTGGTACCATGCAAGTGACTTGTGTGTCGTTCTAGAAACCTGTGCGCCCGTCTTGGAGAAGTGCTCCAGGTGAGGTTGTTGTACTCCGGTTCTTTTTGAGTTGCATGAAAACTTGAAGATTTCTTGATACATTCGGTACAAATTGGGATTAGTATACGAGTTAAATTTGGACTTCAACAGAGAATCTACATTCAATAGAGAATGCATTATTTTGCAATAATGAAGAGAATTTCAAGTGTATAAACTGAGTGGGGCTTCACCAAGGGAAGTGAGCCAGGGGGAGTCAACGGAAGTGACCCAGGGGAAGTAGTGAGCTATCCCTGAACCTTTGTAAAGGCGGTGATCCTAGGATAGAGTGACTATTCCTGAACCATTGTAATCCAAAACTAGTGAATATTAGTGGTATTTGGTTCAACCGACATCTTTTCGGCGTATGCTCCTTGGACGTAGCGCTTAGTGGTAAACCAAGCTTAAATTGATGTGTCATCTCTTTGCATGTGAATGTTTCATTGATGATCATATTCATCATACATTTTTAACTAGTTCTTACCAACATGGGAACAAGATCCTTGTTTTTAAAAGAAAGAGTTGACACCCTGATTCACCACACCCCTCTCAGGGTGTCCCAGGGTCCCACAAGTGGTATCAGAGGTAGGTTTCTGGTGTTGAAGCTAACCTTTGTCGTCATGGACAATGCATTCAATGCTAGGGGTGTCCCTCTCTTCGATGGAAGAATTTTTTCTGATTTGGAAGAACATAATGAGATCTCATCTAAGAACCCTTGGAATGGAAGTTCTATTTTCCACTGTGGAAGGTATTAATGTTTATAATCCAATAGGGCTGGCTATGACTAATACAGATAGAAAAATTCTTGATGCAGATGCTAAAGCATATATTGCTCTCACCACATCACTTTCTGATCAAATTTATCTAAAAGTGGTGAGTTGCACCTCAACAAAATCCATGTGGGATAAACATTAAAATATTTATGAAGGAGACAACAAAGTAAAGGAGGTGAAACTTGAAGTGCTACACAATAGGTTTGATGATCTAAAGATGCATCCTGATGAAAATGCAGACTCCATCATCAATCGAATTACGGAAGTGGTTGGGGCAATTTGGGGCCTAGGAGAAGAAATCAGAGTCATTGAAAATGGGAAGAAAATACTGAGAAGACTACCACCCATGTACAATGAAAACGTGTCATTCCATGAGGAAATAGATATTTCCAAACATTATTTGGATGATTGTTTGAGAAGCTTGGTGGCATATGAAATGAGATTCAAACTCGAAGAAGCTACGAATCGTGTTAGCAAGGAAATGGAATTCAAAGCCGTGAAAAAACTGAACATTTCAGAAGATAGTGGTGATGAAGATGATGAGGAAAAATAAGTTCTTTCACTTATTTCCAAGAGGCTGAAGAAGGGAAAAGGTAAATTTAAAGGTAAGTTAACTCTTTCATGGTTTCTTTGTGGAAGAGTTGGGAACATTTCTTCTCAGTTCCAAAGAAAGTTCAATGATGATGAAAGTGAATCAGAAGACAATGAGAAGCCTAAAAAACGTTTTAAAAAAAGGGTGACTTCCAATCTAGAATAAAGGTATAGAATTAGGGTTTTGTCTATGAAGAGAAAGAGGATTATATTAAATTCATTGAAATAGAATAACCAAAATTTAAAACTGAAAACCATGCATCCATGATGGCTACCGTTGAAAAGTTAGAACCCTCTATTGAAAAAGATAGAGACAATCTTATGAATCATAATTGTGATCCCATGTTGAAAATTTTGGATGCCTTTTAAAAGCATGAGAAACAAAATCAGAAAATGTAGTAAGTGGAAACAAATGGTGAAAGAATCATCAGAATATGTGGAGAGCATGAAGCTGCAATTTAACGACTAGAAGAACTAGTGAGAGTTCAATCTTTAATCCTTGAAAGAACAACCAACTTTGCAGAATTTAAGCTTCGAATTGAAGAACATGAAATGGTCATAAATGACCTTATATCCAGACTGGAAGAGAGGTACAAGACTGTTGAGAATCTTATGGAAGAAGTTATTATACTTAGAAGAAAACTGGAGTGTCGAACAACCACATATGAGGGTAATAAGAAAATTCATTTTTGAATATTCTCATATGAAGATTTACTGGAAAGAGCCAAGAGTGGTTCAGATGGGGTTGGATAAATCTTGAGTGATCAAAGACCCGCATGCATGGGAAAGAGTGGAATTGAATGTGAAGCTGAGACTTCAAATACTTTAAGTGGAGAGAGCCAAAAGAAAGACAAGATAAAAGTTGGACATGTTGAAACGTTTCCTGATGTGCTGAAAAAGAAACCCTCAATCCAATCTAAAAGGAGAATTTAAAATTACCATCAAACATTTAGAAATGATATGCAGTCCAACTATTCTCCCAAGGAAGAAAGTATGAGTAGAAACTCAAGTACGATGACATTTCCCCTCATGAAGTGTCAGTTTTGTGGCTATCTGAGCCATACCATGTCATATTGCGAAGAGACAATGAGCTATCTGAATGGGGAAGATCTAGGACATCAAAAAAGGAGACTGAATTCATATCCTTCATTATATAGAAGAAAAAGTTTCTATGGATACTGTTTTCATTGCTCTAACATTAGTCATAAGGCTGTTAATTGCAGGCAGAGAAGGGACATGGACACCTCATACTGTAATTCAAGAAAAGTCAAATCTCATCGACAAGATAGTGTTTCTCATTCAAACAGGTTTTCTCTTCTTGAAGAAGATACCAACTATGAAAAACCAATGTACATAGATTAGATAAATGAATGGAATTCAGTTCTCTACACTCATTCCAATGTTTCATGGAAATAAAGGAAGAAAATTGAGAAATCCAAACTTGTAGAGGTGGCCCTCAAAGCTACAAAAAGCAGCGGAACCTATATTCTTGATAGTGGATGCTCTTCCCATATTAATGGAAATGCTGATCTTTTGAAGAACATTAAAAAGAAGGGTGATCGAATAGTGAGGTTTGTTAATGATTTTTCTTTGAAGATTAAAGGTAGTGGGAATACTTCTCTTGCCAATGGAGAGCTAAAGAAGACTGAATTTCTTTATGTGGGTGGTCTACGTCACAATCTCTTTAGTGTAATTAAACTCTATGAGTCAGAGATCATAGTAACATTCAATCAAAAAGGATGCACTATAAAGGTAAAAACAGGGAATTCACTTATGAAAGGTTGTAGAACAGATGATAAATTATATCAGGTCGACAGTAAAGTGAACTCCTGCTATTTTTCTATTGAAGAAGAAACCAATTTGTGGCATTGAAAGCTGGTGCACATTAACCATCAAGACATGGAAAAGATATCTAAGCTGAAGATAGTCATGGATATCCCCATTCTAAAACGTGAACGGGAAAAATATTGTGATTCTTGCATTCATGGGAAGCTGGTCTATAGTTCATAATGTCCAAAGAAGAAAAGGGCAACACATATTCTTGATCTCATTCATACAGACATAAGTGGCCCCGTAAATGTTGCTGGAACTCATGGAGAAAGGTACTTCTTCCTTTTAATAGATGATTACAGCAAAATGTCATGTGTAATGGTTATACATAGGAAATTAAATGTTCTTGACTGCATGAAAACGTATCATCGAATCGCTGAGAATGATACTGGATGAACAATCAAAGTATTTCAATCAGACAACAGAGGGAAACACACATCCATTGAATTTGAAAACTATATGGAGAAGCATGGGATACAACATGAGGTAGCTGCCATGAGAAATCCACAGAAAAATGGAGTTGTCGAGCGCAGGAATTGATAGGTTAACAATATGTCCATGACTATGCTGATTGAGAGTGGTATCTCTCACCATTACTGGAAGAAAGCGGTTGAAGCTGCTGTGTACATTCAGAATCGAACATGGATTTATATGGGATAAACAAAGACACCATATGAATTATGGCATGGAAGAAAGCCTTCATTGAAATACATTCATGTTTTCGGAAGCAAATGTTTCATCCGAAACAAAGAAGGAAATCAAGGGAAGTTTGGTGAAAATGATTATGAAGGAATCTTTCTTGGGTATCCAGTGAACAAATAATCCTACAAGTGTTTCAACAAGTGATTATGAAGGATTTTGGTAAGAAGTGATGTTATTATAATTGAAGAGAAAACCACAAATGCTTCAAGGATGTCATGTGTTGTTGTAATAGATAGTGTGCAAGAAAGTGAGTGTGGGGAATATACAACTACAGAAATAGAGGAAGTTGTACAAAAAACTCAGCAGTCACATCATGATGTTGACATAAAAGAAGAATCTGAAGAAGAAACTGTGGTTGGAGAAAATGCGACTGAATTGCACAGGAGAAATTGTAGAGCTGTGATTTATCCATCTAACATAATTGGGGACATGAATGCACCCACTCAAACAAGGAGAAAGTGAAATAACACACAATCTGCATTTTTGTCAGTTGTGGAGCCATCCTCATTTGAAGAAGCTACAAAGGATGAATCATGGTTGAAAGCCATGAATGAAGAATTAGATCAGATTGACAAGAATCAGACATGAGATCTTGTCTAGAGACCCGAGGGTCAAAATGCTAATGGTACAAAATGGATCTTCAAGAACATATTTTATGAGCATGGAAGTGTTATCAGAAATAAGGCATGACTGGTTTGTAAGGGATATTCCCAGATGGAAGGTGTTGATATTGAAGAAACCTTTGCTCTAGTGGCTAGACTAGAGTCAATCAAGCTGTTCCTTGCCATGAAAATCTGAAAAGGATATAATGTATATCAAATGGATGTCAAGACAACATTTCTAAATGGTGTACTCGAAGAAGAAGTCTACATTGAACAACCAGTGGGTTTTGATCATAGTATTGATGAAACAAAGGTCTGCAAACTGAAGAAATCTCTATATGGTTTGAAGTAGGCACCACAGGCATGGTACTCCCGGCTGGATTCTTATCTCAAGAAGCTGGAATTCAAAAGAGGAGGAGTATATCACAATCTATATGTGAAGAATTCTCTAAAATATCGATTCATGGTTCTTGTCTATATGGATGATATCATATTTGGTGGCAGCAGACAGAAATCAGTGGATGAAATTTCCAATAAAATGAAATCGTAATTTGAAATGTATATAATTGGGGAGCTCACATATTTCTTGGGGCTGTAGGTGATTCAAAATAAGGATTACACTTTCATTTCTGAGGAAAAGTATGCAAGAGAGCTGCTGAAGAAGTTTAATAGGAAACACTCCAAACCAATGTCAACTCTGATTGCAGTTGGAACTATACTTTGAATGCATGAGGATGGGACCTCTGTAGATCCCACCCTGTAGAAGAGGATCATTGGAAGCTTACTGTACCAGATAGTGACATGACCAGATATTGTCTTTTCCGCATGTATTGCATCCCGCATTGAGAGTAATCCAAAGGAGGAACATATGGCCGCGGTAAAAATAATCATGAGGTATATTCAAGGAACTCAAAATTATGGAATATACTTTGTTGCAGGAAGGAATAGTGAATTATCAACCTTTTCTGATGCTGACTGGGCTAGCGATGTTGTGGACAGAAAGTCCACCAGTGGCAGAGCTTTCTTTAATAGAAATAAATGTGTTGTCTGGTTGAGCATAAAACAAGAAAGTACTTCTCTTAGTGCTTCTGAAGCTGAGTATATCTCCGCCATAAAGGCATGCACTCAACTGCTATGGATGAAGCAGAAATTAATAGATATTGGTGATGATGTGAAGCAACCAATGGTGATTTATTGTGATAACAAGAGAAAAATTTATCTTACAAAGAATATAGTTCATAATTCTCATACAAAACATATTGAAATCAGGTATCACTTTATCAAAGACAAAGTTGAGCAAGGGGTGATTACAATGGATCATGTTGGAACTGATGAGCAAGTGGCTGATATCCTGACCAAGCCACTTTCCGTGGCTGTTTTTGAGAAGCATCAGTTGAACCTCGATGTTCAGCCACCTCCCAGTGCATAAGTAGGTTTCACAATACCCCTCTCCCCATTTATGATAACTGTTTTTATTTGTATATGGATGTGATGCAGGTTTGTGGGGGAGATACTATCCAGTGGGAGTATGGTTTGAGCTGAATAATGAACTAATTACTGGTATTTGGGTTTATTTTCAATGGGGGAGAAAGGAATAAATTTAGGCATGTTCAGGCATGTAATTATTCTATGACATGATGCGAATTCAGGCATGTAAAGCTTTTGTGACACGATGCAAATTCAGTGTCAGAGATATGATGAGAAGGATGTGAAGGAATACCTTTTTCATGTAATGCTTGGGCGTCATTGAGAATTCCAAAACACAGGAACACAATTAATTCTTTCTCTCTTGTTTTCTACACCGAGCATTGCTCATGTAGACTTAGAGTGTTGGATGAGTTGATTCTTGTGTTTTTGGTTTCCACATGGATGGGGATCTATTGAATTTATTTTATGATTTCCAACAAACCCAAAGGGGGATATTGTTGGAACCATTTTCTTCTATGCATGAATTGGAGTATGGTTTGTGTTTCTTGTCAATCCTCAGTGGATGTCCAGAATGTATACCCGAAAAGTGATCACACAGTTCAATCAGACAACAATATTGAAGGTGGCGCCGTTTCCCAGTGTTTTCCAAATTTTTGGGCCTGAAAATTGACAAATGGAGAAATTTTTTTTTGGCAAAGAGACTTGTGCGCCATATACTTGAAGGAGATATAACATGCGTTCCTAGTGTTTTTCAGGATTTGAGCATGGAAAAATGGCAAAGGGATAAGGGTCATGCAAGTATTGGTTGGGTCGCGCAAGTGACCTGTGCACTGAGAAGGGACTTGCGCGCTGGTGCCTCGGAGGTTTGGAAACAAGCATGCCTATTGTTCTTCAAGATCAGAACCTCAACATATGTCAAAGGAAAGAGGGTCGCACAAGTATTGGTTTGGTAGCACAAGTGAGTTACACGACATAGGCTAGGGCGGTTGGAGCTGCAGGCTGAGACCTGCACGCCGTGAGGATACTTGGGTGCCACCGCGCAGGGGGTACAGTTTGGCTATAAATAGAGGAACACCCCTCCTCATTTGGAACGAAGTTCAAGACTTAGAAATTTTTTGAGATCTCGATACGCAAGTGGTTGAGTTGCACAAGTGGTAGTTAGGTCACGCAAGTAGAGGCTGCGTTCCGGTTGTTGGCTGCGCAGCCAAGGCGGTTTGGGAGTTAAAGGTGCAGAGTCACACAAGTTTTCAGTTGAAGGAGGAAGTGTCGTGCAAGTGTGTTCGTGTCACCTGCATGCTGAATTTGTACCGCACAAGTGACTTGTGCGCCGTTCTTGAAACTTGCGCGCTAGTCTTGGAGAAGTGCTCTAGGTGAGGTTTTTGTACGCCGGTTCTTTTGGACCTGCATGAAAATTTAAAGATTGCCTGGTACCTTCGGTGCAATGTGGGATTAGTATACGAGTGAAAGTTGGACTTCAACAGTGAAACTTCATTAAACAGAGGATAAATTCTTTTACTATGATGAAGATACCTTCACGTCTATAAACTAAGTGTGACTTCACCAAGGGCAGTGAGTCAGGGGGAGTCAACAGGAGTGACCTGAGGGAAGCAGTGATCTACCCTGATCCTTTGTAAAGGCAATGAGCCTGGGACAGAGTGACTATTCCCAAACCATTGTCATCCACAACTTGTGAAGATTAGTGTAATTTGGTATGACTGACATCTTTTCGGTGTATGATCCTTGGATGTAGCCCTTAGAGGTGAACCAAGCAAAACATTTTGTGTCATCTCTTTGCATGTGAATGTTTCATTGATGATTATATTCTTCATAGATGTTTAACTAGTTCCTACCAACGTGGGAACAAGATCCTTGCGTTTAAAGAAAAATTTGACACCCTGATTCACCCCTCCCCTCTCAGGGTGTCTCGGGGTCCCACATGGGTACCCAAAAAGTGTATATTATTGTTGTTTTTATAAGGTAAAGCACCCTACTGTAGATACTTTATTAATATTTAGGAACAATAGAGCAAGGAAAAAAACTGAGGATTCTGATACTACAGGGATTATTTTTTTCCTTTTTTAATTTTTTACCTATATTGAATATAACTAATGTTTACCTATTTTGGCTATTTTTTAGAGACATATGTCAGATATCATCATTTTATATATGATATGTCTTTTTGTATTATTTATTCATTAGTATTTCATTTTTTATATTATATGGCTATGATACTTCTTATCCAACTTTTTTATTGACTCTAATGTGTTACAAATTTATATTTGGGGAATAGTCTGACCACATATACACTTATTCCATCACATCTAGTCAACAACCTCCAGTATTTGGGGAGAATCACTTGAGGCCATGTGGTCAACTGAGCATAGGGAACTGTTGAGATGCATCTGGTCCCAGGATGTTACAAATCGGTATGAGAGACTTCTTTTCTTTTTTTCCCATACTATTTGGTAAAAATATAAAGGGATAGAAGGGAAATTGATTTTAGTAATGAGTTGTTCCTGGGCATAGAAAACCTGCGTACAGGAAAAATCCAAATTGCCTCAATTAAAATTCTTATTTTCTATATTTTTTACAATAATAGTTGATTTTATTAAACTATTTGGTTATAAACATGATTTATACTATTATTATTGGTTTGAATAAGGTTTCAATTTTGTTTTAACCCAATTATATATTGTCAATCCATCTCAAGATTCATATCAGGCAGTGTATAAAAATCACATGAAAGACATTTTTCCTTGCTGTTTAGGATATATTATTTATTTCATGATTTTTTATAGATTACATGACACATATACTAGATATTTTTATAGTTATCTAGGGATATATTATGGTACATATTAGATGGACTCCATCATTTGGTCCTTGTGGAGTATAGGCCCTTATGGATCAAAATTTGGTGAACTATTTCTATTACCTTTTTAATTGGATCGAGATATCAAGGTGAAATGAGAATGAATTTAAATGGAATATAAAATTAAAATATATATGTTAATTGTAATGTAAAATGAGTATGGAAATGATAAAGGAAACATGAGATGCTTATGTGAGAGAACATGACTTGACCCAACCATAGTAGTGGGATTTTGGTAGTGTCACTTTTCAAGATGTGATCAGTTAGGAACCATACATGACTCTAGGATATGGGAGAGCGTTGAATTATTATAGAAAAAGTCTTTTTCCTATCCAGATTAAATATATGTTCTTTTGAGATGTGAACTTTATAATGGTCATGAACTGAGAAATGTGTCTTTTATTATAGAGGCATCCCACCATGATGACCAAAATTGGTGTTCTAGGAGGGTGGTGAGGATAATAATATACATGTGTTAGTCCATGGGATACAAGTTTATTATCTAATCATTCTAGTTTTGGAAGTATTATTAGTACTAGAAACATGTGATGAGGCACAATTTAATTAGGGTTCATGTGACTAATGTAAAAAATTCAGGGAGCACCGCGACCTTCCCCAACTACGTCAGAGATGACATTCAAGTTAACATAGTAGCATCCAACCACATATTTAGAAAAAAAATACCATAGGATGTAGATTCATGGAAATATTTCATTCTTTCTATCTTTTAGAATCCTGAGATGGATCTTAAGAAGAGGGTCAAGTTTTCTATGTATATGATATGTGATTCCATAAAGAGATTGTGGGATGTTATCACTCTAATCGATCGTCATCGAGAGGTGGCCTAGAGAGACTTTCGTATGTCCTTCTATGATTATTTTTATCCCAATACATTGATGGATGATAGATCGTGGTAGTTTATTCATCTGGAGTATGGTTTACTATCAGTAATGTATTTCTTGACTAGTTTTACTGAGTTCTATCACTTCACACCTATTCTAATGGGTGATGAGTTTTCTAGTTGAAATAGATTCAACGATCATCTTCGGTAGGAAATATGATCATATGTAAATGTATTTCTAATTAATAGTATTTCTATGTTTGTGAATAATAAATATATCATTTAGCATAACCTGAGAGTGTACAGAAGCATGGTCATGGGTGGTTCGTTATGTAGATCGGGTACCGTATCAATCTGTTTTAGGAAGCATTATCTAGATATTCCATGAAATGACTCTAGTATCTAGAACAAACACTCAGGTAGTTAGGTTAGTTTCTACCAAGTATGTAGGATGGGACATACCTTTCCACAATGTATGAGGGAACTAGTTGAATGAAAATCATGTAACAATATGTGCAATCTGCAATGCATCTTCAAAATGTTTCCACTCATAGCCAGTGAGAGCGGGTCTCCAACAACTCCACATCCAGGAGAAGGGTCTTTATATTCTCATCATGATGGGATTTAAATTATACCTATATGATAAGGATGAGGTGGTTTTTATGGTCATGTTAGTTAGAACTTATTTCTAAAATGACAACAGGGTGGATCAACTCAGGGTTTCCACGCAGTGTCATATGGTCACAGTTCAGGCCCGGAATATGAAGTGAAACAGACCCATGATGAGACAGATCCTAGACCTTCTATGGTAACATTTACTATTCTAGTAGCCTCCACTTTAGCTTATTCATTTTTTATATAGGGGATTCAAACAATTTTATATTTTTTCTTGTTGTGTAAAGTCATGGGATCTATTTTCTGACCTCATATGGTTTTATGAAACTTGAAACTCTGTTGGGGATTATAACGGATGTTGTACATCTATGTAAGAAGTACCCATTTATATTGGGGTGTGACACGTTATATGAGTCCTCTTTTCCATTAAGATGACTAGTTTTGACATCAATCTTAAGGTGAACTAGTTGGATACATTTCACCTTTCATTGACTTTGGTCACCGTAGGGTGACATTCACATCACTAGAGGGAGGAGAGTTCATTCAAAAGGGTTAATGGGATGTTTAGGTGATCCTAGATAGATCAGATAAAATGTGATACGTGGGATGATATACCATATTGCATTTTTATATCAAGATGATAATGGGACATGTTATATTGATATCCCTCCAATTGATGACTATTTCACAAATGTTTTCCCAATTAACATTACTAGGACACCACTAGTGAGAGAGGGATGTTTCACTATTGAGCTACTGTTAGGTGTTAAAACTGTATCCATTATGCCATATAAGATTGCTACAATAGTGTTGAATGAGATAAAGAGGGAGCCTAAGGATTTACATGAAAAGTGTTTCATCTATCCTATAAATTCTTCATAGGGTTCATCGGTCCTTTTTGAAAAAATAGCTGATAGAACTCTAAGGCTATCTGTGGATTACCAGAAATTGAGCAAGATGATGGTTATGAATTTTTATCCTCTATTTTTGATTGATGACTTCTTTGACCAGATATAAAGATCTAGAGTAATTTTAAACATTGATTAGAGATATAGTTATCATCTGGTTCATGTTAAAATATCAAAAATACCTCACAAGAACTTCTCATAAGAGGCACAATCTAAATGAGTAGTTAGTTATGTTGATTGGCCTCAGGAATGATAGGTTAATATTCATGGCCTTGATAAAATAAGTGTTACTGACATATCTTTATATGTTTGATGTGGTTTTTATGGAGGGCATATTCATGTATTCCCACAATCGACAGGACCATGACAAACATCATGATATTTTATTGAATTCACTATGAGAGCATCAGCTATATGATAATATCACAAATTGAAACTTATATATGGATTGGATACCCTTACTAGGAAACATTATACCATAGAAATATGTATCTGTTTAACTATAGATGTTGAGAGATGTGGTTTCCAGGGAGCATCCCTAGCATGTCATTGAGGTAAAAAGTTTCTTAGGGCAGTCCGGTTACATCAGGAATTTCATAATGAACTTTTAATGCATAACATCAACAATGAAGTTCTTCAAAAATAATGTTATAAATTATTTACGGGATGATTCTTATGAGACATACTTTCCATAGTTGAATGGGATATTAAACTTAATGCTGATAATAATTTCTATTGAGCTAAAAAAGGGTCAAACTATTAACAGAGATGCACAAGGTATCGATTAAGGAAAATTTATTTTGTAGGGAGATAAATTCATTGAGTATGGGTCTTTGATGTTGATGCAACATCAATGGAATTACCAAACACATGATCTAAAATTAGTTTCATTTTTTCACAAAATGAGCTTTTGGAGATATTACATACTTTTAGATATTTTTTATGTTTTCACATACCACAAAAGACCCAATTATTTATTTACACAGTGTTATCTAAATATAAGTAAGTAAATATTGTTTTAATACCATCAGTATTACATCATTTATCTTGCTAACATTCCTAGTAATGGCAATGCAACAGTCAATGTACTGGGCATGAGGACCCAGATATAGGTAGTGCAGAATTCCAATAGTGAATAGAAGCTTATGGATTTTTTCTATGAGATGCACTTGGAGGTTCATGATAGTTAGGAGAAGAAGTTTCTTTCATCCCTAACTATTACCTCTACAATTTTGGATCGAGTTTTGATGATACATCTATCAAACTCAGATGGCCTCATTCTATAGGAGAGTATGATAGGTGGCTGTTCTCCTAGGTGGACCATAGGTAAGGATGAGATCATCTGAGTACATGGTCACATGTGGGTTTCATCAAACATTCATGTGGAGTTGATTGGTGATTTTCATTCTTTATCATGGGTAGTGAATCGTAGTTTCACCAATATGTATCAATATTTAAAAATCAGTATTGGTGGCCATGTATGAAAAAGAGATGTAGCTGGTTTTGTCATGATTTGTTCCATCTGTCAGCAGGTGAAAGCATAAAACTAGTGGCTAGCCCGAAATTTACAATATATAACAATTCCTAAGTGGAAATTGAATGATGTCATGATGGATTTAGTGATATGTTTATGAAGGTCACCTTGAGGTAATGATGTTGTAAGAGTAGTTGTTGACATGACAAAAAATTTCTAACTTTCCTTACCAATCGAGGTTTCCTTTTTGTGAGATGGTACAACATCCCGATGTCCTGAATAATTTCATTTCAATTAGGGTTTCATGATATACTTATCAATTATGGTATGTGATATAGTTGGAATTGGGTACATAGGTTCTTCTGATCATGGAATTCCACCCTCGCAATGATGGATAGTCAGATCGTAAGATTCCGTTTCTTAGGACATACTACAAGAATGCGTCCTAGATTTTCAGGATCTTGGGAGAAGAATATACCACTGTTTGAATTCACCTATAGAAATTGATTTTGGATACTATTCTGATGGATCCAAATGAGGCTTTGTATATCAGTCCATGCTAATCTCCCTGAGGTGGCTAGAATAATGATAGAAAGCCATTTTAGGAACCCATTTCATTCAGTAGACCATTGAGTAGGTGCACTAGATGCAAAAGAAGATGGATATTATTTATTTTAACCAATAATCATAAAATGCACACTATAGATAAACTCTAGAGGTCAAGGTCGAGGATTAGGATTTCTTATGTGTTTTGTAAAGACCCGTAAATTTCAAAGAAATTTTTTTCTTAATTTTCTTTGGAATTTTACAAGAGCGCTGTTTCTGACGGCACCTGATTCTGAGGCCCGGTGTGCCAAGAATCATTTTCCGAAGTTTGGCTCGGGTACGTTCAGTGAACGGACGAGCAGATTTTTCTAACTTTTGAACCGGTGCCCGGAATCGAATTCTGAGAGCACCGATGAAATCGCAGCGCCGGTATTCGATTATAAATGCCTCTTCCGGAGTTGCGTTTGCTCAGGTGTGGTTTTTAATTTTCGGGCTTAAAGTTAAGAAATAAAATAATTTTGCGACAACTTTATTTTATTTCACTTAAGCCGCTTGGAAGCCACTTGAAGCCACTTAAAGGCGGCTTGAACTGAGTTGAACTGGATAGGATGCTATCCGGAAATATCCTACCCCGTTGGTAGGATATTTGTGAGGTGGGGCCCGCACGAGCTCCACCGTTTCATTCCGCTAAGAAATGCACCCGTGAAAACCCGTCTTAATGAAAGTCAACCGACGCGTTTTCTAAATTATTAACAGACCATTTAATTGGGCTGTTTCTCTTGTGAATTGAATGGGCTGTTTCTTTCGTGAATTAAATGGCTTGTTCTTTCGTTGAATTAATTCAACCAATTAATTCAATCGTTTCTTAACCTGTTTCGTGTGTTGGAATATTAATAAAATAAGGCCAACGCTTAACCTCCGGTTATTTGCGCTTGAGAAGATTTGAGAGAACCCTCGCAACTTCTTCTCCCTCGCGAAGAATGCGAAGAACGCGAAGAAAGCGAAGAACGCCGAACCCGGAAATTGACGACGCCTTCGCCCGAGACGTTCTTCCGATCTCCGATCTCCGATCACCGACCATTTGAGGTGGGTGATCTCGGACATCCGCTCAAGGTTCTTTCTTTGGGTTTAAACACAGATTTAATTATTTATAATTTAAATCTTTTGTTCTTGGTTCGTTGAGTTCCCTGACTCGACGCCGGTTTCCGCGACGATGCGACGCCTCCCCGCGACGACCCGACGATCGATCTCTTCCGTGACGATCTCTTCCGCGAAGAACGCCTGCGCACGACGATCATCAAGGTAGGGATTTCATTATGGGGATTACCCCTTTTAAAATTAATTCCCGTCTTTGTTTCTTTAAGAATTAAAGAACCGGATTCAAGGAAACAATTTAATTTATTTTATCAAAATTAAAATTGTTGGTTCATGTGTTGAACAAATTCTTCCGGTTGTTTATTTCTAACGCGGAGGGTGCGGGCCAAACGAACACGGCCCGACGACCCTCCGCCGTTCTTCGTTTTGTGCGGATTTGACGGTCGACGACGGAACGTGCCGCAGCGGACGTTTGACGGTCCCGCAGTGATGAACGGATCCCGGGAGGAGCAACGGCGCAGACGGGAAGGAAAATGGGCCACCGGAGCGACGCCGGCGGCCCGCGGAAGTTGCCGGCGGCCGGAGGCGGTGGCGCCCCGGCGCGCCGCCGGACGAAATCCGCCGCGGCTGAAGCCGCGGTGGCGGCGGCCAACGGACCCGCGCCGCACGGGTCCGGTTCGTCCAGGCGGACGCGGCTCAGCGCGTACGCGGTTCGCCAGCGCAGCCCGCACGCGGGCCGCGGTTCTTCCTCAAGCCGCGGGTCAGCGCCCGCGGCTTCCTCCCGCGCCGCGCGGCCGAGCCGGGCCGGGCCAGCCGGGTCGGACTTGGGGCGGGTCGACCCAGTTCGGGTCGACCCGGTTCGGGCCGACCCAGGGGGGGTCGGGCCGGGTCTGCCCGGGCCCGTACCCCCCATCTTCGGATGTTTTCGTTCAAACGCCCGTATCATGAGCTTCGTGCCTCCAAACGACCCGTCGTCAGCGGAAACGCGATCCTTGGATCGATACGGTCGTTTCGGTATATCGCACTCAAGGTTTCGGAATACTTTGAGTTCGGCCGGGTTGGTTCGTACACGAGACCAACCGGGCCCTCGGAGCGGAAACGCTCAAATCTGGAGCTACGGACGTCCGATTGACGTGCCGTCAGCTTTGTCGAATTTCTCTAAGTGATACGGATCTTTTGGCATACTCCGCCCAAGGTTCGGACGCAGGTGGAGTGCGGTCGGATTGGTTTTTCCTTAAAAACCAACCGGGCCCCTAGGACGAAAATGCCAATATCTCTCAGACCGGGCATCCGATTGACGCGCCGTCTTCGACGTTGAGTTCCTGTAGACGATACGGAACTTTTGGATACATCAACTTCGGACTTCGTGACAGTTAATGTATCAGCCTCTCGGCTCGTGGAGCGGACCCTCCCGAACGAGCTCGTTGTGTGCGGGAACCCTAGTGCTGGCTGCGATTGCTACTTCGACAGCGACGACCGTGCAGAGATCCTCAGTGGACTGCGGCAACGACTGTGCAGAGATCCTCCGTGGACTCTGATGACGACTGTGCAGAAATCCTCAGTGGACTGCGGCGACGACTGTGCAGAGATCCTCAGTGGACTGCGACGACTACTGCACTCAGCGATCCTACATGGATCAGGGCTTCAGGTCCTGCGTGGGCCCGATCCTGTGTGAGTCCGATCCTGTGTGGGTCACTGCAGAGATTAGTTACCTATCGATCCTTCGTGGGTCCGACGACTTATATGGATCATGGATCATCTTTATCGTCATCCGAAGAAGTATACCTGTGTGAGCTGAATCTTCTGTTTTCCTCGATAGAGGTGGTGCGCTTGGTTGTAGCGGCAGATCCGCGATACTGGAGACGATCGTACGGAGTACAGAGACCGTGTAGCCGGCTGAGACCTGAAGACTGCTCGACCGACTCGACTTGGAGTGAGTCGACTACCCCAGTGGACGGAGCGCCCAGTATTTGGCGGCAGACCCACGGCGGACGGAGCGCCTGGTAGTTGGCAGCAGACCCGCGGTACTCGACTGGAGGAGTACCTCTGTAGGCTATTTGGGTGAGCACCCGGTATTTGGCAGCAGACCCTCAGCGGACGGAGTGCCCGGTAGTTGGCAGCAGACCCGCGGTACTCTACAGGAGGAGTACCTCAGCAGTCTTAGGTTAGTGAGAAGTACCTCGGAGTCGTGACAGGACCACTGTACACTTCAGAGATGGGGCTCTTCAGCAGTTATGTTTTTGATAATGAAAATCCTGGTTTGAGCTGAGTCAATGATCCTTGTGTTTCCTCTTGATTGAGATGGGTTATCTGATAATTTCGATATATGTATGGGCATATACCTATGAGAGTAATCTGTTGAGTTTTCCTGTGTGTATTACGTTTTCCTCTCCTTTGTGGATTGTGTTGAGTTATCCTGTGTGGATTTACTGTTTACTCTCCTTTGTGGATTGTGTTGTTCTATCCTGCGTGGGTATGCGTTTTGCTTTCCTGTGTGGACTGGATTGTGCTAGGGCTCGGATTTTGGAGCCGATCGGGGAATTGATGACTTAGGTATATGTATGGGCATATACCTAAGCCGTGTCAGATGTTACTTCGTGATTGTATCTCTTCTTCGTGTCTTATCCTTTGTGGATTTCGGGAGACCTTCGGGGGTCTCAAGGTCCCTACTGAGTAGCTTATACTCACCCCTGCACGGGCTATGCCCGCACTTCGTGGTGTTGGTTGCAGACGACAGGCAGTGCTGATGGAGACCGAGTGTTCGAGGACGAGTCAGTACCCGGAGGTGGACTACACGACGAGTCAGTACCTGTGTAACACCCCAAGCTTCCACTGTAAGTTTCCCTCCGAATAATGCAATAGCGTGTGTTGTACGCATCCTTGAGCTCTAACACACACCACAACTAATTAAACTAGCCGTTGTGAATAGTAATACCTACTTTTTGAAATTTTATAAATTTTATTTATCAAAATGGACTTGATTTTTTTTGGATTCGGAATATTGAAATTAGCCTATGTTGAATTTTTGGTATTTTTCTGAGAACTTCTAAATTTTTATGAATAGTGAAAAATACTTAAAACAACTTTTTTAATCAAAATAATTTATAGTGATAAATTATAATAATTAGTGGTTTTAAAGTATAATTAGAATATATTTTTACCATTTTATCCAATGGTGGTCATTAGAATTAATTTAACATTGAAATTGGACATAAACAATTGCCAAACTTTTGATATAAATTGTTTCTTAAAAACACGCTATTTGTTGTAATAGCGGAAATTAATTATAAAATTAATTAATACAACATATATGTTTGGAATTTTGTAAAATAGACATCATTTTTGAATTCGGAATATCAATTATAGCTTAGGGTGAAATTTTGGCCTTATTCTGAAAAACTTCAATTTTTGATGAATAGTGAAACCACTAAGTGGTTGTTAAAAACTGATTTTTCGTTAAAATGAAATATTACCACTTCTGTGATTTGATTTTCAAAAATCCGACATACATGGTTGTCATTAAGAAGTAAAATGTGGTTCCATGAGATTAAAATAATTTTTTGGTGAATAGTAACTTTTAAGTTCTTAATCGCGATTAGAGGTAATTAATGTAGTTTATGGTACAAATAATGTTTTAATAATATGATATGAGCATGACACTTGTCCTACTCCTATTGGATGAGTCATGGCCGACCAATACAACCCATGGGTCAACTTGGGGACCCCATGAAGCCACTTTAGTTGGAAAATGACATTAATATATATTTATTTAATGTTAAAATTAAATTGACACAAACATGAGTTATTTTACTAAAACAGTTTTTAGGTGGGGTTACACAAGTCCAAATTTTGACTATAAATATTCATTAGAAAGCTAAAAAGCTTTCCGACATCATAGTATTTTTTTTATAATTTTTAGACATTATATAAATTAAATTATTTATGACATCATTATGATGCAGCGATGACCTCATTATTTAACAATTTAAATAAAATGAGAAGATAATGCAAAATCCAAGGCATACACTTTTCCAAAGCCTATTGGATGAGGATATTTAGAAACCTTATCACCTTAGCCTCGAATTATATAAGTTTGGGACCTTTAGAATCTGAAAAGCATTGTGAAATAATGTAACATTTCAATCTTTCCAAAAGTGCCCCTCCTCTCCTCTTATAAAAGGCCCCCACCTCTACCACCTTATTCACACTTCCAAGCCTTTTGGTTCGGCCAAACCCTGCCCAAATACTCTCCCAACTTCTCTCCCTTATTCATAGAAGCTTTACTTTAGTCATAAAGACATCCTAAGGAGTCCTTTTGATCAAATCTAAAGGAAGAACCCGAAGAAGAGGTAACATTTTCATCACCCTCTTTCAAGTTTCTTTCTTCTTCCACTCCCTCTTTGTTTATTATTTCAATTCTAAAATTATAACGCCAGTATCTTCTATATACTGTGATGTTATTATAAATATGGAACAACCATATTCAGTATTCTACCTATCATTTGAATGACATGTCACCATACGTGCGTACGTACGGCTTACCGTCTCCACGTCGTGGTGTAATTGTTATTCAATATATTATTATTTAGATGGGAATAATAATGATATGTAATTCATGTAAATAATAAATATAACATGATAATGATTCTTTATATATGATATACTATCCAATTATATATTATTTTAATATCAAAATAATGATATTGTCGCTCGTGCGTACGTACGGACTACCGTCTCCACGAACGCGATGAGATTCATTCTCCGTCGTATCCATTCAAGTATATTTATCATTTGATGATTTAAAAATAATGTTTAAGGACATGATATCATTCTGGATATGAATAAGATACAACCTATCCATGAAAAACACGACTTACGTAACAAAACATATAAAAGAAAACGAGTAAGTTAACACCCGAAACAATGATAAATCTAAGATATTGTTAACAAAGAAATGTTAAAAGATCATATATGATATCATATGAATGTATATGATTCTTGTATAATTTAATAACAATTATTTCACCATTATACAGGAGGTTAACCTACCCCAACCAAGGAAAAGTACAAGGTAAGGGTTTACTTCACAACCTCTTCATTATCCATGGTTGTTTATACATAATTATCTACTGGGACCTCGTTATCATCCAAATCCATGTTTCTTAAAAATGTCTTTCAAAACATTTTTACTATTAAATGGAAAATGGGTTAAAGTCATTTATACCCATATACGTTTTTGAAAGGAATCTTACCATCGTTTTCCAAACAATGTACTTTTTGACCTTTTTGACAAATATAAGGTAAGAATGTTTTTTTTACTTATACGATGGGTGTGACTATTTTCCGCCATTATAACTTCGTCGAAGCTTCCCTAACAAGCTTATAAGAATATCTTCAAAGTAAATGTATTATTTTATAATTATGGGGCTTTTAAATGATTTCAAAAAGGAGAGATATTTCTCTCAAATAGCTTTGATTTCATCTATGTCAACATCCTTTGATGGGTTTTATGTTTAATTGAAATTGATTTGTGATACAAAACTTCCATTGAAAATTTTGTGAAATATTTGATTGTGGATGTGTTATTTTTATACCATCCATAGTTTATGGAGAAATTGTTGACATTTCGTATGCTAGTTTTAATACGAATATTTATGTTATGTTTAAACCTATTCATATGAGGAATGTATTGGACTTAATATGTGACGGGTGGAGCCCGCTATAGCTCCTCGATGCATCAGTAGGTCTCATGAGACAACTAGATGTGGAATTGGCCGAGGCCCTTTCCCAATTTGATTTATGGTTTTGGCCGAGGCCTTAATCATTTTAGACGTCTTGGCTGAGGCCTTGACAAAATGCTTCAGAATGTCTGGCATTATACATTCCCTCATTATGAAAGTGGTTATTGATATTTCATGTGATTATTCTTCTAGTAGAATATCCATGTGAGTAAGTAATGGCATTATTTTATTTTACTTTTGCCATATTATTCTGAAGTTCAAGTTCAATGAGGCTTTTGTTTTAGTTATACATTGACTAAAATGCTTATGTTTTCTTATAAAAGCTTCCGCAGTATTGTTATCCTTACTGAGCATCTGAGCTCACCCCTTTCAATGTTTAAATATTTTCCAGGATGTGAAGAAGTGTATTATGACTGACTTGCAAGGATAGTGAGTGAAGATATGAGTGTGGACTATGAAGACCATGTTATTGTAGTTTGTTTAATTTTGATGTAATGAAAGACTTATGAATGTATCTAGTGTTTCCAAGGATACTAAACTAATCGGTCTTTCGAGACTTGATCTTTTGTGATCATGCCAATGTTACGAAGTAATGCACCGACTCTGGGTAGCTGGGGTCGGGGCGTTACAGTTGGTATCAGAGGAAGTTTAGTACAAACCTTGGAAGCTAGATTTAGATAAACTCTGATTAGAGCACGTAGACCTAAGATGAACTTTGAGGATTAGTATAGAAGAACTTCCTAGAATTTTGGTATTGTAGAGATTTTGTGAGTTTTCCGAGCAATACATCCCTGTCTGGATACGAGCAGGTAGAGGCGGCTCTGGCATAGATGTTCCTAGGGATAAAACCCGAAAACACTGCTTTGAGCTAGAATCTAACGGGAACTGGTGCACGACAATGGGCCTTGCTGCACTCTTGGTTACGACACTCCCGGGGGATATGCTTAGGATAAGTCTCATTTTCTTTACAAATAATTATGAAGGGTTTATGAGTATATACTTCCTCAAAGAAAACATTTTTATGATTATGGATTATATCCATAAATAGTTCAATTTATGTTAAGTGTTTTATAAGTATGGGATTATGTATTTTGATTCATAAACTGATCTAGTTTATGCCATTTTTTAGAAATGGCGCCTAGTGGAAGGAATGGAAACCGTATCAATGCACGAACTCCATGTAGGGATTGCCCTCCTGCTCAGGATAATTATGGTGGAGATAGTGATACAACTGGTGCCGATCAGCTAATTACCATACTGGGAAAACTTACTCAGGTTATGAATAATAACCTTACCCGTATGGAGCACCCTGATCCACAGCGTGGAGGATCAATGTTAGATCGATTCATGAGGCAACAACCACCAACGTTCAATGGGAGTACAAATCCTATAGTAGCTGAGCAATGGATAAATTCCTTAGAGAAAATATTCCATGCCTTGGGGAGCCCCTGTTCTTTTTGTTAAGAAGAAAGATGGATCTATGAGGTTGTGCATTAATTATAGGGAGATCAATGCTATAACAATAAAGAATAAGTATCCCCTACCTCGCATTGATGATTTGTTTGACCAACTGCATGGAGCTCAATACTTTTCAAAGATTGACCTTCGGTCTGGATACCATCAGTTGTGTGTGAAGAAGGAAGACGTTCCAAAGACAGCATTTCGAACAAGGTACGGGCATTACGAGTTTACAGTAATGCCTTTTGGATTGACTAATGCACCCTCTGTTTTCATGGATCTAATGAATAGAGTTTTCAAGGAATATCTTGATGACTTTGTAGTGGTATTTATTGATGATATCTTGGTATACTCCAAAAGCCACGAAGATCATGAAAATCACTTACGCATTTTCCTGAAGACTCTTAGAAGACATGAATTATATGGGAAATTTAGCAAGTGTGAATTCTGGCTTCATGAGATTTCTTTTCTTGGCCATATTGTCTCTAAGGATGGAATTTCCGTTGATACTTCTAAAACCAAGGCAATCCAAGAATGGCCAGCACCGACAAGTATAACTGAGGTACGCAGTTTTATTGGTTTAGCAGGTTATTATCGACGTTTCGTCCAGAATTTTTCCAGATTGGCTAACCCATTGACAAAGCTCACACGTAAAGGGATTAAATTTGTCTGGACAAAAGGGTGGGAAGAATGTTTTGAAGAACTAAAGAGAAGATTAGTCAATGCCCCTGTATTGACACTACCATCGGGGAATGATGGGTTTGTTATTTATAGTGATGCATCGAAGAAAGGACTCGGTTGTGTCCTTATGCAGAATGATAAGGTCATTGCCTATGCATCACGACAGCTAAAAATTCATGAGAAAAACTATCCTACTCATGATCTTGAGTTAGTAGCTGTGATATTTGCTTTAAATATATGGAGACATTACCTCTATGGTGAAAAATGTGAGATTTATAATGATCACAAGAGTTTGAAGTATATTTTCACACAAAAAGAACTCAACATGAGGCAAAGGAGATGGCTTGAACTACTCAAGGATTATGATTGCACAATACATTACCACCCGGGGAAGGCAAACAAGTTGGCATATGCTTTGAGTAGAAAAGACCATGGAGTTTTGAATGTGATGAGAATTGAAAGGGATCCAATTTTCTTGGATCTAGTGAATATGGACATGGGAATAACTAGGGAAGGTGAAACATCAATGCTTTTTCAAATGGTTGCCAAACCATCATTACTAGAAAGGATTAAGAGTTCTCAGCCCAATGATGAAGAATTTCAGAAGAAGATTAAAGGTGTGAATGATGGATGATTAAGGGACTTTGTGTATAAGGATGGAATTTTGAAATTCGGGAAGAGACTTTGTGTTCCCGATATACCAGATCTAAAAAGGGAATTGCTGGATGATGCTCATAGTTCCAACTTCTCTATACACCCTGGGAGCACCAAAATGTATAGAGATTTGAAGGAACATTTTTGGTGGGACAATATGAAGAGGGAGATTGCTGATTTTGTGTCGAGGTGTATGGTTTGACAACAAGTGAAAGCTGGAAGGCAACATCCTGGTGGAGTATTGCAACCTCTTCCCATACCTGAGTGGAAATGGGATAATATTACGATGGACTTTGTCATGGGACTACCAAAGACTCCTAGAATGAATGATGCAATATGGGTCATTGTTGATCGACTTACTAAGTCAGCACATTTTCTGGCTATACGGGAGGATCTACCACTTGAACGTCTAGAAAGACTATATATTAATGAAGTTATAAGACTTCATGGAGTACCCCTATCTATTGTTTCTGATCGTGATCCTCGTTTTACTTCAAGATTATGGAAAAGTATTCAAAAGGCCTTGGATACTGAACTTCGTTTGAGCACTGCCTATCACCCTCAAACAGATGGACAATCAGAACGGACTATTCAAACCTTAGAAGACATGTTGAGATCATGCTCTCTTGACTTTCAGGGTATGTGGGATCAATATTTACCACTGGTAGAATTTTCCTATAACAATAGCTTCCATTCGAGTATTCAGATGGCACCATATGAAGCGTTATATGGAAAGAGATGTCGTACACCATCCTGTTGGGATGACGTTGGTGAAAGAAAACTTGTCGGCCCAGAACTGGTGGAGGAAACGGTGGAAAAGGTGAAAGTAATCCAAAATCACATCAAAGCAGCTCAAAGTAGGTAGAAGAGCTATGCCGATAATCGAATGAAGGATTTGGAATTTCAAGTCGGTGATCATGTTTTCCTGAAGGTATCTCCATGGAAGGGAGTCATACGTTTTGGTAAGAAAGGTAAATTGAGTCCAAGGTACATCGGACCTTTCGAAATTCTTGGACGAATTGGGGCTGTAGCTTACCGTTTGGCAATGCCGCCAAGTCTCTCCAAAGTTCACGATGTGTTCCACGTATCTCTGTTGAGGAAATACATGCCTGAACCAACGCATGTACTCACCTATGAAAAATTAGAACTGGAACCCGATATTTCCTATTGTGAAGAGCCCATCAGGATTCTTGATGTGAGGGAGCAGGTGCTGAGAAACCAGATGACTCGTCTGGTGAAGGTTTTGTGGAGAAATCATAAAATGGAAGAGGCAACGTGGGAACCTGAGGAATTTATGATGAAAAACCACCCGAGTTTTTTTATGCAGTAATACCCTAGAAATTGCGAGGACACAATTATTTGAAGGAGGGGAGAATGTAACACCCCAAGCTTCCACTGTACGTTTCCCTTCGAATAATGCAATAGCGTGTGTTGTACGCAACCTCGAGCTCTAACACACACCACAACTAATTAAACTAGGCGTTGTGAATAGTAATACCTCCTTTTTGAAATTTTATAAATTTTATTTATCAAAATGGACTTGATTTTTTGGATTCGGAATATTGAAATTAGCCTATGTTGAATTTTTGGTATTTTTCTGAGAACTTCTAAATTTTTATGAATAGTGAAAAATACTTAAAACAACTTTTTTAATCAAAATAATTTATAGTGATAAATTATAATAATTAGTGGTTTTAAAGTATAATTAGAATATATTTTTACCATTTTATCCAATGGTAGTCATTAGAATTAATTTAACATTGAAATTGGACATAAACAATTGCCAAACTTTTGATATAAATTGTTTCTTAAAAACACGCTATTTGTTGTAATAGTAGGAATTAATTATTAAATTAATTAATACAACTTATATGTTTGGAATTTTGTAAAATAGACATCATTTTTGAATTCGGAATATCAATTATAGCTTAGGGTGAAATTTTGGCCTTATTCTGAAAAACTTCATTTTTTGATGAATAGTGAAACCACTAAGTGGTTGTTAAAAACTGATTTTTCGTTAAAATGAAATATTACCACTTATGTGATTTGATTTTCAAAAATCTGACATACATGGTTGTCATTAAGAAGTAAAATGTGGTTCAATGAGATTAAAATAATTTTTTGGTGAATAGTAACTTTTAAGTTCTTAATCGCGATTAGAGGTAATTAATGTAGTTTAAGGTACAAATAATGTTTTCATAATATGATATGAGCATGACACTTGTCCTACTCCTATTGGATGAGTCATGGCCGACCAAGACAACCCATGGGTCAACTTGGGGACCCCATGGAGCCACTTTATTTGGAAAATGACATTAATATATATTTATTTAATGTTAAATTTAAATTGACACAAACATGAGTTATTTTACTAAAACAGTTTTTAAGTGGGGTTACACAAGTCCAAATTTTGACTATAAATATACATTAGAAAGCTAAAAGGATTTCCTACATCATAGTATTTTTTTATAATTTTTAGACATTATATAAATTAAATTATTTATTACATCATTATGATGCAGCGATGACCTCATTATTTAACGATTTAAATAAAATGAGAAGATATTGCAAAATCCAAGGCTTACACTTGTCCAAAGCCTATTGGATGAGGATATTTAGAAACCTTATCACCATAGCCTCGAATTATATAAGTGTGGGACCTTTAGAATCCGAAAAACATTTTGAAATAACGTAACATTTCAATCTTTCCAAAAGTGCCCCTCCTCTCCTCTTATAAAAGGCCCCCACCTCTACCACCTTATTCACACTTCCAAGCCTTTTGGTTCGTCCAAACCCTGCCCAAATACTCTCCCAACTTCTCTCCCTTCATCCTAGAAGCTTTACTTTAGTCATAAAGACATCCTAAGGAGTCCTTTTGATCAAATCAAAAGGAAGAACCCGAAGAAGAGGTAACATTTTCATCACCCTCTTTCAAGTTTCTTTCTTCTTCCACTCCTTCTTTGTTTATTATTTCAATTCTAAAATTATAACTCCAGTATCTTATATATACTGTGATTTTATTATAAATATGGAACAACCATATTCAGTATTCTACTTATCATTTGAATGACATGTCACCATACGTGCGTACGTACGGCTTACCGTCTCCACGTCGTGGTGTAATTGTTATTCAATATATTATTATTTAGATGGGTATAATAATGATATGTAATTCATTTAAATAATAAATATAACATGATAATGATTCTGTATATATGATATAATATCCAATTATATATTATTTTAATATCAAAATAATGATATTGTCGCTCGTGCGTACGTACGGACTACCGTCTCCACGAACGCGATGAGATTCATTTTCCGTCGTATCCATTCAAGTATATTTATCATTTGATGATTTAAAAATAATGTTTAAGGACATGATATCATTCTGGATATGAATAAGATACAACCTATCCATGAAAAACACGACTTACGTAACAAAACATATAAAAGAAAACGAGTAAGTTAACACCCGAAACAACGATAAATCTAAGATATTGTTAACAAAGCAATGTTAAAAGATCATATATGATATCATATGAAAGTATATGATTCTTGTATAATTTAATAACAATTTTTTTACCATTATACAGGAGTTTAACCTACCCCAACCAAGGAAAAGTACAAGGTAAGGGTTTACTTCACAACCTCTTCATTATCCAAGGTTGTTTATACATAATTATCTACTGGGACCTCGTTATCATCCAAATCCATGTTTCTTAAAAATGTCTTTCAAAACATTTTTACTATTAAATGGAAAATGGGTTAAAGTCATTTATACCCTTATACGTTTTTGAATGGAATCTTACCGTCATTTTCCAAACAATGTACTTTTTGACCTTTTTGACAAATATAAGGTAAGAATGTTTTTTTTACTTATACGACGGGTGTGACTATTTTCCGCCATTATAACTTCGTCGAAGCTTCCCTAACAAGCTTATAAGAATATCTTCAAAGTAAATGTATTATTTTATAATTATGGGGCTTTTAAATGATTTCAAAAAGGAGAGATATTTCTCTCAAATAGCTTTGATTTCATCTATGTCAACATCCTTTGATGGGTTTTATGTTTAATTGAAATTGATTTGTGATACAAAACTTCCATTGAACATTTTGTGAAATATTTGATTGTGGATGTGTTATTTTTATACCATCTATAGTTTA
The DNA here is from genome assembly GCA_963277665.1 of Viscum album. Taxonomy (NCBI): domain Eukaryota; kingdom Viridiplantae; phylum Streptophyta; class Magnoliopsida; order Santalales; family Viscaceae; genus Viscum; species Viscum album. The sequence goes on along the minus strand of OY728141.1, from coordinate 1,423,601,559 downwards.
TGGAGAAATTGTTGACATTTCTTATACTAGTTTTAATACGAATATTTATGTTATGTTTAAACCTATTCATATGAGGAATGTATTGGACTTAATATGTGACGGGTGGAGCCCGCTATAGCTCATCGATGCATCGGTAGGTCTCATGAGACAACTAGACGTGGAATTGGCCGAGGCCCTTTCCCAATTTGATTTATGGTTTTGGCCGAGGCCTTAATCATTTTAGACGTCTTGGCCGAGGCCTTGACAAAATGTTTCAGAATGTCTGGCAATATACATTCCCTCATTATGAAAGTGGTTATTGATATTTCATGTGATTATTCGTCTAGTAGAATATCCATGTGAGTAAGTAATGGAATTATTTTATTTTACTTTTTCCATATTATTCTGAAGTTCAAGTTCAATGAGGGTTTTGTTTTAGTTATACATTGACTTAAATGGTTATGTTTTCTTATAAAAGCTTCCGCAATATTGTTATCCTTACTGAGCATCTGAGCTCACCCCTTTCAATGTTTAAATATTTTCCAGGATGTGAAGAAGTGTATTATGACTGACTTGCAAGGATAGTCAGTGAAGATATGAGTGTGGACTATGAAGACCATGTTATTGTAGTTTGTTTAATTTTGATGTAATGAAAGACTTATGAATGTATCTAGTGTTTCCAAGGCTACTAAACTAATCGGTCTTTCGAGACTTGATCTTTTGTGATCATGCCAATGTTACGAAGTAATGCACCGACTCTGGGTAGCTGGGGTCGGGGCGTTACAACCTGGAGGTGGACCACTGGGCGAGACGTGCTCGTAGCGGACGGCGGGACCCGAGGAGCATTGGAGCTATCTGTACCCACCCTTCAGGTGGGACTTCCGGAGGACGGCTCGACGCTGCAGTTTTCCCTTTTCAGTTGTTGTTTTTCCTTTCAGTTGTACTTTACAGTTGGGCTTGTATTTCCGGCCCCTTTTTACTTTCAGCACAGCTTGTACAGTTTTACTTAGTGTTTTCTTTTCTGCTTTCTTACTCTGTGGTGCCTGTTTACTTTTCAAAGGCAATGCCTTCCCTTTTTGTTGGGATTTACGCCTTGGTGCTAGTCGCCAGCCCCTGGCCTATGGAAGGCGGGCTTGGGGTAGTCACGGCACGGGCCCCGAGGACGGGCCGTGACAAATTGGTATCAGAGGCGGTCGGTTCTACCGCAGACTCTGAACTTTCTTCTATGTGAAGCAATAGTGTTTAGCATATTGAGTGTGGTTATCAGTCCAGGGAGTCCACTGTTGGTGCGGCGGCCGACGTATCCATACGCCAGGACCCTGACTTCTGATTTCCGACTTAATGCACGAAAACATTGATTGCATGTGTGTTTCAAGTTTTCTTTGTGATTACTTGTGTCAGCTCACCGGGTATACTGTTCTGACCGTGGCATACTTGTTTCCTTTTCAGGATGGCACGACGACAGTATCCAGCTAGGGTTCCTAGAGTAGAGCGCGACGATAGCCTGCCGAGCGACGAGGCCTCGGTACAGGGCCCGTTGACAGCAGAGGCACCGGAGGTACCTTTACCCACTGAGCCCCCGATGCTTCCAGAACTGGCAGCTGACGACGCACGACGCCTCGGAGCTCTGCACGAGTTCCAGCGCCAGCGACCACCCAGGTTTCGTGGGGAGTCGGACCCCCAGGCAGCCGAGGACTGGCTGGAGGCGGTCGTCCGAGTTTTCAGGCTAGTGAGGACACCCGCAGACCTCATGGTGATCCTCGCGGCGAGCCTACTGCACGCAGCAGCCGGACGATGGTGGAGCCTGATGCTCCAGGTACACGATGAGGCAACCCTCATCTGGACGGACTTCGAGAGCCTCTTCCGCTCAGAGTTCGTCCCGGCCACCCTCCGTGCGGTGCGCATCCAGGAGCTTCTTCAGCTGCGGCAGGGCAGCTTGACGGTCGCTCAGTACGCGGCGAGGCTCACCGACCTTTCTCGGTACTCGACAGACATGGTACGAGACCCCTTCTTTCGGGCCCGGACCTTCGAGCAGGGATTGAGACATGAGATCAGGGCATCACTGATCTCTCTTAACATCCCGATCCAGGCAGGAGTGCTAGAGAGAGCCCTTCTGATCGAGAGCTTCATGGCTGAGTCCACAGCGAGACCTGCCGCAGGGCGGCAGATAGCAGAGTCATCGGCAGCAGGTAGCCGACGGATGACTCAGGGTTCCAGGCAGACCAGACCTACCGGTGGCCGACTGCACGACTCGGGCTCAGTTGTGCGGGGGATCCGGGGTGGAGTCAGAGCCAGGCGTGCCGAGAGTGGGCAGTGTTACTCCTGTGGCGGGATTGGTCACATGGCTCGTGACTGTCCGACCCGCCATGCTGATGATCAGCAGTTAAGTGAAGAACCTCCCAGGCAGAGGCAGAGGTTCGACCGTGGTGGTCCACAGGGAGGAGGCGGACGAGGCAGAGGAGCTGGCCGCGCAGCAGGAGGTGGGCGACGCTTAGAGGCTCTGCCACCACCACCACCAGGAGGTCCGCCCCGACCACAGGGAGTAGGTGAACATGCGAGAGCTCAGCTTCAGGCAGCCGAGGCCTTCGATCATGGAGCTCTGGGAGCAGATGGACAAGAGGAGAACTAGTGGATATGTCCTTTGTACTTCTGGTTCCTTGTTGCTTTTGTGTAGCATCTTGTATTATGAGCTGCAATAATAAAAGACGCATACCTTTGTGATATTTTCGTTCTTGTCCTCTTTCGTGATGTTACTAAGAGGTTCCAGTTTTGGCTGTTGACTTGACCCTCACTTGTGAGACATCTACTGGAGGAGACCAGTTACCACACACTAAAGCCGACAGTGTGACTCAACCCTTGGAGGCGAGAGTAACGGTTGGATCTCTTGGTAGTAGCGTCGAGGCCTTACGACGTCATCCTTGGTATGGATTAGTAGCATCCATGTCGGGATTGACCGTATTAGGCGAAGAACGTGGTTCATCCAGGGGATGAGACCAGATTTCACTTTTCGGAAAGGAAGAAATCGTGGCAGCTCTTGTGGGACTAGAGGTGGTCCGGGCCACGACAGAGAAGGTCCAGGTGAGCACATGGGAGCGAAAGGCTCAGATGCATGCTCAGTACCGCCTTGTATCCCTAGTTTGTGTTGAAGCTTTACGGGGACATAAAGCCCTGTGGTGGGAGTAATGTAAAGACTTGTAAATTTCACGGAAATTTTTTTCTTAATTTTCTTTGGAATTTTACAAGAGCGCAGTTTCTGACGGAACCTGATTCCGAGGCCCGGTGTGCCCGGAATCATTTTCCGAAGTTTGGCTCGGGTACGTTCAGTGAACGGACGAGCGGGTTTTTCTAACTTTTGAACCGGTGCCCGGAATCGAATTCTGAGGGCACCGATGAAATCGCAGTGCCGATATTCGCTTATAAACGCCTCTTCCGGAGTTGCGTTTACTCAGGTGTGGTTTTTAATTTTCGGGCTTAAAGTTAAGAAATAAAATAATTTTGCGACAACTTTATTTTATTTCACTTAAGCCGCTTGGAAGCCACTTGAAGCCACTTAAAGGCAGCTTGAACTGAGTTGAACTTGATAGGATGCTATCCGGAAATATCTTACCCCCTTGGTAGGATATTTGTGAGGTGGGGCCCGCACGAGCTCCGCCGTTTCTTTCCGCTAAGAAACGCACCCGTGAAAACCCGTCTTAATGAAAGTCAACTGACGCATTTTCTAAATTCTTAACAGACCATTTAATTGGGCTGTTTCTCTCGTGAATTGAATGGGCTTTTTCTTTCGTGAATAAAATGGCCTGTTCTTTCGTTGAATTAATTCAACGAATTAATTCAATCGTTTCTTAACCTGTTTCGTGTGTTGGCATATTAATAAAATAAGGCCAACGCTTAACCTCTGGTTATTTGCGCTTGAGAAGATTTGAGAGAACCCTCGTAACTTCTTCTCCCTCGCGAAGAACAGGAAGAACGCGAAGAACGCGAAGAACGCCGAACCCAGAAATCGACGACGCCTTCGCCCGAGATGTTCTTCCGATCTCCGATCTCCGATCTCCGATCACCGACCATTTGAGGTGAGTGATCTCGGACTTCCGCTCAAGGTTCTTTCTTTGGGTTTAAACACAGATTTAATTATTTATAATTTAAATCTGTTGTTCTTGGTTCGTTGAGTTCACCGAATCGACGTCGGTTTCCGCGACGACGCGACGCCTCCCCTCGACGACGCAATGATCGATCTCTTCCGCGACGATCTCTTCCGCGAAGAACGCCCGCGCACGACGATCATCAAGGTAGGGATTTCATTATGGGGATTACCCCTTTTAAAATTAATTCCCGTCTTTGTTTCTTTAAAAATTAAAGAACCGGATTCAAGGAAACAATTTTATTTATTTTATCAAAATTAAAATTGTTGGTTCATGTGTTGAACAAATTCTTCCGGTTGTTTATTTCTAACGCGGAGGGTGCGGGCCAAACGAACACGGCCCGACGACCCTCCGCCGTTCTTCGTTTTGTGCGGATTTGACGGTCGACGACGGAACGTGCCGCAGCAGACGTTTGACGGTCCCGCAGTGAAGAACGGATCCCGGGAGGAGCAACGGCGCAGACGGGAAGGAAAACGGGCCACCGGAGCGACGTCGGCGGCCCGCGGAAGTTGCCGGCGGCGCCCCGGCGCACCGCCGGACGAAATCCGCCGCGGCTGAAGCCGCGGCGGCGGAGGCCAAGGGACCCGCGCCGCGAGGGTCCGGTTCATCCAGGCGGACGCGACTCAGCGCGTCCGTGGTTCGCCAGCGCGGCCCGCACGCGGGCCGCGGTTCTTCCTCAAGCCGCGGGTCAGCGCCTGCGGCTTCCTCCCGCGCCGCTCGGCCCTGGCCGGGACGGGCCGGGCTAGCCGGGTCGGACCCGGGTCAGGTCGACCCGGTTCGGGCCGATCCAGGGGGGGTCGGGCCGGGTCGGCACGGGCCCGTACCCCCCATCTTCAGACGTTTTCGTTCAAACGCCCGTATCTTGAGCTTCGTGCCTCCAAACGACCCGCCGTCAGCGGCAACACGATCCTTGGATCGAGACGGTCGTTTCGGTATTTCGCACTCAAAGTTTCGGAATACTTTGAGTTCGGCCGGGTTGGTTCGTACACGAGACCAACCGGGCCCTCGGAGCGGAAACGCTCATATCTTGAGCTACGGACGTCCGATTGACGTGCCGTCAGCTTTGTCGAATTCCTCTAAGTGAGACAGATCTTTTGGCATACTCCGCCCGAGGTTCGGACGCAGGCGGAGTGTGGTCGGGTTGGTTTTGCCATAAAAACCAACCGGGCCCCTGGGACGAAAATGCCAATATCTCTCAGACCGGGCGTACGATTGACGCGCCGTCTGCGACGTTGAGTTCCTGTTGACGATACGGAACTTTTGGATACATCAACTTCGGACTTCGTGACAGTTGATGTATCAGCCTCTCGGCTCGTGGAGCGGACCCTCCCGAACGAGCTCGCTGTGTGCGGGAACCCTAGTGCTGGCTGCGATTGCTACTTCGACAGCGACGACCATGCAGAGATCCTCAATGGACTGCGGCGACGACTGTGCAGAGATCCTCCGTGGACTCCGATGACGATTGTGCAGAAATCCTCAGTGGACTGTGGCGACGACTGTGCAGAGATCCTCAGCGGACTGCGACGACTACTGCACTCAGCGATCCAACGTGGATCTGGGCTTCAGGTCCAGCGTGGGCCCGATCCTGTGTGGGTCTGATCCTGTGTGGGTCACTGCAGAGATTAGTTACCTATCGATCCTTCGTGGGTCCGACGACTTATATGGATCATGGATCATCTTTATCGTCATCCGAAGAAGTATACCTGTGTGAGCTGAATCTTCTGTTTTCCTCGATAGAGGTGGTGCGCTTGGTTGTAGCGGCAGATCCGCGATACTGGAGACGAGCGTACGGAGTACAGAGACCGTGTAGCCGGCTGAGACCTGAAGACTGCTCGACCGACTCGACTTGGAGTGAGTCCACTAGTCCAGTGGACGGAGCACCCGGTATTTGGCGGCAGACCCACGGCGGATGGAGCTCCTGGTAGTTGGCAGCAGACCCGCGGTACTCGACTGGAGGAGTACCTCTGTAGGCTATTTGGGTGAGCGCCCGGTATTTGGCAGCAGACCCTCAGCGGACGGAGTGCCCAGTAGTTGGCAGCAGACACGCGGTACTCGACAGGAGGAGTACCTCAGCAGTCTTAGGTTAGTGAGAAGTACCTCGGAGTCGTGACAGGACCACTGTACACTTCAGAGATGGGGCTCTTCAGCAGTTATGTTTTTGATAATGAAAATCCTGGTTTGAGCTGAGTCAATGATCCTTGGGTTTCCTCTTGATTGAGATGGGTTATCTGATAATTTCGATATATGTATGGGCATATAACTATGAGAGTAATCTGTTGAGTTTTCCTGTGTGGATTACTTTTTCCTCTCCTTTGTGGATTGTGTTGAGTTATCCTGTGTGGATTTACTGTTTACTCTCCTTTGTGGATTGTGTTGTTCTATCCTGCGTGGGTATGCATTTTGCTTTCCTGTGTGGACTGGGTTGTGCTAGGGCTCGGACGTTGGAGCCGATCGGGGAATTGATGACTTAGGTATATGTATGGGCATATACCTAAGCCGTGTCAGCTGTTACTTCGTGACTGTATCTCTCCTTCATGGCTTATCCTTCGTGGATTTCGGGAGACCTTCGGGGGTCTCGGGGTCCCTACTGAGTAGCTTATACTCACCCCTGCACGGGCTATGCCCGCACTTCGTGGTGTTGGTTGCAGACGACAGGCAGTGCTGATGGAGACCGAGTGTTCGAGGACGAGTCAGTACCCAGAGGTGGACTACACGACGAGTCAGTACCTGCAGGTGGACCACTGGGCGAGACGTGCTCGGAGCGGATGGCGGGACCCGAGGAGCATTGGAGCTATCTGTACCCACCCTTCAGGTGGGACTTCCGGAGGACGGCTCGACGCTGCAGTTTACCCTTTTCAGTTGCTGTTTTTCCTTTCAGTTGTACTTTACAGTTGGGCTTGTATTTCCGGACCCTTTTTACTTTCAGCACAGCTTGTATAGTTTTACTTAGTGTTTTCTTTTCCGCTTGCTTACTCTGTGGTGCCTGTTTACTTTTCAAAGGCAATGCCTTCCCTTTTTGTTGGGATTTACGCCTTGGTGCTAGTCGCCAGCCCCTGTCCTATGGAAGGCGGGCTTGGGGTAGTCACGGCACGGGCCCCGAGGACGGGTCGTGACATGTTTCACCATTGATGGGACACGTGAGAATCATTAGATAGGGTAGTATTTCACCACGATATGTGAGACCTTTTGAGATGCTCAAGAGAGTCATGAAAATAAACTATCAGTTGTAGTTACCTTAGAGTTACGAAGACATGGATGATGCCATACATGTATCTCTGCTGCAATTTCACTATTCATAATAGTCATATGCCTTTCATCCTGAAGAGGTTGATCTATAGGTAGTTGCATCCTTCAAAAGCATCATATACTTATTGTGGATCGTAGCATGTAAGTTCATTAAGGTCGGTAAATTACTCATGTATGGGTGATATTTTAGTATGACTGTGTACATGATGAGAGCTAGGAGTATAAGGCTAAGTTATGATCACAGTGTTTGGAGTTATTCTTAGGTCATGCTTAGCCACCCTTGTAAGGGAAATTCATGAACAAATTTATTTATGGGGGAATCTTGACACAAACAAGTTCTTCTGTGAGATACAGATCCTGTATTTCTATGAAATTATAAGTTTAATTTCATAAATATGGGCTAATATGAATTCTAATTTATGTCATGAATGTGTTGTGGGTGTATGAGGATGGTTTGGAGCCCAAAACTTGAGTTTTGTATGAAAATTACCTAGCGCATGGTTTGTTTAAATGTTGGGGGGAAAATGTACATTTTAATAAACTATATGAGTCCAGAGAATAGAGTATAAATATACCACATTGTTTCATAAAAACCATGAACCATAGGTAGTATGACCATGTGGCTACCTCTATAATCATAATAGTGTAATTTTCGTGGAATTTTCACAATTAGTCAACTTTGTAAGAAAATCATTTTGGTTCCCCTTTCTTGTAGATAACAATGCATGATTGGAACAAGGTTTGTCAAATCGTGTTCCTAAACCATGTGAACCATTAAATCAGGGATAATGTAGTAATTTTAAATTCAATTAAAATCAATTTAAACATATGTATTAACTTTTAATCTTCGTACACAACATCTATGATTGGAGAGATACCATCTTTGAAGCCTAATCATGGATTTGAGAAAACTTATCCATATTATCTCTAAATTATAATCAACTCATTTCAATGGATTTTTAACAGTAATACCTCGATCCCTTTTTATTTATTCTCTATTATTTTGGGTATCAATTGCACTATCTAGGTGCAAGATGATCTTCCAAAATTTATGGTTCTTCATTCACTCACCATATTTCTCTCAATTTGAGATGATTTGGGAGCTGATGCTGGATGAGATATTAACCATGAACCTATGATAGGTGGTCTTGTTCCATCTGATTAATGTAATTTTGTTTATATATACCAGCATGCCACACCATAAATTTATGATTTTATCTTTAAATTGAAATTGAACCCATATTTTTATTGGAATTACCTATGTGATTAATGTGGTTTCTTATCGGTTTTTTACTGGTAATGTAACAAAAAACTAGGACCAGCCTTTTTGGAGTGTTGTTATTAAATGGTCCATTAAATGAATTCTAGCCTTGGTCACCCTTATGTGATCCTTTAACCCTGTCTTGGGATGTAAACTTTGGATTCATGTATGATTTTGATTTCTATTTGAATAATTTTTAACTAAATAAATTAATATAAAGGGATTGTTGAACGTTCCCATATCCTTAGTTATGCAATATCTTGTTGTTTCTTAGCATTAATTGAAGTGTTATTCCTATTTGAGTTATATAGAAATAATGAAATGTAAATGATTTAATTAGCTTGAATTTATCTTAATATTTATTTTCCAATGCGAGTTAAATGATCACTATTCCATGTATTAAATTATTAAGATCGAGGTGCTTGTTTAAATGAAATTCTCCTTGTGAGTAATTGTGAGAGAATCCTTCTATTATTGTCCAATTACATGGAATAATTAATAAGGAGAGTTATAAATTTCAAGTTCATAGTGTTCACATTGAAATAGATATTTTGAATTAGTTAAATGGTATTGAATTTATTAAATGGTTATGTTCCATGGGTGATACATTGATTCAATTAGAATTCCGTGGATGGAATCAATTGGATTGAAACTTGTTTTTCCTGAGGGATATTTGGATTTAAATGATTAATTATATGGATATACTCATTAAGCTTTGACTATTATATGCTCAATGATACATGGATTCAAAAGAGAATTCTATAGACAAACTGAGATGGTATTTTATTCTTTTATACCATGGGTGATACTTGGGCTCCCTTAGTGGACCGATGAGGACAATCTCAAAGAAAAGATATGTTTTACCACACCTAGAGTCATACATGGGTTCTTGAGAGGCTTAAATTGTATGGGATTATAAGGTGTTGGTTGATATTGCACCTCGAGAGATAATTTGATTAAAACACATGAATATCAAAGACATACTCAGGTTTTAAATGGAATAATGAATGAAATGAATTTTATGATGCATTTTCCTAGGAAAACATCAAGCATATATTCAGTATTGAATCATTCATTTTCGATGGAATTCTTATTCATCTATTTTTTTATGATTATATTGGGGACACTGGGCTTATTGCATGGTCTCGATATTTATAAATTAAATGATATCGAATTATTAAATGAAATTGAATAAATGAATTTTTTATAAAATGAGAAAATGGACTATAGGATGATTAATTTTGAGTATTTCCTTAAATATTTCATTACAACCTACACTTACCATTATATATATTCACTCACTGAATAGAATCTGACTCATTATGGTTTCAAAATAGGATTATATATCATACTTTTTTTGGGCCACCTTTCCATACCCAAGTAGTCTATATAATAGTAGGAGTTGATAAGGGAATGTGCCATACTATTGGTACTTGATTTCTAGACCGAAGCCGGATATCATGGGGATAAGCTGAGTCTTGTGATGCTACTAGGATTCTTTTTTATTTTTTGTGCTTTTGATAGATGTATTATATATGACTAGTGTCTACATATTTTGGCTATTTCGTAGAGAAATTTGTCATGCATCATCATTTTTGTAAATGAGATGGCTTATGGTATTTTTATACATTAGTATTAATTCGTTTACTATTTTCTTCATATCATACTAATTCCACTACTTTCAAGTTATTGATTCAGGTATGTTACAATTTAGTATTGAGGTCAAAGTCTCCCCACAAATACACCAAGTCCCTCTATATTGGTAGGAATCCATTGATGTTTGGGGATATTCCTATAAGGGCACTTGGGAAACTAGGATTGAGAAAATATTATGTAGAATCTAGTTAAAGAAATGTTACAACAGTCATTAACTGAAAAATTCATGAAAGACAAAATGACAAAAGAACGAAATTAACACATGAAACAATTAAACTACAGAAAGATTAGTAACATACTAGTGATAAGTTGTTATAAGAGGGTCATATAATATATTATGAATATGAATATGGTTCTAGTACAAATTAATAATATTCTAAAAACCATTGAGCTTGATGTTTGGTCCTACTCCACCCAATGTAATTGTGAACTTAGGGACAACATCTCAATTTCTCTTCATTAAGGAATATTGTAATGTTATGCACATAATTTATTTTATATTGTGCATATACATACCATTTTCTTTTTAATATATTGAATATTCAAAATTAATGGTATTTTTTATTTTAATTTTAAGTATTTCATATAATGGGATTTGAATTAAAAATTACCAATTGATAGTTAATTTAATAACTCAATTTATTTTAATTCTATTATATTAATTCTCATTGAATTTGAAATTATAAGACTATGAATCTAATGGATTTTCACTATCTGATATTGTATTTACACTGGTTTTTTGTTCATTTTTATTTTATATACATTAATGTTTCATTTTTTAATTCTAAATTTAATGTTACTAAATTTTAAGGGATTATTTCATAATATCATTTTAATCGAGACTAATTAAACACGAATTTACATTAAATGTAATTATTCATTAATTTTCAAATAAACCCCTTCCATTTTTTTATACTCAATTCATTCATGATTTTTTCAATTAATAGTGTTTTTTTATTCTCTTTATTACATAATATAATGGATGTTTTTATAATACAAACTCATATCATTACTATCAATGATCAAAAGTCCTTTTTATTTAAAATCCTTATTTTATTAAATGTTTTCAAATATTTTTTTAACATTATCCATATGATTTATTCAATAATGTTTTACCAATGTTTTACTTTTTATAAAGTGGGTTTAATTTTAACTTATTTTTACTTTTTGAATGAGGATATTTTTTTTCTTTTTACAATAATAGGAGTGTAATGATTTTTTCTTATACTCGACTGTAGATATGTTGTATGAATACCATCCTTATTGTCTTTTATTAATTTTTTGGGATTTTTTTTGACCAAGTAATGTTTTTAAATTCAGTTTCTTGAATCAGATTTGTAACCATTAACATTCCATTAAAATATAAACTTTCTTTTGATTATTGGAAGTTAATGTTTCCCAATATAACCATATTGGTTATCAAAGACATATATTTATAGCTTAAATCACATATCATTTCGACATATAGTGTTATACGTATAAATTTATCTAACTATCATTGGAAATGTTGATAAATCTATATTATTTACATAATAGAGATATTTTTTTGATAATGTATATTATTAATCAATAAAGTTTATTATTCAATATATACAGAATGACATATACATGATAATACGGGTGGGACCTAGTTATAGATTTCCCATCAATGCATCTGTATTTAGGTGAGACAAATCAACTATAAAGCCTTAGTTTAATGGGTTTTTTGTGTATACCGACATATCAGTTTTAAACTATCTCAAGAAGTGTCTTTATAGTAGAGGTATCATGATGCCTGATATCATAAATTATAATAATTACGAACATCCTTCAATAAGAATTTATTTATGAATATAAATTATATATTCACAATGAATTTTTTATCTTGATGAATTTCATTCATATTTAATTGATTAAATGGCACATTTTTCCATTATTTTCCATTTCAAATTCATTATGCCTTATCTAATTACGATGGTGGTGTTGTTGTTTCAATGGAATGTTTTTTAAGTTATATATTATTAAATATTGATTATGCTAGTCTAATTAATTTAAAGGAATTTGTGTTTTGTTATTCATCTTAAAAAGATTATGATTATTGATTCTTGAAATATTTTTTTGTACTTAATTCATACAAATAAATTTGAGCTCAATGTTATTTTAATTATATAGCAGTAATCTAGGAAGTGTAATATGAATTATATAAAAGGATATGACAGAGGAAATAATGATAATCCTGAGAAAAATGTTTTCAAATGTATTATGAAATCTAATATGGAAATCATATATGTATTTATATTTCAAAGTCTACTAAACTATTCTATATTTTGGAATGTCATTCCTTGTATTCTATTCCAATATAATAATTTAAGATACTCACTCTATGTTACTAGTCTTGAGGTCCTGATAGTTTTTATTAGAGGATGTTTTGATGAAACCATGGAAACTATATTTAGAAAAATATAGATTGGGGAACATATCATGATTATAGTCATTTAGGAACATTATAGAAGAACAACCTAGTTTTTTTAGGTAAGGAATATATGGTTTTTTCATATAAATACACCTATGTATGGATACAAAAAGTGGATGATTTTATAGAAAATATGTACATTGGGTAACAATTCTAAAAAGGGAATGTTGGTCTTGACTCAATCATTGCCTGATGCATGACAATATGCCATCATGTGCATCTGGTTTCACACACCTGATTAATATTATATTGATGTTTTACATTTTATTTACCTACTATTATGAAGGATTTAATTTGAATATGATAATGATTAACCTGTATTAATAGTGGGAAAACAATAAAATATTTTTTATGATATCAAAATAATAATTAACCTGTATTAATCCTCTTTATATTATAATGACAATAATATATCATTATTTTGATATCATAAAAAATATTTTATTGTTTTCCCACTGTGATTATTTGTCTCAAACTATGTTTTCTGATTTTTTAGTGTCTATAACCAGAATGAATTGTTTTAACATTGAATATGATGGGAAATGTGGTGAATTTGAAAAACCAATGGGGTTGTTGACAGGAGTTAAAGATATTGTGATTATTCATTAGCAGTTTTCAAGGAATATGAATAACAAACTCTACCTCAACCAACATTTGGAAACTTCTTAGATGGGCGGGATGGAGTTTTATAGGATCTTGAGAGATGGAGATCGTGGATGATTATAGGGGGAATTTTCTACATATTAGATATGTGGGACAAGACACCCATTAATGTGTCTTAAAGTTATAGTAAAATGTTTTATGTTTGTAAAATAAGGGTATGACTAAATAAATTATCAATAAAAAATAAAGATAATGATGGAAGTGAATAAATCTTATCTAAGGGATCCATTTTATAGTTTTTTGTCCTATACATGGGGAAGGTGGGAATTATCCATGTCAATTATCAATTATAAAGTATAAACCCAAGGCAAAGGAAGAACCAATCGTGAAATATTATTTATGATGTATTAGTTTATTTAGATTTAAGAATTAAATCATATACTTTTTAAAAAAAATGTTAGTTGGTTATTGTAAATACGAATCCTATATTATTTATGTAAAATACTAGAAGAACAAAAGTCTTCATTAACTTAAGATTTATGGATACCATCTTGAAATTATATGTTCGTTATTGTTAATAAGTTTAAAGTCATAAAAATAAATTTTTAAAAAGTTTGGTTGAATGATAATGTAATTTATTATATTTTTGAAAAATAGTTATGGGAATACAAACCAGTATTTTAGTATTTGTTTTAGTAAAACAAATTTATAAGAAATAATTAATTTACATTTGTAGGAATGATATCAAAGGAATTTTTACCATTTTGTGTTTATCTAATATTTTATATTGTGGTAATTATGGATTATAACACGTTGGGAATGTGAAATGTTTTATATTAATATCGTTCTAGAAAAAGGACAACAATCATTCCAGGTGACAACCCATTGTGTTATGAAAGGTTGCATGTCCTAAATCTACAATCGAAGGGAGATAATGGAATTGTTCCTACCAATTTCCTATGTTATATCCTTGTTAATAAGTAATTTTTTTGTTAAATTATTTTAAAAATAAATATTAATAAAAACCCGTTGGTGAAACTATTGAGGTTTATAGAGTAATTTATTATATTGGATAACTCGTGCTAACAATAATGGTTCAGGAATATAGAAGAGACACACATAACTACAAGTCACGATATTATGGATAATATGATTGTTTAAATGTGAATTTCACTTCTTTGGGAATAAAAATTATTTTTTTGTATATTTATTTCTGGGTGTAAATGGTGAATTGAAAATTTATCAAAGAACAACCAAAGGATGAAATTATTCATACAAAATTTAAAGATATTGAGAATGTATGTTTCTTTATATTCATAGATAGTAGAAGAAATCCTAATATTTAGGGAATGAACGTTGAAACCAAAATTTTATCATATTACCCCATATATAATGAATCAAATAGCTCTTAAATCATCAAATATTATTATTTTTATAGTCTATAACCTTCCATTGATCTTTTTTATTCCTTTTAATCAGTGTATTATACAATTAACAATTATTATTTACACTTATATTCAATGTCCACATCATTACATGTCACAAAACATTTCATACAGATAATATTAGTTATGTATTATTAAAAATTACCTTTGTACATCCCTTTCTCTCTTATTTAATGGAAGTTTTATTATCCATTTTTATGATATGGGTTTTTAGTAATATAATTTTTATATAAAAAGAAATTTATTTAGGGGCACAAGATAAAATAGTTAGAACTTGATTTATTTATGGTGGGGAGAATTTAACACCACAATATTATATGATAATAAAATTTTATCTGATAACTTTTTTGACATGCAATATCGAGCTTAAACAATCATATAAAGTATTTTTTAAAATTTAATCCCTTTGATACCTTGAAGATAATGCAACCCCAAGTCAAAATGAAATTTAATTTTGTATACCATTATAAAATATCTATTACATTGGGGTTATTAAAATTAATAAATAATTTATAAAAATTATTGTTATATATTGATTAAAAATAATATAAGAATCAGTTAAAAAAAAAAGAAATGTTTTCTGAAAAATTGGAGTTTTTCTATAAGATGGATTAATCTCGATTTTTGAAAATAAATTAAAATGATATTATTATAAATTTAAAAAAAATATTTTATAGAATGAAATATATTTTTTTAATCATCATATAATTATTATCTTAAGGTGATTTTTTTATTATATTTATAAAAATTTTGTTGGACGAATAATGAAAAATACTTATTTGTTATGGAAAAAACCCATTTCATTTAAATAATTAATAGGGTTAAATTACATTTTAAATTGAATTTAAAGTAAATTTACTTCAATTATATTAATGCTTTCCGAATTTTTTTATTTTTTTTAATTTCACTTAGGATTTTGACATTAAAACGTTTTATACTAATGATAATTTTTTCTATGAAAACCTGTTTTTTCTTATAATTATTAGGTATAATTTTAAATTAGATTCTATAAAATCCATGAATTGAATTAAAAAAAAATATTCAATATTTGAAATCAAAATAATTTATAATATTTAATATGTTTATCCATATTATTGACCATTATGAATTTTAAAATAACTAAAAATTTATTACCATGATTATGATACAAACTAATTTATAACGGGCTTAAATAAATTAGATAAATGCTAAAAATAACAAACCAAATTATCCAAAACCCATTGTATGGATATAAATTGACCATTTAACCAATAATTTTCTATAATGATATATTTTTTAGGCTTTTGGAATGATAAAAACCAGGTTATAATTGATTTCTATTCAAATATTCCATGTTTGTCATCCCCCGCACTTATAAAAAGCCACCACCTATCATACAATATTCACACATAAAAATATATTTATTCTAGAAAAACTATCTAAAATTACATAAATAATCCAATAAAAGCGTCATATATCACATGTGTTGTTCATAAATCAACATAGGATATATTACATTACAATCATATGAAATTTTTCCAAAGAATATTTTACTCTCTTAATAAAGCATTTTCATTTTGATAATTCTTAAAGCCCACAAAAATATTATTAATTTATTATTATATACTATCATTATTATAATAAATTTTCTTAAATGTTATTATGTTCTTTTAATGACTTATATACATATCCAATTCATTCAAATATTGAATGAAACTTTTGATTGTCCATATGGCAGATTACCGTAAGATGAACCAAAGCAATTCATTTTCGGTCACCACATTTCATGTATATATATAATAGTGGATTTAAAACATGTATATGATATTTATGACAAAATTATTATTATGTAATTTTAATATAATATCTTCCAGAATACTTCCCATAACATATAAAATATCAAAACTTCAATTGTTTATATAGTCTCCTACCACCTTGCGATGTGATGTGATTCATTTTTCACATATGATTTATTGGGAATGTAATGAATATAAATTAAATTTATATAATATAAATATATCACATTATATATAAACTATAAAATTAAAATATCATTCATTTACTTACCCTTAATCTCATTAAGGGAGTGATAACATTGTTCGTGCGTAAGTATGACCTATTGTCTCCATGAATTGGTGTGATCCAGTTTCTTTGTTGAAATTTGGAATAAAATTAAATATATTTCTAATGTAAAAATTTAATCTATAAAAAATTCATGATATTATGTCTCTATATCATATACCCATGAAACAGACATTTCATGGTAGAGCACACATGAGAAAAAAAGTTAATTAACATACAAAACAATGAAAATAATGAAATATTATTAATGAATGGTTAATAAGATGTTATAAAGGGATAATTTATGATATTTAAAATATAAATATTAATCTTAAATGAAATTAAAATAGGATTAAGAAAACTAAACTGGAGCTTAAATCACGTTCACACAAAAGGATGTGTTAGTTATGGGGATGCACCTCAATTTCTATTTATTGAAGCATAATATAATGTTATGAACATAATATCTTTATGTGGTGTGAATACTTACATTTCTACATGATATATCATGACTAATTAATACATCATGTTATTTTATGTTTTAATTGGAATAATTTCATCTGTATAGATTTTACTTGGATATTACCGATTGGTAATGAATTTATTAACTCAATTTCTATTTTACTCAGTAATATTACTTCTTCATTATCTTTGACATTCTATGATTTGATGTATAAATTATATTCATTATATTATACTGTAACTTCACATGTTTTATCTGTATTTACATGTTATAAACAAAAATAAATTCATGAATTATTTTCCACTTAATTACTATGATCATCGTAAGGATTTATTTTACAATCTAATTTTATTAACATTGTTTATGCATGAATTTCTATTTAAGGAAATAATTTGGAAATTTTATAATGAAACATTTCCATTTTTTATTATCTAGTTATTAATGAAATTTTAATGTTATAGAGACATCTAAAACTATTTTGTACTTAAAATTAATGAGAATTTTCTTAATAAAAATACAACTGAAAATATCAATTAGGTAAATAATTATTATTATTCCAAATCCATGTTTATAAAAAATGTTTTCAATTTTTTTTCAATATTTACCAAATGATTTATTAAACTAATTTATAGCCATAATGTAATTTGAAATTATTTCTCAATGATATCATAATTTATCTTTTTAAATGAGGATCTTTTACCCATATTACAGTGGAGTGAAAGTCATATTTTATTTCTTATACAACATGTATAGAATTTACTACTATGATGATCTCCCATTTCATTGGTACATCCTTTAATAGTTTAAAATAGTATTTTCAAAATAATTGGGGTTTTCAAATATTATGGATGTTTTAGTTGAAAAAATTTAATTTCAATGGAAATTTTATATTTTCACTATGAATTTTAATAATTTATTTTTATTTTATTTATTTTATTCAAGAAAACAACCCTTTTTTTATTATACACTATTTTTTGATAAGTCGTATTTATACCATCCTTATTCATTATTTTTATGTTTTGTGATTGTTTTGATCAAAGAATATATTCTGATATTCACATTCATGATTCAATTTAATTCAATGACCATCCAAGGAAATATCCACATTATTGTGATCATTTGTCCTTAAATATCCACAAAATAGTCATTTTATATATCAGGGGTATACTTATTTCATAAATCATATCATTTATACTTATATTGTTTTACATTGACCATTATGTGATTGACTAGGGAAATATTTATAAATCTATATTCTCTACTCAAAATATTTTTTTGATAAGATATATTTTTCATGAATTTAATCGATTATTCAATATATGAGTAATGATTTGGGCTTGAAAATACTGGGGGGGGTCCCCAATATAGATAGCAGCTCGATGCATCGGTAGTATCATTTTAGGAGTCTATTGGTAGACCATGGTTAAATGTGTTTTGGGTATATAACTTCCCACCAGTTTTATGATATGTTTAGAATGGTCTTGAATGTGGTGGTATCATGATTCTTGAGAACACGACATCCAATAATTAAGAAATTTCATCATTTAGAATTATGTTATTATAGTTCATGAGATTTTCAAAATGATGTTATATATGGATTCATTTATTTCTTAGTTTATTGACTTAATAGAATATGTTTTTAATTATTAAACTTTATATACATATTATTCATTATACAGTTATGAATGTAATGTTATTAATTGAATAAATTTTTTTCAGTTATATACATTTCTATATTCATTATTTTATTAATTTTTTTTCAATTTATGTGTATTTATTTAATTTCCTTACTATTATGCATATTTATTCATGATAACTTACATTGTACATATCTCTTACTGAGTATTTTATGTCACCGTTATATTTTTTCCATTCCCATGAATCGATGAATTAAACTAAGAATGATATGAAGGTATATTCTGGAGGGAATAATGACAATCCATGAAGGAAATTAATTTGTGTACTCAAATGTAATATTGGAATAATGTATATATCTAATTTACAAAGACTACAAAACTATTTAGTACATCATATTGAAGGACTATGAATCTTATAACTATGTAATAATTTATGATATTGGATCTGGGTTTCTAGATTTGGGGTTGTTATCCCCTTCTAGAGATCTCATAAGGTACACACATAATCATAACATGGGAAATTTAAAAAAAGAATGGAAGTGAGCTCAAATGCGTGGTAAGGGAACAAATAAGAAATAAATATTCAAGATCATAAATGATAACAATATTAAAATTGGTATTATAAAAGTAGATGTAGGTAAAACAAGAAATTAATACCCAATATTGAATTTCTCACAATTCACGAGTCATGGTAAAAGAAATGGAATTTCAAAAGAGATGAATTAGTAGAGTGTAGAAACATTATTCCATTAAATTGGGATATGAGTGTGTAACATCAGGATACTATAGAAATGTGTAACAACCATTTACTAAGAGAATCATTAGCTTTAAATGTCACACACTTTCGCTCACAATAATATAACATTTTTTTTACTTGTATATATTTCTTATGGGATATAATATTTTAAACTATGCATTAATGGGTGATCTAGGACCCCTCTTTTTAGAAAACCACAGATATGACAACTATTTCAAATTAATCATTCATCATAACATAAAAATGTTATATTATAACCAATTGAGGGCCTACCTAGGTCAACATCATTACATATGTGACACCCTATGTTAACCTTTGATAATCGTGGGGATAACGTCCAGAACTAAGTAGGAATATAACACAAATTTGAAGAATTTTCCAATAACAACATAAAAATAGTTTTTAATCAAATTCATAAGGTTGGAATCAACATTAATTGGATATTAATGGACACAATTAAAAATAATAAATGTAATACATGAATTTAAACACTATTAATATCACTAAGATAATGTGTGTGGATAACATAAAACAAAATAGCACACAATACCGAAACAAAAATAATAAAAGGAAACTAAATAATAAATATAGTGAAAAGGACCTCACCATATGCTGGGTGAAAACATTAATAGATCCTACAGAAATCATCACATGCTACCGCAAAAATAATTCAAAAAGAGCACCTTCACCAATGTATCCTAGTGAATAATCAAAATAGTTTATGTCTACTACAATATCTTAAATCTATCTCCATCAAGTACATCATCTACACAATCACATAACATGTGTTAACAAGGACCTAGATAGGGATTGTATAAATATACGAAGTATGAAACCCCAATAAATCATAAAGGAAAAACTATTATATATTAAACATGACTTCTATCACTAGTGATGTCTAGATGATTGATAACAATACGAAAATGGAAATAAAATTTGTTCACGATTTTGGAAACTAGGGATTTTTTAATAGGAATTATGAAAGAGTAATATAGATACCTCAGCACTAAAATCCTTCCATTTTCTCCAAAGTGTTAATCATTAAATATGAAATAATCCAAATAAAACTACACGTGAGTGCTATTTGGGCTCAAAATGATAAAGATCCTATAATGTTTGAATTAAATAACCATCCCCAACAACATAAGTAAAATTCAACCACTTCTTTGTAGAGTAATAAAAATTATAATATAATTAATAACTAAACATGCTTTATGTATCCATTCCTCTTTTAGAATTCTCTAAGGGTAGACTCTTTAGCCTTTAGTAACGGTTTCATACTAAAAATCTACACTCTACATGAGGAAAAAGAACAATCAAACATATTTTCATAGAAGGTAATAAGGTTACAATTTATGATCTAATATATAATAACCTTCCAAATGATTTGTTCTATGAAAACTCTCAGTCTATAAGTATAAAGAATCTCACACCAACATTCCGTAAAATGATGCTGGAGGTTCCCCGCACCCTTATAATATTGGGAATATCTGCCCCACTATAGGATCCATGTACTATATAAGCTCAATATATTTTAAAAATAAAAAATCCATAGATAAATGATACATTCATTATAAAGTGGTTGAAATATTGTATCTGTAGATTATATTTGTAGGGGGATCACAACTACTTGATCTGATGGGGGAAATACAATCACCCTTGGATGATCCCAGTGACAAAATGTGAGATAAATACCCCCCTAGGGAATACTGATTGGGAAAATCCAATTTTATCCATAATATCTCAGGTAATTGGAAACTACACAATGTGAATTAGAGGTATCATGCATGTTATCCCACGCTGGCATATGGATCTTATTCAACCATTACATATAGAGTGTCTCTAAAAAACTATATAAGTTATAGGGAGTTAAAAAACATGTGTAACAACCAGAGAATTTATGAAACATTGTTTCCCAAAATAATTTGATTTTTAGATGGATCCTGTAATTTGAAACTCTATGTTAATATTATGTTACACACAACACTGGGTTTAGAATTTTTTTCAGGACTTATCATTTTAAAAAAACCTATTTATATTATTAATATTATTCAAATAAGACAAATTTAAGCCAACCATTATACATAGTGATCTAAGTTCCTATAATTTTTTTATATAATAATTATAATAGATTTATATAATGAAACTATATTGATAATAATGAACATATGACTTGGAAATGAATTTATATGTTTTTAAAATACAATTTTATTAGATAAATGTTATTTCTTTCTTATTATAATCAATAATAAAAATGATTTTTGGAACATTTAGCAGCTAAATTTTATAATGTTAAATTCACTTTTAAATCATAGTGTATTTTTTTATTTTTTATTTTTATCAATTTTATAAATAGAACAATTTTTTTTGATAAATAGTGAAAAATACTAAATTTTAATTGAAACATGCCTTTTTATAAAAATTATTAATAAAGTTAAATTATAT
Source organism: Viscum album (assembly GCA_963277665.1). NCBI lineage: Eukaryota > Viridiplantae > Streptophyta > Magnoliopsida > Santalales > Viscaceae > Viscum > Viscum album. Next base: position 1,423,579,436 of record OY728141.1, on the reverse strand, counting down.
TTTAAGTTTGTTTTAACGTAAAAATAGTCAATTATAATTCTATAAATCCAATTTAGGTCTTTATAATCTATTTAATATTCTATTTTGATATAAAAAATATTTTAAAATTATGACAATCTTCTCTTTCAAAAAGGACTTTCTTGTCACATTTGCATGATTAATTTTAAATTAATATTATCAACTTATGTGTATGGAATTTATAAAAATTGATTCCATAATTAGAATAAAAATATTTTATACTATCTAATATGATAATATTACTTTTATGACAATGATTAGTGAACATAGTTAAAAATTATTTACCTTGATTGAGGATAAGATTTAATTTTACAAGTTACATGCACTTGCGTTAAAATTAAAATTCCCCAAAAAAATATTTTTGTTTACTTAATTTCATATTTATATTTTTTAAAATATATTATCTAATTTTGATATTTGTAATCTATTTTTGAAAGATAAATTATCTAGGTAAATAAAAAGATAAAATTTATTGTGTTAAAGAACTAAAAGGCTAAAATTGAGTAAACATAAGTACTAATGAATAAGATGATATGGAAATGTGATTATTGTGTTTTTTTAGGTTGGCCTCAACTATATCATACCAACACTCGATTATTGATTAATTGTTTAGGAACATGGTCTAATAGAGACCTCCCATTATCGAATACTTTTGGGATTTTTAAAAAATTCCAATCCTCAATTATAAAAGGGACCTTGCTCTCCTCACATATCCACACCTCTCATTCCATTTTGAACAATAAAAACATAAAAAAATAAAATCCAAGATTCTAACCTATCAACTTATAAGCCTTATGTTTTTTTCATAAATCCAACCTATAAAGGATTTTTGTGTAATTCTATAGAGGATACCTAAAAGAGTGGTAATGTTATTCAACTAGAATTTTTATTTTATTTCATCCACCACTTAATTAAATTATTATTAAAACTTTATTATATAATAAAATTAATATATTATATTCATTTAGATGTTTTTATTTTAATATAATCAAATATAACCATCTCCAATTCAATCAAATGGTTTATGAAATCATCATTTGAGTGAACAGAGGACTACCGCCTCATGAACCGATGTTGTTCATTATTCCATTAACACCTCTCACTGATGGTAATGATGACAGATCCAATATATATATATATATATATTATATTTATAACTTAATTAAAACTATTTATTAATACAATCATATATACCTTTTAAATTTCTATTTTTTTGGTGTAATATAATGCCATTCGTTTGTACAGTGGACTACCGCCTCATGAAGTGATGAGATTCATTTTCACTAACACATTACATGGAATATAATTTGGATTATGTAAATAATATACGTGATATAAATGTAATTAATATCATATAAATTAAATATTTATCATACTGAAAAATGATATACCAATTTATTTCTTACTTATTCCCTCACTGAAAGATGATGATTTCGTTAATGTACATCTGGACTATAACATTCAGGAAGCGATGCGACTTTCACTTTTCATAAGCACACCACATGAATGATGTGTATACGAATATATAAAGAAATAATTTTTATTTTATTATATTATATACATTATTTAAAAATAAAATATTACTTACATCTTTTTAGAAATTATAATTGATAAATTGAAAAAAAATCATGCATATGTACGACCTACCATATCCATAAAAGATACATTTTATTTTCTATATCTAAAATTAATGGATAATTATAAACACCTATATAGTCTATATGTTGGATATTTATATCATGGATATCATTTTGGATATTATATAACTATAATAAAATTATGGGTACCAAAAATAATAGAAAAAAATTAATTGAAAACCAACGTGGATGTTAACAGAAACATGATTTTAATAAAGAATTATTAATAAAGTGTTAATAAATGGTTGTAAGGAAATAATGTACGATATAATATATATATATATATATATATATATTTATGGGTTTTTAATATATGTATAATATGTTTACTTATATTATAGAATAGGTTAATATTTATATAAAGGATGTCAAGACTAATGTTAATGGATTACTTTCCTGTCTATTATTTCATAGAGGCATAATAAAATGCACCACTAATTTATTTTTTATGATATATATAATTCCCCATTTAAATTTAATATCATCTATACAACTAATTTATTTATATTTAATATTTCATTTTAGGTTTTTCTTAATTTTTTTATAACTCAATAGATTAAAAAGTGGTAATGTATTTTTATCTCAGTTTTCATTATCTGTGACATACATCAAGTTACACACCTGTAATGTTTTATGATGTGAAAATAAAAAATCATTTACAATGTAAAACGATGAATTTATTTATAATAAAGATATTATAGTTTTCATTTATTTTTATTCTCTCATCCAGTTTATAAGTCAATGATACCAAAGTGGTAAGGGATTTATGATACAATAAAATCATTTATCATGATTGTTTATGGTTATTTATTTGGTGATAAAATATTATAATATTTATATCATGAAGATTATAATTTTTCATTTACTTTAGTTATTCATGACCATTTCATTTTACATATCATTTTTTCACTCTTGGGTAAATATCATAATTGAGAATAATTTCTTTTATAACCAAATTCTTTATTTCTCTCTTTGGTTGAAGAGAATTTTTCATCGAAAAGAATGGTTTCTAAAAACATATATTAAAATTTTCATTAACATTATTCAAATAATTTATTAAAAAATGGTTACCAAGGACATAATTTTTTGGAATTTTTTTGAATGTAATACTCGTGTCTTATTAAAAAACTAATTCCCAATTGAATTTTAGAAAAAATGTGAATGAAATATTTGTTTTAACATGTATGAAATGAAAATAATTTCCCACCATAATGACCATTATTTTATTTAAATCATACATTATACGATTAAATTGTATATTTCAAATAAAAGTAATCAGATAATGTTTTATTTTTTAATTTTAATATTCAAAGTATATATTATTTTTTCCTCAATAAATTTTTATATTATTTTAAAATATTCTTGAATATGTTTAATTATTATTTTCAAAGAAATTTAATTTTAATTTTTTTATTTTATGATTTTTAATGGGAAAATTCTATTTTCTTTAGGAAATAAACATATTAGTATTTCATAAAAAAATTCCATATATGATTACATGCATTGATGATAACTATGCAATATTTGGTTTGTGATCCAATAATAAACTTTTTATTCTTTCCTTAAATGGTTTTTATTTTAATGACATGATTTTTATGAAACCCATTTATCTTCCCAAGGATTAGACTTTATAAAATTATTAGGAAATAAACTTCTTTAGATATGGGATATCATTTGATGTAATGGTAAAATAATCATTAAAACTCTTTATATTCCCTATGTTATGTTAAGATGAAATTTTTATAAAACCCATTTAATTTCAAGAGATTCGATATGAAGGTTTTTTTATGATCTTGTGGTACACATTTGTTTATTTTATATTTTGTAATTGTGGTTACGTTATACCCCAGGATAGTGGTTACGTTATAACTATGGAAGGGGGTTACATTATAACCAATGATGGGTGGGACTTATATCTCTCTCTAATGAACTAGTTAATAATTTATATCTCATGAGACATAAAAAACTCAAACGGGGTGTGCACTTTGTATAGTATTGGACATTGTTTGCTATAATGGGACATAGAGTGAATTTGGACTACCACGATGCTTTATGAAGTGAACCCATTCCTATATAAGGAATGGATACGACAGAAGAGGGTGGTGTGTCCCATGCAAGAGACATATCCAAACATTGATTTTGGGGATAAGTTTTGGAAATTATCTGGTTCTACTAATGAAATGATTATTTATGCTTTTTTTTGAGAGGTGGTGCCTCAGTCAAAGACCAAGTCAATATTAATTAAAAAAAAGAAAGGGAGCTACAATAGTCGGAAAGACGGAATCTTATTACAATCATTATTAAAAAGAGGGAGCGAATCATCAGGAAAATCATCCAACCGGGTAAGAACCTGATTGACCCCCTTGTTGGCCAGGCTGTCAGCAATCATGTTTGCTTTGCGGAACACGTGTGTGTAAATGATGTTAAGATCCATGAGTATAGAAATACATTTCATCCATTGAGAGGTAAGCAGCCATGAAAGGTGAACTACCACTTCCAGATAGCTTGGACAACAGTGGTTGAGTCACATTCAATCCACAACTTGTTCCATCCCTTTTTCTTGGCAATTTCCACCGCATGAATGACTCCCAACATTTCCACTTCTAGAGATGAGGCCGTACGACAACCACTGTAGAAGTAGCCAAGGCATAGTCCAAGAAAGTCATTGAAGATGGAACCACAACCTGCCGGACCTGGGTTGCCTCTAGAGCCACTGTCGACATTCACTTTGATTCATCCTGGAAGCGGTGCTTTCCAGAAGACCTCGAAGGTACGTTGAGGTTGCCTATAAGAGCCCGCAATCTGAAAATGGTGGAGGATCTCAAAATCACCAACAGAGTTGTCACAATGATCCTTCTGAAGAGAGGCATCATCCTTGATAGAAATGAGAATATGCATTTTACCTACATTGAGGTTGAAAGAGAAATTATTATTAATGAAATTATTTCCATCATACCAGATCACATGCAGGAGCTCTGCCGCCGCATCCAGAAAAAGATTCCTGATTTTCTTGGAAGCATCCCAAATCACACGGTGTTGGAGTTGATAGCCAATAGTACTAATAATTCACCATCTACAATAAAAAATGTCAAAAATGTAATTACAAAGAGCTGCAGTTGTGGCACAAGACCAGAAAAAATGATTAGCATCCTCATGGTTTTGTTTGCACATATGACATCTAGAGAAAAGAGAAATACCAAAGGATTGAAGAAACACATCGGTGGGGACCCTATTATGTGAAACGTGCCAAATGAGAGTAAAGAGGGAGGGCTTGATGAAAGGTTTTATAAATGCTTTCAACCAATAAAAGTTAGAAATAGAGTTACAAAAATTGTTTTTGTAGTAAATTTTAGAATCAAGAACTCCATTAAAAGCAGGTTCCCAGATAAGGAAATAATCAGTGTTAGTTAAAGGATAATTGTCAATTATGTGACTGATGTGGTTGAGAAGGTTGACATCATGAGAGTTAACAACATCTCTTATAGTGGAGATGGTGTTCTCAGGACTAGTGGTAGATGTTAGCATAGAGATTAAAGGGACACCAGTCTAGTTGTCCAACCATAAATTCAATGATGAATCAACACTAACTATCAATCTGGAGTTATTCATTATTTTAAAGAAAGAATGTCTAATGGATGGAAAGATGGTAGAAGTGATGTAACCCATGTTACTGTTACGAAGCTTGGTAATAAGTCTTTTCTTAAGGAAGACCAAGGAATCAGAGTTGATATGAATCAGATTCCAAGTAATTCTTGCTTTAAGAGATACATTAAAAAGATTAGGGTTCTTAATACTAAAACCACACTTATCTAGGGGTTTACAACAAGTGGTCCAAGGTATGGTGACACGTTTTCTTTCAATCGTACTACCAGTCCAAATAAATTTTTTGATGCAAACATTGAATTTTTTGAGAAGATAGGTAGGCCACTTATAAACCATCATCGAGTAAACCATATTGGACACAATAGTAGACTTAAGAAGACAAACTATGCCAGCCAAAGAAAGAGATTTACCCTTCCAAGATGATAGTTGATTGATGATTTGACCAAAAATGCTTGGAAAATAGCTTGATTCTGGTCTCCCCCAAAATATTGGAACACCCAAATAAGTAAAAGGTAAATAGCCTTCTTTGATACCTAAGAACTCAATGATGTGACAATTTCTGTTGGGGGAAAAAATTTCCAAAAGGAAACAAAGGATTTGTTCCAACTAATTGCTTGCTTTGAAATATCTTCATAATTTGTCAATGCACTTTTGAGGATTTGAATGTTCCTTTTATATCCCTTTAAGAATAAAATTATATCGTCGGCATATAAAAGATGAGTGGACACAGTCAAGTTTCTAGAAGCCTGAATGGGGTTAATTTTTTTTTTTTTGATTCACAAGGCTCGTAAGAAGTGTAATTAAATAATCCCCAGCAATAGAAAAAAGAATGGCAGATAGGGGGTCACCTTGTCTAACCCCCTTGGTGAATTTGAAGAATCCTTTAGGATACCCATTGACCAGCACAGAAATGGAGGCAGAATTGATTAAGGTACGGATCATGGTAGTAAAGGAGTCATTAAATCCAATGTTTTTAAGAACCTTTAAAATAAAATTCGAATCCATGTTGTCAAAAGCTTTCCTGATGTCTAACTTAATGGCCACACTGCCTCCTCTAGTGAATTTATTCAGCATATTATTACATTCCAAGGCAAGGCAGATACAATCCTAAATAGTTCTTCCTTTGAAAAAACCAAATTGGTTCCAAGAAACAATTTTATTGGTGATGAAGGTGAGTCTGTTAGAAAGAAGTTTAGAGATAATTTTATAGAGATTGTTGATGAGAGAAATGGGATGGAAAAGGTGAATCTCAGTAGCATTGTCCACTTTAGGAATAAGAGTTAGAAATTGAGCAATTATCCCGTGAGGAAGAACACCATTGGAGAAAAAGGATTTAACCAGCTCGAAAAATCCACATGAATGAGATCCCAGTATTGCTGGAAGAAACCATTGTTGAACCCATCAGGTCCCGAGGCACTATTAGGGTTGAGAATGAAAACAGTGTCCCAGATTTCATGATCTATAGGCATGCTTAAGAGAAGATATTTATCCTCAGTAGTGACCATATTGGGAATGATTTCATGATGAAGATCCTTATTAATCATTGGACCATTAAACAAATTGTGGTAATAGCCAACAACATTATTAGAAATGGCATCCAACGTGTCAAGAAGAGTGTCATCTATTCTAAGAAATGCAAGAGGTCTACAATTTTTTTTGATTCATTGAATAGAATTGTAGAATTTAGTATTTCTGTCACCATAAAAAATCCATTTGGTTTTAAATATTTGATTTCACATGTTATCTTTGAGCTTTAAAAGAGAGTTAAGCTTCAATGAAATGGTAATTTCAGCTTGGGGATCAAGATAAAAATCAGAGCAGGTATTGGATATTTTAATGCGAGTGAGTTCATTCTACAAAGAGGAGATGTCCCCGTCAAGATGTTTAGTTTTAGAGAAGCACCAAACTTTGAGATTTTGTTTCAAATGTTTTAATTTAGTAATGAATGAAAAAGAATCATTTTGGTGTCTCATACCATCCCAGAAATATTTAATCATGTTAGAACATTCTGGGATCGCAGCCCAAGCATTGTTAAATTTAATGGGGAGGGGAGAATTTGAGGTCTTAGAGATAAAGCTGACAAGAATGGGATGATGATCAGAGTTGATCTTGGACAAGGTGATACTAGATATGGAATCCCATTTATCAAGGGCAGTAGTATTAGTGAAATCTCAATCATGTTTTCTAGCTACAATACTATTGAGGAACTTTCTAAACCATGTAAACTTAGCACTAGTAAGGTTGATTTCAATAAGGTCAAAAACATTAATGGAGGCTTTAAATTCCCTAGTTGAGATCGAAGAATGAGATGGTCCAATATTTTCACTTGGGAGAATAATGGTGTTAAAATCACTGATCACTAGCCAGGGGTCCTAAACAGAACTAGAAAGGGAGAGAAGGTCAGTCCAGAGGGATCATCATTCTTGATATCTATTTTTTCCATATACCAGACTAAAAACCATATGAACACCAGAAAATGAGAATCACAAGTAAAAATTTGTTCATACGCTTTAATAAAAGTAACATACTACATGGATGAATGATAAAAATCCCAGAGAGTTTCAGTAGAAGAGCCATCCTTCAAGCACCAAGGAAATTATAGCCAAAAGAGCACAAATGTATGAATTTCGAAGAGAAATTAATTTCTGTCTTAGGAATGGAAAAAAGTTTTGGTTTGTGAGTAAAAATATATGACTTAAGCACAATAAAAGTATCAGAGTTAGCTAAACCATGGAAATTCCAAAATAAACAAATAATTTGAACCGGCGTTTGGAGCTAGAGCCACCTTTTTTTGTTCCACCTATGCCGTTATTCCTTGCTGATCTTCTAGGTACATGGGAGGATGATGGCCAGATTTTTTTCCCTGCTTATTACTGTAAGAGGAAACAGATACATTAGAGTCAAATGATATTTTCTCATCCTCATACCCATATTCAAATATTATGTTTATGTATTTATTTGTTTACCCTTGCGGATCACTTGGGATCACCCTCTCTTATGTCTCCATACCCCATGTTATGAAGATATAATTTATATAGGTAATGTCTATTAAGAGTACTATTTAGGAATATATTAGGGCAAACAGTGAAGATAATTCACTAGAAAAGGCGATTCTGTACCTAGTCCCCAAATACATTAAAATATTATTGTTATCAATAGTGTGTTTGTGTAATTTATTGAATAATAATATTAAAATATGTAATATCCATTTATGAAAAGACCAATTAAAAATTATTGGTATTAGGGAAATGAGTTTGTTAACACTTTGAAACTAGGATGAGAAAGTGAGATCCCTATGGATATTTAAAATGATATTCCTTGGAATGACTATAAGGATATGCCTATGGATAAGTAAATGTATAGAAAAATATCAAATATTTTTTGTAAAGGATAGATCAAGTTATTTTTATGAAATTTCATCATTGTCTTGATAGTACATGTGAATGTGGCTCTAACACAGAGGAGCATAGGGGAAATAAATCCAAAAAGATAACACTGATCTAGACTCAATCATCACATGGTATATGCCGATTTTCCTTATGTCACACCTACTTGGAAATTCATGAGGGATATGATTTGTAAATTGATAAACTCTTTACAAACCATAATTAATTGTTTAAATATACTACATCTATGAATGTAATAGGAAAACCTAAGGAGTCATATATTAAAAATATTGTCTTTTGATATAGAAATTCTATAAGTGGTTTTCATGATTATTTTTTCCAATATGAATAGTGTCCTCATAATATTATTATTTTCATTGAGAAGGAACCATAAGGAACTACGTTAGCATCGAATGTGACGAAAACTATTCAGACGAATATCCAAATGGTATGATGAATGGAGTGATGGATATTGAGATTATGTCTAATCAATTATCATGGAACATGATTATTAGTGTGCACCTTGTAATGCATCAAAACTAGTTACCCAAAGTTGGTGCATTATTATATAACATTTTCATGATCACAAGTGACCATGTCTTGAAATACCAATTAGTTTAGTAGCCTTTTAAGTACTAGGTATATATATATAAGTTTTACATTACATCATAAAAGAACATCAACAATGTGTCCCTTTTGAACACACTCATGTCCCTTAACCAATCCCTATAGATCAATTATAATATAATTCTTCACACCTATAAAATTAAAATATATGAAATGGGTGAGATCATATGATCAATAAGGATATCAATATATTATAAACTATCATAAATAATTACAATCATTTAAGGAAATATATAAGATTAATACAATGACCTTTTAACCGTAAACAACAACATAATATGGAAAATATAAATCAAGTAGTGCCACTAGAAAATTCCCATGGATATTCTACTAGTTTAATTATCACATTTAATATCAATTTATAATTTCATAATGGTGGAATACATAATTCCGAACATCATAACCACATAGTCAAGGCTTGGTTCAAAGACTACAAATATATTTTTTTCAAGGCCTTTTACCATGAAAATAGTTTGTCTCATGAGACATACTGATGAATAGAGGGGCTATAGAGGGCCCCTCTCATCACTTACAAAAGTCCAATGCAATCCTCATATTAGAAGGATGAAACTAAATCGAAACATTAATATTAAAACTATTATACGAAATGTCAATATTTTTACCACAAACCCTGAATGGTATAAAAATAGCACAATGATTGTCAAACATAAATCATTAAATACAATATATAATATTGTATAAATCAACATTAGTAAAAAATATTGAAGTATATTGACATAGATGTAAATAATCAGTAAAACTATTTGAGATAAATATCCCCTTTTTTCATGAAAACATTTAAAAGTCTCACTATTTATCAAGAAGTTGTCTAAGAGATATTTTTGATTCAAAATGTCCCATACCACATTGAAAATTTTAAAAGGAATTTAAATTTTAAAACATTCATGTCCATATAAATAAATAATTAGAACATTTTTTAAAACATGTTCATTAATGATAATGATTTAGAAGAATAATTATTTAACACATTTTAAATGATGTTTTAGTTAGAGTTCATAACTGTAAGAACTTGTGTTTTTCTATACTGTAGTTTTGAGTAGAAATTTGAATTTTTGCTGTGGGATGATTGCGAGGGGTAAAATGGTCATTTTACCCTAACAAATGATCTCATATAATTTTTCTCACAACTCTGTTGGTCCCTGAATATGGATTTTACCGTAAGATAATACTTTTGTGGAAATACGAGCTATTCGAATTTTAGCAGAATATTTAATATTTAATATTTTTAAATTAAATATTAATTTATTTTTGCAGGTTTGTTTTGAAATAATGTTTAAACATAGCATCCTATTGATATTCCATTTTCACCTTAGAGTCTAGAGTGGGGTTTTTAGCCTAGGGTAGGCATAAACTCATGTCGGGCGTTGGGGCCCGCCCGAGCCCCCTTTTCTTCTTTTCATTTTCATTTCATTTCTTCTTTCTATTCTATCCTACTATTTCTTGCACATTCTCCATATGAACTCATACATGGATGTGTCTTTTGGTAGTATTTAGAGATTGATAAATATAGTGAGTTGGGAGGCAAGAGGGGTACCAATTCGAATCTCTCGATGTGCTAATTATGTGAAGGGCAATTGTGAGCCGTGAAATCAAATAATGCTTCAGCGGTTTCCGCCAGAAGGTAGGGATGTTTATGATATCACCATAGATCCCCATAAAACATGTTTTAAGGTTTTTAAGGTGTTATATTTATTTCTTTAAGGCCATGGGGCTCGATCTCTTGTTTCGGGGGTGAAAATGGGCGATTTAGGCATTTTGAGGGATTTCCCGTCAGAAAACCGAGAATACACGACATCTGTTCCAGGGGAACATTCAATGTGTTCTTCCCATTCAGGGAAGAATATTTTTTGTTAATTACACTCCTTGTAATTTGAGTACACTCTGTGTAGTGGGTGGTCGTGTGACCGACCATGTGGAATAGAACACAGAATAGTGGTTTTTAAGGAGTACACATCGTGTACAGTAAAGTACATACCATGTAGTGGCACATGGGCATGTGTTCTGGTGAAAATGCATAGGAGGTGACCTTTTTGTGAATTGTACATGCTATTTATAGTAATGTACATGCTGTGTACTTTTACACAGGCTGACCCCATGGGTCTGGACAAGTGTCATGGCCATGTACTACTTCAGTTTAGTAGTTTTGGGATAACTTATGCCCTAGAAGTCAGAATTGGGCGTGTGAGTAGTCCATTCTAAGATTTTTCCACATATATATCAATGGTGGAATCCTTTTGAAATTTATAGGTCATCTAAAATGTGTCTTGGAGGTTTCTGTCTAAATGGGGAGGTTCATCCTCCAGTTATCAAGTTCAGTTGACACCTGAGAGTGAGACTTGGTATGGATGATAGGTTGGGTGTTTGGACCAACTTAGTTGAGACGTTTAATATGACATGAGTTGTGAGATATCCCCTGTAACCTATGATTTAGAGGAATTCCCCCTTGTGAGAAGTTCCCTTCTGGCCTATGAGGCCGTGAGACTGAGCACTTCCAAGGATCCAATGAGGGATGTGTTACTTGTGTGATGACATAGGGAGTCCCTTGTAGGATCTCTATCCTATTTTTCTTTTGAGAGGACCCATGTTATGGAATTCCTATATGGTCCTTCATTTGAGGATCTTGTATAAGATTCATCCCTTACTCTTCTCTAAGGATCCCATGTAGGATTCCTTCCCTCTTGTTTACCAGGAGGATCCCAAGTATGATGCCTCCTCAGTGTTGACTTGTGGGACCCAGTGGGTGCTTTTTGATTGATCGACCCTGAGTTGTTATGTCAGGATTGTGTAGAGATGGGGTTCTAGTCTCACCTAGAACCCATGCCAAACTATTAATCCCTCGGGGATTTGGATTTATTATTGGGTTGGCCGTTTGGGCCACCCTTACTCATTTGTTTATATCTCACTTGGTTTGTTGATGTTGTATTGGTTACCAGAAGTGCTTCTTAGTTGGTGCCTGCTAAGCCTGACACAAGGAATCTTCATGTTTTTTGGGATGCCTACTATGCCTTGTGTGCTAGATTAGTGGTGGTTTGATTGTAAATAGGGTAATTTACCTTATTGTGGATGTGTTTTCCCATGTTGCTTGATTTTGACCATTTGGTCTAGCATCGCTTGTTAGGCTACATTGTTTCCTATTACTAGTATTGTAAGGATGTAGTGATTTTATAGGACATTCATGTGAAATAAAGGTAGTTGTTTATCCAGGTAGTAATTTTTTTTTTACATTGGCTACTAAATATCGTTTGTGCACGATTTCATTACATAGGGTTGTAGGAACCTAGTGTAGTGAGACTATAGGGGGAATTGACATTGGGTGCTTCCTCAAAGAGTCTGAAGTTATCGTTAAAAGACTATAGTTGGAATTGATGTTGAGTGATTCCTCATTGAGTTTTTATGAATCGTTAAAAAACTATAGGGGGAATTGATATTGAGTTCTTCCTGAGAGAGTATGTAGTTATTATTTTGAGACCATAAGGGGGGATTGACATTGAGTGCTCCCTCAGAGTGTCTATAGTTATCATTATAAGACTATAGGGGGAATTGATGTTGAGTGATTCCTCATAGAGTCTATAGTTTAATGTTATGATACTTTATTGGGATTAACATTGAGTTCTTCATTAGAGAGTTTGTGTTTTAATGTTAAAAGACTATAGAGGGAATTGATAGTGAGTGCTTCCTCATAGATTCTTTGTATGCATGAGACGAAAGGGGTCTGAATGTGTGAGCTACCCATATGTCGTTCATATTTTATATGATGTTATGTTGGACCTGTGGGGTTCATAACATGAGAGTTGCCCAGGTAGTCGTGTGTATTTGATTAATGGATTTTTTAAAAAAGGGGTTAGACCGTGAGGGACATCCCATAGGGTTACTTGTTTTTGATTATCTTACTCAGAGATATATTTCCGGCACTGACCAAAGTTGGTACATGTTGATGTGATTACAAAACTAGAGATCGATTTAATGATACACGGCTTGAGTGGCACGACGTCCAGATCAATTCTCTTGCACATGATGTCCAAGAGACCGGGCTTATGGTCCCAAGGATCGACTACTGATGTGGTTTCATGTTATTTCAATAACATAATCACGAATATTCATATTTATGTATATGTGTATAGGTATGGGACTATATATGTGTATATATATAGATATAGACATCCTTAGTGGCAAATTCCCAGTTAACATGGATTACATACCCTGAGTTCGAATGTGGTTTCACATTTGGTTTACTTCTTTTTGTGTGTGTTCCATCTAGACTAAGCACATTTTTGTTGCATAAACTTTTAGTAGCATAGTTATATGATGTTTGTCGAGGTTCCCTATTGAGATTATTTCTCACCCCTACACGTTCACCTCAGTGTACGTGTAGAACTTATGTCTGATTTTCAGGTTGAGCACCAGTTTCATGATGGATACGACTGAAGCCCAGTGTTTCATGATCGAGCAGAGCTGCATGAGTGGTTCTACTGATCAGGATACTACAGTTTGACAGTGTCTAGAGATCAGGTATGTGGATTGGCTCAGAGTTATTATCAGAGCCATGTAATTATAATTTTTGTTTCTTCTGTACTTGTATTTGTATGGTCGGCCCTGTGGGTGAGCATATTTTTATTGTATTACATAGATGTTAGAGATTTTATAGCAGTTTATTATTACATATTGTTCCATTTCTGTTCATTATTTCATTCTCACTCTGTTTACCTTCCACTGTGTATGATACATAGTTATTTAAGTTGTTGCTTACTCTGGTATGAGAGCATAGTCTTCCCACTATCAAACCTAGCACCCTCACTGCTTGTCAGCAGCCTCTGGCATATGGGGTGGTGCGCTTGTGGCCTTATGGAGAACCTTCTCGGATCACCAGTTTAGTGGATTTCTGTTCAGGATGTTACAAAGTGGTATCAGAGGAAGGTTTTATTTTACTGGTATCTACTATTTGGGAAATGGTAGATAGGATTATTATAAATGTGTCGAAACCTTTGATGGATATCAGACTAGTGCATCGAGAACACTTGTTCCTCTAAGAAGTCCCAGTTTCCAGGGTTTGGGATTGCAGTTCTGATTTTGTGATGTTACAGTTGTATATGATTTTCACCTTGAGCGACGCACATGTTGTGTGGTGTTTTGATTTACTATGGATCTCTTTCAATTGGCTATTGGTAAGATTCTTGGGATGGATGTTGACTCTTGGAAGGCAAAGGCAAGAGGCATCTCATTCATCATACAGGGCACGTAGGATTCATTGCATATAGGCCTGCTAGTGTGTGTTTTTACTGACGGATGAGAACTTTGGGTCTAATTTCACATAATTCTTACTCTAATGGTAGGTTAAGTGGATATATGTTGAGGCGTTGGTGATAGGATGATGACTCATTCCTCATGCACAGGTGGCGGAGTGACCCTAGTTGGTCAATATGGCACGTGATGCCTTTCTAATTAACCCTTATTGGGTTTTGTTTCTCAGGTCTCTCGTTATCTAGTCAGATCATTGAGAACAGTGTCAATAGATACCAAGGCTTTTCATGCGAAATAGACCTCCTTGGGGTATTCCCATATACGAATGCCTGATGAGTGTTAGTTCAGTTTCTCTCCTTCTAGGGTTGTCAACTCCAGGGAGTAGTTCCTTCTAAGGATGATCGGAGAGGATCATGACACCGGTATGTTCTATTTCGGTTTTCACTCTCACTGGTCGTTGTGATCTTTACCTTCTGGTGAAGGGTTTTGAATCATTTGGGCATGGTGGTTGGAACTTATGACCTAGTTGTGTGGTTTTTTCAGTAGTGCTATGTGGGAGACCTAGAGAAATTCTTTTTGAATCAAACCTTTGTAAGAGGATGCCTTTTATGTAATTGGGTAACCTATGTGAGAGAGGTTCACTCATGTTTTCCAATGACTTTAGGTATTGATCATTGATTTTACACTCGTTTATTTGATGGAGCCATGGTAGTTTGTCATGTTTTCGTTAAAGAAATATTGATGTCTTCATCTTTTGATTAGGGCACCTTGGGTGGTTGTTTTCTAAGACTGGCATTGACGTGCATGACTATTTGGGTGCCTACCCTGGTCGACCAGTGTCTCTATTGTTTCTAATATAGTCAGAGTTTGGGTAGATGCTTGTGACTCGAAAAAATTATTTTGTATGTGTTGGGTTACCGTCTTATGGTTGACCCGTTCTTGAATCCTGTTCATGTTTTGGAAGGATGTTAACATGGCTCAGAGAGAGGTGGACATGCCTTCAGTGAAATCCTAGTGTACTCATTTTAAAGATGATCATGCGCTATCTTGATTTGTCTTAAGTATACTAAGAGAGATTCAACCCAACATAGACATGATTTTTCTTCCTTAATATTCATTCTTTTTTAGGATGGAACCTATTATAGTTGTGCTCTCTGAGCGGTGTAAGGAAATCCATGTGGTGGGGGGTGCATCATTGGCCTTTTGAGGGGGGGTTTGCCTTGTTTAGTTTAAATTTCATTATTTTCTGTGAGCTTCTGAGACTGGGGTTTTCTTTTAAGAATACAATAAGGGTATTACTATGGTGGGGAGTACTATATCAGTCGTAGTTGAATGTCTTATGTGTAGAAGGTAGTTTTTAACACTATATGACTAGTTGTTGGAAAATATAGAGAGCTCATTTGTAAAGATGATAGAGTTGGAATCCTGGTTTTAGGTCCTTTTTCCGGACTTCTCGGGGACGAGAAGGTTTATGGTGTGGACTTTGTAAGAAGTTGTGTTTTTCCGGACTGTAGTTTTGAGCAGAAATATGAATTTTTACTGTTGGACGATCACGAGGGGTAAAATTGTCATTTAAAACTAAAAAATGATCTCTAATATTTTTTTTACAACTTTTTTGGTCACGGAATATGGATTTTACCCTAGGATAAGAGTTTGGTGGAAATCCAAGCTATTCGAATTTTAGTGGAATATTTAATATATAATATTATTGAATTAAATATTAATTTATTCATGAAGGTATGCATGGAAATAAAATTTAAATAGGGAATTGGATTGAGATTATATTTTCACAGTTGTGTCTGGAATGGTGTGTTTAGCCTAGGGAAGTCATAAACTCTTGTCGGGCACCGGAGCCAGCCTGTGCCCCATTTTCTTCTTTTCCTTTTCTTTTCATTTATTCTTTCTCTTCATTCCTCCTCCTTCTTGTGCACGATCCATATGTTATCCTCCATGGTTGTGTCTTTTGGGAGGATTTTGATATTGAAAAAGAGATAGAGTTAGGAGGTAAGAGGTGTACCGATTCAATGCTCTAGATGCGCTGATTCAGTGAAGGGCAATCATGAGCTATGAAATCAGCTGAAGCTTAGGTGATTTTTGCCCAAAGGTAAGTTCGTTTATGTTTCCACCATAGATCCAATTAAAAAATGTTGTTTTATTTTTTCAATGCCTTATATTTCATTCTTGGAATCCCATGGGGCTCGATCTGTTGTTTCAGGGGTGAAAACGAGCGTTTTGAGGGATTTACCGTCGGAGAACCCATAATACACGGTGTATGTTCCAGGGGAACATGCCATGTGGTCTTCCAGTTTGGGGAAGATGATGTTTTCATAAGTTAATGCTGTGGAATTTGAGTACACTCTGTGTAGTGGGTGGCTGTCTGACCGACCGTGTGAAATAGAACATGGAATAGTGGTTTTTAAGGAGTACATGTCGTGTACAGAAAAGTACACGCCGTGTAGTGCCACATGGGCATGTGTTATGGAAAAATGTCACATGGGGTGACTTTTTGTGAACAGTACATGCCATGTATAGTAATGTACATGCCGTATAATATTACACAGTTAGACCCCATGGGTCTGGCCATGTGATCTGGCCATGTACAACTTCAGTTTAGTAGTTTTGGGATATTTTAAGCCCTAGAAGTCAGAATTGGGCGTGTGAGTAGTCCATTTTGAGAGTTGTTTTCACATAGATCGCAATTGTGGAATCAATTTTACATTTATAGGTCATATAAATGATGTTTTTGTGGTTTATATCTAAATAGATATGTTCTTCCTTCAGTTATCGAGTTCAGTTGACACCTGAGAGTGAGACATGGTGCGGATGATAGGCCAGGTGTTTAGAACATCTTAGTTGAGACCATTAATATGAGATTAGTTTTGAGTTATCTCATGAAGCCTATGATTTAGAGGAATTCCCCATTGTGAGCCATTCGCTTATGGCCTATGAGGCCGTGAGACCGAGAACTTCCAAGGATCTCATGAGGGATGCCTTTACTTGTGTGATGACCTAGGGAGTCCCTTGTAGGATCTCCCTCCTATTTTTTACTTTGAGAGGAACCATGTTATGGACTGAATATATTTTCATTAATTTGAGGATCCCATGTAGGATTCCTCCCTTACTCTTCTCTAATTATCCAGTGTAGGATTCCTACGCTCGTGTTTACCTGAGGATCCCGAGTATAATGCCTCGTCACTGTTTACTTGAGGGACCCAGTGGGTGACCGTTATTTGATCGACCCTAAGTTGTTATGTCATGTTTTGGTAGAGATGGTGTTCGGTTGTCCCCTAGAACCAGTGTGAAACCGATAATCCCTTGGGTCCATGGATGTATTATTGGGTTGGGCATTTGGGCCACCCTCACTTGTTTGTTTATATCTGACTTGGTTTGATGATGCAGTTTTGGTTACCATAAGTGCTTCCTAGTTAGTGGTTATTGAGCCTAACAAAAGGCATCTTCTTGTTTGCTGGGATGCCTACTATTCCTTGTGTTCCTGAGTAGAGGTTTTTTTAATTTTTATAAGGTAATTTTCATTGCTAGGGTTGTGTTTTCCAATGTTTCTTGATTTTGACCATTTGGTCTAGCTTCTTATGTTAGAATACATAGTTTTCCAAGACTAGTATTGTAAAGTTGGAGTGATTTAATATGACATTCTTGTGATATTTTGGTAATTGTTTATCAAATAAGTACTCTCTGATTTACTTGGCAGCTAAATAACGTTTGTGCAAGATTTCGTTACACATGGCTGTGGGGACCTAGTGTAGTGAGGCTTTTGGGGGAATTAAAATTGAGGGATTTTTCGGTGAGTATGACGTTATAATTAAAATAATATAGGGGTAATTGACATTGAGTGATTCCTCGGAGAGTCTATTGTAATCATTAAAAGACTATAGGGGGAATTGAAATTGAGTAATTTCTCAAAGAGTCTGTAGTTATCGTTATGAGAGCATAGGGGGGGGGGTTGACGTTGAGTGCTCCCTTAGTGTGTCTATAGTTATCATTACAAGACTATATGGGGAATTGACATTATGTGATTCCTCAGAGAGTCTGTAGTTTAATGTTATGAGACTATAGGGGGAATTGACATTGAGTGCTTCCTTAGAGAGTCTGTAGTTTAATGTTAAAAGACTATAGTGGGAATTGATGGAGAGTGATTCCTCAGAGAGTCTTTGCCTGCATGAGACCAATGGGGTTTGTCTGTGAGAGCTACCTGAATGTTCTTCATATTTTATATGATTCTATGTTGGACTGGTGGGGTTCAGACCATGAGAGATGCCTAGGTGGTCGTGTGTATTTGATTTATGGCTTGTTGAACAAAGGGGTTAGGCCATGCGGGCCTTCCCAGAGGGTTACCTGTTTTGATTAGCTTTCTAAGAGATATGTTTCCTATTTTGGATGAAGTAGGTACATGTCTATGTGATTACAGAACCATAGATCGACTAAAAGATACACGTATTGAGTGGGATGATGTCCAACTCAATTACCTTGCACATGATGTCCAGGAGATCACGCTTATAGTCCCAAGGATCGACTGCTGATGTGGTTTCTCTTTATTTCAATCACTTAATCCTAAATATTAATATTTATGTATATGTGTATAGGTATGGGAATATACATGTATACGTATATAGATATAGAATCCCATGGTAGCACATTCCCAGTTGACAGGGATTACAAACCCTAAGAATGACTATGGTTGCACATTTTGTTTACTTCATTTTGTTGTGTTCTAGCTAGGCTGAGCACATTGCTGTTGCTTACACTATTAGCAGCACAATTATAGGTTTCTTGTCGGGGTTCCCTATTTAACTTATTTCTCACCCCTTCACGTGCAACTTGGTGTATGTGTATACATTATGTTTTCTTTTCAGTTTGATCACGAGTTTCGTGATGGATAGGGCTGAGGCCAGTGTTTCATGATTGAGGAAAGCTGCTCGAGTGGTTCTAGTGATCAGGGTGTTGCAGTTGGACATTTTTTGGAGATTGGGTATGAGGATTGACTCGAACATAGTAGTAGAGCCCTATTATTTTACATTCTGTTTCTTTTGTACTTGTACCTATAAGGTCGGCCCTGTGGGTGACCACTATTGTATTGTATTACATAGAAGTTTGGGCTTTTACAGCATTTTACTATTACATCGTGTTCTATTTCAGCTGTTTATTGCTTCCACAATCTGTTTACATGCTATTGTGTATGATACTTAGTTATTTATGTTGTCTCTAACACTGGTATAAAGGCATAGTATCCCCACTATCACACTCTAGGCCCTCACTACCAGTTGGCAGCCTCTAGGGCACCGGGAGGCATGCTTGAGGCATTGTGGCGAACTGGCTCGGAGCACCAGTTTAGTGGCTTGCTGGACAGGACGTTACAAAAACTAAATGAAAGAAACTTGTATATAAATATTAGAGGAAATAAAAACGTTATAATATCCTGAGAATAAAGGGACTCATGATATACTATGTCAAAGAATAGTATATACACTACATAAAAGTGAATTGGCGCATAACAACAAAGAAGTCTCAATGGAATGTAAATTGACATTAAATCCATTATAAAGAGAGTATTATTATGTAAAGGGTAAATAAATGACAAAATTATTTATGTCAAATATATATACAATCAATATTACTGGATATTAGGTCTAAATCAATCATGGGACATTCACACATATTCTTTTCAAAACAACACCAATTACTTGGGTGTTTAACTCAATGAATTGAAGTTGATTTAAGATTACCTTTTATCAAGATTATATCGATGAATTGAGAATTTATCAGTGGAGTTATTATGTGTAACAAAAGTATATCCCCACAAAGGGGAGAATAAATTACTAAATAAATAAATAAATAGTGATTTAACACATAATCTTGGATTAAAATAATCAATGAAGATAGCGTAAAACCCAATGAGTGAAAATTGAAATTAGAAATTCCCTTACCAATTTAGTAACCTACAAAACATACACCCACTTAATAAGGTATCATAAAATAATGATTTAAATACCCATAAATTAATTTATATAAAAAAAATTAATTCAATCATATGGAATACATACCCCACACAAAAGTAAATAGTGGAAAATATATCATGAATCTTACAGGAATAAAAAGTGAGATGAAAACCCCTTACCTTGTACTTTTCCTTAGTCGAGGGTATGTTAACCTCCGGTTTAATAGTTAAATCATTCTTGTTAAATTACATAAGAGACACATACCTAAAAATGATATCATATATAATCTTCTAATATTTTTTTGTTAATTATATTTCAGTAGTATCATTGTTTCGGGTGTTAACTGATTAGTTTTCCTTTATCTGTTTTGTTATGTAAGCCACGTTTGATAGGGATAGGATGTATTTTATTAATATCCATAATTATATTATGTTCTTAATTTTTTTAATAATAAAAATAGAATTATTCTTGAATGGTTAATAAGGGGATATATTCTCATTGCGTTCGTGGAGATGGTAATCTGTACGTACGCATGAGCGACAATATCATTTAATTGGTGGTGAAATCGTATGTAATTGGATGGAATATCATATATACAGAATCATTAACATGTTATATATATTATTTACATCAATTATATTTATTATTATACCCATCCAAATAATGAAATGATGAATAATAATCTACACCACGATGTGGATACGGTAAGCCGTAAGTTCACACGTATGATGACTTTTTCATTCAATGGATGGATATAATAATGAATATGGTTGTACCATATTTATAATTAAAATAATGTATGTATAAGTTAATGTATTTATTATTAATTTTCTGGAAATAACAATGAAATAGGATGTGGAAGCAGAAAAGAACCATGAAAGTGGTGATGAAATCATTACATCTTCTTCGAGAGCTTACTTTTGAGTTGATCAAAAGGGCTCTTTAGGTTTTTTTATGATCAATGTAAGGCCTATAGGTTTAATTGAGGTTTGTTGGGAAGATATTTGAGAAGGGTTTGGATGATCCAAATGGCGTTGGAGGTGTGATATTAAGAGAAGGGGAAGTACCCTTTTATAAGAGAGGTTAGGGTTACTATAGGAAAATCTTGAGAAATTAACTTATTATAAAATCAATTTCGGTTAATAATGGATCCAAAAGGATATATTTAGAGGATAAGGTTGGGATGGGTCGAAATATTCTCAACCAATAGGTTTTATACAAGTGTAGTTCAACATATTAACCTTATCATTTAGTTTTAACTCTTAGTTAAATAGTTTAACTTTTTCCATGTATTCCTGTATTATTATAATACATGGTTAATAAAAATACTATAAAATGAAAAAACATCAAGTGGTTCATTAATGACAGATATATCCTTATATATGTAATTTTTTTGAAACTTTTATTTTTAGGAAATTTATAACAATTAATTATATAGTAGTTGTTTTAAAAACTCACTTTTGCCAATTTTGACCATATTTGGTATTTTGCTTTTGTGAAATTAAAAATAACTTTATCACTTAAAAAAATATTTAATCCACCCTAACAGGTCATATTAATCTAGAAAATTACTGAAAATCATCAAAAATTTCTATTTAAATTTATTTTTTATATTTATAATATCAATTATTTTAATATTTCATTAATAAGGTAATTACTACATCATCAATGTGTCACAAATAAATTTAATTATTTAAGATCTAAAAATGATAAATAAAATATGATTATTTAGGAAGTATTTTTATATTTTTAATGAATATTTATAGTCTAATTTATCTTTTTTATAAGCCAATATTAAAAATATTATTGTTATGAAAATTTGAATTTAACACTTTTAACTCTTCCATAATATAAAATAAAAATATATGTCATAATCTAATCCAAGTGGATCAAAGAGGATCATATTTCATTCCAAAGGTTTATTTTGGTTGAAATAAACTTATCCAATAGATTTAGAAATGTGTTAGGGTAATTATAATATCATTTTTACCATTAATTACCCAATTTACTTTTAACCATGTTAAATAAAATTCAAAAGTTACTCTTTAAAAAAATTATTTTCAAATTTTTTAACCACATATTACTTACTAATATCAATCATGTATCTTATATTTTTGAAAATAAATTCACATAAGTTGTAAAATTACGTTTTATGTAAATTTGCAAATGTGCCTAATAGATGGGTGAAAGATGTTAAAAAGATCAATAAAATGTTATATATATAATATTATTATAAAATGATTATAATGAATTAAATTGGGATAATATAGCTATTATGTATCTATTTTGACATTAACATAAATGTAAATAAAAAATAATTATTTAAATAAAAAGTCGGTTTTTATGTACTATGTAGTATTTTTCACTATTCATAAAAATTGAATGTTTTCAGAAAAATAACAAAAAATAAGACTATGATAATTTTGATATTACAAATTAAAAAATGATATATATTTTAACAAATTATAAACATTTATGTTTCATTAATTAATTTAAAATAAATTCCCATTGACAAAACCAAAAAGTGGGTTTTTGAGAAGTAAAAAGTATCAAAAGATTGATATGTGTTTATGTCCAATTTAAATGTAAAATTAATTACAATGACCAGAATTGTATTAAAAGATAAAAATAAAATCTAATTATACTTTTAAACCATTCAAATTTTTAGTTTTACACAATAATTTATCTTGATTAAAAAAGTTTTATTCAATTAAAATTTTGTATTTTTCACTATTCATCAAAATATTAAAGATATCAGAAAAACATAAAAAATTTATCTAAACTAAATTTTTATGTCCCACTTATAAAGAAGATTTAATATCATTTAATTGAATATATTAAGGATTTATGAATTGGATTTTAAAAGGGTTCCCCATTATAAGGAAAAAATGCTTTTTTTAAAAAAAAATTCTTTTATCTGAAAAATTGAATTTATCCTTATATTATGACTAATAATAAAAAAAATGAATGTTAAAATTATATGGTAGATATAAAAAATTCAAAATTTTGTTATTTCTATTCCTAACCACTTCTTAAACGGCTATTTTGATTGGTTGTGGTTCGCTTGAACTCGGTGTTGCGTACTTCACATGCTATCGTATTATTGAAAGAGAATCGTATCGTCGATGCTTGGGGGGTTACATTTTTACCTCCATAAAAAAATGCATCCTCGAAATTTTAAATTATTCTTCGGAAATAAAATGTTTGAAAATAGAAGATACCTTTATGAAAAACGCACATCAGAAATATGTTTAATAAAATTTAGTCTTAATAAGAGGGAAATGGAAATGAAAAAGTCACCACCAAATTAAAATTTCGAAAAGGAGAACATTAGTGTCAATTATAATTGTTGAAAAAATGTAAATATTTATAGGGAGTGATTGAGGGCATTAATCACAAACATGTGAATTGAAAATTGTGGGTCTCAAAGACATAAATCTATGAAGATTTAAAATATCATTAGTTCAACAAAACATAAGGTATTAGGATAAAACATTTTTGTTTTAATATCCTTTCACTAAAGTTTTAGAATTATTTAATTAATATAATATGAAAATAGAATAATTGATACATTGAGTTCCATATTTTAACTAATTTCTACCACAATATCACCAGTCTCTCAAAATATAATTATTCAGGATGACTTAGTCAAACCTGAAGCGCTATAATAAACATCTTGAGAATCAAATAATCCACAAAAGATGAACTATATATTACCATTATATTAAGACATTAACCAAAACCGAAATGGTTAGTACAAGATCATATGATCCCTAAAAAGCATAGTCCTATATAGAATGAAATACTACTCTTAATCTCAAAAATTAACAAAAAAATACACTATGTTCAACGAAGTCTATAAAAAAAATTGTCCTTAAATTTCTTCAAAGCAATGAAAACTATGTTTGAAACCCAAAATTCAGAAGGATTTTATCAAATTGTCTTCCACGATAAATCTTAACATTTATCTCCAAAAAACATACACCACTCTCTATTTCATATTCCTAATTGCAATTAACCTACTCACATATTCTATATGATGGGTTAATCATTTTTCATAAATAACCCAAATATATATAAGTCCACAAAAAACATACATTCTTCAAAATTAATAAATCCCCCATTACTCCTCAAATGAAATCCCATATTATTTTATTTTCCTTAGGCATATAGTGTTTCCCAAAGAGCAAATGACTTCCAAAATAACATTTATCACTTAATCACCAAATTATTTCCCTATACAAAGGATAAAATGTATGTTCCCAAAATCAATATTTAATTGATCCAAAAATTCATTTAACTAAAAAGAAGTAGTCATACAAACCAGGGACATCATATAGTACAGTGGTATGTGATAACTTCTAGATGCACTTTGGTTGTGGGTTCGATTCCCACAGCTTTGTCCGACGTGATGGGTTGTCTCACAGTCTGTGTGTTGTCCTTTTTCAAAACCTATATAATTTTATAACATTCCCAAAAATGAGATAAATTACTCAAAAATAACCATAACATATTTTAACCACAAATGTTGTCTCATACCTTTCATTTTCATCCCAAAAAGCAATAACCTATAATTGACTCAACTTCAAGGATCATATAACCCCAAATGGTTCTTAATTACTATATTCACAAAAGAAAAGATAATTATTCCTCAAATAGAATTTTAACATAACAAACTGTAGGGTTACAGATAGAAGAGAAATGTATTCAAAAGTAATCCCATCAAAAAAGACCATTAATACTATAAAAAATTTCTCCATCCATTTATTTCCACATAGGTTCTTCCTTGGCATAGTGGTTATCATATAGAATAGGACATTGACTCCGGTAATACCTATGTCCCTTACATTTATTACAAATAACCGTAAATGGATTATTAGTATCAATTTTATTTTCTTCTATAGTACTCTTCATTTTACCACGATAATTCTTTACTTTATGTGCTTTCCCAAACATAAATCATTTATTTGTTCCATTGAGACACTTTCTTGGGATTCTCCTTCCACATTTCCTGCATGATGGAAAATGAGCTTTCTTTTCTCGATGGTCTCCACTATTGGACCTCATATCATTCTCCACCTTTCTTTTCTTGTTTATGTTTGGGAGTTGGTTAATGTATATGTTGTTGATCATGTTTTTTGAAAATTGATTGTGCATGAACAAAATATCTTTTAGGCCAATCAATATTATATTACGTTTCTCATTTCCATCACCATTTCCAAATTGTACATAATGTTAAATGTTTCTATGACTTCCTTGGAATCCATCCATTGACTAAAAATAGAAAGCATAGTGTGAGTAACAATAGTCAAAATAATTTAGAGAACATCTTGACACGTTATTTTCAATCTAAAACAATATAGTATTAATTAAGGTTATTTATTGCGATCTTATATTAAATTCCTTCAAATAAGTTTGTAAATAAAATGTGAATTATTATAAGCATATACTTCAGGAGGGTCAATAACAAGAGTGATATAAGGCATGTTGTCGTGTACCCGGATTCCTTGGGTCAAGATCTAAACTCATTTTCAGAGTTTTCACTCATAGGAACATATGTACCAAATCCACCTCAACCTCTTTTCATCCAGACATGGATGTATTTTTTGGGAAACCCACATAATATTTACACTACTAAATTTTTTGGATTTTATTCTATACTAATCTTAAAAGTCTATCTTAGGGTAATGTTATCTAATAAATGTTTATCTAAATATAGTTTCCAATGTTTGTAATAAACTTCCTCTGATACCAACTATAACGTCCTGAACCCAGTTACCCTGAGTTGGCGCATTATTATATAACATTTTCATGATCACAAGAGATCAAGTCTCAAAAGATCGATTAGTTTAGTAGCCATGGAAGTACTAGGTACATACATAAGTTTTACATTATATAATAAAAAAACAACAATGTGTCCCCTTTGAACACACTCATATCCCTTAACCTATCCCTACAAGTCAAACATTATATACTTCTTTACACCTGGAAAATGAAAACCTAAGAAATTGGGGAGCTCAGATTATCAGTAAGGAGAACAATATTGCTGAAATTATTATAATAAGCATAACCATTTAAGGCAATGTATAATTTTAAAACACAAGCCATTTAAAGTTAAACTTCAGAATAATATGGAAAATATAAATCAAATAGTTCCATTTAATTATTCACATCAACATTCTAATAGTATAATTATCAAATGTAAAATCAATAGCTAATTTTATAATGCTGGAATTCATAATGATGGACATAATAACCACATGTGAGATGCTTGTATTAAAATAATTGAGGTAATAAAAAAATTATAATATCATGAGAATCAAGGGGTTCATGATATATTATGTCAAAGTACAGTATATACACCATATAAAATTGAATTTGTGGACAACAACAATGAAGTCTAAATGGAATGTAAATTGAGTTGAAATCCATTATAAAGATAGTATCCTTTTGTTAAGTATAAATCCATGAAATAATTATGTGTGGAAAATATAAATACACTCAATATGATTGGATATTTAGTATAAATCAATCAAAGTATATTCACACATATTCTTGTAAAAACAACACCAATGACTTGGATGTTTAAATCAATGAATTGAAATTGAGTTAACATTACCTTTTTTGAAGTTCATATCGATGACATGAGAATTTATAAATGGAGTGATTATGTGTTTCAAAATTATATACACACAAAGGGGAGTGGAAATTACTAAATAAATAATTATATAGTGATTTCACACATAATCTTGGTGTAAAATAATCAATAATGATTTCGTAAAACCCAATGAGTGGAAATTGAAATTAGGATTTCCCTTAAAAATTTGTTAACTTACAAAACCTAAACCCCATGAAATAAGGATAATACAATGAAGAAATCAATACACATAAATTAAATTATATTACACAATGAATACAATCACTAGCAGTATATACACCACACAAAAGGTAATCGTGGGAAATATAGAATGAATATCACGGGAATAAAAAGTGAGATGAAAACCCCTTACCTTTTCTTTTTATTTAGTCGAGGGTAATTTAACCGATTTTATGACAGTTAAATCATTGTTATTAAAGTATACAAGAACCACAAACCTAAATATGATATCATATATGATCTTGTCATGTTTTTTTGTTAATAATATATCAGTAGTATCATTGTTTCAGGTGTTAACTGATTCGTTTTCCTTTTTATGTTTTTCTATGTAAGTCATTTTTGTTATGGATATGAAGTTTTTAATATCTATATAGAATTATATTAATTTTATAAAAAAAATTAATAATAAAATAAAAATAATTCTTGAATGGTTATGATTGGGAATGAATCTTATTGCGTCTGTGGAG
The DNA here is from genome assembly GCA_963277665.1 of Viscum album. Taxonomy (NCBI): domain Eukaryota; kingdom Viridiplantae; phylum Streptophyta; class Magnoliopsida; order Santalales; family Viscaceae; genus Viscum; species Viscum album. Next base: position 1,423,551,608 of record OY728141.1, on the reverse strand, counting down.
ACAGTAATCTGTACGTACGCACGAGAAACAATATCATTCCATTTATGGTGAAATTGTATGTAATTGGATGGTATATTATATATAAAGAATCATTAACATGTTTTATTTATTATTTACTTAAATTATACACATTATTATACCCCTCCAAATAATGAAGTTTTGAATAAAAAACTACACCGCGGCGTGGAGACTGTACGCCGTATGTATGCACATATGATGAATTTTTCATTCAAAGGATGGATAAAATAATATATATAGTTGTACCATATTTATAATAACATTACAGTATGTATAAGGTACTGGAGTTATTATTTTTTTATAGAAACAAAAAATAAATATGAAGTGTAAGAAGAAAAATACTTTGAAAGAGGTGATGAAATCATTACCTCTTCTTCAGGTGATTACTTTTGATTTGATCAAAAGGGCTTGTTATGTTGGATTTATGATAATATTAAGGCCTCTAGTTTGAATTGAGGGTAGTTGGGAGTATATTTGAGTAGGGTTTGGCTGAGCCAAATGGATGTGGAGGTGTGAAATTATGAGAAGGTGAAGTACCCTTTTATAAGGGAGGTGAGGGCTACATTAGAAAAAACATAAAATATTATTTTATTATAAAATATTTTTCAGTTTATAATGGATCCTAAAAGATTTATTTCTACGATACAGTGGGTATGAGTCTAAATCTTCTCAACCAATAGGTTATAGACACGTTTAGGTCACCAAATAGACCATATCATTTAGATTTAACTCTTAGTTAAATAGTTTAAATTTTACCATGTATTCTTGTATTAATATAATACAAGGTTAATAAACATACAATAAAATGAAAAGAGAACCTAAAGTGGTTAATTAATGAAATATATAACCTTATTTATGTCCTTTTTCTAAGACATAGATTTTTAGGAATATTATATAAATTAATAATATATTATTTGTTTTAAAAACTCACTTATGTCAATTTTGACAAAATTTGGTATTTTGTTTTTGTGAAAGTCATAATAAAATTATCACTTCGAAACATATATATTTAATCAACACTAACATGTTTTATTACCCGATAATAATATTTTAATGCATTAAAATTCTCTATTTACATTTATTTGGATATTTATAATATCAATTATTTTAATATTTCATTAATAAGGTAATTACTGCTTCACCAATATGTCATAAAAACATTTAATTATTAAATTTCTAAAAATTATAAATAAAATAAAATTATTTAGGAATTATTTTTATATTTATAATGATTATTTATTGTCAAATTTATCTTCTGTGTAACATTATATTAAAAATTTCACAGTTATGAAAATTTGAAGTGATCACTTTTAAATATTCATCAAATAAAACAAAAATAAATGTCTTTATCTAATAAAAATGGATTAAAGAGGATCATATTTAATTCGTAAGGTTTATTTTGGAAGAAATAAACCTATCAAATAGAATTAGTACATGTGTTAGGGTAATTATAATATCATTTTTAACTTTAATTACCCTATTACTTTTAACTGTGGTAAATAAAATTCAGAAGTTACTTTTTACCAAAAAAAATTTTGATCTTAATGAAGAAAATTTTAGATACAAATTTCATCCCCTTCTCTTTGGTTTTTGAAATTAAATTCATAGAATCCATAAAATAATGTTTTATGCAAATGTGCAAATCTGCCTTGTATGTGGGTAAAAGACGTTAAAAAGTTAAATAAAATTTTATATGTCTAATATTAATATAAAATGTCTAATGAATTTCATTGGACTAATATAGGTATTATGTATATTCTTTACATTAAAATAATTTTAAATAATAAATAATTATTTAAATAAAAACGTCTGTATTTATGTACTATGTAGTATTTTCACTATTCATCAAAAATTGAGTGTTTTCAGAAAAATACAAAAAATTAATCCTTAGAAAATTTAGGTATTCCGCATTCAGAACATTATCTATTTTAAAAAATTCAAAATATATAATTTTAAATAATTAATTTAAAATTAATTTCAACTATCAAAACCAGAATGCAGGTTTTTGAGAAGCAAAAAGTATCAAAAGATTGATATGTGCTTATGTCGAATTTAAATTTAAAATTAATTCCAATGACCAAAATTGGATTAAATGATAAAAATAAAATCTAATTATACGTAAAAACCATTTCAATTTATACTTTTACACAATAAATTATTTTGATTAAAAATGTTGTTTTCAGTAAAAAAAATTTTTTTTACTACTCAGCATTCTATAAATGTTATTAGAAAAACACCAAAAATTTATCCAAACTAGATTTTTATGTCCCATTTGTAAAGAAGTATTTAATTTCATCATATTTAATACAGAAAGGTTTCAAATATTTTATTTAAAAAGGGTTCCCCATTAAATAGAGGAAAAAATACATTTTTTTGAAACATATATCTTTAATCTAAAATATTTAAATTATCCCTATATTATGTCTGAGAAACACAAAAGATGGATGTTAAAATTATATGGGATATATATAAAATTCAAAATATGGTTATTTCTATTCATAACCTCTTTTTAAATGGCTATTTGGATAGGTTGTGGTGTGCTTGAACTCAATGGTGTTTACTTCACACACTATCGTATTATTGAAAGAGAAACGTGTCGTGGATACTTGAGGTGTTACACACATTAACCAATTCATGGAATCCCTAACGAGGAGAAGGATTGAGTTAATAATGAGTTTAGTTAATGGAGACCACGTATGAAAGTAGATTCATTCTCTTACATTTTAATAATGTTGGAAGAATTAGTCATGGGAATATCTAGTAAGTATTAGAAGATGTTTTGAGTGTGTAAAAGAAGGAAACAAAGAATGTAATTTCTAAGGAAAATATATTTTCTTTTACCTAGATGTATGATAATAATGGTCTCCCTAGGTTATCATCAATTGTTGAATGTTTTAAATGTGGAATGTATGTCGAATATGTAAATCGATGTCCTAAGGGGAAGAATCATTAAGAGAATAATTAAGGTTGTATGAGTAATCATATTTTTATTTATGATAAAGTGACTATGAATGTTATATGTAAGAGAAGAAGTATTAAGGAATAAGATGATGAAGCATAAATAATTGTTTGAGAAATATTTGGGTTGATGGAAGAGTTTACATGATAAAATTATAGAATTATGAAATATATAACGATTGTTCAGTATAGGTATTTAATCATGGATTTGAAGTAATTTTTAGAATGATGGTGATAAAAAAATGTGATGTAATGTAATTGTGATATTCTGGTAAAACATGTGATTCAGCGGAAAATAATAATTAATATATTCTTGATTATGATGTTGGGTTAGATAGATTAGTTATATGAATAATTTAAATTGGATTGTAATGATTACCGTGAAACTAATTAATAATTTAGGGGAAAAGAGGTGTATGTTATCATTGGTAACATTTAAAAAATTATTGGATTTATGTAATATATTCAATAATTTGTGGTTTTATTTAAGGAATGAGAAATTATGTATGTTTTCATTATTTTTATTGGTAATTATATCTATTACCGTTATTTAATAAAAATATGACTCGGGTATTCAAATATTTAGAACATGAAAGTCAATAGCTTCATTATGATAATTTTTTGATTAATGTAATGCTAATGTGATAAATTTAGTGACATTATTTATTGATTTAATAAATTTTAATTGTTATAAGGTTAAACATTTATTGAATGGACTATTTTGAACATTGTGTGATGATTTAGATTTTGATCTATTACATCACCGTTTGATGATTTCGTTATATTGGATAACCACTCGTTACCTTTTTCTAACTAAAGATAAAATGAATTACTTACAAAACTATTATGGTTCTTCATATCTTTTAGTTTATTATGAAAAAAATTCAACATTAATTCTTGAACTAATAACAAAAGCAGAAATTTATAGAAGCACATAAGGAAATTGTTTTTATAAAATTGGATCATATCTATTAAGTATATTTCCATTATATTTTAGACAAAAAATAATTCCTTAAATATAGGAAAAGGATACCGAAACCAACTTATATCCAAATGAATTCATTTTTTTGAACTAATGGTCCCTTAAATCATCCCATATTTATGGGTTTTATGCCATTAAAAGTGTATATATGATTGAATTTCATGTGATCAAGGATCGATATTAGTCTCTATAATTATTTACACATTTCTTCTGTGTCCAAATCAATTTTACCACCTCTATTCACCTATTTTTAATGCTCATTATGAGTTACATTATGTAAACTTTATGTATCAAACCTTCCATTTTCATTGGATGTATTATTATTCATTTTATGTTTGGGTTTCTATGAAAGGAAATTCTAAATATTAAACCCCTGATATTTGAGATGAATTTCGAGGGAAAAAATCAGTTTAAGTGGTGTAAAATGTAACATCATATTTTTTTTTAATTTTTTCAATATTAAATTTAAAATTTTAGATAGAATGTGTTATATAGAACACTGAGTTAAGATACCATTACCTGAAACACTAGTTTTATCTTGTGTAACATAAAACTGATTTTTAACAAAACCATGATGTATAATTAATATTAATAAAAAATGACTATTATGTCAGGGAAATTAATAATATTTATTTAAATAGTACTAAATATATATTTAATATTATGTATATTTTTTTTATATATAGAACACACATTAATAAAAAGGTACTTAATTTTTAGAAAATTCCTTATATGATTTCAAAATACTGCTTTCTTAAAAATATGATATTTATTTCCTTCAGAGAATAATGGAAATAATATATGTTTGAGATTTTAGAAAATTAATTTGTTAAAACAAAATTAATTTTGTAAATAAAAATAAAAAAATTAACTTAGGGATAATTTGGGATAATTTTGTGAAAGGATTCATCTTTTGATAAAAAGTGAATCATTTTTATTTTGATTTGAAAACTATTATATCATATAAATTTATTATAATGTTAAATTATATTTCAAATTAGTTCCAAAGTCACAATATTTTAATTATAAATATATTAATAAAATTTATATAAAAATAATATATTTTGTAATGAATTTTTAAATAAAAACTCATTAAATTTGTGAACCTTTTCTCTTCGAAAAAATATTTTATCATTGTATCTCTCAGATTAATATTAAATTTAAAATTTCTACATCAGTGAATGTAATATAAAGAGAAGTATTAAAATATTTTAATCATAATAATTTATATTATATAATAATTTAAACATAAATATTGAGTATAATTTTTAGTGGAAACATTTAAAAACTAATTGAATGATTTACGATAAAATGGGGTTTTGTATGTTAGATGGGATTATGTTAAAAATTACATTACACAACCATATGATTTGAAATTATTATATTTAAAATATTGAATAATTAAATTTAAAATAACTATTAAATAGATTTTTATTTTAGGCTTAATGATCGATCTCCGATGTAAATGAAAGGATTCTTGTTTCAAATGTAAAAAAGTAAAATGGTAAATCTGAGAAAACATAAAAAACTACATAAGGAGGATACCCAAGGAAGAAGTATCATTTTTTATGAGTTTTTAAAATTATTTATTCCTCCACCACAAAAATTTATTATTACACCATAATTATATAATAATAAAAATTTTATTACATATACTACTTTGTTTTTATTTAAATTCCATAAAATTTGTTACAAATTCATATATCATCTGTATAGGGGACTACCACCTCACGAATCAATGTCGTTTTTTCCATTACTATATCTCATGGTTGGTTATTACTGTCCTCCTTTAGTTTTAAGGCTAACAAATCATGTTTAATAATGATTAATCAAGTAAAATATTGTTCACTCATGATTAATTATGTTTACATATAAGATTAATCTATTCTGTTTTCTTTTTTAATAATAAAAAAGATTGAAAAAATATAACCAACTATGAGTCACCATTAAGGTGGACTTGTTTTCACTATTCAGGTTGAGTCACCGTTAGGCAAGACTCACTAATGGATGGCTCATTGATTACAAAAAATTGGCTATGTATGATCTATTAGTAATAAAGACCTACTGTTAATATGTCTCACTATCAAACGTCTCTCAATCTAATGAGATGATGAATTGTTATGAAGGATAAGACATTTTTTTTCAACTTACTGACAAATTCATTTACAAATTTTTCCAATAAATGAGTTAGCAACCCATCGATAAACCAACATAGATACCGACCAATGTCAAGAATTTTTACAAAGTTTGATATGTCGATAACTGAGTCGCCATTAAGAAGACATACTATCAGAGAGACTTACTATCCCTGAGTCACCAGTACTTGAATCATCAGTCCTAATTATAGAATGAAATATATATGAGACACTGTTCATAATACACTATTCCTAAGACACCAAAATAAGACACCACTCTGATTAACTAATTCATTTCCCAATCCATGTCATCATTCATAAGACACTATTCACAGACAAAATCACTTATTTTATTGACATTTATATTCAAATTCATTTTTAATTGTCCTATTTTTGAATCTTACTACTTGTATTTATTATAATGACATTGTCTATATTTTATAGATATTAATTAATTCTATATCAGGCTGCAGTATGAGGTATGAGGTACATAGATGTTATCGATATAATGATTCTTATCAGCTATAGTGTATAATGAAAAATCTTGATCAAAGGATAATTCATCCATACTATGTGTAGGGAAGTCGTGCACCTAAGGGAAAACTCGAGAACTGCTTAATTTGGAAACATGAAGAAACTGCAGAATACCCAACATGAAGAACACTTTAAAAAAATTATAAAAGGAGAAGAAAACTATGAGGGAATCAATACCTCACTAGAAAAAATATATGAAGCTCTCATGGCACTCTATTTTGTTATCTGTTTTGAGAATTTGACTCATGCTTCATTACAACATAACTCTTAAGTGCTGCAAGCTGCATTTCTAATTACATTGAGAATTCTAAATATATTTTCCCTATTTTTTCTCTTTTTGTATATTATTTTTAGATTATGATTAGGGTGTGTCTCTATGATTTATGAAAAAAAAAACATAATCATAAGAATAACCGGAAGATACATAGTTACCATCACAAACAATCCTTTATTCCTTACACACCCAAAGATAATAATTGAAGAGGTCCCTGCAAGGTATGTTTAGTTTTTTACTCCTCCAAAAATAGTGGAAATGATCTAGATGACCTTGAAAATTTTATGTTATTTTTACCTAGATCTACTATGTTGATCAAAGTATATTTATATAAATTATATACTGGAAGGTGATCACTATGTGTAGAGGATTAAGACGCTTCTTAAGACTATCCCTTTTGTTGATTTTTTTTTTCATTTCAATGTTCCATTTTCACAACATTATCTATTCATAAAGGAAAAAATTTCTTTCACTTGGAAAGTTAATCATAGACAGTGTTTATATTATAATTCTCTTTAGTGTAAGAATTACAAAAGATAATATAATAACTCATATTATTTTAACGTATAAATAATCACTCTTTGAGAAATACATCAAATAACCAAACCATTTATAAATAAATGACTTTGTATAACTAGTTGGTTTTGTATTCAAAATTTGGGACTTTAAATAAATATTATATATATATTTTTTTATAGGAACTTTATTCACCCCCACTTGAGTGTAATAATCTGTCCAACAATTAGTATGAGAGGGACATTTATTTTTTATTTTAAACAATTTCAAATCATTTCATCTTTGATTTTAGTTGTGTTTCATAATATCAAATGTTTTGTCAATTCAAGGTTTAATGTTATTTAAAACGTTTTTTGACCCTTTAATATGGATAATTGATAAGAAGGTGCTTCTAAAAATAGACCTCCCTATTTTAATGCCACAAATTTTTATCAGTGGAAAATCAAAATGAAAATGAATTTAGAAATAATTGCTTTTGAAATCTGATATGCTATTATCAATGAATATAAAATTCCTTCTATTACTAGAAACACCTGTGATGACCCAATGAAGGTATCCTATAATAATAATTGAATATATATGAATTCCATATATTGTTATTTAGGTGATGAATAATTTAATATGATTTAATCATGTAAAACTACATTTGAAATTTATGGTACATTATATTTTTCACATGAAGGAACCACTAAAATTTATGAAATGAGGCTCAACCAATATACTATTAAATACGATAAAATCAAAATGAAGCATGAAGAACATATTTTTTACATTTAAATCTGGTTCAATGAGATTTTAAACATGATGATCTCCCTGGGAAAGAATATCACTACAAAAGAATAGATCATGTTAATCATGATATGTCATTCAAAAAGATGGAGAGTGAACTCATTATCAATTAGAGAATATTCTGACATTGAATCATGACTTGTAAAGGTCATGGCTAAAAAACTAATGTTTTACGAGTAAGAGATAATGATCAATAGGGAAAAGGTTGATGAACTTAAAAGAATGTCAGTATATTTCAAAATCACAACATCTAAAAAAAGTAAAAATTAATGTTACAGTTTAATGTTTCAGCAATGGGGATTCATAAACTAATAGAGATTAAGAGATAGATCAATTAGCCTGGATTTTTAAAAGTATTTATAGAAATAAGTTCTTTATAAATCCTACATATAGTGGAAAGTATAATAATGGTAACTAGAGAATGGATTGGGAATGAAGTGATAATACCAATCAGATAGTATGATGTGGATGCAAAATAAAAGGACATGTGAAGGATGATAGTACAAAGATACAGTATAAGAAGAAATATTAGGGAAGGGATATATTGTACAATAATTCAATGAAGGATACTTGGAGTACTTATTAGGACACCTCTAGTGAATCTTAATCATCTCATGATGAAAATGGTGAAAAAGAAAATATTAGTTTTATGAAAAACTTATCAGGGGTAACCATAGTATCTCTTTCATATAATTATTATTATTCAAGAGAGCAATCTAAATCTGACAATTCTAAAAATATTACTAATGAAGGAATGTTTGGATACAATAAAATGATTTAGGATTACTAAAATGAACCGAAAGAGAAATATAAATCTCTCAAGAAATAGAATTCCCTTTATGATATTGTTATCTTTTAAGTCATTATAAGAAATGTTAAGAATTATCAACATAGGTATGAGAATAATAAACATAAATAAACTAATTATAAATTAAAGAAGGATATAGATAAATTTAAAATAGTAAAGATAACATAGTTCATATTCTTAGAAAACTAGTTTATCCTAATTATACTTCTGGAATTGGTAATAAACCATGAAAATGAAGTTTTTTAAAACCAAATTTGTATACAAATTTGGGAAAACTAGTTTTATTCTCAAATCAATGATTTTTTATTTGAAGTTACAATGATAGAACATATTTTATTGATTCTTGTTCTTTTGGACATAATAATGTTTAATTTTCTAAAACATTAAAAACTATTTATTGGAAACCCATGTATAAAATGTGGGTTAAAAATCCATTAATTAAGAATATTACTGGACACATGAAAATCTGGGTACTAAAGACTTTTCATTCATAAAATATTTTTATACGAATTCTTTTTGATGATTTCCTATATGAATATATTTTACTTGGATAGTGAGAGTTCAAGATACATTATAGAGGAATACTATAACATCAAGAACCTCATAATGTTGGGTGGTGGTCATGTTACATATGGATAAAATGCAAAAGGGATCATTATTATCCTTGTCCAAATTGGTAACACTAACTATACTTTAATTTCAAATGTTATTTTTTTGATGTTCAAAAGTAAAAATGATTAAAATCTCATAATTTTGTGAAATCAGTTTCATATTAAATTTAAAAATTATTCATGAAATTTTTTTATTTATATAAATGAGTTAGTCTTTATTACTTTTATAAATGAAAATTTTTATGCTATAAATTGGGATTCCTTATTTTTTTGACTTTTTCTTTCCAAAGTTAATTTAATAAAGAGTATTGGATCTGGCATAGGAGACTAGGCCACTATAACATTAACTTTATTATAAATCTTACTAGAGATGGATTAATAAAGTATCAACCTAAACAATTGTTTAAAAATGATAAAGTCTATAATCATTTTCAAAAAGGCCTGTAACATAAAATTTCATTCAAACCAAAAAAATAATATTCAACTTCTAAACCTATTGTGTGGGTTCACATGGACTTTTTGGGCCTTTTAGAGTTTCATGATTAAGTGTGAATCACTATGTCTATGTTCTAGTAGATTAATTTTCTAGGTATACATGGACATTATTTTTAGCTCAAAAAGGGCGGTTTTTTTCTATTCCAAAAAAGTATGATTGATAAATGGAAAACATGAGATGAATAGGAATTAAATATTTAAGAATTCAAAAAGTTCATGAGTTTAAAAATCAATAATTTCAATCCTTTTTCTAACAAAATGTGTATAGTCATAACTTATTTACTCCAAAGACACCCAACAGAATGTATTTTTAGAAAGAATAAATTGAACCATAAAAGTAATAGCTCATACTATGCATAGTGAATATGATCTACATGTTTATTTTAGGATAGATTCATTAAATACAACTAGATATATATTTAATGGAGTTGTAATTATACCAATCAAGAATAATACTCCCTATGAGCTGTAAAAAAAAGAAATATAAGGTTAATTACTTCGATGTTTATGGTTATAATGTATTAATTATAAATACAAATGAAAATATTCCAAAAAATTCCACAATAAGTGATGATGGAATTTTCTATGGTGATTCAATCTCCAGAGAAGCCTATAGAGTGTTCTATAAGAGAACCAAAAATGTGGAACAGTCTATTCATATAAAATTTGATGACACAAATCCACATGATTCAAAAACATCATCATAAAATTTTGAGGATAATATATCGAATCTAGGAATAAATGAAGGATTTGATGATTTTTTTGTGAAACATAAAAACAGTTCTATTAAATCTCTAGATTCTGAACAACTAGAACACAAACTTCTAGATAAACCCAAAGTGACATGTCCTTATTTTACTAGACCTGTTAGGAATCTTAAAAATCATACATTAGATATTGTAGTTAAAGACATAGATATAGGAACACAGACTACAGCTTCTCTATGAAATGAGGTTGAACATTAATTCTTTTTGTAACATCATGAACCTAAGAACATCAATAATGAAATAATTTATTAATTTTGGATGATGATTATAAATGAAGAGTTTAATTAATTTGAATGTAATAATGTATGGAACTTTTTTGATAGACCACAAGACACCTTGACCAAAAAACTATGTTGGGGTTTAGAAACAAAGTGGATTAATCTGGAACTATAGTAAGAAATAAGGCAAGACTTGTTGTACATGTTTATGTCAAGAAAAAGGTATAAAATATGAAGGTTCTATTTCACCAATACCCTAAGATTAATCAATTATAATACTTTCAGATTATGCATCACATATTAATTTCAAACATTATAAAATGGATGTAAAAATAAAATTTCTGAATGGTTTTATAGTTTAGGATTTTGTTGTTAAACAAACCCTAGTTCTAAACATCCTCATATTCAAAATCATGATTTCAAATTATAAAAAATCATTGTTTTGTTTAGAAAAAACCCCAAGATCTTGGTATGATAGGATCAACACACTTCATATTTTTAATGGTTTTTATAAAGGTACATATGATCCTAATCTTTTCATTAAAGGATTTTCAAAATATTTTTTCGTCTTTAAAATATATTTTTTCTGACATTTTATTGTTTTATAAAAAAATTATATATTTATTAACATTTTAATATTGATGAGAAATTAGTTTTAAATGAGTTTAATTGGGGAACTCAAATTATTTCTTGTATTTTAAAAATTTCAGAACAAGGAATGTATTATTTTAAAAGTACGAAAATATAAAATTTCAAATCATCTTGTCTTGGATAGAACTAAAATTAGTGATAATCATATGAATAACACCTATAAATTTGATCATGATGGATGTAGAAAATCATTAGATCAAACCAATTATAGATGTATGATTGGAAGTCTTATTTACTTGACTTCTATCCAACCATGTATTATGTCATGTGTTTGTATGTGTACTCATTTTAAAAAATATCCTAAAGTGTCATAACTACTTGTTGTTAAATTAATTTTCAAATATATAAAATATAATACCATTATAAGATTGTTCAATCATAGAATACAACTATTTCACTTAGTTAGTTATTATGATGATGTTTTTGGAGGTTGGATGTTAGATAGAAAAAGAACCACTAGAACATGTCACTTTTTGGTAATATCTCAAGTTTAATGTTGCAGTAAGAAAAAAAATATGTTTCATTATCTACTACCACAGTTGAATATGTAGATGTTGGTTGTTGTTGTGCTTGGATTTTGTTGATGAAACACAGTTTACATGATTGTGGATATCAATTTAGACATGTACCTATAAAAAATGAAAACCAAAGTGCTATTAATTTTTTTATGAACCTAGTATATCAATAATAATCAAATAGTATTAATGTAAGACATCACAATTTGAGACATCGTTATTAAAAAATGATTTAACTCTTTAATTCATTGTCATAGGACATTAGATTGATGATATGATTACTAAGAAATTAAATTATGAGAGAATGAGTTACATCATACATGAGTTTGGGATGATCAATTTTTACTGACTATATATTGAGTGACTCTCTCTTCATGACTATCCATTGATGACCCACATTTGATGACTCACCATTGATGACCCAACATTGGTGATTCACCATTTATGAATCACCGTCGATGACTCATCATTGATGATACAACATTGATGACTCACCATTGATGAATCACCATTGACAGATCACTATTAGGAATCATCATTGTGTCTTAACATTATTTTTATAGAATTTTTTTCTCGATCTAACTTATAATTGTAATTTTATTTATTTAACTTTATTTTATAATACATTTGTGATTAATTGTTTTAAAATACTTAAATGAAAAAAATATAATTGATCTGAAACACATTTTCATTCACACAGTCTTTCTCTCGAACCATTCGCTACCAAACCTATACATCCTTCTTCCCTCAAACTGAACCATTCGACACTTTCAAATGGATCGAGTGAAGAATTTTCCTGATATGTCTATTGAAAATTTTCATCCTTCAATGAAACAAAAGGGAGAATTGAGTGATCCTTAACCCAAACAAATTAACCCTGATCTTTCCAAAAAATGTCCAATCCACAAAAGGATGTGCATGTAGATTGGTTGTAATCATGTAATACTATCGTGTTAAAAGTGTTAGAAGAACAATTTTGGATGGAGTGATTCCCCGACAAAATATGCCTCTTTATCCCAAGTTAGTTCATGAATTCTACATGTATTTAAAATATATTCTAGAGGGAATAAATATTCTATTGATTTAGGATTTGAAAAATGGAAAAATGATTTACTTTTCTTCTATGTCTGGGGATATATTTATAAATACACCTCATGAAGGAAATTTTGAAGATTATCAATGTAGTGCTCCTCCTGCCAGTGATATGTTTCATTCTGAGATAGCATTAACTGAACTGAACAGTGCTAAAATTCATAGAATATAAATGGGACTATAATTTGATGAAGAATAAAGTAATTGTTTCATTTTTCTAGCATCAATTATGATTAAGGAAAATGAATTTTTCCTCTTTAAAAGATCCAGAAGTTTATTTTTTTTATTTGATAAAATAATGACTGAAGATCAAATTTTACTGATACCTTATGATTCATATGATTGGGATGATTAAGCCTCACTCTATGTCAAACTCCCTATTTCATTCAAGGATGATTTCTACAATGTTGAAAGTTAAATGAGTTGTCACTACAGATAAAGAAAATGTGATAGATTTTTGTGGTTTTGTATCAAAATAGATATACTAAAAAGGTTGATGATAAACTAGAATCCATAAAATGAACATTTGGTTGATGATAATGTGAAACATTATGATGAATTTGATCAGTTAAACACCACACAATACTAAAAAACATGGATAAATCAAGTCTAATACTAGATGATGTTGTTGTGTATTCTGATGAGGAAGATATTGTCGATGAGTCGGATAAAGGGAAGGAACAACCTCTTGAATAAAAAATTGACCTAGATATTACAGTAATCCAAGAAATAATTACTTTTGAATATTATAGTCCTCCAAAAACTATTCCTTCTAGATAATATCTTCTAGATGATGATGAGGAAGAAGAAACTAAACAATTTAAGGATGATGAAATTGACAGTAGATGTGTCAGTGAAGTGGAATAAGAGAATAATGATGTGAAATATGATGAAGGAGAGGAAGAAAATGGAAATCCAAAATACGAAGAAGAAGAGGAGGATGAGTCTGGTGAAGAGGAAGAATGTTATGTTTATTAGGAAGAAGATATAGAAGAGTCATGTTTCAAAACCTCTATATATGGCTAAAATATTTAAATGGAAAAGAAACCATTAATGGTACCTTAGGAGGCCCAAAAAAAAATTTTATATGTGCAATATGTTCCAAATATTTAAATTCAAGAACACGTTTATTCTAAAATGAAACAACCTATTTATAGGGAATCCCCTTTTGAGGGGGATAAATAGTATAAGAGAGTAAGAGTTGACACCCATACTCCTTATGATTAGAATTTAGTAACTATATGGTATAAATACCCTAGATATATAACATTGATATTGGACTATACATATAGAGATGATGAGGCATCTAATCATAAGAGATCACCAATTGAAGAGTTGGATCATGATTAGATAGATCTTATTGAAACATATCATGATTCTAGTCCTTCTCCTTCGGTTGCACCTATTCCATCTAACTATTTAATTCAGAATGATCTAAATGTTTTTAAGAATATATGTGCTCAGCTATTAATGGTATCCTCCAACCTCAACCTTCACTTGTGTCTCATATTAGTGGAATATATTATTTAATTCTTGAAGAGATATTTCTCTTTTATATTCAACCTCAAATGATTTATAATATTGAAGAAGTACGAATGGATAATAAAATATTAATTGATGGGATATATGTTCTTATTTCAATTGTTAAAGGGATGTATTATGAGTATAGAGAGTCTATAGACAAGGTAGGGAAAAACATTGGAGGCACTATTTATAAATCTTATGTGGATGATACTCCTCCTCCTCCAAATCTTATTCTGGCTATTTAAGAGATTAGTTATCAAATTTGCAGTCAACAATGCCTCAACCATTACTACTCCTGCACAGCCTTCTCATAGTGATATTATCAGAAAAGTGATACGAGAAGAGATTCAGTCATGGTTGACTAGATCATATTAAGAAAGACTATGAAAAATAAAAAAATAGTGATAATGTGAATGGAATGGTATAGTTTTACATGAAATTTTCAACTAAAATTCATTAAGAGATCACCAAGAAAGTAGATATCTAATTTAAAAGGATTTGAATAAAAAATTAGTTGGATAGTTACTTCATGTACTTGGATGAAATTTTGAGGATAACTCATATCAACCAAGCATTCCTGGAAAAAGTTAGACAACTCAGGGAGCTAACTCATATCTTTCATAAGTTCATAGTATAATATGGAATGTTTTATAAATTCCATG
Organism: Viscum album; assembly: GCA_963277665.1. Lineage (NCBI taxonomy): Eukaryota > Viridiplantae > Streptophyta > Magnoliopsida > Santalales > Viscaceae > Viscum > Viscum album. The sequence goes on along the minus strand of OY728141.1, from coordinate 1,423,536,059 downwards.
GACAAAGTTCTAAAGATTATTAGGGATTTCATTAACCATTTGAAGCCCTACATGCATGTATAGAGTCTAGCTATTGTAGCACTAGAGGCATTTCTTATTATACATGAGACAAAGAAAATAACTACATGTTAAATATACAAGTCATACCCTAGAAGAAAAACATGATAACTACTGACTGTGGAAACATGAAGAAACTAATGATTACCCAAGACGAGGAACAATTTAAAAAAACAAAATATGAAAGGAGAAGAACTCATCAGGCACATCAACTCCTCACTAAAAACAGATGACTGAATATCTCATGATACTCTATATTTCTATTTGTTTTTATAAGTATACTCAAGTTGTATTCCAACATAAATTCCCGGACTCACAAACTTCATTCCATGAACATAGACCCTTATAACTCTATTCTCTCTAATTTTGTTCGACTTGTGTACTATTTTTACATTTTCTGCTCTGTGTGTATATCAGTTTTATGAACACACACTAAATCCTGTGAAAAAAATAGAATATACCGAGTTATCATAACAAAATGTCTTTCAGACCTTACACTCCCATACATAACCATGTAAGTGGTCCTTCTGAGGCCTATTTTGTTTTGTACTCCCAAAAAACTATAGAAGAGGGATTGTTTACTTGGACAATTTTATGCTATTTTTACCACAATACAACGTTTTTTTCATTATTTATTTATATAAACTACTTTGTGGATGGTGATCAACAAGTGGAGAGGAAAAATTCTATGAATAAGACTTAACCGCTTATTTTAAATCTGTTATGCCTTTCAAGGTTCAATTTTCATGACATGATTGATTCATAGAAGAAAACAATTCTTTCACATTGATAGTTAATCATATATCATGTTTATATTATAATTTTCATTATTTGATTGATTTAAAAAGATAAAATATCAATGCATATTTGTTTTAACTGATAACTAATCACACGTTGATAAATCATTGAAATAAAAAAATCTATTATAAATATACTAATTTAGTTTACTAGGCCATTTATTATTTAAAAATTTTGCGACATTTAAATAATTCCTTTTGATAGAAATTTTTATAAGAAAACTTTTCACACCAATAATAATTTTCTGGATATGAACAATAGGTATGATAAAGGATATACAGTATATAAATTATATATATAATAATTATAACTTTATAGTCATTAAATATCTTATATACCTTCTTTACATTACATATATATGGCATATGATAACATCCTTCATGTGTAAAGAGGACTATCACATCTCAAAGTGAAGGAATTTTTTTCAATAAGGGATTAAATAGAATATAATAAGGATATAGAAAATTAATGTATGTGATATAAAAGAAAGAAATATGATATTAATTAAAATTTTATCTATGATAAAATATAATATATCATTTTCTTTCTTATATTTTCACTAACTGAAATATAATAACATCTCTCATGTACATGTGGACTACCAACATCTCGAAGAGATGTGACTCTATCTTTTCATCACCACACCTTATAGATGATATGTATAAGTATATGTAAATATATAATATTTCACTGATTATATTATGATAATTATATATTGATAAATTATTACTTACCTCATTTCCATAATTATCATTCAAAAATGGAATGAAACATTTTTCCATAAATATGGCCTATAGTCTCCAAGAATGATATGTTTTTTTCTATAACATAATTTTATGGATCACTATAAATACACATATACATAATATATATGATATTTTTATCATGGATAACACTCTAAAGATTATTTGACCATGATCAATGTAGGAGTGCCAAAACAATAGAAAAAATATGAATAATACAGGGGTATTACTTGAAATGTGATTTTAACACGGAATAGTTAACAAATAGAAAATTAGAGGACTAAAGTATATCCTATATGGTATGATATATTTATGTATTTTCATATAATAGATTTATAATAATCATAATTTTATTATTCTAGAGTTTAAAATGTGTTTGAAGTAAGTCTAGACATAAGGAAAGGGATTTCTAGTCTCTATTTTATTTCTGCGATACATATGAAATTCCATCACTCTTATCTATTTTATTTTGTATATATTCCAAATTTGAAAAAAAAATTAGTTAGATAAATATATTTAATGAAATTTAATGTTTCATTTGATTTTATAATTTCTTGGGTACTATGATTGAAAATATTACTAAAGTAGTAACTGATTTATGTGTCAATATTTATTCGTTGAAATTTATATAAAGTAATAATCATATATTATTTTATGATTTCTATATACACCACAATTTTATTTTAATTTCTTGAATTTAATTGGGGTAATTATTTTATATGTTTTATGTAACATTATATTTCATGGGGATTACAATCCAATGCTAGAAATCTAGTAATTATAATATTAATCTATATAATCTTTTTTTGGGATTGTTAATGTTTATATTTCAAATAGAAACATATTATGATCCATATATCATGGAACTAATTAAATTTATTCTCATCTATTTATTCATGATATTTCTATTTAATATTACCATTTCCATCGCATTGGAACTTAAAATAATTGCAAATATGTTCTTAAGAAGAATCATTTTTATTTATCTATTCTTTAAAAGGTTGTTTTCATCCAAATCAATGTTTCATTAAAATGTGTGTGAAATTCATAAAAAAATTTATTAATTAAAATTTTTCCCAAGTTCAAATTTTTACAAAATTGATTGATAGTAATTTTCATGTTGTATTAAAAAAACATGTTTCTAATTTATCATAAATGTGAAAGGAATATTTTTTTTAAAATGTTCGACATGAAAAAAAAAATTATTTTCATGAAAATTATTTTTTAATAAAATTACTTTATATGGTTTCAGGGTTACTTTAAAAGAAAAAGGATATTTTAAATGTTTTATTTTTAAAAATAATTCATTCAAAGTCGGAAGGACATTTTAATCAAGAATTGATTTAAATGATATTTAGAGATTCATGAATATGTTTTAAAAATATATTTTCAATGAATTTTTTTTCATAATTTTTTATGTTATATAATTTGTTTTTAAAATTTGAAAATCTATTTTACCCTAGAAATTCCCCATGTAATCTTTCAAAATCAATTTGTATCATTGATAGAATCTTTTGGAGGTACTAACTCTTATTTAGGGAGATCATCCAATGATACCATTCTTATTCTATATCTTAATGATTTATGTTTATAAGTAAAATAAGTTTATGAAAATAGTTTGTCTTAAATCGGTTAAAACATGATAAATTGATTATGAATCCTACTTTATTTTCAAAGCATTCTGTTTTGATGAAATTCTGATATGACTATGAAAAATATTTAATTTACATAGGTTTTGTTATGATTAAATGTTTACCAAACTCATTTAATTTCATGGGTTCAGATATCATGAATGGTTTATGATCATGTTCCATACATATGTTAAATTTTAATTATGTAGCAGTGGGTAAATTATAACAAAGGATAATTAGTACTGTATAACCAGTTACAATGGTATATGTTAAAACCAAAGACGGTTGGGACCTATATATCCTAAAAATTAATTAATTAAATATTTATATCTATTGAAATTGACAAGACTATAATGGGGAGTAAACTCTATTCATTAAGGGACTTTTCACGATATGATGGTCTTGGGAGTGAACATTAATACCCTCTAGGTATGGTGAATGAATACTTTATACTACGAGGAAAGGTCTTCTACATTGTATGGTGGTGTGTCCCACTTAGGTCCTGTATCCTCCAAATGAGTGCCCTGATATGTTTCAACAATGAGCCTTGAATACTAAGTAAATGATTGTCTACGCTTATGTTAATTCAATAATTCTATGTCTTATTCTAATGTTACACTCTCATGACTCATACTCATTAATTAACTTGTGATTCATATCTTTTTAAATCTAATATCTATTTCTCGACTCATGATTGTAATCTTTTATATGAAAGGTTTTGTTTTCATATGTTATTTTAATGTCCTCATACAATTATTCAAACATTATATTTATGTATTTCCATTGTTTACCAATACTGATAATCTGAGATCAGCATTTCTTATTTTCTTTTTCCATGTTATAAATAATGGTTTTATGTAGGATATTTCTACAAATACAAATAATAAGAAGATCATTGTGGGAAATATAGAATATTTTTCTAGATTAAAATATTGTATACTTTGTTTCCAAAGAAACTAAACTATTACATTCTTAAAGTATAAGTTTGTGTAATGTATTGATCATTCATAAAAGACATGAAATATCCATGAATTAAGGTTCTCTATAACAGGTGAATGTATGACCCAACACATGTACTTTGACTCTTTCTAAGCCATTCTCTACTGGGTGGTACATTGGTTATGGCCACGATATAAAAGGTGGGATAGACTCCCAAATATCCATGTTCATGAATATTCAATACAAAACAAACTATTCCATTTAAGGTCATATGAAGTGCAGTACCTCTACATAGACAGGTGATCTTTTTCATCAAGAAAAATAATTAAACCACATAATATGTATTATATAGATTATTTTCTTTAAAACTATAGGTTGTGTAGTTAGGTTTTATGAACAAGAGAGTATTCATGTTCCTATTTCAATACATCTTGTTAATTAAATTATGAACCCTATCATAACTCACACATAAGTATTGATCATAGGATATATCTCACTAGAAGTCATATTTTGACCATATTCCACAGAAATCATCATCACAATCATGATACCATTTCCATATAAAAAACCGGACATGAATATGTGTATCCCACATATCATAAAAAATCAAAGTATAATATAATCACATAGATAGAAATTTGATTCAACCCACTATTTATAAACAATAAAACTGATGTAATGGTTTCATCATCATGTGTATGAAAATTCATATAATTCAATGAATCTATCAACCCAAAAAAATTAACCCCATAGAAACCATCCTCTTATCATAATTCTACACAATGAATCATGAGCATTTATTTTTTTGATAAATTTCTTATCATGTACAATAATCGTTCCAAGGAAAATGATGATCCACCAAACTAAATTAATGGTCGATGTATAATGTGTTATGAGTGGATGTGTAAATCTAAGTAACCATAAGAATTTGTAATAAAGAATACCATTCATGACCAATTTCATCTACAATGGGGAAATACAGGGGTGAAAATGATATCATTACAATGTTATATATTAAAAAATATATTTAAAAAATCAATTAAAATTTAGAAGATAGAAATCAAATGATCATGGATTTAATTGAGTAAATAAAAAAATTTAAAGAAGAATTAATTTGGTAGAAACAATGAATAAAAAAACCATACCATAATAAAGATTTTATTATATTTTGATCAAAAGTAGATGCCATTAGATTCGTCTTAATCTCCACTAAATTATACATATAGTCATCATCATTGATCAAATTCTTATTTTGAATCCATCACCACTACCACCATGTTTATAAATACCTCTAATCTACCTTATCTCTGATATTTTGATGAAAAATACATCTAACAATACTGTAACTTCATAATAATGAATAAATCAACATCGCTTAGGGATTTTCCATAGGTAAAAAAATCAAATAATTAAAATTTTTAAATAATATTATAGTGATGTTGAACACTTATGAATGTAGATGAAAATTGAACTAACATCACCCATTGATTAAAAAACCCAGTTATTGACTCAATGATCATCTTTATTATCCAATATGATGTCCCATTCAAAATAATTTTGGGTTTTGTTAATGAAACTATTTGACTCCATGAAATATTTTATTATTAACGTTACATAATTTTCAATACTAAGCGACATTTATATTCACAATCCAGATTTACCCCATGATAAACCTCATATTTTTTACAGAAAAAATCCCCAATAAAATTTTCTATTCTAAATAGTAATAGTAGATTCATTGTTTTACACGTGGGAATGTAACTGAAAGTCAAACCTCAAAATTGAAACGACATCTAATCATTTGAAACTGAGGAAATTACATTCTCCACATCATAATCATTTTAGCGTCTAAAAGAAAACATAAAGGGTTGAAGAAAAATATTTACCAGGATAGAAATTTTGTGGAATTGATAATACAATTATCTTAATACACCTTTGGAATATGGGTTATCATTGAGTTCACTATATCTATATTTTTGATGCAAGGACCCTCACATAATATTCTAATGATACTAGATTCATACCACACTGAAATAATTTTAAATAGGGGAATACATCTATATATTATATCACATAGTCAATATATTTATTTCATTCAATGGATTTACTAACTCATGGGATGTGATAAATTACATGGGTATCTAACTATCTCACCCAAATGATCACTGACCGGACAAACTGTTATTGTATTTCCATACTACCCACTATTTTGAAGAATGTTCGAGATGGTTTTTTTAGATGAAGATCCATTTATACTTCCACAACCATTCTAGGAAGTTGAATGTCTCTCTATGATGATGTTGTAAAATTTGGAATTCCAATTTATTTTCCAGATTTTCATTCAAAACCTCTTCCACAAAATATCAACATGGTATATTCTTCATTTAGGGTAACATATATTATTGGGGAAATATGATCCTTCCACTCAAATCCCAAAATCTTAATTCCATAGGGGTTTCTTTTCTCATGAAGATTTCCAAAAAACAAAAATCTTAAATTTAATATATCTTGATTGGGTATACATTACTTTTTTTGAAATATATATACATAATCTTCAATTTGAATAAAATTCTTAACATAATTCTCAAGGAATCCTCACTTATAGGGACCTGAGCTAAGAATATATTTATTTTCCAATATTTCTAGAAGATAAAAATTACATCTCCAAAATAATCATGAAATCCCAAATAAAAAAGTAATAGTATATTTGTTGAATAGTTTTATAAGAATCTTATTTCCCAATAGTAGTGAAACTTAATACAAAATCAAATCTATTTAAATCCCTCTATAAATAAATCATAGGTTATAAAAATCATCATAAACTGTGTAATAAATACCCATGTTAGGGTTATGCTCAAACACTCGGTAAGTAAAAAACAAATCCACATTTTATCATGTTTCAAATCATATTAATATGACAAAACATGAAAAATGGTTATATATTTTTTTAATATAACATATATCAATAAGGGTTATCTATAAATCATTGTAGAATTATATGTAATCCAATATTAACAAATATTTACCACTGAATATGATTCTAAGATAATAAATGTTAAATATTTTGAATAATATTAATAATATGTCATATAATTATTGAATAATTATAGTATTTCATGAAAATAAAAACAAATAAGAATGTTTCCATGTATACACACAACCGTGTGAGCATAGATTAACTATAATTATACCCTTGAACATCCTTTTTATCATGCTAAACTATGATTATATCGATACAAAAATTCATTATTTCATCAAATATAAACCATAATGAATGTATTAGAGTTTGATATAGGACCCCAACAATCAATCATCCGGATATTTTTGTTCCATTGGAAATCAATCAATCATTATATCATAATGAACCCACGGAAATAAACATATTTTTCCAAATATTTTCATACTGTATCATAAAAATTGACTTCATAAATGTAAATGGTTGATGCCCTAAAATTTAATGACCCCAAAAGAGTATTTCCCAAAATCATTTATAGGGGGGTTCATGAAAAAAATCACAATGTATATTTTCAATTAAAATTTAATAAGGAAAATGGAATCTATATCATTAAAGAGTTTTTAGAAAAATTATAACATTTTCAGAAAAGAAGATGTTACTGGTCATTTTGAAATGACATTTTCAGAATGATCACATTTTAGAAAATGAAATTAAAATTATTGGAATGTAATTATTTTTAAATAAGTCTCAACAATACTAAATTTAATGAGATATAATGTTTAAAAAGTTGTTATTGAAAACATTTATGAAAACATTTAATGTTTAAAAAATTCATGAATAATGGATATTGGAAATTTATTTATGTTTTTATAAAAGGAATGGTAATTTATTTTGAATATTATTTCAATTAAAAATAATATTATATAATTTTTCAATGAATCCGATTATTTTTATAAAGGACAAATAATTTATTTAAATTTTAAAATTTTAAAAAATGTTAATTAATGAAACATTGAAAAGATGAAATGTTTCAAGAAGAAGATGTGAAAAAAATGGAAGATAAATAATTCTAAAAATAAAATTAAATAATGTAACCTTGAAATGTAGATAATGGTTTATTAAAATAAATGAAGAGAAAAACATAAACCATTTTATTTTGGAAGGATGGAAAAATATTTTTACATTTCAAAATAAAATCATGACAATGAAACATTAAAAAAAAGTAAGAAAATATCCTTTCTAAAAAATGATAAGGGAAATATGAATTTTAATTGAAATAATTCATAATTTTATTTAATAATAATAATAATAAATAATATTGAGTTAGAAATATGGAATTAGAGGGGAAACTGCCATTAAAGGGGGAGACAATTATTTTCAATAATGATGTAACTTTTCTGGTTGATAAATAAATCACAGAGGTTGAATTTAATCAAGATAATGGTATTACATAGAGAGAAATAGAAAGAAACATTAAATATAACCTTTGAGTATAATACAGTAATATTTTAAGAAATAATTAAATGAAGTTTGTTTATAACTTAGTGAATGTAGTTGTGTTAACAAAAACCCTTACTATAATGGTGGCATAGGAATCAAATAACATGTATTGGATTCGATGAAATTGATGTTTAAATAATAAAAAATTAATAATATTAAATATAATTCAAGGAAATGTGGTATTAATATAGAATATAATTGAATTTATTGTGAGAAGTACCAATCATGTCTAATGGATCTAAAATAAAACAGAGAAACCCAAACCATATGTAACGAATTCAAATATACTACAGAAATCTAATTAATAAAAAATTACTATAACAATCACCTACTTAATAAACATATAAATATATAAATCATTTAAAAATTAATAGTTTCTATTGATTCTATACATAAATGTATGTTTGTTTTTATCTATTTTCAATATTGTGTGTGAGTTGTCTTGATCTTTTTACCTAGTTTCATAATAGCAATGTTTTTCATCATTATTCCCTCAATCTGAAATATTAAAATATTATAAAAGTTCAATTAATATATGTTTTATAATAGTTTATAAAGTTTTAATTTCATTCTGTTATAGTTACAGTCATGGTACTTTATATACAATTATGTACATGCATATTTTAATGATCATTAACAAATGAATGATATCATATTAGGTAATGTTTTTTATTTTATTTTTACCAATAATGAACCAAAATATAACCCCTATTTACTTATTTTTATAATTTATCCTCACTAATTATTTTTTCAGATTCATCTGAGATACTATATGATAAAAGTATTCAAGTAGGTGGTTAAACCAACCCGAACACGAACCTGACATTATTAATGGTGGAATATGATAATGAAAGAGCTTTATTTTTTAAAAACACCATTAATAATAAATAATGATATCATATAGATGTTTTTACAGTGGTAATTAATATTTTATGATATTATTATAAATAATAAAATCATACGATGAGAAATGAGATATGTTACTCTATAGAGGGGATGTTTTTACACGCACAAATGATGTTTTCTTTTCTCATAATGTGAAATGTTAAAGGTGATTTACAGTTATAACCCATTAATAATAAAAATAATTATATATTAAATAATTTAATCTATATTTAGTAATTAGATAATTATATTAGTGTATTCTATAAATAAAATTAAATAAATTACAAAAAAATGTACTAAAGTTGAGGACATGAGTTTTCTCTAGGATGAAAGCATGGAAATTGAGGGATTGGTGAAGCAATATAAGAACCATTTTCCTCAATATACTAATGAGAATAGAAAAAAATAAAAAATTAAATTTCAAATAAATATTGTATTACAATTTCAATCTAACAATTACAATACAAGTACATTTTATTTTATAGTTTTATATAATTAAAAAAAATCAGTAATAAATGAAAATATTATGTCCCTCCATAATATAGACACTTTATTGCAATATATAAGAATAAAATAAATCCATCTAGACTCTTTAACATCTATTGAAAACTCTCTACACAATATAATCTTATCATATTAGTATACATAAAACAATTGTTCATAACCACGAGAAAGGGAAACATAGGAAGGGTTGAACTTAAAAACCCGGTAAGGGTAAATAATATAAAAAATCATAACATGAGAGAAATGATTTATAGAATTATATTATAAAAATTTTGATAAGAATAATTAAATCATGGAATAAATAGACAATATCATCAAATTTTAAATTAAGTAGTTATCATAACATATTATCATTACATGATTGGATGGTGGTGACAACATAAACGTGACATCATAATTATAATTAAAGGTTCCCAGCTATGTTAACATAACATAGTTGGAAATAGTAATTTTATACACTATATAGATTATTGACCTCACTTCCCAAACACTTTAATATCTAGTGAGGTGGGATCATTACTCAATGCAACAAAAGGAATTTGAAATCTTGTCCCACCAGTCACCTAATGAAAATCGTAAATATATATTTCACATGGATTCAATCAATATATAATTATAATATATGGAAATAAAAAGGTTTTTTATATCCTTTTCATATGGTTCACTATAGAATCATTCTTTATTTCAAAAAAAACAAGTCATTAATAAACAAATAAAAAATAAGTTTGTAGTAATGACTTTAATCAATATTATATGTAAATACCTACCAACAAATATGATTTCAGATATATTATTTATACCATGTAGAAAATGGATATACATTTCCAAAAATATATTAACTAATCAATCTATGAATTCATAATCTAGGAAAGAATTATTAAATAATGTAATAGAACATAAGAAATTCAATTTGGAAAGGCATTGGATGTAAATATAGCATATATAGTGTTGGTCAGAGTGGACACTCAAGAGGGGGGTGAATTGAGTTCCAAGAAAAATTTCTGTTAAAAAATATTTCAATTAAAATCCCCCAAGTTGAATAACAAGACAATCTGTAGTGAATTTTTATTAGAGTAAAGGGTTAGTTCGGTTCTCAAAGATTGATTAGTTCTCAGTTAATCTAATCATGAAGATTAATTAACTTTTGAAGCTAACCCAATACTTTACAAAACATACAAACACATTCCAGATTAATAATCAAAGTATCTTTAAAATAGTTTTGTATTTCAAAGTAATTTTCAGTGGAATATAAATTATATACTGTATACTTTGAAAATAAACTAAAAAGCACAACATATATAACCAAGAGGTTCAGTCTCAAGACAAACTTGGTCCTCTTAAATTTATATATAAATTTGATCCACACCCTGGATCTAGGTTAAAAATAGTTTACAAACTATCTAGTTACTCAGACCTCTACCACTATTATTCGTGGGAAAACCAAGACAACAACACCCAAGCTGTCCAGGTCTCACTTAACCTCTACCACTATCCACAGTGGGAAACACAAGAGATAAAACAGATGTGAGTGAGGATTTAGAAATCCTCCAGTTTAGAAGAGGAGACAGTGTGTGTGTCAAATAAATAGGGTACACACACGGCTCGGATGTAAACCAATGAATCAATAAGAGTAAGTACGAATGAGTTTAGAAAAGATCTAGTGATTGGCAGTGCATCCTTGGACTCGTTGGATTCAGCACAAAAGCTTCTGAGTTTTTTTCTGATTTTTCTATTGAAAAACCGAGTGTCGTGGTTTAGCTTGGTGTTCTTCACATGTAAAGATGTTCTCTAGATTCTTCGTGTGTTATTTATTTAAGTTGGATTTCACGTATGAGACAATGCTCTCTTTGAAGATCTTGTAAACTTTTCTTCAGTTGTTCTCAAGATTTCTCTTCTATTCAGTACAGTGCACTCGTGTGTTTCTATTGTCGCATACGTATGTTCTTCAGGCACATAATTATCTAATGCAGCTTAATGTTCCTTATATTCCCCGAGCTTCAGCAATATAAATGATTTCCTTTTCATAGGTACGAGGTACGATTTCCTGTCATGCCAAAAAATATCATTAAATATTATTAATTGTATTAAAAACATCAAATATGACCGTTACAAATATTTAAATAATATTGAAAAAAAGGTTATGAAATGGTGTCACGGTAGTTATGAAAACAGTGTCTCCTTCACGATATGTCTTTCACAGTGTGTCGATCACGGTATATCTTTCATGGTGTGTCACTCGAGGTGTCTGGATGACTGTGTCTGGCTAACCGTGTCACGGTGTCTGACACTTAGGCTTAACTGTGTCCGCTTCAGTGTTTCTATTCACGATGTCTGTTTCGTGCTCACAGTGTCTGGTTTACTGTGTCAATCTTTACAGTGTCTTGTACTTATCCAAATAACTGTGTTCAAATAGAAACAGTAATATGCATAAAATGGATTGAGCTTAACCATGATACAGTATAAGATAACTTGAAATATAAATACACATGAGTAATAAGATATGTGAGATTTGTGATCAGTAATAATATTTTTAAATATAAAAGAGATTTGTAAACAGTTAGGAGATTTGTAAACAGTAAAGATATATGTGAACAGTTAGGAGATTTGTAAATAGTAAGGAGATTTTTAAATCGTAAGGAGATTTGTGATCATTAAAACATGATTAATACATGAGGAGTCCAACAATCTCTGTAGAGACCCGTATCCTGACGTACATGGACATTACATTACATTTGCGGAATACTTAGTACATAACAAAAACACACACACACAAGGATCGTAATAGTTTAGTGTCTTTGGAAACTCGGAACATAATCTTCTAATCCTGGTGAAAGATCTTCAATATCTCCCATAAAGATCTTCCAATTTTTTTTACCTAAAACCTTTCTTTATATCCTGGGGAAAAGAAAACATAAAAGGGTGAGCTCAAATGCTCAGTAAGGGTATACAAAAGAAATAAAAATCATATCATATCTTTTTGAAAATCATAACCTACAAAAGAGATCATAATATCTTAACATGGAACAAATCATAGAAGTGAAAATGAGATCCCCATAATCATAACATAAAACTTGAAACTTTGTGGCATGCACACATAATCATGGAAATCATTTCTTGTTAGTCATGACTCATTGCCAAGACTATCTTAGTAGACAAAGTCCCTTTCTGAACCGAGTTCACTCCTCGTTTCAGTCCTGTATCACTGAACCGAAATAACCTTCCGTTCCAGCCATGTCTATCTCATGAGATATAAAATCATTACCCAATGCATTGGAGGGAGATATAGGTCCCACCCATCTTATAATGAATCCTTTCTTATGTGTGCCACATAATCATAAAACATACATCATCGCATAACACATATAACAAAAATGGGATTCTTGAAACATCATGACATCATAAATCAATTCATATAAGATAAAGGAATTCATAAACATAATTCCATCACAACATAGTCAAAAGAATGTAAAAATATGGATAGAAACAGAACCCTTTATTATCTTAGATGGAAAATAATTTTGATAAAACACTTGAATTGAATTCTTGAGGAAAATATCCTTTCTTTTTCAAAAACATTTTTCCTTTCATAACATGTCATACAACTTTAAAATAAAAAAGTTGATTAAAAATAAACTTGAAAACTTGTAAAGGAAGCTTCTTGGAAACAATGTTTTAAAAATCCATTCATGCCGTATAAGTTAAAAAAAACATTCTTCGTACTTTTGTCGGAAAAGTCAAAAAGTACCTCGTACGGAAAAACGACAAAAGATTCCTTTCATATTCTTTACTAAAAACTCACCTAAGGGTAAAATAGGTTTTAAAAAATTTTAGGTGAATGGAAATAATATTACATATTGAGGAAACATGGATGTGGATGATAAAATACACCCCAGTAAATTTCAAAGTATAAACAATCTCGGATAAAAATGAGATTGTGATATTTCCCTTACCTTAGGCCCGACTTGCTTTGTAAGTGTCTGAACCTCCTGTATAATGATTTAAATCATGTTATTGACTTATTACAGAATCATATTCATTGTTATGATATCATATATGGTTCACTTATGACATTATACTACCCGTTCTTTTGTAAATTCCATGTTAAAGAAGCGTTTTGGGTAAAATCGTTTCATTTATCATAGGTGTTTTGACTTGTTGTTCTTGACATCGTTATTACTTATATCATGATTTACTTACTTCCAGAATATAAAATATGATTTATATATCATATATATTCAGTATATATATATATAATAGGTAGATAAATAAAATGAAAAACACCGTTCATGGAGACGGTAGTCCGTACGTACGCATGAACGCTGTTTTCCTTTCCTTATTGTCTTGAAATGGAAGTAAGTAGATGACATACATATGTATATATATACATAAATCCAGTAGCTTTATAATGTCATATATTTCATTATTATTTCTTATATATACTTTATAATCATTCTTTAATGGTTAACATGGAGAATGAATCTCATCGCGTCGTGGAGACGGTAGTCCGTACGTACGCACGAGCGATGATATCATTTCCATAAATATTGAGCTGAATTGAAGTGGATTATAAAATATATCAGAATCAATATGATGTTTTAATAACTATGTATAGTTATTCTTTACACCATTATACCCATCCATGTAAGGTGGTGGTGGAAAATAGATTACACCACGGCGTGGAGACGGTATTCCGTACGTACGCACGCGCGGTGATTTCTTTTTCCGTAGGATGGATAGATAGTGAAATAGGGTTGTTTCATACATATAATAACATATCAGTATATGAGTGATACTGATGTTATTACTTCATAATGAAACAACCTAAGAAGAAGAAGTGGAAGAAGAAATAAAGATGAAAGAATTGGTAACGGTAATTACCTCTTCTTTGAAGCGCCTCTTTGAGACCTCCTCTTAGGGCACTAAAATTGGTCTTTGAGGAAGACCAGAACCTCTAGGATGTTTCTAGGGAAGTGGAGAAGAGATTTTGGCAGGGGTTGGCCGAGCTTGAGTGCTCAAATTGGTGTGAGGAGGAGGGGGAGGAGGTGTCCTTTTATAGGGGAGGAGAGGGGCACCTTAGGAATATCTCAAAATATTATTTTATATTAAAGTCAAAATCGGTTTATAATGGTTCCAAAGGGTCTTATTTCGAGTCTAAAGTGGGGATGGGTCGCAATCCTATCAACCAATAGAATTTAGACAAGTTTAGGATATTATTTTAACCTTATCAATTAGATTTAACTCTAAGTTAAATAATTTAACTTTTACCGTGTCTTTTTGTTTTCTTTCACTATATGGTTAATACACTTACTATAACATGCCAAACGAACCCCAAATTGTTTATTAGTAATACATATATCCTTATCTAAGTCATTTGGCCGAACCTTAGATTTTTAGGAATAAAATAACAATTAATAATATAATATTTTATTTAAAAACTATTTTGTGTCAATTTTGACACTATTTGATATATGATTTTTGTGAAAGTCATAACAGAATTATATGTTCGAACCAAGTTGATTAGAGAATCACTATTATATCATAGTAACCTAGAAAATTAGTGGAATTCATAAAAAGTCTCAAATGACATTTATGTTGGTGTTTATAACATCAATTATGTCAATATTTCATTAATAAGATAATTACTGCATCATCTTTGTGTCATAAATAAATTAAATTATTTGATGTCTAAAAATTACAAATAAAATACCCTCATGTAGGAAATCTTTTTAGCTTTCTAATGAATATTTACAATCGAATTTATCTAATATATAACCCCATATTAAAAATGATTTACTTATTAAACTTTGATTTTAACTATTTTAACCATTCTTTAAATAAATTAATAATAAATATCCTAATCTAATCCAAGTGGGCCTAAATGGTCATTTTTTATTCCTAAGTTTGTTTTTGGTCGAATTACACTTATCCAATAGAATTAGGACATGTGTTAGGGTAATAGTAATATCATATTTACCCTTAGTTACCCTATTTACTATTAACCACGGTAAAAAAAGTAAAAAGTTACTATTCACCAAAAAATTATTTTCATCTCATTGAACCACATTTTAGTCCTTGATATTAACCGTGTCTCTCGGATTTTCGAAATTCCATTCAAAGAAGCGGTAAAATTAAGTTTTATGCAAAATTCAGTTTTTAACCTACCACTTAGTGGTTTCACTATTCATCAAAAATTGAAAGTTTTCAGAAAAATACCAAAATTTCATCCTAAGCTATATTTCATATTCCGTATTCAAAAATGAAATCTATTTTACCAAATTCATAACATAGAAGTTGCATTAATTAATTTTATAATTAAATCCTGCTGTTAAAATAAATAGCGTGTTTTTAGGAAACAATATATATCAAAAGATTGACACTTGATTATGTCTGGTTTAAATGTGAAATTACAACCAATGACCAACATTGTATTAAATTGTAAAAATATATTCTAAATATAATTTAAAACCACTCAAATTAATAATTTATCACTATTAATTATTTCGATTGAAAAAGTTGTTTTTAACTAAAATTTAGTAATTTTCACTATTCATCAGAATATGAAAGTTATCCGAAATGTACCAAAATTTCACCTTCGGCTAAATTCGATACTCCGAATCCAAAAATGAAGTTCACTTTGAAAAATAATATTTACATAATTTCAAAAAGTTGTTATTACTATTCATAACGGCTAGTTTTAATATTATTTTAATAGCATATCGTTGTTTAGTGAAACTCGGTATTGCGTATTACACACGCTATCGAGGAAGGTCGTGATTGCGTGTAATGCAAGGCAAGTCAAGAAGGTGTGTTGTGCAAGCTTCTTTTGGTGTAGCGTACAACACAAGACATTAATAAAATTAAAAAGAATATTTTTCATAAATTCTCGGGTTGTTACATTCTACCCCCCTTAAAATGAATTTCGCCCTCGAAATTCGTCGGGATTATAAATGGTTTACTATTCGAAAGTTTCTTTAATAGAACCCCACATCGTAAAAAGGAATACCAAAACTTGGCTTTAAAAACTAAAGTATGAAATGTAACGATTACCCAAATAAACTAATCACTGGGTTTCCACGTAGGTGAAAATATGGATATGGAAGAGAAATCTAACCATCATGTTCTGATGGAGAGTGATAGAGAACATGGCTATGGAAAATCTAGCAATCACAAAGCCATAAATTTGTGACGATCTAATGTACCATCTGATTAATCAGATATAAGAGCACTAGGACAACATTTTTGGTTTTCAAGATCATTTCCCTAAAGTTGATGAATTAAAAGAAATACTTACATGATTTTGTTACAATCTCACTGTTGTTCGTGAATTGAACAATTTCCACTTCATATCGTAAAGAAAGGAATTTGAATTTGTTATTCGTGAAGCATTAGCAGATCATGTGATTGAAGGATGGGTCATTCCATCTATTTCAAACAAAAGGTTAGAAAAAGTTATAAGTCCATCTTATAGTGAGATTAATCGTACATGGTTCCAAAAATGAACTTATACTTCATATATCATACCGCTTAATAAAATAAAACTAGTTTCTACTAAACAGGGACTTCCTGTAGGCCAGTGGTAGGCGATAAAGGCTAGTCCCACTTCGGTTGTGGGTTCGATTCCCACAGCCTTGTCCGAAGCGATGGGTTGTCGCCCGTTCTACAGGTTGTCCTTTTTCTAAAACTATATTACTATAACATCCCATCAATAATATCGAAAAAACTTCTATCCTTAAACAATACTAACTTATATCCAACATAAACCATTCCAATCTTTAGGCTCATAATACTGCAGTCCATTCTCATAACATAGTGAAAACGATTACCAGAGATTTAATACCATCGTTGATCCCCATATATCATAAGATATATCTTGTTGGTCACATTCCAAACATTCAAAGGCCTTAATCTTGTACTCTCTTGAATACCCATTGAACCTTAGTGAAAACATGAATGCAGTTAAAAGTTAACACTTTTCACATACCGAAATCCTCAAAATTCTATATACTCAAACCATGATATCACTTAGTCCTTATATCAATCATGAGCTCATGAATACTATCAAACATTTAATTTTCTCCTTATCCCTTCATTATGCGCATATCATCTACATTCCAAAAATATATGAATAACCTTTCATGGATACTGGTAACATTAATCATACACTTTCAAAACACAAGGAAAGACAATAGTGCAACAATCCATAGATGTCTATTTATTCCAAAATTACACATGATAAACATGTAATCATTCCACTACATTCTCAAACCATTGACCGAGCTTCAAAAATTCTTTCATCTCACATATCATTTGTAGTCTCTTCATCATCATCCACATAAATACTACCCATATGACCATACTGATTCTCTTCATGAGTCTTTCCCTTAGGGCATTTGTTTTCATAATGCCCATACATTCCACATTTAAAACACTTAACCATTTTTGATGTCGTAGAAATACCATTATCCTCATCCATGGTGTTAATCGACCCTTTTCCTTTGCACTTACTTGCTTTGTGTCCTTCGTTTCCACACCCAAAGCATCTTCCAGTTCCCTTGAAACATTCTCCTTGATGCCTCTTCCCACATGATTTACATAGGGGAAATTGAACTTTCTTTCCTCTATGATCATCATGGAACTCCATCTTTCTCTTATTAGTCGAGTCAGGAAACTTACCAAATTTTACTTTATTGATCATATTGTGAGATTGCTGATTCGGCATAATAATGATGTTTGGAATTCCAAATCCCATTTCATTTGGTTTCTCATGAAGAATATCATTCCATTGTCCAGCATATCCTCCATTATCGTGAATCACCTTGTTTCCATCCATTTTCTAAAACCCAAAAAGAATAGTGTGAGATGCAAAAATCATAATAAAGGGGGAATAACTTCATTATCTAACATCTTAGGTTAAATTCTAAGATCGTTACTGTTGTTCTAGGACTATATCCTATATGTATACTTATCCTTAGGGACATCCCTAGACATACCTTAGAAATATCTCTAGGGATCTCACTAACGTTTTCGCATCCTAGTTTCCAAAGGTTGACTAAACCTTTCCTCTGATACCAACTGTAGAGACCCGTATCCTGACGTACATGGACATTACATTACATTTGCGGAATACTTAGTACATAACAAAAACACACACACACAAGGATCGTAATAGTTTAGTGTCTTTGGAAACTCGGAACATAATCTTCTAATCCTGGTGAAAGATCTTCAATATCTCCCATAAAGATCTTCCATTTTTTTTTACCTAAAACCTTTCTTTATATCCTGGGGAAAAGAAAACATAAAAGGGTGAGCTCAAATGCTCAGTAAGGGTATACAAAAGAAATAAAAATCATATCATATCTTTTTGAAAATCATAACCTGCAAAAGAGATCATAATATCTTAACATGGAACAAATCATAGAAGTGAAAATGAGATCCCCATAATCATAACATAAAACTTGAAACTTTGTGGCATGCACACATAATCATTGAAATCATTTCATGTTAGTCATGACTCATTGCCAAGACTATCTTAGTGGACAAAGTCCCTTTCTGAACCGAGTTCACTCCTCGTTTCAGTCCTGTATCACTGAACCGAAATAACCTTCCGTTCCAGCCATGTCTATCTCATGAGATATAAAATCATTACCCAATGCATTGGAGGGAGATATAGGTCCCACCCATCTTATAATGAATCCTTTCTTATGTGTGCCACATAATCATAAAACATACATCATCGCATAACACATATAACAAAAATGGGATTCTTGAAACATCATGACATCATAAATCAATTCATATAAGATAAAGGAATTCATAAACATAATTCCATCACAACATAGTCAAAACAATGTAAAAATATGGATAGAAACAGAACCCTTTATTATCTTAGATGGAAAATAATTTTGATAAAACACTTGAATTGAATTCTTGAGGAAAATATCCTTTATTCTTCAAAAACATTTTTCCTTTCATAACATGTCATACAACTTTAAAATAAAAAAGTTGATTAAAAATAAACTTGAAAACTTGTAAAGGAAGCTTCTTGGAAACAATGTTTTAAAAATCCATTCATGCCGTATAAGTTAAAAAAAACATTCTTCGTACTTTTGTCGGAAAAGTCAAAAAGTACCTCATACGGAAAAACGACAAAAGATTCCTTTCATATTCTTTACTAAAAACTCACCTAAGGGTAAAATAGGTTTTAAACAATTTTAGGTGAATGGAAATAATATTACATATTGAGGAAACATGGATGTGGATTATAAAATACACCCCAGTAAATTTCAAAGTATAAACAATCTCGGATAAAAATGAGATTGTGATATTTCCCTTACCTTAGGCCCGACTTGCTTTGTAAGTGTCCGAACCTCCTGTATAATGATTTAAATCATGTTATTGACTTATTACAGAATCATATTCATTGTTATGATATCATATATGGTTCACTTATGACATTATATTACCCGTTCTTTTGTAAATTCCATGTTAAAGAAGCGTTTTGGGTAAAATCGTTTCATTTATCGTAGGTGTTTTGACTTGTTGTTCTTGACATCGTTATTACTTATATCATGATTTACTTACTTCCAGAATATAAAATATGATTTATATATCATATATATTCAGTATATATATATAATAGGTAGATAAATAAAATGAAAAACACCGTTCATGGAGACGGTAGTCCGTACGTACGCATGAACGCTGTTTTCCTTTCCTTATTGTCTTGAAATGGAAGTAAGTAGATGACATACATATGTATATATATACATAAATCCAGTAGCTTTATAATGTCATATATTTCATTATTGTTTCTTATATATACTTTATAATCATTCTTTAATGGTTAACATGGAGAATGAATCTCATCGCGTCGTGGAGACGGTAGTCCGTACGTACGCACGAGCGATGATATCATTTCCATAAATATTGAGCTGAATTGAAGTGGATTATACAATATATCAGAATCAATATGATGTTTTAATAACTATGTATAGTTATTCTTTACACCATTATACCCATCCATGTAAGGTGGTGGTGGAAAATAGATTACACCACGGCGTGGAGACGGTATTCCGTACGTACGCACGTGCGGTGATTTCTTTTTCCGTAGGATGGATAGATAGTGAAATAGGGTTGTTTCATACATATAATAACATATCAGTATATGAGTGATACTGATGTTATTACTTCATAATGAAACAACCTAAGATGAAGAAGTGGAAGAAGAAATAAAGATGAAAGAATTGGTAACGGTAATTACCTCTTCTTTGAAGCGCCTCTTTGAGACCTCCTCTTAGGGCACTAAAATTGGTCTTTGAGGAAGACCAGAACCTCTAGGATGTTTCTAGGGAAGTGGAGAAGAGATTTTGGCAGGGGTTGGCCGAGCTTGAGTGCTCAAATTGGTGTGAGGAGGAGGGGGAGGAGGTGTCCTTTTATAGGGGAGGAGAGGGGCACCTTAGGAATATCTCAAAATATTATTTTATATTAAAGTCAAAATCGGTTTATAATGGTTCCAAAGGGTCTTATTTCGAGTCTAAAGTGGGGATGGGTCGCAATCCTATCAACCAATAGAATTTAGACAAGTTTAGGATATTATTTTAACCTTATCAATTAGATTTAACTCTAAGTTAAATAATTTAACTTTTACCGTGTCTTTTTGTTTTCTTTCACTATATGGTTAATACACTTACTATAACATGCCAAACGAACCCCAAATTGTTTATTAGTAATATATATATCCTTATCTAAGTCATTTGGCCGAACCTTAGATTTTTAGGAATAAAATAACAATTAATAATATAATATTTTATTTAAAAACTATTTTGTGTCAATTTTGACACTATTTGATATATGATTTTTGTGAAAGTCATAACAGAATTATATGTTCGAACCAAGTTGATTAGAGCATCACTATTATATCATAGTAACCTAGAAAATTAGTGGAATTCATAAAAAGTCTCAAATGACATTTATGTTGGTGTTTATAACATCAATTATGTCAATATTTCATTAATAAGATAATTACTGCATCATCTTTGTGTCATAAATAAATTAAATTATTTGATGTCTAAAAATTACAAATAAAATACCATCATGTAGGAAATCTTTTTAGCTTTCTAATTAATATTTACAATCGAATTTATCTAATATATAACCCCATATTAAAAATGATTTACTTATTAAACTTTGATTTTAACTATTTTAACCCTTCTTTAAATAAATTAATAATAAATATCCTAATCTAATCCAAGTGGGCCTAAATGGTCATTTTTTTATTCCTAAGTTTGTTTTTGGTCGAATTACACTTATCCAATAGAATTAGGACATGTGTTAGGGTAATAGTAATATCATATTTACCCTTAGTTACCCTATTTACTATTAACCACGGTAAAATAAGTAAAAAGTTACTATTCACCAAAAAATTATTTTCATCTCATTGAACCACATTTTAGTCCTTGATATTAACCGTGTCTCTCGGATTTTCGAAATTCCATTCACAGAAGCGGTAAAATTAAGTTTTATGCAAAATTCAGTTTTTAACCTACCACTTAGTGGTTTCACTATTCATCAAAAATTGAAAGTTTTCAGAAAAATACCAAAATTTCATCCTAAGCTATATTTCATATTCCGAATTCAAAAATGAAATCTATTTTACCAAATTCATAACATAGAAGTTGCATTAATTAATTTTATAATTAAATCCTACTGTTAAAATAAATAGCGTGTTTTTAGGAAACAATATATATCAAAAGATTGACACTTGATTATGTCTGGTTTAAATGTGAAATTACAACCAATGACCAACATTGTATTAAATTGTAAAAATATATTCTAAATATACTTTAAAACCACTCAAATTAATAATTTATCACTATTAATTATTTCGATTGAAAACGTTGTTTTTAACTAAAATTTAGTAATTTTCACTATTCATCAGAATATGAAAGTTATCCGAAATGTACCAAAATTTCACCTCAGGCTAAATTCGATACTCCGAATCCAAAAATGAAGTTCACTTTGAAAAATAATATTTACATAATTTCAAAAAGTTGTTATTACTATTCATAACGGCTAGTTTTAATATTATTTTAATAGCATATCGTTGTTTAGTGAAACTCGGTATTGCGTATTACACACGCTATCGAGGAAGGTCGTGATTGCGTGTAATGCAAGGCAAGTCAAGAAGGTGTGTTGTGCAAGCTTCTTTTGGTGTAGCGTACAACACAAGACATTAATAAAATTAAAAAGAATATTTTTCATAAATTCTCGGGTTGTTACAATCTCCCCCTTTTTGTTGATCACAAATCATGTATAGGTAAAGTATAAATTAAATTCAACTAAGGAGAAAGTGACATATAGAATAACATAGTATAGAATAACACATAACTTAGAATACTTTTTCTCCCCCTTTTGGGATTATCATAAAAGTAAACAAAGTAGAGGAAAAAACAGTGCATATTGCATTAAAAATGTTCGGAATACATCATACAGTAGAAATATAAACAAGAAACTGTCAAAGACATCCCCATAAAAAAGAAAGTAGTCACTGGGCTTCTTCAGGGATGAGCCTTCTCTTGGCCTTTATCAGTTTCTAATGTGGAATAAGGCGTAGAGAAGGTAGAAACGGAAGTTAAAGTTATACCTTCAAAGATAGAGGGACCCAAAGATAGAGATGTAGAAGATCAAGTCTGTGGCTGATCAAGAATGACTGGCCTGATCTAAGAAAGAGCTTGGCTAACTGTCATTGCAGTTGAGGCTAGAGCAGGTAGTCCACATCTAAGAGGGACAACCGCTAGAGCAACTATTGCAGTACTTTGGACATGGAGATAGGGCGTCAGAAGGTTGATGAAGTATGTGATAATTTCTCCTCCATATTGCATAGCTTTTTCAAAATAATCATTATTATCCATGAATTTATCCAATAATCTTGAAAACTCAGTGAGCTTCTGAACTTGAGTTTTGAATTCCTGAGTCACAGAAGGTATCTTCAAATTCTCCACAAGATACTTAAATTTATTTTTCATATAAGATTTAGAGAATATCCTGGTGAGATAGAAATCTATCTTCTTAGTGATCTCCTACTAAGCATCATTGGTAATCTTTGAATGAATTTGAACCAAGTCAAGTGCTCGATCATTGTTCTTAACAACTTCAGATAAAGGAGACAAATCAGAACCACTAAAAGCAATCTGAATTTGTTCCTTGATTAATGATCTAAGTAGAGAATCATCCAAAGAAGGTGTGGAGGTCAGACTAGAGGAAGGAGAATCCCTGAAAGCTATGGTTAAAGCTTTGATCTTTTTAAATACCTTTTAAAGACATCAAGTGTATCCATCTGTCAGCTTATTCAAGTTCTCCACAAGTTATCTCATGTGTTGAAACATCTTTGTGTGACTTTCGAAAATAGTTTCATAAAAAGATAACAGATAGTGAATCATTTTCGACACAATGTCTCATGAAATGTTAGAAACAGTAGGTTCATGAGAAGCAGCAACAGGAGTAGGAGCAAGAGTAGTTTCTAATTTTGAATGCAGTTCTTGCTGGCAGTTTTCAACGAAACCTTTTAGAGTTGCAACATCATCACTAAGTAAATTTTTTTCAACTCTTACTTCTTTAATTTCATGGATCATCCTGGGTTGAATATGTAGAATAATGTTTTCCAAAATAATCGAGGCATCTTCCTGACTTAGTTGAGTTACATGACGTGGTTGAGAGGACATAATCATCTCCACTCCGGCTAAGATAGTCTCTCCAAAGACCTTTGAATCTTATTTACATACAAAAAATTATTGATCATGAAAGGATTCAGGTGAAGAAAGTAGTCCATGGGCAGGTTTAGAGTTTGGTTGCGGTTCAGAGTCAGTTTCAGTTTCAGATTCTGATTCAGGTTCAGGTTGAGGTTCAGGGTGTGAGACTAACTTCAAACGAAACAAAGAAGAAAGGTCAAGTCTAGGTGCATTCACTTGGTGTGATTCACTCACATCATAGAAGCTGGGGAATTCATATCGATTATACACATAGTATGACTCAGTTGGTGGAGATTCATCACCAGGATCAACTTCAACAATTTCAAGATTTTGAGGTTCCTCCCCCTCAAAATGTGCTTCCATTTTAGATTCTTGAGGCTCAGGAACTGTGTTAGGATTCACAGGATCATCTCTAATCTCCTCAGCCATTTATTGCCTTTTATAATGAAAGGAAAATTCCATCCTCCCTTCAGTAGAGGTTATGTACTTAGGAACATATATTTCCTCAGGTAGAGCTTCCAAACATGCTTCATTTTCAGCAGCGAGTTCTTCTAGATTTTCTTCTTCCATGGCTTGCTTCTCAGATTTAGAAACAACTAAATCTCTTGATGCTTCAGATTGGTTTTCCTGATTAACATGGGTAGGTGGTACTTATTATTCAAGCAAAATATAAGGACCAACAATCCATTCATTTTCACCAACAACCTCTCTCTTGAAACTTCAGCAGGAAAAACAACCCTTTCTTTCCCAACAGGAGCTACTTCCTCATGAGGTATTTCAGCCTCTTCTCTATGATGTACTATAGCTACCTCTTCTTCATCATCATCTTCTTCCTCTTCTGGATACTTAGCCACCCCATCTGGTTCCAAACCAGGATTAGTAATGTTTTTAGGCCTTGTAGGATAATCCACAAGATTGAACATTTCATAAACATTTTCATTATCTACAACCCACTGCTTCTTCCTGGGGATCTAGTTTTTCTTCATCCTTCTGATTGTAGGCTTGGATAAATATTACTCAAAATCCACATGATTTTCTTCATTTGGTCCAACTACTCCCTTGGCAACTAACATAGCCTAAATCATCCTTGAGTAAAACAGGGATGTGGGTTTTGAAGTGACCTTAATCAATTCACACATGTGGTGAATGATATATTTTCACAGATTTATCTCATGTCCATTCTTCATTAGATAAATCATAAAAACACCCTGATACTTCAAAATAGTAAAGTCTCATTTCCTTGGGATAATATAATTTTGATGAAACTTAAACAACAACCTTGTCTCTCCATCTAATTCAGCTAATATGGCCCTTCCCTTGGTTCCATTTTCAGTTAGATTTTCCAAGTCATTCTCTTGGTCAAATATGTCAGTTGTAGGTGGAGGGTCTCTTTGTTAATCATCAAAAATCCCATCATGAGGAATTATTAGGCATGAAGACCATAGCCTCAAAGAGAAAGTGCATTTTTTGTCCATTGATCCATCTTGTTACCATATAGGTTTCTCTAGCCTCAAAAGGAAACTTTGCATATTAATAGAACTGTGCAACCAACCTTGAGTAAATAGGTCTATCTTGTCTAGAGAACCATTTGATCAATCCTTGTTCTCTTAATTCTTTTAGGACTAAATAATTGCTGGAAAAAAGCCACTCAGGGTAGATTTCCTTCTCAAGAGAAATAGTACGACTTACTAGGTTAGGATTTAGGGGGTCCTTCGGGTGCAAGCTTCGGTGTCCTATTCTGTTTCTTAGAGCGACGATTCTGTGATGAGGGTGACGATGGATGCTTCATCCTTGGAATCCACTACAGGTTCGGTCGAGAGAGAATAACAGAAGGTTTTCAAGGTTGCGAAGGCTCAGGATATAGCTCAGGTGAGGAATCTAGTGAAACCCTTATGTTTTATCATTTGAGAATGTCAAATATCACAAAAAAAATGCGGGAATGGAAATAGCGGTGAAATAAAAATTACCATGATACAAGTTAAAATAAATACATAAATAATCTTCACGGTGACACCATGAGTACTCATTATGGTGCCAGGATAAGAGGTCATCATGGTGAGACATTTAGTGGTCGTCATGGTGAGACAGTGAGTGTTCGGTTTAGTCACGGTGAGGAAGTGAGTAGACTGTTCAGTCATGATGAGACATTGACAGACCGTGAACACAGAGTGTTAACTATGAGACCGTAAACATGAGACAGTAACCAAGAAATAGTGAGCATGAAACTGTAAAGTAATTTATAGCAAAATATTAAACAGTAAGCCCAGTAAGATATCTATTTGTGATTGATCATGCCAAGATCATGTATGATGTAATCTAATCTCTCATAATTTAATGGTTTAGTGAATATATCAGCAAGTTGATATTCAGTACCAATGAATTCCAAAGTGATATCACCTATTTGATAATGATCCCTCAAAAAGTGATTTCTTACTTCAATATGTTTTGTCCTAGAATGTGATACAGGATTTTTTGAAATACTAATAGCACTTATGTTGTCACAATTTATTGGGAAATGTATGAATTGATATGCATAATCTAGTAATGTATGTTTCATCAACAAAATCTGTGCACATCAACTTCCAGCAGCTATGTATTCATCTTCTACAGTAGATAATGCAACAAAATTTTGTTTCTTAATACACTATGATACTAGTGACTTGCCTAAAAGGTGACAGGTTCTAGAGGTGCTTTTTCTATCTATCTTACATCCAGCAAAATCAGATTCAGAATAACTAACAATTTCAAATGATTGTACTTTTGGATAGAACAATCCTAGATTGGGTTTATACTTGAGGTATTTGAAAATTCTCTTTACAGTATTTAAATGTGATTCTTTAGGGTTTTCTTGAAAATGACTACACATACACACACTAAACATAATATCAGGACGACTAGTAGTTAAGTAGAGTAGACTTCCAATCATTCTTCTATAAGTGGTTTGATCAAAAGATTTACCATCTTCATCAAGATCTAACTTACATGTGGTACTCATGGGAGTGTCACTACTTTTTGTGTTGTCCAATCCAAAATGTTTTAAATGATCTCTGGTGTACTTACTTTGAGTTAAAACAATTCCATCATTTTTTGGAAAAATTTGAAATCCAAGAAAGAAATTTAGTTAACCCATTAAACTCATTTCAAATTCGTTTTGCATCATTTTAGAAAAATCAGTACATAATGACGTTTTTGAAGATCAAAAAAGAATCTCATCAATATAAATTTGAACAACTAAAACATCTTTAGAAAGTTGTTTTATAAAGATGGTGGGATCAACTATTCCTTTTTTAAAACCTTTTAAAATTAGAAATTTTTTTAATATATCATACCAAGCTATTGGAGCTTTCTTTAAACAATATAAATCTTTTGATAATTTGAAAATATTAATTTGAAAATGATGGTTTTTAAATCCGGGGGGTTGTTCAACAAAAACATCCTCAACTATATACCCATTTAATAATGCACTCTTGACATCCATTTGATATAGTTTGAAATTCAGAAGTGCAGCATAAGCAAGCATAATTATAATGGCTTCAGATCTAGCTACTGGAGAAAAAGTCTCCTCATAGTCAATTCCTTCTTCTTGGCTATATCCTTGTGCGACTAACCTAGCCTTTTTTCTAACTATGTTTCCATCTTCGTCTACATTATTTCTAAATACCCATTTAGGGGCTATGAAAATGTGTCCTTTGGTCTTTCTACTAGTATCCAAATATTATTTCTTTCAAATTTATTACGTTCTTTTTGTATAGAAATTTCCCAACATTCATCATTTATAGCATCATCAATGTTTTTAGGTTCAAGCTGTGAAAAGAAATCTTGATGTTCAAGATGATTTCTAAGATAATCTCTAGTCTATGTCCCTCAATCCATATTTCCTACAACAGCATCTAAAGGATGATTCTTTAGAATCCTAGATGATCTATTAATGGTAGGACTATAAATTTCAGGTTCTTATCTAGGTTCGGGTTCATTAAGAGAATATTCTAAAATATTTCTAGAACTGGTGGCCTTTACAGCAGGTTCATTTAATTTATCATTAAGGTTCAGAACAGACAAATCTTCTTCAATATTTTCATGAGAAGGCTTAGGTTCATGTGTATCGGTTTCATCAAATTTGATGTGAACATATTATTCCACACATTTGTTTCTTTTGTTAATGAATATATAGGATTTTCTAGTTATAGAATATCCTAAAAAGATTCCCTCATCACTCTTTGAAGAAAACTTTTATAGATTATCAATGGTATTAAAAATAAAGACTTTGCAACCAAAGACACTAAAGTAGCTAAATTTAGGTTTCCTATTATTCCATAGTTAATAAGGGGTCTTTTTGAGAACATGTCTGACTAAGACTCTATTGAAGATATAACAAGCTGTATTTAAAGTTTCAGCCCAAATGTAAATAGGCATGTCATACTCAATTTGCATAGTCCTTACAATTTCTTTCAGGGTTCTATTTCTTCTTTCTACTATACCATTTTCATGAGGTGTCATAGGGGTAGAAAAGCTACGACTATTGCATTTGTGTGAGCAATAAGAATCAAAATCTTGATTTTCAAACTCACGACCATTATCACTTCTCAGGGTCTTAATCTTAATTCCACTAAGGTTTTCTACAGACTTGGAGTATTTAATAAAGTAAGAACAAGATTCAATTTTGTGAGCTATGAAGTATACCCAAGTATATCTAGAAAAGTCATCAACTAAGACATAAACATACTGCTTACCATTTAAAATAGAAACTCTAGAAGGTCCAAACAAGTCCACGTGAACCAACTCGAGAGGTTGAGAAGTTGAAACTCCATTCTTTGATTTAAAAGAAACATTATGTTTCTTTCCCATTGGCAGGGATTACAAACTTTTTCATTTAGAAACTCAAGTTTGGGTATGTCCGTAACTAAGATTTTCCTAGTCAGTTTTCTAAGAGAATATATATTTTAATATCCTAATATTCTATGCCAAATCCATGATTGTTTATGAAAATCATTTAAACAAGTAATGTTTTGTTTAGCTAAAGAATTCAAATCAACTGTATAAACATTTTCAGTTCTCAAAGTAAAAAATACTAAAACATTATTAGAATTAAAAACATTAACAGAATAATTTTTAAACTGAACATTATATACATCATCACATAACTAAGAAATACTTAATAGATTATATTTATGTCCATCAACAAATAAAACATTAGAAATAAAAACTGAGTTAGGGTGTCCAATTTGGCCTAGGTCGGTGATCTTTCCTTTAGAATTATCACCAATGGTGAAATTGCCTCCATCAACCTTTATTAATATCTTGAAGCATGAATAATCTCTAGACATGTTCCTTGAACATCTACTATCCAAGTACCATATCATCTTATGGGAACTCTTCAAACTAGTTTCCTACAAAACTGTTTTAAACAGAGAATGATTTTGGTACCCAGATTCTCTTGGGTCAAGACAGGTTAGCAAGAAAATTTTTAGGTACCCGTATTTGTCTTATGGTTCTCATATAACCAATAGAATCAATAGATTTTGAAAGATAAACTCTATTTGATCTATAACTGTGTGAGTAACCAATTGAAGCATAAGAATTCTTAGAACTAGAACTAGCATAATTTTGTCCAGATTTAGCAAAATAAATATAATTTTGGTAAACTGTCTTTGTCTAGGTTGGAATCCCAAACCAGTAGTATAATTTTGTGCCACATTTTTACCTAGAATTTTAGTTAGAGTGTTCCTTCTATTTTTGATTTTTTCTAAGTCCTTTCTCAATTGCTCATTAGATATTTTCTGTTCAATATTTTCCTTTAACAGTTGATCATTATTTTCCTTTTCCATATGAAGGGAAGATTTAACTATACTAGATAAATAGTGTTGTTTCTTTAAAGTTTTGTACTTTTCCTTAAGTTCATTACATGTTTCTTCAAGCATATTACAATATTCAAATAGTTCCTCACTAGAAATGTTTTCAGATTTAGAATCAGAATCAACTCCAGAATAGTATGAATTTAAAGAAGGAGGGTCCAGTGTTACGTTAGAGGTGTTTGTCATAAAACACATGTTTTCTTTATGAGAATTTCATCATTAGTAGAATCAGAATCACTTTAAGTGTCTTCTGAATCACTCCAAGTTGCTTTCATTGCTTTCGTATACTTGTTGTCCTTGTAGTCATGTTTCTTATTGAATATCAATTTTGGGCAGTCTGCTTTTATGTGACCTCTTCTCTTACATTCGTAGAAGATCACTTCATCACCCTTATCAGATTTCTTCCAATATTTCTTCTAGTGTCCTTTTTTCATATTTACCTTTGTAGTTTGATTTCATGAAGAATTTATTCTTCCTATCAAATTTCTTAAATCTTTGGGATATCCGAGCCATTTATGTATCACTGTCAGATTCTGAACATTCACTTGTTGAGGTTTTAGTAGGTATGTGAGTTTTCTCCTTATCCTTTCTCATTGAATCAGTAGACTTAAATTCCACTGACTTCATTTTAGGTTCATCATCTTCCGCCTTATTCACATTGAGTTCTTCCTCATACATCATAATCTTACCAATAATCTCTTTAACAGGAAAAGCACTAATATCACCTAATTCTCTGATTGAAACAGAACTTCCTCTCCATCGGTCCGGTAGACATCTCAATATTCTCATGATTTGATCCTTTGCTGGAACAGCCTTTCCAAGTGAGCTCATAGTGTTGAAAATCTCATTAAACATGAGATACATGTTAGAGATAGGTTCATCAGTCTTCATTTTAAAATTATCATATTTAATAGTATAAGTTTTTAATATCATTTCATTAACATTGGTTGTTCATTCATGAGAAACACCCAAGGTATCCCAAATTTCATAAGCAGTTTTACAAGAAGATATTCTATTAAAATATTCATCTCCTATAGAACAATACAAGGCATTCATTGCTTTATAGTTATTATTATAAGCAGTCTTTATAGGTTCATCCCAAGTAGTTCATTCTGTTTCTGTAATTTTATATAAACTATCTATAGCAGTCCAGATATCAAATTCCATACTCTCTAAGTGAATTTTCATCTTAAGTTTCCACTGGGCATAATTTGTACTATTAATGAAAGGTGGCATGTTGGTAGCAACCCCATTTAGTCTATTATCCATACCTAGATTTTAGAAAGTAAATTTAAAGAGATAAAATTTATAATTAACAAGATTTTTAAGATCATTAATGATGCAACTAAAATCACAGATGAAAAATTATATTATGTTGAAAAATATGAAAATCAAAAACAATCCATTGATACCAAATGTTGGTCGGAGTGGACACTCAAGACAGGGGTGAATTGAGTTCCAATAAAAAAATTTGTTAAAAAATATATCTATTAAAATTCACCAAATTGAATAACAAGATAATCTGTAGTGAATTTGTATTAAATTAAAGGGTCATTTAGGTTCTCAAAGATTGATTAGTTCTCTGTTAATCTAATCTTTTTGATTAATTAACTTTTGAAGCTACCCAAATACTTTACAAAAAATACAACACTTGCAAGATTAACTATCAAAGTAACTTAAAAATAGTTTTGTATTTAAAAGTAATTAGATGCAGAATATAAATTATATATTGTATAATTTAAACTTAAACTAAAAAGGACAGTTGATATAACTAAGAGGATCAGTCAGAATCCGAGAATTAGTCCTCTCCAATTTATATATAAATTTGATCCACAGCCTAGATTAGGGTTAACAACAGTTTACTAACTGTCCAGGTACTCAGACATCTAACACTATTATTCATGGGAAATCAAAGACAACAAAACATAGGCTGTGCAGGTCTCACTTGACCTCTACAACTATCCACAGTGGGAAACACAAGAGATAAAACATATGTGAGGGAGGATTTAGAAATCCTCTAGTTCAGCACATGATATAGTGTGTGTGTAAAATAAATAGGGTACACACATTGCTCGAATGTAATCCAAAGAATAAATAAGAGTAAGTATGAATGAGTTTAGAAAATCTCTAGTGATTGACAATGCAATTCTGGAATCGTTGGATTCAGAAGAAATGATTCAGAGTCCCTTAATGATTTTTCTGTTGAAAAACAGAGTGTCATGGTTTATCTTGGTGTTCATCACAAGGGAAGATGTTCTCTTGATTCTTCGTGTGTTCTTCAGTTGAGTTGGATTTCATGTATGTGATAATGATATCTTTGAATATCTTGCAGTCTCTTCTTTAGTTGTGCTTAGGATTTCTCTTCTATTCAGTATAGTGCACTCACATGCTTCTCTTGTCGCGTACATTTGTTCTTAGGGCATGTACTTATCTACAACAGCTCAATCATCCTTATATTCCATGAGCTCCTTCAATATAATTGATTTCCTTTTCATAGGTACGAGGTACGATTTCTTTTCATGCCCAAAACTATCATTAAATATAATTAATTGCATTAAAAACATCATATATGACCATTTGCAATATTTAAATAATATTTTCAAAAAGGTTAAGAAATGGTGTCACAATAGTTATGCAAATGGTGTATCCTTCACGGTATGTATTTCACGGTGTGTCGCTCTTGGTATGTCTTTCACTGTGTGTCGCTCACTGTTTCGGGATGACTGTGTCTGGCTAACTGTGTCACGGTGTCTGAGACTTTGGTTTCACGGTGTCTGCTTTAGTGTTTTTGTTCACGGTGTCTGTTTCTTGCTCACAGTGTCTAACATAATGTGTCAAGATTCACAGTGTCTTGTACTTAGACAAATAAATGTTTTCAAACTTAAAGAGTAATATGCATAAAATGAATTGAGCTTAACTAGTATACAATATAAGAAAACTAGAGATATAAATAAAACTGATTAATAAGATATGTGAGATTTGTGATCATTAATACGATTTGTAAATATAAAGGAGATTTGTAAATAGTAAGGAGATTTGTAAATAGTAAGGATATTTGTGAATAGTAAGGAGATTTGTAAATAGTAATGAGATTTGTAAACAACAAGAAGATTTGAGATCATTAAAACATGATTAATACATGAGGAGTCCAACATATAGAGCAATTATTTGGTAATAAAAAAAGTTGTGAGGGATCCTAAAATATCATTAAGTAAAAATTTCATAAGATATCAAATTAGAGAAGTTGGATGGTATTATTTAATGAATAACTAGGATTATGCATATAATATAAATGAATAAACTATTAAGAAGCTTCAGAAAATTATGTTAACAATAATAAGTTACATTATATTTCAATAAATTTAAAATACAATATTTAATTAAAATATGATATTAATAATTTCTATTTTTTGAAAAATTGAATGTGTAGTGAATAATTCCCTTTTAAAAGAAGAAATCCATCAGAAGGATATATTCATGCAAAAAATATTAAAAGATATTATCTTCTTCAAAATATCCCAGATAGAAAAAATTAAAATGATTTCAATTAAATTTTATAATAAATTATGGTCTATTTGGTTGAAAAATAACATTAATAAATTATGGAACTTTTTTTAAATCATTTATAACATTATAGTAAAGAACAATTTTTTTAAAAAAAATATTCATTTTGATGACCTTAATAATAGGTTAAAATACATTATGAAATCCACATTATAAAAAGGAAAATAAAAAATTTATTATTAAATAGGAGAATTGAAAATTATAGTCCACATGAGTTGAATTATTTTTTTTATAGATCACAATTTCAAAATGTAAAACATTGAAATAGAAGGGAAATTTCCTTTTGAAAGTATAAAAATTTCCCTTACAAAAATCATTATTTTATTTGCGGAAGTGTTTCATAAAATTGGATTATATTAATGGAGATAATTAATATACAATGATATAAAAGGAAATGTAATATTTTAAATGACAATTGTATGTAAATTTTTTTTCTAATATGATGTCCAATAATATGTTTCACGACTCAGAAAAATATCTTGCGAGGAGGAAAAAATTACGACTTGTGTGTCATTTTAATAAAAATAGTTGAAGGATAGAGATCTTGAAAATTAACATAAAATACAATGAAAAATGATAATTATTTACAATAGAAAAATTTAGAAACATATTAAACATGTAAATGTAAATTCCTGTGTAAAGTAAAACATGTAATAAAGGGAGATTTAGGCAAAAATCCAATACTATATTTCCCTACTTATTTTTTCACACTCTAAACTCCATTAATACAACCATAAATATAGTAATATTATATTTAATATACTTATCCATACCTATAAACCGTTTACATGCTTAATTTATAATTTTTTACTATGAATATATTTGTTTATTATATATTATTTTTAGCATCTGGTGTTAACACTATTTATTATCTTGCAAATGATTTGCAATGTTAATGATGATCCATGATATTTGACACAAAGATCATCATTTTGAGAATACATGTGGTTCTATAATATATATCCTATGATTATTTATAGCATTTTACATTAACACCATGCAAGTATAAATTTTGAATCGTTAAAAGGATGGTAGAAGAAAAGTAGTTTCGGCATATTTTAATAAATGAAGATGATATAATATTTACATTTTTAGAAATTAATATTATAACTTGATAAACATTAAAAAATATTTAACTAATTATTATTAAATTTCATGAATAATATATATTATTCCTTAATAACATGCTATATAAAATACAACATCCCTCATGTGGGTACTAAACTGACTAAAAATGTAACATATAATAATGATTTTATGTGAAAGAATGTTCTATGACATAATGTTAATATTATATTTAAAAATTAATAGATATGAAATATATATAATATATATCCATAAAATAAATTAATAGTACCATTAATGATGAGAAGTGATAATACATGAAATTATTAACTTTTGGAGTTAGTAGTCTCCATGATCAAAAGATTAATCGAAAAATGGACCATTTATTTAATATAATAATAGTATTTGAAAAATTATCATAAAATAATTTTTATAATGTTAAAAAATTATTTTTATTTTAATAATTACACTTTTAGGTCCACCCTTTTTAGGTGGTTATGATAAATTAGATAGTTCATTCATATAGTTGGTAGTCCACACATCAACAAGATTGAAGACCTCATTACTTGAATGGACAAACTAAATGTAACTAAAAATTGTGATAATTTTTTTCATTTCTAAATTTAAATAAATTAAATAATTAATCATCATAAAAATTCTGGAAACCATCCATTTTTTAAAAGATAAAAAATAAATATATCATTCCATGGAGGTGGTACTCCGCCCATGCCCACAATCAATGCATATATTTTCCTTAGAGGATACTATGGGATGATTTAACAATTGATGTTAAAAAAATAAAATGATTTTTTGTATATATATGAAAATTAAATTATTTTATCAAAAAGGATGAAGAAAATTTTTGAATAGTAAAATTTAAAAAAAATACTAAGATTATAATAATACTCAAGTCATGAACATTGATTCTCTATGGAGTTATCAATGGTAATGAAGGGTATATGAAATAATAAAGGTGGAAAATGATATGGTTAGTGGGAAAGGCTTCTTGGATAAAATTTTGGTAGTGTTTCATTTTGTAAATATAATGTAATTGTGTGTAGAGAAGGTGTGTATCTGTTCCATTTTATTTTTAATCGAACAAGAACATCCATGGGAAAATAATGTTAAGTAAGGGAATGTATGGAAGGATAAGAATGATAGGTGAGTAAGGTGGGGGAATATTTTCAATAGATTTAGGATAGACATTAAAAAAAATAAAAAACTGACTTCTATAATTCTAAACTTATGACAATATTAGAATATTTTATCCACATGATATTATTCCCAAACACTAATTCATCTAAATTAATAATTTATCATGGTTCTTAATTTAATGAGGAATATTTAATGGTTCCTTCCCAAAAAATTCAATAGGATTAATAAATATTTATCATCTATTTAATCAAACTAAATATATATATAATAGAACACTTAAATTAAAATAAAAACACATAACACATCAAAAAATATCATTTATAATAAAATATATATTGTGTTAAAAATGTTACACATGAGTTCATAATCATGATATATTAAATATATTAAACTAAAATATGTAATTATAGATAAAAAGTGTAACAACCCAAGATTTTATGAGAAAAATTATTTTTAATTTCTTTGATGTCATCTATTATAAACTACACTAATATTAGATTATACTATACGCAACACTGTATTAGCCTGCAGTATATGCAACACTATTCTTGGCTTATGTTACACACAATTTCAAGTTCGTTTTGTGGAAATTATTCTACACAACATTAAGTATAGATTTTTTTTAATGTATAAATGTAATATGTTTTTTTTATGTTATACTCAAAACCAAACAGAGCTTTTGCTACACTCAGCCCTTACTTGGATTGCATTACACACAATCAAGAACTTCTTTGATAGCGTGTGTAGTACGTAATACCATGTTTCACTAAACGATATATTATTATAATATTATTATGAACTAGCCATTATGAATAGTAATACCAACTTTTTAAAATTTTATAAATTTTATCTTTCAAAATAGAATTCATTTTTGGATTAAGAATATCGAAATTATCCTAGGGTGAATCTATGGTATTTTTCTGAAAACTTTCAATTTTTGATAAATAGTGAAAACACAAGGATACTATTTAAAACCCACCTTTTTATTTAAATAATTAATTATTTTATTTAAATTTATTTTAGGTAAAAATTGATAAATAATACCTATATAAGTTCAATGTAATTCATTTGAGTCATTTAATAATAACTTCAAATATATAAATATTTTACAGAACTTTTCACCGTCTTTTACCCACCTTCTATGAGAATTTGAAAATTTACAGAAAACATAATTCTACCACATCTGTGAGTGTAATTACGAAAAATCCGATAGAAATGGTTAATATCATGGAGTAAAATGTGGTTCAATAAGATAAATATATTTTTTGGTGAATAGTAACTTTTTACTTTTATTTACCACGGTTAAAAGTAAATAGGGAAATTAAGGACAAAAATAATATTATTATTAACCCAACACATGTCCTAATTCTATTGGATATGTGTAATTCGATGAAAAACAACCTTAGGAATAATATATTACCCTCAAGATCCACTTGGATTAGATTAGGACACTTATTATTATTTTATTAAAAGAAGAGTTAAAATAGTTAAAATCAACGTTTAATAGCTAAAAAATATTAAATATAGGGTTATACATAAGATAAATTCTACTATAAATATTAAATAGAAATATAAAAATATTTCATAGATAATGGTATTTAATTTAAAATTTTTAGACATTAAATAATTTAATTTATGACACAATGATGATGCAGTAATTACCTTATTAATGAAATATTTACATAATTGATGTTATAAATACCCAAATAAATGTAATTTTATACTTTTTATGAATTAAACTAATTTTAAAAGTTAATATTACATGTTATTATTGATTCTATTTACTTTTTTAGAACTAATCATGCAGTTATGATTTTCACAAAAATCAATTACCAAATAGTGTCAAAATGGAGATAAAATTGTTTTTAAAACAACTTTTATATTATTAATTGTTATTATATTCATAAAAATATAAGGTTTGGCCAAATGACTTAGATAAGGATATATATATTAATAATGAACCACTTGGGGTTCTTTTGGATTGTTATAGTATGTTTATTAACCACATAGTGTAAGAAAAGAAGAAGACACGGTAAAAGTTAAATTATTTAACTTAGAGTTAAATGTAAATGATAAGGTTAAAATAGTAACCTAAACATGTCGAAAACCTATTGGTTGAGAGTTTTTCGACTCATCCCCACTTTATCTTTGAAATAAATCAATTTTGAGTTATTATAATCCGAATATTACTTTATTATAAAATAATATTTTAGGTTTTCCCGAAGGTGCCCCTCTCCTCCCTTATAAAAAGGGCACCCCTTCCTTATTCTCTTCACACCCTTTTTATCCTTGAATCACGGACAAACACTGCAAATTCCTCTTATAAACCTCTCAAGTTATATTATAGAGGTTCTGATCTTCTCAAATGACCAACTCTAGTTCCATAAGAAGAAGTTTAAAGGAGGTGCGTCGAGGAAGATGTAATCTCTTCTACCAACTCATTCAAGTTTCTTTCTGCTTATACTTCCTCTTATTTAGTTGTTTCATTATAATGTAATAATATCAGTATTACTTATATAATAATATGTTATTATAAATATTAAAAAACCCTATTTTACCTTCTATCCATCATACGGAAAACTAAATCACTACGCGTGCGTACGTACGAAATACCGTCTACACACCATGGTGTAATCAGTTTTTCCACCACCACCTTACATGGATGAGTAAAATGGTGTAATGAATAAATAAAAATGATTATTATAACATCATACTGATTCTATGATATTATATAATCCACTCCAATTCCATTCAATTAATATGGGAATGATATCATCGGTCGTGCATACGTACGAATTACCGTCTCCATGTCGCGATGAGATTCATTTTCCATGTTAAAAATTATAGAATGATTATAAAGTATATATAATAGTTAATCATGAAATATATGTCCTAATAACGCAACTAGATTTATGTATATATATATGTATGTCATATAATTAATTCAATTGAATTCAATAAGGAAACGAAAAACAGTGTTCATGCGTACGTACGACCTACCGTCTCCATGAACGGTGTATTTCATTCCATTAATCGATCTATTATATATATGTATATTATGACTATATATTATATATAAATCATGTTTCATATTTTTTAATTAAGTAATCATGATCTATGTAATCATATTAACAATTACAAGTCAAAACACAGATGATAAATGAAACGATTTTACCCAAAATGCTGCTTTAACATGGAATTGAGAAATGAACGGATAATATAATGCCGTAAGTGAATCATATATGATATCATAAATATTATTATGGTTCTATTAGAAGTTAGTAATATGATTTAACCCACTATACAGGAGTCTCAGACACATAAAGAAGAAATTGGACATAAGGTAAGGGATAATTATTCCAATCTCATTCTTATCCAAGATTATTTATTCGTAAGTATTTACTGGGGTTATGTTTATTATCCATGTCCATATGTTCTCAAAATGTTTTCATAAAATGTATACTTTTCTTACAAGTATTTTTAAAGTCATTTTTACCCTTCTTTACTTTTTCCACATCGTACGGAAGGAATCTTTCTTTTGGTAAACATACAGGGTACTTTTTGAATTTTCTGGCAAAAGTATGAGAAGAGTGTTTTTTAGCTAATACGGTATGAACAGATTTTTACAGTTTCATAACTCCTTATTTTCACGAATCATACTCTTCATGATTTAATGACTATTTTCAAAAAAATACTTTTCTTTAACATTTCATGGCATTTTTTGAAAAGAAAATGATTTTTAAGAAGAAATGATATTTTCCTCAAAAATTCATTTTAAGTGTTTTATCAAAACAATTTTCCATATCAGATGGAATTATTTCATATGTGTATGTTTCAAGTATAATTTCTCTATGATCTACACGGTTTCACTTTTCATATGATGAAATTATATCTTTTTTTTGTATATATTATGTTATGATGGGATGATGTTTATGAAACCCATTTTATACATTTGGTAATGATGAATGATTTATGTTCATGTTGTGGCACAAGTAAGAATAATTTCATTATGAGATGGGTGGGACCTATATCTCCCTCCAATGCATTGGGTAAAGATTTATAACTCATGATATAGACATGGCTAGAACGGTATGTTAATACAGTTCAGTGATACAGGACTGGAACGAGGAGTGAACTCAATTCAGAAAGGGACATTTTCCACTAAGATGGTCTTGGCAGTAATGCCTTGGCTAATATGGAAATCATAACATGTGATTAATGGTTTCCACAATTACATGCTTTATTCAAATGCTATTTTATCGGGATTGATGATCCATTATGATCTATGCCTTACATACTGTCATGTTTTATGTCATTGATCAAGATTTTGATGTTTAAATATTATGTTCATGTTTTGAAGTTAAAATGTGTATGGTTTGTTTTATTTTCTTCATGATTACCCTTATTGAGAATTTGAGCTCACCCTTTACATGTTTTCGTTTCCCTAGGATATAAATAAAGGTTTTAGGTAAGAAAATGAAGGAAGATCTTTATGGGAGATGTTGAAGATCATTCACCAAGATTAGAAGATTATATTCCGAGATTACAAAGACACTAGACTATTACATTCCTTTGGGGTCTGTTTTTGTTATGTATTATATATTCTGAAAATGAAATGAAATGTATATGTACATCAAGCTTTGGGTCTCTACAGTTGGTATCAGAGGAAAGGTTTAGTTAACCATTGGAAACTAGAACTCGAAAACTTTAGTGAGATCCCTAGAGATATTTCTTAGGTATGTCTAGAGATGTCCCTATAGTTAAGTATAATTATAGTCCTAGAATTATGGTAACAATCTTATAATTAACCCTAAGATGTTATATATTTAAGGTACTCACCATTTATTATATTGTCTTCCCTAGCATGATTTTTTC
Organism: Viscum album; assembly: GCA_963277665.1. Classification (NCBI taxonomy): domain Eukaryota; kingdom Viridiplantae; phylum Streptophyta; class Magnoliopsida; order Santalales; family Viscaceae; genus Viscum; species Viscum album. The sequence continues at coordinate 1,423,494,788 of OY728141.1, read as the reverse complement.
CTCTCACGCTATTCTTTTTGGGTTTTAGACGATGGCTAAAACCCAAATGAATCGTGTTGATAAATGTAATGGACAATGCAATGATTTTCCTCCTGAACAAACCAATGTTACAGGAGATGGAGTGAAATATATTATTTCTATACTTATACAAGATAAGAATCATTCTGGACTTCCAAATGAGCATAGAAGGGAACAATATTCTATTGAATCCTTCACGAGGAAACATCCACCTTCTTTCAGTGGGTCTTCTGATCCACTTGTTACTGAACAATCGATCAGTACCATTGAAAATATATTTTCCATACTTCGAAGTTCAAAACATGAAAAACTCATTCTGGCTATTTACAGTTTAGAAGGTGAAGCATATCAATGGTAGACTCTAATTAAGATTACGTGTCCCTGAGATGAAATTGAATCCATGGAATGAGATGAGTTCAAGAACTTATTTTTCAATAAGTACTTGCCTCGAATTATTTTAAAAAACATGGAAAAGGATTTCCTTGAGCTTAAGAAAAATGATGTTGAATCTGTTGGTATATACGAAATGAATTTTACAAGGCTTTCAAGGTATTCATCTTGAATTATCATCCATCTTGAAAGTAAAGTTGATTTCTTCTTCAGTGGATTAAATCCAAGTCTTTGAATGGCATTAACTATAAGAGACTTTAGTAGCTATGAAGAAATTGTGCATTGTGCTATCAAGGAAGAAATAGAAGGTGGTGTTTCATATCCATCCCTTGGTTTTGAAAATAAACGAAAGATGGTGTTGAAGGAGAAATGTCAGAATAATGGTTAATAGAAGATGAATGTTTCTCTATTCTCAAAGTGTGGAAAGAAGCATGGTGGAGATTGTCTTAAAGGGACTAGAAAATGTTTTAAGTGTGGAAAAGAAGGTCATCAAGCAGCTGAGTGTCAAATTAATGGAAAAAGGGTTTCTAATGATGTGAATAAGGAAAAGACTACAGAGAACTCACCACCAACACATCAATGATTTAAGTGAAAGGAAATGGGGCATTATGTTAATCAATGCCCTAATCCAAGGGTTAATGATGATCAATGTGAGAAACCTCTCAAGGAAAAGGATAAATTGAAGTAACATGCGATCACTATTTCTGATGTTGATTATTACAATGATATTGATTAATGATTAAGTGTTTATGTAATGGGATTTCAAAATAGTATCATCGAATCTCATTTATGGTATCATGGAATTTTGGAATATCTATGTATTGATTTCCAATAATTATATGGTACCGGTAACCATGAAAAGTGATTGAAATATTTCTGGAAGGAAGATGATATGCACATAAAGAAGCAATAATGAGAAAATGAACTGAACTCATGACTGATATAAGGAAAAAGTTATATCATGGTTTGAGTATATTGAAATTTTGGGATTTTTGTATGTGGAAAGTGTTAAATTTTGACAACATTCATGTTTTCACTAAGGGTCAATGGGTATTAATTTTTCAAGAGAATACATGATTATGGTATTCACATGTTTTTAATTTGACCAAGAAGATATATCATATGATATATGGAGGATAAATGATGGTATTCCCAAGCTCGGAAAATGACATTTCAAGTAATTATTTTCTCTATACTATGAGTTTGGACAAAAGTATTTTGGATAAGCCTAAAGATTGGAATGGATTATGTTGGACATTAGTCAGTATTGTTTAAGGATAGAACTTTTTTCGTTATCATTTATGGAATGTTATAATAATGATGTTTTTGAAAAAGGAAAACATGTAGGACGGGCGACAACCCGTCGGGTCGGACAAGGCTGTGGGAATCAAACCCACACCCGAAGTGAGACAAGTGTTTATTTCCTACCACTGGCCTACAGGAAGTCCCTGGTTAATAGAAACTAGTTTTATTATATTAATCAGTATGATATAAGAATTATAATTCCATTTTAGGAACCATATATGATTAATCTCACTATAGATGGACTTAAGTATTTTTGATAACTTTTTCTAACCTTTTGTTTGAGACAGATGGAATGACCCATTATTCTATCACATGATCTGATAACACTTCACGAATGAAAAATTCAACTTCATTTCTTTAAGAGATGAAGCAGAAATTTTCCAAGGAACGACCAATAGAGAGATTGTACCAAAATCAAGAACTTATTTCTTCTAATTCCTATTTCTTCAACTTTAGGGAAATGATCTTGAAAACCAATAATGTTGTCCTAGTTCCCTTATATCTGATGAATTATACGGTACCTTAGATAATCACAAATTTATGGCTTTGTGATTTTTGGATTTTTCATAGCCTTGTCCTCAACCAATCTGCATCAGAAGTTGATGGTTATATTTCTCTTCCATATCCATATTTTCACCTATGTTGTCCTATGTGGAAACCCAGTGATGAGTTACTTTGGGTGACTGTTAGGATTATATCTTCGATTTTTAAAATGAATATTTAGTATTCCTTTTTACGATGTTGTTTTCTATGAAAAAAACTTTCATGTAGTAAACCATTTATAACCCTAACGAATTTCTAGGGTGAAATTCATTTTAAGGGGGTAGAATGTAACCCCCCGAGATTTTATGAGATATATTATTTTTAATTTCTTTGATGTCTTCTATTATACAATACACCAATATTATCGTGTACTATACGCAACACCTTATTATCTTAAAGTATAAGCAACACTATTCTTGGCTCGTGTAACACAGAATTTCAAGTTCGTTTTGTGGAAATTATTTTACGCAACATTAAGTATAGATTTTGTTTAATGTATAAATGAAATAAGTTTTGATTATGTTTTACGCAAAAACAAATGGAACTTTCACTACACGCAGACCTGACTTGGCTTGCCTTAAACGCAATCAAGACCTTCTTCGATATCATGTGTAGTACACAATACAAGGTTTCACTAAACGATATATTATTATTATATTATTATGAACTAGCCATTATGAATTTTAATACCCACTTTTTGAAATTTTATAAATTTTATCTTTCAAAATGGACTTGATTTTTGGATTTGGAATATCAAAATTATCTTAGGGTGAATTTTTGGAATTTTTCAAAAAACTTTCAATTTTTTATGAATAGTGAAAACACTGGGTTATTATTAAAAAACCGACTATTTATTTAAATAATTACTTATTTTATTTTAATTATTTTAGCCCAAAATTGATACATAATACCTAATAATTTTCAATGTAATTCACTTGAGAAATTTTATAATAATTTCAGATATATAAAAAGTTTATAGAACTTTTCAACGTCTTTTACCCACCTCCTAAGAGAATTTGAAAATTTACATAAAACATAATTTTAGCACTTCTGTGAGTGTAATTTTGAAAATATGAGAGACACGGTTTATATCAAGGAGTAAAATGTGGTTCAATAATATAAAAATAATTTTGGTGAATAGTAACTTTTTACTTCTATTTACCACGGTTAAAAGTAAATAGGGTAATTAAGGGTAAAATGATATTCTTATTTCCCTAACACATGTCCAAATTCAATTGGATAAGTTTAATTCGACGATAAACAACCTTATGAATAAAATATTTCCCTTTAGGTCCACTTGGATTAGATTAGGACACATATTATTATTTTATTTAATGAAGAGTTAAAATAGTTAAAATCAAATTTTAATAACTACAACATTTTAAATATAGGGTTATACATAAGATAAATTCGACTAAAAATATTAATTAGAAAGCTAAAAAATTTCCTACATAATGTTATTTCATTTATAATTTTTAGACATTAAAAAATTTAATTTATGACACAATGATGATGCAATAATTACCTTATTAATGATATATTAACATAATTGATGTTATAAATACCCAAAAAATGAAATTTTAGAATTTTTATAAATTAATCTAATTTTCTACGTTAATATGACATGTTAGTATTGATTCAATTAAAATTTTTAGAACTAATCAAGTTTTTATGATTTTCAAAAAAATCAATTACCAAATAGTGTCAAAATTGACAAAATATAGTTTTTAAACAAATATTATATTATTAATTGTTATTATATTCCTACAAATGTAAGGTTTGGTCAAATGACATAGATAAGGATATATATATATTAATAATTAACCACTTGGGGTTCTTTTGGATTGTTATCGGATGTTTATTAACCATATAGTGTAAGAAAACTAGAAGACATGTTAAAAGTTAAATTATTTAACTTAGAGTTAAATCTAAATGATAGTGTCAAAATAGTAAGATAAACTTGTCTAAAACCTATTCTTTGAAAGGATTTAGACTCATCTTCACTTTATCTTCTATATAAATTAATTTGGAGATATTATAAACCGAATATGGCTTTATTATAAAATAATATTTTATGTTTTTTCAAAGGTGCCTCTCTCCTCCCTTATAAAAAGGGAACCCCTTTCATCTTCTCTTCACACCCCATTGAGCCTTGAAGATCTGACAAACTCTACCAATTACTCTTCAAAACCTCTCTAGTTATATCATAGAGGTTCTGTTATTCTCAAAAGACCAACTCTAGTTCCATAAGAAGATGTTTAAAGGAGGTGCGTCGAGGAAGAGGTAATCTCTTCTACCGACTCTTTCAAATTTCTTTCATCTTCAACATCCACTTATTTAGTTGTTTAATTATAAATTAATAACATCAGTATTACTTATATACTTATATTTTATTATAAATATAAAACAAACCTATTTCAACTTCTATCCATCCTACGAAAAATGAAATCACCGTGCGAGCGTACGTACGGAATATTGTCTCCACGCCGCGGTGTAATCAATTTTTCCACCACCACTTTACTTGGATGGGTATAATGGTGTAAAGAATACCTATATATGAATATTATAACATCATAATGATTCTATGATATTATATCATCCACTCCAATTCCATTCAATAAATATGGGGACGATATCATCACTCATGTGTACATACGGATTAGCGTCTCCTCAACGTGATGAGATTCATTTTCCATGTTAACAATTCAAGAATGATTATAAAGTATATATAATAGGTAATAATGAAATATATGACATAATAATACTACTGGATATATATATATATATATATGTATTTCATCTACTTAATTCCATTCAATTCAATAAGAAAACGAAAAACAGCGTTCATGCGTACGTACAGCCTACCGTCTCCATGAACGGTGTATTTCATTCCATTTATCGATATATTATATGTATATATATTATGAATATATATTATACATAAATCTTGTTTTATAATCTGTAATAATGTAATCATTATCTATGTAATCATATTAATAATTATAAGTCAAAACACAGATGATAATTGAAACGATTTTACCCAAAACGCTGCTTTAACATTGAATTGAGAAATGAATGGATAATATAAAGTTGTAAGTGAATACCATATGATATCATAAATATTATTATGGTTATGTTAAAAGATTATAATATTTCTAGACCCACTATACAGGAGTCTCAGACAGATATGGATGAAATTGGACATAAGGTAAGAGATAATTATTCCATTCCCATTCTTATCCGAGATTGTTTATTCTTAAGTATTTACTGGGGTTATGTTTGTAATCCATGTCCATATGTTCTCAAAATGTTTTCATAAAATGTTTAATTTTCATACATGTATGTTTATAGTCATTTTTACCTTTTTTTACTTTTACCACATCGTATGGAAGGAATCTTTCTTTTGTTTACCATACGAGGTACTTTTTGACTTTTCCGGCAAAAGTACGAGAAGAATGTTTTTTTACTTATAGGGCATGAAAAGATTTTTACAGTTTCATAACACCTTATTTTAATGAAGCTTACTCTACAAGATTTAATGGATATTTTCAACAAAATCAATTTCTTTAAAATTTCATGGCATTTTGTGAAATAAAAATGATTTTGGAGAAGAATGGATATTTTCCTCAAGAATTCATTTCTAGTGTTTTATCAAAACAATTTTACATTTAAGATAGTATTATTTCATATATATATGTTTCAAGAATAACTTCTCTATGATTTACAAGTTTTCACTTTTCTTAGGATGAAATGATATCCTTTTTTTATATATTATGTTATGATGGGATGATGTTTATGAAACCCATTTTGTACTTTAGGTAATGATGAATGTTTTATGTTCAAGTTGTGGCACAAGTAAGAATAATCTCATTATGAGATGGGTGGGACCTATATCTCCCTCCAATTAATTTAGTAAAGAATTATATCTCATGAGATAGACATGGCTAGAATGGTAAGTTAATCTGGTTCAGTAATGCAAGACTAGAATGAGGAGTGAACTCGATTCAGAAAGGGAATTTTTCCACTAAGATGGTCTTGGGAGCAATGCCTTTACTACAATAGAAATCACAACATGTGCTTAATGGTTTCCACAATTACATTCTTTATTCCCATGATATTTTATAATGATTGATCATCCATTATGATCTATGCCTTACGTACTGTCATGTTTTATGTCATTGGTCAAGATTTTGATGTTTAAATATTATGTTCATGTTTTGAAGTTCAAATGTATATGGTTTGATTTATTTTATCCATGCTTACCCTTATTGAGCATTTGGGCACACTGTTTATATGTTTTATTTTCCCCAGGATATAAAGAAGTGTTTTATGTAAGAAAAAAGGATGATCATTATTGGAGATGTTGAAGATCATTCACCATGATTAGAAGATTATATTCCGAGTTTCCAAAGATACTAAACTATTACGGTCTTTTGTGGTCTATTTTTGTTATGTATTAGATATTCCGCAAAAGTAATGTAATTTCTATGAACGTAAATCTTTGGGTCTCAACAAAAAGTCACTCATTAATATTAATATCATTCTTAGGTAATGATGATATCATTATTAGTGACAAAATTAGCAAATATCGGTATTTTTCACTATTCATCTAAAAATTATAAATTTGAGAAAAATAAAAATATATTATCATTATTTTGGTATTATATATTTTTTTTTAATTTTAAATAATTTTATTTCTTAAATAAATATATTTAACTATTAATAGAAATAAAATATTATGGTTAATATATATTTTTCAATTTCTTTATAATCGATTTGTACATCTAATATTATTCATAAGAATTTCATAATTAAAATAATTTTAATATTTTATATCATATATTGATGATTTATATAAGACAAAAATAATTTGTTAATGATTTTTAATATAATTTACTAATTTATCACGATATTTGATTCAGTGTGTTTGATGAATGATATCAGACTATTCATTATTTAAAGGAAGATATATCTATATTTTGAAATATTTGGATGTTAAAATCTACCCCTTAAATTTATTTCATCATAACAATTTTATTAAATTTACATATTAAGGAATTTAATAATGATATATGTGAATTATGATAATACTTTAAAAAAATTCATTATTAATATCTTAAGTACAACGAGAAGAAAAATATTCTTCACATATCAAGATTACTGAATTCTTTATTTTCCTCATAAGATAGATGATTTATTTCCCACTTTTTCACACATAAATAATTTTCCACTTCCATTGAGGTATTCCCCGTTGTATTTCCTTCATCATTTTCGCCTTGAAGTAGAGTGTATATTTTTTTCCTCCACCATCTTCACCACCCGATTTTCATGATACACAATCCATCTATTATTTGGGGTGATATGGAATTAAACTATGTTCAAAATAATAATCATAATTCACAATAGTTAATTTGGAATAATAGAAATATTTATAACTATATTTATTCCCAATATATTTTAGGTTAGGGAAATAACTAAATTGGGTACCAAATCCATTGTTAGTTTCAATACCTCTTCCCCCATTCATTAGTATAAAAAATATGGGATAAGAATTATTAGAATTTAAAAGATATAAAGTAAAATACCCAGATATTAGAAGAAATAATTATCAAATGATGTTTATACCCTAGATTATGAGTCTCTAGCTTAAATATAGGTTAACCATTGAAGTTTTACTATTATGTAATCTAATATAGTTAACTTAAAATTATAAATATGTTAAAATAATTCATAGTGGATTGTATGGGGAATATGAATTACGCCAAGAATTTTCTATGGCAATGCCTACATAGTTAAAAATATATGTCCACTTCACTATGAACCAGAATGATAACCGAGATATACATGACTAATTCCATTTTAGGTTGGTATCCCTAAATCCAACTATTTCAAAACCGCCTCCACATTCTTAGTACCATATATGGTAAAATGTTTGAAAAAAACCTGAAAATATATATGTGAGATTTTTTTGGAGATTCATCTATACATAGTATTATACTTAAAGGTTTTACTAATGTTATATAATCATAATTTGAACGAAACATAATATATTCAATAATGAAAATTTATACTTTTTTATATATCTATGAAAAAAAAATATTGTATTTAACTCATAAACCCTTGATTTCATTTCGTAATGCTATATAATAGTTATCTAGTAACACTTTAATCTTTGAAAATATTTATTCACTGGTATGATACCAAATGTGTAACCATCGTACTCAATCTAGGAAATACAATTTAATAAAGACATAAATTAAGAAATCAGAATTAATACAAGTCCATTCTTATAATATATTTATCACATTTACTATCCAAGGGTGTTTTTGTTTAGTGTTTTAGAGAATTATAGGAAATCACTAACTAGAAAAATTAATGTCATCATATTAGCTAAAATAGTTTTCCACTATAAAATATGATAATAAACTAATAATGAGTTGTCAACATCCCCATAAAACCACTATATAATATACTCTTAATGGAATATTAGACGTCATAAATTTATTCATGAAAATAGGAAAGTAAATCATAATAAGTGGTGAGATAAAATGTTCAATAAGGGTAAGAATATTAATTAATCATAACATGAGAGATGTAAATAATAACATGATATAATAATTAGATTTATTGTAATATTTAGAGAATGGAATAGGGACTTGATAACATAAAAATAGTGATTTTTAAAATTTCATAACATAATATCATAGAATCATGTTAATATTGAAACAATATAAACATGGAATTATATTAATTCAATGCTCCCACATAATTACCATAACATATTTTTCTATGATCACTATTGACACACCATGATATATCATAAGATGGAAAAATTACACAACACATTAGATGAAAATAAAATTTCAGGCCCTCCCATCACATAATGATAATCATGAATATGTTTTCAACATTGTTTCAATTAACATATCATAAAATCCTAAGGAAATAATTTGGGTATTATATCATTTTTATGTTGTTCCCTAAAGAATAATTCATCATTCCATCAGAAATATGACTTGATAAATTAATGTGAAATAAATGGGTATCCAATGTCATTAAGAATCAATTTAGGTACATAAAATTCAACAAGGATGATTACAAATATATTATTTACAACACATATGTAATAAATATATGTTTTAGATAATAAATTCCATAATAATGTGATTTTTTTGGATACTAGGTTATCAAATGTCAATCTTGTAATTGATGATAGGGAATTTATAGAATAAATTCATTAGAAATAATTATAGAAAATAAATTTGGTGTTTACGAAAAATAAAAGAAGTCATGTATCATAAAAAAATATGTTATTGATAATTTCATATGAAATATATATAAAACGGTTGATAGTATTTTTAGTAGAATACCTTTAGTCAAGAATATAACATTGATGAAGAACTGTCTTCGAAGAATTAAGAAAATTTCTTTTAAAGTACGTAATTCCTTTGTCTATTGAAAAAATATAAAAGCTATTATTTTCTTAGTCCATGAGAATAAAAAAAATTATGATATCAATAAATTAAATAATATATAGGCAGTCTCTTTAGAAATGAAAATTGTGGTGTAATGATATGTTCACACAGAAACGTGTAAAAGAGGTTCATCTAATCGAAAAAATATTATGTGGATAACAATAAAAGATTGTTTATTAATCATTTAAATTAACTCTAATGTAAAATAAAATAACCATAAAATAAAATTGGTTATTTAAATTTAAAAAAATTAAAAAATTTGTTTAGATGAAAACCATTTTTGAAATCAATCGATGGAAAAGACATTAAAATTAATGTAAATACCTTTTGTGAAATAAAAATTTTAAATAAATAATATTATTAATAATTTAAAAATCACAAAAGGAAAACATGAGGTTATCTGGAGATTAATTTTATTTTGGTTTATATCACGCATTCAATTATGAAAAAAATTACATGGAAGAAAAATGTCAAATTGAATGTATAAGAGTTAGACATTTCAACTTCCAGATTTTATTTGAAGAAGTGTTTCATAAATAAAGAAGATATTAATTAAGAAAATTAATATCCCCATTAAAAAAATATAATAAATATTAAATGATAATACAAGTAAAAAAGATAATTGAATGGTTAATATAATGAAAATAATTCATGACTCACTGAGAAAAGGACTTCGGTTGTTAAAACCATCATGAAATGAGTAAAATTTTAATAAAAACATTGATGAAGAATGATATTTAAAATAAAATATAAATAAAATAAAATAAATATAATATAAAAATTATATTTCACAGTCATCATATAATGGTAAATTTCTATATTATGTAAAACGTGACTCAATAAAGGGGGTTTGAGACAAAACTACCATACCTTAATTCCATACTTAGTTGATCACACCATAACATCTTGTATAACTATAACAACTACATTAATCATATAGATAAGTACATTATTTATCTTTATAACCATTTTATATACATCCTTTATAACTATTTACTATTACTAAGGTGGTTCGGTACAGATTATTTATGACATAGGGTGTTGTCACGACCCATCTTTTGGGGCCCATTCCGGGACTACCCCAAGAGAGCCTCCCGAAGGCCAGGGGCGGTGACTAGTGGCAAGGGTGTCAACCTATAAATGAGAGGAAATTTCTTGAGTACCTATATGCACAAACATGGTCGGCCATGTCTTAAAACATTGAAAGGGAAAAAACAAGTATACTGAAACAAGACCGAGTACAAAGTACAGTTGAATGCAAGTGGGATAGAATTCAAACAAAAAAAAAGAACTGAATCAAAAAAGTACAAAAAGGAACTCTGATGGCCATTCAAGGAATACCACACATGATTGTAAGAGTAGTGATTCTACTAGAATATGAAGTAGTATGCCCTTACCGCCTGGTCTTACTGGGCCCCACCTGGTCCTAGGCCACTGAATCTGCCATTGATGCATCCATCGATCATGTCTCATTGGGATCCAACAAGTCCTGGTCCACCAAGGTCTCTATCGAAGCATTGATCATCTTCATGGGACATGATAGACATGGGTGGGACCCGCGTAGGGGTGAGTAACACAAAACACAGTAGATACCCCAAAGCAAAAAGTAATGACCATATAGTAATCCTCATAGTAAAGCATGAAGTAAAAGACAACTCACAGGAGGTATATTATTGGATTGTGATAGTAGAATAATCAATCATAACATCAAACCCCTCATTTTCTAGAGAACACCCAATAAATTGAGTAAAGTGGTCCTTACAGGTCACAAGAATCTTCTTCCCACTAACATTGAATTGTCGTGGTACTCATCCCTTGGAGTACTGTGGGTATGTAATGTCACAAAGAGTTTCTCCTCATTGTGGGCCAACTGGGTCACACACAACCACTTCCCACCTTGAACAAATTGAGGTAATCCTCTTATCGTGTACCATGGATCTGCTGAGTCACATAGAGATGCTCCCCACTGTGGGTATGCTGGGTAAAACAGACGCTCTTCCCACTAGGTCATCGTCGGGAAGTCTTTATGTCTCATCCAACCGTAGGGTTCCATCCATTTCACACTTGGGATAACTAATACATAAGATATTAATCACATTACAATTCCCATGAAAGTCACCATAATGTATTCCAAAAGACCAACCACAAAATATTGGTCACAACACCTCAAACAACCCATCAATCATACGTGTGGTTTGCAAGATACATGCATTGATTTAACTTGGGGGATGGTTGCGATAGGGCCCAGTCTGACGCTGTAAGACAGTCCCGACCAGCCCAGCATAGGTTTCCTATATACCCTGGTTTAGTTAGATATACCCAACCTGACCTGGTCCGGGTCGGTGTTAGAATGGTCCGGCCTGGACAGTGGGCCATACCCAATAGGCCTCACTGGACCCGACCATGGTTGGCTGAGGGTCCAGCCTACCGGGTCGCCCAATGACCCGGTCTAGTCTGGCCTAGCCCGAAGGGTATGGGTAAAACCATCTGGCATGGCCCTGGTCCACCAGTGTGGCTCCCACCTTCCCACCTATTGACCAGCTGCACGGTGAATTCAGTGGGAGCACTTAGCTGGGACGCGACAAATGGATGCAGCCGGTCTCGTCTACCCCTCGGGATGCCATGGGGTCTCCTCCTCTAGCTGTGATTGATGGACTGTATCTTTTCCAACGGATCTAGGTATCTTGGTCGCGGGCCACCCCATTCATGTAGTGCCCTTCTAGAGACGAGTCACCCTGTGGATGCCATGATCAAAAGGTCGTGGCTTCCTACCACTTTCCTCCTCCCATGGCCGCCACCGATGCAGCCCACTGATAATTTCTTTTGTGGGCCACCAAAGTTTCTCCAATGGTACGTTCTCCGACTCGTCTGTGCCAAAGGGTCCCACGGGTCACAGCTATCCATGCTCAGGCCCCATAACTGAACTGCCACCACTTCAATAATTAATCCACCAAGAATCCATGAGTGGAGGTGCTTGGGCCTTGTTCGTGTTGGCCCGAGCCCTCCGTGTTAGAGGATTAAATCAAGGGGGAGGTTCAGGGATTGAAGTATAATCATTTCATTCAAGGTTTGTATTCGGAATAATAAATCCCCAAGAAAATTCACCCTGTTGCATGAACGTATGAATCCAGGATCAACATGTTCATGGGTATATCTATGTATGTCATTTCTAAAATAAGAAGATAGGGATAAACACTGAAAAAATTATCGAAACCCTACCTCTTTGATGTTTGAAGATGATGCATTCATTCTAGAGTATTAAAGATGTCAACGTTGTCACTTCCATCTACATTATTCGAGGTGCATCGAAGATGATAACGATCCACCAGCGTTCAATATTCATTGTTGGAGAGGATATTTGTTGGAGTTTCTTTATTGAATAATTCATGATTAAATTCTCTGTCCAACAACGCGTTAGAAAATAAAAAGGAAATCACGTCCCAACAATTCAATTATGATGTGAGGTCGAATAATTATGTTGTTTCATTTTTAAAACAACAACACTATTATGATTCCTTTATATCATTTTTATGTTTTCTGATATAGTCCATTAATGATCTTTAATAATTAACCCCATCACTACCTTGTCGCTGCATCATAGCATCGCCATGTCACTGCTCGTCGGATGAAAAATGAAAATAAAATAAAATTTTAATGTTATTTTATTAATTTACAAAAGGTCTGAAAATAAAAGTTTCGTTTAACCCTTGTCGGAAAAAGTTATGTCAATTCTAGGTGAATCTGGGCATTCATATTTCAAAGGATTCTATGGATTTTCAATCCATGTACCGGTTCACAATTTAAAAAAACCTCCGCTTGTGCGTTTACTGGACGTACCATAGTTAACTTTCAAATTTCCGGTCCGGGATCTTCAGGCCTCATAATCACGTGTCGTTAGAGCCTGCGGTCTCAGAATAATTACATATAATTTAGAATAAAAAATTACATGGAATTATTGAGATATTACATTCTCCCCGCCATAGGGATTTACATCCCCAAATCCAATAAAATAATCAAACATATGGGAGTACTAAGAATGAATTTGAGCCTACCACTCCCATGTGTTCTCTTGGAGATTTTTGTGCTACCATCAAGCTTGCACCGGAGTAATCGACCGACCATGTAGGACTCACTCTTTTAGATCCTCTATTTCATCTAGGATCTCTACAAACATCACCCCATCGTTAATGTCTAGCTCACCCCATTCGATAACTTGTGATGGATTATGCACATACCTCTATAGCTACGACACATGGAAAACATCATGCACTTGGTGCATATAAGTGGAAAGGGCTAGACGATACAACACCTCTTCAACTCTGATCAGGATATGAATTAGGCTAATAAACCACAAAGATAGCTCGCTTCCCATCCAAATCATTGTAACCCTCATTGGGGTGAGACTCAAAAGAACCTGTGGTTCTCTCCTATAACCCCACGGGTCTCCATCACCTATTGGCATAAGACTACTTACTTCTAATTGAAGTCCTCATCCAGTCTTGGATGATCTGCATCATCTCAGTGGTAGCTCATACCATCTCTGGACCCATGATTACCAACACCCCATATGTTTGTCCAGCATATGGGTGAAATGCATGGTCACCCATACAAGGCCTTGAACGGTGCCATGCTAATGGTGGTGTGATAGAAATTATTGTACGCAAACACCACCAATGGAAGGTGGTTCTCCCAACTATGACCATAGTAAAGTACACAAGCCCGAAGCGTGTCTTTTAGGTTCTATATCGTCTGCTCCATCTGGCCATCCGTTTGTGGATGAAAAGTTGTGCTCAAGTGCATTAGCGTTCGAAATGCCTCCTATAATACCTTCCAAAATCGAGATGTAAAGCATGCATCAAGATATGAGACGATCATCGAAAGATCCCTTTTAATTCATACTATCTCCTCGAAGTAGTGGTGTCCCAAGGCCTATACCGGTCACAACTCTTTGATGGGTATGACGTGAGATGACATGGTGAGTCTGTCAATAATTACCCAAATAGAATCATGGCCTCTGAATATATGTGGTAACCCCATCACAAATTCAATTAATATACCATCCCACTTCAACTCTGGTACCACATGTGGTTGGGTCATGACTTCTAGAACCTGATGCTCGACCATCACTTGATGATAGGTGAGGCATTGTTAAACGAAATCAGCCACTGATCTCTTAATCCCCTGCCACAAGTACATACGTCGGAGGTCCTAGTAAATATTCTACAGTATATGATGTACCTCCAAATGGGATATATGGAACTCCTTTAATACTTCCTCCCTCAATATCACAAGTACTATGGTGTTTCCTCTGAATATGATGGTGTTCTACCGACCAATCAAAAATCCATCTGGTGCCCGTCATGAGGATAACTAAGCACGTCAGGTCTCATAGTAAACCTCAACCATTTGTACCTCCCTGACTTGTTATTAGAGTAGTAGAGTAAAAATCATCTAATGATGGTAAGAGGCTCCACCATTATCAATTAATGATATTTTCATCACAGCTAACTACTCTGTTTCCTCACATAGCAGCTGCAAAATGGTCCACCAGCTGAACACTTCTAGCACCAGGTTTCCATTAAAATGTGTATACAATATCTCAATGTCATAGTCCTGGAAGAATTATATCCATAGTTGATGTCTTAGTTTCAGGATATTATGTGAGAATATATAAACGAGACTCCTGGGGTCTGAGTATACCGTAAACTATTCACCCATCATGTAGTGATGCCACATCATCAAGGAAAAAACACTCCTACCAACTCCTGGTCATGTGTCACGTAGTTCTGCTCATGCTGATCAACTGGAATGAGCCATAGGATATAACTACTTGCACATTCATCAAGACACAACCCAATATGGTCTTTGACATGTCGTAGTAAACTACATACCCTAATCCCTCCTCTATTAGTCTCAAGATGGTGGCACTAGTCGGTCTCCGCCTCAGCTACTGGACACTCAGATGACATTTCTCCATCCACACAAATGGTTTTACCTTTCATGTGAAATCCGATAAGGGTCCTACTACTTTGGAGAAGTTAGGAATGATCCTCTGATAGTATCCATCTAAACCCATGAAGCTCCTCACCTCATTCATTCACCTGGGGATCTCTCAAGAAATCATCACCTCCCTCTTCACCAAATCCACTACAACTCCAGCCTCTAATATGATATTTCCGTAAAAATGGACTTCCTGAATCCAAAAAATGACACTTTGAGAGCATTCTATATAGGTGGTGGTCTTAAAGTGTATCTAGAACTATTTTTCGGTGTGTAGTGTGCTCCTTCTCCGACAATTTGGACACCAAGATGTCATTGATGAAGACCACAATGAACCAGTCATGGTATGGATGGAAGACCGTATTAATGAGGTTCAAGAGCACTGTTGGGGAATTGGTAACACCAAAAGGCATCACCAATAACTCATAGTGGTCTTACCGTTACCTGAAGGATGTCTTTGGTACATCCTCATCATGTACCTGATGCTAGTGATAGCCTCTTCTACGATCTATTTTTTGATAACCACTTACCTTCATTTAGATGGTTGAAAAGGTCATCAATTCTCGGCATGGGATATTTGTTCTTCACAGTCACCTGGTTCAGGCAAAGAAAGTCTATGCGCAAACTCATAATCCCATCTGTCTTCTTGGAAAAAAGCTCAAGGGCTGCCCATGGTGACAAGATAGGCCTTACGAACCACTTCTCTTGCAAGTCCTCTTACTGTACCCTCAGCTCGCGAAGCTCCGCGGGGCCATCTGATAGGTAAGTGTGTATATCGATGTTGTCTCAGGGTACATGACGATGTAAAATTCTACCTATCTGTGAGGAGTTACAACCTGGAACATCCTAAGGAAAATTATCCTTGTACTTGTCCACAACTACTAAAATGCCTAGACTCCTCTGATCCACTACACCGAGGGTGAGGCTAGACAACTGGTGAGTGATCGGCTATACCCTCCTTTGAGAATGTTTGTACTGCACTGCAAGGGTTTCCCTCTCACCGTTGAAGGATATCCCAGTCCCATTTTTATGTACACACCACATTGTATGCCTGAAACAATCGATCTAAGAATGGAATATGGAAAACCAGTCCATACCAATGATCACATTGTAAGGCCTCGATGTCGCTACTAAGAGATTCCAGCCAAATCTCCCACTACATAGAGTAATCTCACTCTGCTGACACCAGTGTGTAATCATCTAATCATCTCTGACAGGAGTCTCTAGCCATGATAATTGAGCTAAAGTCTCCAATGGAATCTCTGAGCTCCATATGAGATTTTTGGCAAAGAAAGAATGTCTAGTACCTATGTACATAATACAAAAAACTAGGGTGGAGAAGATACATATTGTACCTCATATCATCTCTTGAGCATCATCATCATAAGACTCTACTACCTAGAGATAAGATCGCCCCTTCCTTCCTACTCCTTGAGGTCTAGGTGGACCGCCTAAGGGTGGTGGGAGTAACACATCAAACCGTCACCCACCACCTGCTACTCGGCCATCTCCCCTGCCACACCTGCCACCATGCAGACATCCTTGCTCGAACTGCTTCCTCTAACTCGGCGGTCCCATGACTGTCTTCTGTCCATTTGTACGGAGGGTCGGGCAGTCACATTCCATGTGTCCCTACCCACTGGATGTGAACAAATGCCTAAATTCTTAATGGCTTCCCCTAGACTGAGAGCCCAACACTACCGACCCTGAGTCCTGGTGTTTTTCTCTAAAAGACCTGGCCTTCTTGGTCCCTTGTGTATATTGTCTACTACCTGCTGAAGACTCCACTACCTAAGTTCTACTAGCAGCTCTAGCCATCGTTGCATATTCCGCCAAGAATCTCTCCATAATAAGGGACCACTAAAGCATCATGACCTGGGTAGGGATGTAGAGAGACAACACCAACACCCTGATCTCCCGCCTGAGTCGCTACTCAAAGGCTCAAGCCCGGCCGAAAGGGCCTTGCACCATGTCTATGGGGTATTGAAATATTTTTATGAGAATCACTGAGTACTCAATAACTTCCATGTTTCCCTACTAAAGGTGAAGCAACTTCGAAATTCCCACAGAGTGCAATTTTACAAAATAAAACTCCTCCCTGAAAAGCAGCATGAAATCTAACCAGGTGAGGGTAGCCTCGTCATTTTTCTAGGCGTTTCAACTTCACCATCTCCCTACTAAGACCTACAGAATGCGCAATTCCATGATTTACACCTGGTCAGGTGGTGTCATCACTAAGCAGAATACCCACATCACAACCTCCAGCCAGTCCTTAGAGACCCATGGATCTGTCTCTCCCCTGAACCTAGGTTGCCTTTGTCTCTGAAACTCATATAGTGAAATAAAACTATGAAATTCCTCTTCCATAACATTAATTAGTAGATGTTTACCACTCGGTGGTGGTAACACTAGTGCATCTCCCTATGGGGCCATCTCAAGCACTAGTCCCCGGACAAATTCTTCGTCACTAGGCCAGTTGTCCTCGTGACCTCATATTGTTATCCTGACTAGTCGTCCATGTAGAGGCATCCTAAAATACAACAATACGTACCACGTTCAAGAAGGTTATACCAAGTGAGTTGAATTTTAATCAAAAGAGCATAAGGAGACACTTATGAAACCAATGTTTTCATATATTGAGCCAAAAAGTAGAATTCATGGTCATGGGGTATGGATACATCGGCCTTCGCATCAACACTAGACTCCTTGAATCTGAAATTCAGACTTACAACAACTAACACTATTTCACCCAAAAAAACAGACTCTAGGCCTTTGTGGTAGGATCAAACGCCCTTTTATACCTCCTTTTCATGTCCCCACTCCTAGGGCCCATGTAGTTCCAACCAAAAGCCCGCTTCCCAATACCCAGGGGCTGGAGACTAGTGCCAAAGGTGTCAACCTACAATTGGGAGGAATTTTCTTGAGTACTTGTGTAGACACACAATCAACCACATCCCAACACACTAAAAAGGGGAAAACAATTATAATAAAACAATAATGAGTACAATATATAGATGCAAGCAAGTGGGCCCGAATACAAACCCAAAAAAAGAACCGAGACAACAAAGTACAAAAAGGGAACTCTGATGTCCATCCACAAAAAACCACATGTGATCGATAGAGTATTGATGCAATTGGATTCTGAAGTAGTATGTCATGTATGCATATTACTACTGGGTCCCACCTAGTCCAAGGCCACTAGTTCCACAAATGAAGGGTTGATCGGTCCTCTCTCCCTGGGCACCACTAGGTCCCGGTTCACCATGGTCTCTATCGAAGTGTCGATCGTCTGCACGGAACATGACTTGCTTGGGTGGGGCCCATTCAGGGGTGAGTAACACAAAACTCAGAAGGACCACAAAATAAAAAATAAAGACCACAAAAAAATCCTTATAGAAAACCATGAAGAATAACAAGGCTCAAAAAATGTATATTTTAGGGTAGTGATAATGGAATCATCAGTCATATCATCGAACTCTCTGACAGTTAGTGAAATCCTCCTCTATCTAGTACATTCGGCCTCCTAGGTCACACAGAACATCTTCACACTTACCATGAACTATTGTGGCACTCATCCTTGATTAGTACTGTGGGTATTCTGGGTCACAAAGATCCACTCCCCACTATTGCCATGCTGGGTCACACAGAGTCGCTTCCCACATCAGGCGAACTAAGGTACTCCTCCATTCGAGTACCATGAATTTTCCAGGTATCATAGAGCTGCTCCCCAACATGGTCTTAACGAGTAACATAGAGTCGCACCACACTGGGTCGTTGTCCAACAATTTGTAGGTTTCAACAAAACATAGGGTTCCATACATAGCTCTCTTGGGAGATTGTCCCCACAATCCATTAATTGAATCTCTATGTCCATGAATGTCTGGAAAAATTATTACAAATGTTCTGCCCCATCAATAGGGTCCTAACGCCTCAAACGACCCATCAATTCCACAATCAGTTAGCAATATACTGGAATTATAGTAATCAGGGGGCTGGTTGAGATGGGGCCCAGTTTGACCCTGTCGGACTGCCCGACAAACCTAGATCAGGGATCCACATACCATGGTTTAATTAGATAGACCTGATCTCTCTTTGTTTGGGTTGGGTTCTGTATGGTTTGGATGGGCCATTTGGAAAGTACTAAGAGGCCTTGCTGGACACGAACCATTTTTTGCAGAGGGTCTACCCGCCGATTTTCCCAACAACCTGATCTAGTCCAGCCAGGCGCAAAGGGCATGGTTCAGGCATGTCGGTGTGATCCCAACCCACTGGGTTCATATCCACCCTGCCGATGATGGTCTGGCCCATTGGGCCACGTGTCCAGCCTACTGGGATGGGGGTGCAATCCACTAGCTCGTTGACTGGCCACACTATGAAGCCAGTGGGAGCCCCATGCCAAGACATGGAAACTGATAATGTCTGGTCTCATATACCTTGCAGGACGCCATGAGACCTCCCCCTATAGCTGTGATAGATAGACCGCGGCTCGTCCAAGCGATCAGGGTGGACCGGATGCAGGTCTCCCCATTCACACGATTCCCGCCTGTTGCCGCGTCACCCCATGGATACTGCGACCAAACGGCTGTGGCACCCTTCTACCACGGCACGCGGACGGTCAAATCGTCATCCTTTGCCTTTCGTCGGTACTACTGGCATAACAGAACCCTGACCGTCCCGTCTTTGGGCCACCTGAGTTTCTCCAGTAGTCTATTCTCCAACCCATCTACACCAAAGGATCCCTTAAGTCACCACCATCCCTGATCAGGCACCATAATCGAACTATCATCCCATCAAGAATGTGACCACCATGAACGCACGAGAGAAGGTGCTCAGGCCTTATTTGTGTCAGCCTGGGTCCTCCATGTTAGAGGTTTAAATCAAGGGTTAGGTTCATGTCTTGATGTCCGATCAGTTCATGTATGGTTTGAATCAAGAATAATAAATTACCCAGAAAATTCACCCTCCCACATGAACACATGAATCATATATCAACTTATTCATGGTTTGATCCTTCTTCATCATTTCTAAAGTAATATGAGTGGGGAAGAACATTGAAATAAATATCAAACCCCTAACTCATTGAAATTTGATGTCGAAGCGTTCATCATAGAGGATTCAAGATGACGACATTGTCACTTCCAGATCAATTCATTGAGGTACGTCGAAGTTGATGAAGATCCACCAATGTTCTTTATTCTTCATTAGGGAGGATATTTTCCGAAGTTTCATCAGAGAATCCTCTATGTTTTAATTCTCCTTCCACCAAAAAATTAGACAATAAAATGTAAATCACATCTCAACATTTCAGTTACGCAATGACATGGGGTCGTTACACTGATTCATCTTTGAAATAGTGTCACGGTTATTTTTCCTTTATTGCATCATTATGATGTGTGATTTAGGCCCTTAATGAGCCTCATTAATGCACCCCATTGGTGCCTCATCACAACACCACATCGTCGATATGACAACCCTCATCGGATGGCAAAATAAAAATTAAATAACATTTTAATGTTATTTTAATATTATATGAAAATTCATATGAAAAAAGTTTCTGTTCAGCCCTTTCCGGCCAATGTTAAGTCCTCTATAGTTGAATCCCGACATTCAAAGTTTAACGGTGTCCTATGATTTTCAATCTGAGAACTGGTTCGAATGTTAAAAAAAACACTTGTGAAATTACTGAACAAACATTTAAAAAGTTCAAAATTATGTTTCAGGCACTCTTGGCCTCATAATCACATTCTGTCAGAACACAGGGTCTCAGAATAATTCTTATAATTTAAAAAATAATTACATGGAATTTCTAAGACATTATAGGTGTAAGCACTTTTAAT
This sequence comes from Viscum album, assembly GCA_963277665.1. Lineage (NCBI taxonomy): Eukaryota > Viridiplantae > Streptophyta > Magnoliopsida > Santalales > Viscaceae > Viscum > Viscum album. The sequence continues at coordinate 1,423,473,220 of OY728141.1, read as the reverse complement.
TTTCTTCCACCAGCATTATAGTATAAATTTGGATACCTGAAGTTTGAGACCATGATAATTATTCATAGATTATTTATTATTTTGTAATATATAATCCCTGATTATTTATAATGAAAAACATTAATTCCATTTGTGTTTTAAATTTGAATCTTGAAGATTATGTTATACGAAAACATCTTTCGTCGGTTTTTAATGAGCGATTATGATATATTATTAACATGTTTAGGTATTAATATTGTAACTCCTAAACCATTAAAATATCATAAATAAATTATTTTACATGTCATTAATATTATCCAACATTACTTAGTAATTCACTATATAAAAAATACAACATAGCTCAATTAGGTGGTAAACTGAGCAAAACAAAACAATGTCATAATTATTGAATGAGTTAGAAAATTTAATTAAATAAAGATAATATTACCTTTAGAGAATATTATAAAGGTAATATATATCATATAACTCAGTAAAATAAATTCATTATAAAAATTACTAATTAGTGGTGATTAAAATGAAATTTTTTGTTTGTGGAGGTGGTAATCAACATGTACACACAATTAACAATACCATTTCTCAGCGAATTAATAGAGTGATGGTATATAAAAAATTATAATTTCATAATTATTAAAGAGATATAAAAATAACATTATTTCACAAAATAAACATTTAGGTCAATTCATGTTAGGTGTTTTAGATAAATGAGGCATATCACTCAAGGTAGTGGTAGTCCACACAGACAAATGATTAACGATCTTATTCATTAACTAATAGATGTAATAAAGGTATATGTAATAGGTTACTATTTTATTGATTCATAAGTTACAGAAGATATATTTTCTCCTCAATCAATTTCTTTATAATATGCCTAATATGCAGTGATTCATAACAAACCATATCATGTCGTTTTTGAGGTTTTTCACACATAAACAGGATCAATGAGATTAGTTATATTAGAGTATGATTCAAAATTATTGAATAATTGATGTTGCGATAAAAAAATAAAATTTATTCAAATTTATGATACTAAATTAATTTTATTAACAATGATACAAAATATTAGGAAGAGGGAAATTAAAAAAATGATTAAGATGAGGGTAATACTCACGTCGAGATCGTTGAATTTAGTTGTAATTATTCATTGATATAAAGTTATTATGCTAATTAATGGTGTAAAATGATATGTTTCATGGTATTGGATTATATTATGAAAATATTCATTATGTTTCAACATGGAATCTGAATTAAAGGGGGTGTAAAGAAGGGGTGTAAGTGTTCACCATTATAAGGGAATAAAATGGAACTTTCTATAGAAAAGAATCATATGTAAGGGGAATGAATGGTATCACATTAAATATAGGTAAATTCTATGTGGGATAGACTATAATAAATGTTAATAATAATTTATAATATACAAAATTACTTCTATATGGTGTAATTCTCATGTAAACATTGTAAAATTCGTTGCATGATAGAATACACTCTTAAACAATAATTACTCATAATTCAAAAATAATCATTGTAATTAATTTATTATTAAATTATAAGAGGAAGAATTACACAAAAATTTTATGTGAAGAATTAAAATTTATCATCCAATTAGTCTAATAAAATTCCTATAATGTATAAAATTTACATTTAAATGAAAATTCATAATATATCAAAACATAAATGTTATTATAAAATACCACTAATGTTCTATAATGATAATCATGGGTTTTTATTCATGATATGTTAAATATATTAAATAATTCTATTTATTTATATTGAAAATTCGTCTCATAAATATTTAATCCATTATTATGTTATGGTAATATTATAATTAATAATAAATATAGACAAGGCATGTAATTTTCATTATTCAACAAGAAATAATAATAATGAAAAAATCCAAAAATTTATTACCAATATGAATTTTTAATAATCAATTAAAATATATTGTTATTTTTATAAAAATATATTAAAAAATTATATATTCATATTTTCAATATAAAAACATTAATGATAAATCGTTTTATAAAATGAGTTTGTTAAGCATTAAGTATTTTTAATATTATTTGATATGTATTTTATAAGTTAATGAATTTTAATATTTTATATAGTATATATATAATATATATTATCATAATGAACTTTTACTAGTGATTAGATTAATCTAGTAATGTACCGTGGCATAATTATTTTCCCTTGTGTATAAAGATATCAAATATAATATTATTTAAATTAAGCTACATATACTAAAATCAAGAGATAATAAATTTTAACTAAATTAATTTTTTAGAAGATTAATAATTTGAAATTTTCTTATATTGGATTTAATTATTTTATATATTCAATAATAAATTGAAATTTTGTATGGGAGTTGAAGAGGTGGTGAGAGTCCCCTTTTATTAGTGATGATATTAATTTTTTCAAAAATTATTTCATTTAAATTTAATCATTTCACATTGACATGTTAATAATTCAAAAAAATGAAAAATTATATATTTTAGGATGATATATGGCCTGTCATTCCTCAAACATTCATTTAGAAACTTTTTTAATCTTGTTTTTTAGTCATTTACTAATAGAATTGTTTTTTATGACTTTTTATTTTACGGCTGTAACTAATTTTTAACTAAGAAATATAATTTTATTGACAAAAAATAAAATTACATTTAGTAATAATTTGAATGTGATTATTCAAAATATTAAATAAATTATATCACATTAAATTTGTATGTTTATGAAAAATAATTTCTAATATTAGTGCATAGAATGTGTTGAAACCCATTTTTAGAAATCATTTTTGTAATCTGTAAATTTATTTTTGGGATAAAATTATCAATTAAGTTAATATTGATTATATAAACTACATTACTATATAAATTATTTTATGTAACATCCATATTAGGGGTAACAAGAGTTTTTGAAAAATAATATTTCTTGAAAGGAAAATACAAAAAATTAATTTATTGAAAAATATTACATATTTTTTAAAACATAGGTTTCAAAAATTCATAATAGTATATGTAGATTTATAGTTTCACTACAAAATACATATTTGACCATCGATTTTTTTATGTTACATTTACTTATTTATATATTAATAAACACTACACTTTTCGTAGAAAGCTATATATTTCAATATTAACCAAAATTTCAATTCTTTAAAAAAATTATAAAATTTATATTAGGATAAATCTAATATGTAAAATTAATAAATAATGAGTTATTTAAAAAATTATGATTAAATTTTTTAAAAAAATTATTTTAAATTATAACTCCAAGTATAATGGAAAATTGATTTTAATAGAAAAACGACCTTCTTAATAATTACATGTTCCTGATACACATTCAAAAATCTTTATAATATATATAAGGATAATATATTAGTTAATTTAAATTTAATTTATTATCAAAATAATTATTTTAATGTAGCCAATTTTATTTATTAATACTTTAAAATTTTAATTGGGAGTGACCAATCATTATAAATATTAAGTAATATTAATTATATATCCACTAAATGTAAGATTTTTAATTTGTTAATAGATTTTAATATAATAGAATTTTGGTTATTCTCGTGATTTTTGTCATATTATTCTTCAAATTTATAATAGCTCGTTTTATTTTTGTTTTGTTTGTGGGGAAAACAATTAAACCGACTGTGAATTAATTTTTTTATTAAGGGATGGTTGAAGCCCCCATCAAAATCTCATCTGAACTTTCACGGTGGTCAGAAGTGATGAAGTCCGAGGGAATCCCCTCGAACCACATCTTTACAATCCTGAGGAAGTGAACCTAAACTGGAATATATAATAAGCGGCTCCTCTTCAGTTTGCTCGAGTAAGGGCATCCGCAGCAAAATTGGCTTCTCTCCACACATGATGAACCTTGCACCCTTCATTTATTTCCTTCGAAAATCTTCTGATAAGATAAATCAGATTCCATGGAGGATCTTCTTGCCCTTGTATGGACGGTACCCGAATATCAGAATCGGATTTAGCCACCAGTACCTACAAGCCGAATCTTCTGCATATAGAAAAACAGGAGAGAAAGGCCTTCGTCTCCACGCACAAGGACTTCCCCGACCCATAAAAAGCACTGAAAGCCATCAAAATAGATCCATTTGTGTCCCTGAATAAACCTCCCCCTCGCATGTAACCATTCCTAAAAGAACAATCAACATTAATCTTCAATCCATTAGCTGGAGGGATCCATCTAACCCATCGACTTTGCAGATTATTAACCACACTAGTATTACTCAGGAACCCACCAAGCACCTATGATCGGTGCCTGCCTTTCTTTATTGAGATCAGAACATGTATGAGAGTCTTATCTCATACCTGAAGAAAAGACATCGAAGGCCGTTTATCCATTCTTGTCAAATTCTGCGCATCCCATAAAATCCAGCAAATGACCCTGAGCACAATGCATCGAGTCCTACTGTCCATCTCAAAGTGTTCCGACCCCATATACTAAAACCCAATGAAGCCTTGCAGCAACTCATAATCTCTCCTAACAGCAATCCGAATATCAATCATAGACCACAAGCCAGTATCCCACTCACTCAAGCAAAATAAGTGCAAAGCAGACTCCATTTGTCGACTACTACAGCAAAAAAAACGAGAATCCAGCTTAATGCGCATTGATTGGACATTATCATCCCTTGGAATTGTTCATTTCCGGAGCCTCCACACCAAAAAATTCATCCTCGTGGGAATGTCCTTACACCATAAATGCAAATACCACTCATCTCGAGCAGGTATCTCATGAAGAAGTCCTCTGTAATCTCTCCCATTGAAGATACCCGAGGGTGACTTAGTGAAGCAACATCTATCTGCCTCCTCCATAAATGTAATAGAAAGGAAAAAAGCTAGCTATTCCTTGCTCAGTATGTCTGCCAACAGGGAAGTATAAGATATTGCCTCTTTCATATATAAATCAGGCCTCAGACATCCTGAAAGTTTTTTTTATCTCCAACCCAGTTATCCCTCCAGAAATTGATATATCCTCTTCCAACCACCCATTGAGTAACCTCTTGCAGCTCTTCCAAATGGTGAAGAACATACATAGCTAGCTTTGACAACTTTCCACAACGATTGTCCCAGTCTTCCCACTGTTTTCCATAACAGTTTCTAAGAAAGGAGGCCCATAGGGATTTTCCCACTATAAAATCCCAAGACAGTCGCACTTGTATGGATTGAATGACATCTTTAATGTCCCTTAAGCCAATACCTCCCTCCTCCACTAGTTTAGCCATACGTTTCCAGGAGGCCCCGTGATATCGGACTGCAGAGTGTGCATCCCATAAAAAACTGTTCAAGATCTTCTCCATCTTATCAATGGTTCCTTTTGGAGGAATTATTGTTGAAAAAGTATGCATCAGAATGGAGGATATCACACTATTAATCAGCATAACCCGCCCACCAAAACACAGAAATATGATCTTCCAATTAACAATTCTCACCATAATTCTGTTCAAAATAAAATCAAAGAACGACTTTTTAATCTAACCAAAGGAGATTGGTGGCCCAAGATAAATCATAGGAAACTTCTTCTTGTGTATTCCAAGAATGTCGTGAATGCCCTTGCTTCTCCTAATAGAGCATTTATTGGAAATATAAACACTACTCTTCCTTGCATTGATTCTTTGTCCACTTAAATCATTGTACACCACCATGATCTTCAAGAGTATATGTAGTGATCTCTGCCTACCATTAATGAAGAGGAGAATACCATCAGAAAACATGAGATGATAAATACAACCATCCCCAGCCTGATTTTAAGGGATGATTCTTCTTTCATTAATTCTTCTATGGAGGTTTCGAGATAAGGCATCTTGAGCCAGAATGAAAATGATGGGCAACAAAGGGTCCCCTTGTCGTACACCACGCAAGCTTTTGAGGAAACCAAATCCCTTTCCCAAAATCGAAATAGATATCCATGGCGAGGAGTATCATCTGAAACATTGATCATTGACCCACTCATGGAAGCTAAAACACCTCATGGACCGAATGACAAAATCTGATTCCATTTTATCATAAGCTTTGTCCATATCCAATTGGATGATGATATTTGAACCGATAGTCTTTTTATTAATATCCTCCACCAACTCTTTAGCAATGCCGATAACACCTTGAGTACTTCTTCCTTTAACAAACCCATATTGTTCTTGAGTCACGATACGAGGAATAACCCCAATCAATCTCTTTGAAATAAAACTAGCCAAAATTTTGGATGATATATTGCATAAGCAGAGGGGTCTATAATGATTAATATCGGACATGTCCTTCAATTTTGGAATAAGGACCACCCTGGAAGAGCATGAACTATGATTGATAGATCCACATCTAAAATAATCTTGAACCGCCTCAATGACATCATTCCCAAAAATGTCCTATGCTGCCACATAAAAAGGTCTGAGGGAATCCCTCTGGTCCTGGTGCGATTTCAGGATGCATGCTGCAAACTATTCTCCAAATCTACTCACCTAAAGGTATATCCTTAAGATCCAAGTTATCCTCCTCAACGACCAGTCTTGGTAAACTATCCATAAAATCCATCTCTTCCTCCGAGGAGCCATGTCTGCAAATATATTCCTCCCCAGCATGTAAACTCTCAAAATGTTGTATAGCCAACCTCCCTACCACATTCACATTAGAAGAATAGGACCCATCTTAAAGCCTGATATTAATTTTCATGTTTTTCCACTCGTTAAGGAAGGCCTGGAAATAAGCATTGTTACGGTCACCTTCCTTAAGCCATCGAATTCTAGATCATCGTTTGCTGGATCATTCAATTTCCAACAAACGTGCCATCAGAAGATTATGTTTATCACAATGTCTCAAAAACTTATCCTCATCCCAATTGTTCTGTAGCTCCACTTCCAAAGTATCAATATCTTCATGCAAGGATTCGACTGAGATATCAACCAACGACTTGTTCCTCAACAATCTTTTTATGTCATGATTAAGACGCCTAAGACGCCTCAAGAGGCCATCCCACGCTCTCCCAATTTCTTCCTTCTCCCAAGATTCTCTCATCATTTGTAAGAAGCCATCAACCCGGTGCTAGTTTGAGGAGTATAAAAATGGAATATTATCAGGCACACCTCTTTCCAAATCAACCAGTAGTGGGGCATGATCCGAAATAATTCCAGATAGATGAGAAATAGTAACCTTCGAGAACGAGTCTAAACCTTGGATGTTGGAAATACATATGTCTAGATAGCTCCAAATGCGGATGGTGCCCTTACGGTTGTTGCACCACGTGTATTTGCAGCCCTTAAAACCCAAATCCAGAAGCCCTGTGTGAGAAATACAGTCTCTAAAATCCTGCATGCCAATATTATCAGTACCTATTCCTCCCCTTTTCTCTGAAGAATCAATAATAGAAATCAAATTGCTGCCTACAAACCAAGGCAAACCAAGCGAGTCAAAAGACTCCAAAAAACCCCAAAGAGACCTTCTACCTTTCTTGTAACCACTTGCATAAATGAAAGAAAACAGAATAATAGCTCCCTTCATAGAGATCCTGACCATCATACATTGATCCAATGCTCAGACAATGTCACGACCCGCCTTCACCAAAAGGAGGGAAGGGTCAGCTGATTGCCAGGCCCTTCCTTCTTTAAGTTGAAGTACAGATAATGACCCTCGAAACCCGCCTTCAATAGGTCTCGGAGCGGCAAATAGCACCAAGGGTATAGAAAATTTTCACAAATGGAAGGCATTACCCTTTTTATATTATAGGATCGAGAGATAAGGAGAAGAAAACCCAACAACACCAAGGTAGAATGAAACGTAAATCCAAAAGTAAACCATTCCCACAAGCATTTTTCAAAACTAAAAGCCACAAGGTGCAAAATGTGACTACATGGTAAGTACCAAAAAGAAAAACAACAACTGAAACTTCTCCAAAAGTCCAAGCTAGTAAGGTCTTGCGTGATCCCAGAAGTCCTCCTAGAAACCTGAAAGCAGTTTTATATACGTAGGGTGAGCATACAAGTATACTCAGAAGGGAAAACCAAAGACTCTCGTGCAAAAGTGGGGGAACGTACTAAAGTCTCGTGAGAAAAAGAGTAAACCAAACACCTAACAAGGAAAACTATCCACCCCAGGCCTCACGAAGGCACACTCCCCAAATAACACAAGTCAAGTAATATATATATATAATAAGAGAACATCGATGTTTGGGTACCCCGCACCACTTTCCCACTGGTTATTGAGACATCCTACACATCGGACCAATCCCGCCATTCTCACCGCAGTCCCACTGCCACACCTGGGCCACAACCACACGGAGTCCCACTGCAGAAATCCCGCCCGCACACACCTGGGCCTCAACCACACGTAGTCCCACTACTGAAATCCCGCCTGCACACTCCTGGGCCACAACTTTCACATGTAACCATGCCTGCAAACACCTAGGCCAGAACAACCACCACCATGCCCGAAGACACCTGGGCTAAAGGATCCACTGCCACACCCGAAGACACCTAGGCCTCATCCCGAAGACGCTGGGGAAACCACCTGCCGCACACACCTGGCCAACCACCACACTACCCCGCCTTAAGGTTCTTGGGATAATAATGGACCTCAGGCCATCACATCCTACCCGAAGATACTTGGGCTATCCGGGAAAGGGAGCAGAAAAGGAGCTAATAACCAGCCACTAAGGATAGTGTTGGAAAAAACACCCTCCCCGTGAAATGGGGGTGTTCGGCACTAAGTGCTCAACTTTTGTGGGATGGGAATAAGAAACTGAAAGCTATAGATATATATATATATGTAACAAGCAATCACCCAAATCTAGGTTTTTCTTTAGACAACCTACAGAGCACAACAACACTCAAGTCCGAGTCACGACTCACGCCAACAACCCATGTGTCCCCTTTCTTATTTCACATTCAGTAATAATGTTTATGTTTAAGCACTACTGGGCAACTAGTAGGCATAGGAATAAGTCCAAAAAAGTAAACAGTCAAACAACAACCAAAACGTACACCTGGTTCCCATCAACAGAGGATTCCACCCCAATTTGTGATATTAACATGTAGCCACCCATATTTAAAACTCACAACCACCAAATCCATACCAACAGGAGATACCATCCCCCAAATTCAAATGACCACCGAGAGTACAAAAGAACAGGTGATCCCATCCCCTCACACATTTCCAGCAATCAGCCTGAAAGGAAAACAACCAACCACCACCACCAACACAAGTCAGGGATTTTCGGATTTAAACGACTTAACACACTCCGTGATTCAAATTACAGGTGTTATAACCAGGAGTTATCACAAAAGGGTTGATCCTGGTGCTTTCAATTATTCAGCCGGATATACGTGATTAACTGATTCAATTTTCACAGCAGGAGTTTACAACCACAAACAAGCCATTTAAAACATCAGCAGGGTTTATTAGTGCACAAACAACGACCACCAACAGCCTCGATTTTCAGGAGGCATAAGCTAGAACAACTCAACAAGATGGTCATAGAAGAAACAACATCAAAATATAAAACACCATCAACGATCACAACCCCCCTCCATTTTCATTCTTTATAGAATTCGTTATTTATCTTTAATTAGGTCTGGTTTACCCAATTCTACAGGATCAAAAGCACGCCCACCCCGCATGATACACAAAAGAGAGAGACGAAGGAGAAATTCCCTACTTGTTGATAGATGATCAATGTTAAGCTGGGGATGCGGAACTTTACGGATAACGATGAGGCGGGCCCGATGCACCAGAAGCAGTTTGTGAAAATCCACAATCGAGGAAAGGAGAAACCACGGCTAACCCTTAGTTTATAAGAGTCAGGGACGGTTGAGGTGAAAATGCGAAACCGCGTAAGGCGTGGGGGTCGTGGGTTGACCACGCGGCTCCACTCATCTCAAAAGGGGTTCGGGTGGTTTAAGCTGACTCATGAATTGATGAAGCAGTTAATTAAATCTCTTATGCGCGTTACGGGTCTTAAAAACATGCTTTAACGAGTCAGAATAGGGTTTAAAACCCTATTTGCTCAAAGGAGTGCTACTGGAAACAACTTGACAAGGTTGGGTGATGCCGATCAGTCTCACTGATCGGTCGCGCCGATCGGTCTTGCCGGTCGGTCTCACCGATCGGTCCCCCCGATCGGTCTCACCGATCGGTCTCGCCGATCGCTCTCACCGAGACGCCACTCATTTAGAACCCAGATTTTGGAAAAGGGAAAGACCAAGAGAGTCTGGTTCATCACATCAGATACCTATCAAACTATTCTCGTCCCAGAGAATTTAAACAACCTAGAAGGAAAGGCCGGGTCCGAACAACCACCCCAAAAGATACCTCTCAAGAGTGAACCTCATCGCTAACTAAGAACATATTCCTTTCACGAACCAAGAAACATACCATGCCAAACTGCCCGGGCACGTGGGTTGGGGAGTCTCTTCCCCCGTGACAAGATATTATCCGCTTTGGGCGGTAATGACTCGCCCGCACGGGTTTAATCGCATCCTCCTTAATGCGTTTTTATTAGGGGTCAGGTTCTCTCCTTCCATATAACCGGGGGTTTTTTAGACACAATAAGAAGAAGGAATCCAGTACATTTCATAGCCAAAAGACAAAACGTTCTATCACAACAGGTACAACAAGGAACAAAACTCAAAACAACTCTGGGTACTGGGTACGCATCTGTGCTTCCCTCTCCCACGTACTGTCCTCAAGCCCACCATATCTCCACAACACGTGAACCAAGGGAATGGTTCACCCATGAAGCACCTTCTCCTTGCGATCCTCGATCATCACTGGTCTCTCCACAAAGGTCATGTCGTCCTCGATGTCCAGCTCGCCCCAATCAAGGACGCGCGAATCGTCATACAGATGCCGACGGAGTTGGGACACATGAAAGGCATCATGTATCCTTAGTAGCGGCGGTGGAAATTCTAGCTGGTAAGCCACTTCGCCGACCCGCCGCAACACTTGGAAGGGTCCGATGAACCAAGGGGAAAGCTTACTCCCCTTACTGAACCACCGCTGCCCACGCCGAGGGGAGACCCTCAAGAACACATGGTCCCCAACCTCAAACTCCAAGGGCCTCCTCCTGGTATCAGCATACGACTTCTGTCGGTCCTGGGCCGCCTTCATCCTTTCTCGTATGAGCTGAACCTTCTCTGTCGTGTTCTGCACCACCTCCGGACCAAGGATTCCTGCCTCTCATACTTCGGTCCAACACACAGGCAAACGACATGACCTCCCGTACAAAGCTTCAAACGAATCCATGCCAATGGTAGAGTGGTAGATATTATTATAGGAAAACTCTACCAGAGGTAAGTATTGCACCAACAATCCTCCTGAGTCCAGAACACATGCTCGTAGCATATCCTCCAAGGTCTGGATGGTGTGCTCTGTTTGCCCATCTATCTGGGGATGGAAAGCAGTACTAAGGCGTAACTGGGTGCCAAAGACATGCTGCAATCCTCTCCATACCCGCGAGGTAAACCGTACATCCCTATCCGAGACTATAGACCTCGTAACTCCATGCAACCACACCACCTCATCCACGTACTTTCATGCCAAAGCATCCACAACACTCGACTCCCCGATCGCCAGAAAGTGAGCTGATTACGTCAACCTGTCCACTACCACCCCGATAGCGTCGTACCCTCCTTGGACCTTGGGTAGTCCCATGAAGAAATCCATTGAGATGTCATCCCACTTAAACTTGGGGATATCTAGGGGCTGTAGTAGGCCTCCTGGAACTCGGTGTTCAGCCTTCACTTGCTGACACACTAGGCACTTGGCGACAAACTCTGCCACCACTCGCTTAACTCTGGGCCACCAAAACTGCCTCTTCAAACCCTGGTACATCTTGGAAACTTCACGGTGTACCGCCAGGGGTGAGTTGTGGAACTCACTGAGAACCTTGCCGCGCATCGCCTCCGGGAAAAACAACCTTACCTGGAAAAGCATCCGGTTCTGACCATCCTTGGTCCATCCTTCTGGAGCATTGCCCTGGTCAAACTGCTCACGCATCACTTCGCACTCTAGGTCTCCCCACTGAGACACTTCCACATGCTGAAACAGGGATGACTGCACTGTTATCTGATATAGGCAGCCTCTTCCGCTATCCATCGTCGCATCTAGGTGTAAGGCATCCAACTCTTCCATTGCCTTCCAGGCGTCCGCCGACTCTCGGACTGTATCCTTCTACATCCTCCAGCTCAAATCATCGGCCACCACATTTCCCTTGCCCTCAGTATAAGAGATCTTGAAGTCGTAATCCTGGAAGAACTCCACCCATCTCCATTGTCGCAAGTTTATGTCCCGCTGGGAGAAGATATACCTCAAGATTTTGTGATCTGTGAAGACCAAAAAGCATTCCCCGATGAGGTAGTACCGCCATATATTTAGCGCAAAAACGACCTCTGCATGCTCTAGGTCGTGGGTGGCATAATTACGCTCATGGGAATGAAGCTACCTGGACCCATAAAAGATCACCCCTCATCACTGCATCAACACGCATCCCAGGCCCTGCCCCGAAGCATCGCAGGATACCTCATAGTCCACCCCTTCTTCTGGTAATCTCAGCACTGGGGCACTGACCAACTTCTCCTTCAGATAGCTGAAGGTTGACTGGCACTGCTCACTCCATACGAAATCCTTGTCCTTCTTGGTCAGAGCCTTCAAAGGGGCTGCTACTTGGGAGAAGATGGGTACGAATCTCCGGTAGTAACCTGCTAGCCCGAGGAATCTTAGGACTTCTGCCACATTCTTGGGTGTTTCCCAAGAAACAACTGCCTCAACCTTTGATGGGTCGACCGCTACCGCCTGCTAAGACACTACGTGCCTGAGGAAGTTCACTTCTCGTGTCCAGAATTTGCATTTTGACAACTTCCCATATAGCTGGTGCTATCAGAGGACCTCCAAAACCGTCCTTAGGTGCTCTGCATGGTCCTCCTCTAATCTAGAGTAGACCAGGATTTCGTCGATGGACACAACCACAAACCGATCCAGGTACTGCCAGAAGATGGAGTTCATAAGTCCCATGAACACAGTCGGGGCGTTAGTAACACCGAAGGGCATGACTACAAAATCGAAGTGTCCATACCTTCACCTGAACGCTGTCTTCAGGATGTCGCTCTCTTTCACCCTCAACTGGTGATAGCTAGACCACAGGTCAATCTTCGAGAACCATCCTGCCCCTTTCAGCTGGGCAAAAAGATCATATATCCTTGGGAGAGGGTAGCAATTCTTGATCATCACCTGATTCAGCCTCCTATAGTCTATGCACAACCTAAGACCACCATATTCCTTCTTTGAAAACAAGATCGGAGAACCCCACAGTGACACACTCGGAAGAACATAACCCCTCTTCATCAGATCGTCAATCTGTATCCGTAACTCTCGTAGCTCCGAAGGTTCCATCCGGTAAGGAGCCATCGAGATTGGAAGAGCGCCGGGCTGCAGGTCTATCCCGAACTCAATATCACGTCGAGGGGGTAGATTCGTCACCTCCTCAGGAAAGATGTCCATAAACTCACGGACGATCTCTGGCACTTCCACCATTTCAGCATCTACTGATTCCACTGTCAGCTTGGTCAACAAGGAGAGGAGAGGTTCCTCTCTTCTATTTCCCTTCGGACTGCTCCGCTCGCTGGTGAAGGTAACATGTCGGCTGTCCAAGTCTGAGAACACCACCCTTCTTCGAAAACAGTCGATGAAGGCGCACACAGAAAATAGCCAGTTGATGCCTAGGATGACATCGTATGGCTGAATCTGTAGCAGAAGAGGATCCCGAACCGACTGATGTGGCCCTATCCTCAGTCTGCATCCCCGAAAAATGAACAACAAGTCGGTCTGACCTCCAACTAGTGTGCTCAACACCAGGGGCACTGGAAGTCTCTCAGCATCTAGGCCCAAGGCACGGGTTAGACTGGGTGAAACGAAGGAGTTCGAAGCTCCGTTATCGAAAAAAGCATAAGGAAGAGTGCTAAATAGACTGATCGTACCTCAAACAACCTCTGGCCCTGCTGGAACTGCTGCCTCTACAGCGTGCAACTATCCACGTCCAGCTCCCCTGCCCCTCGGCTATCGGCCACCTCCCCGACCACGCCCTGGTCGAGGTCCCTGTGGAGCACCCTGAGGACGGCCTCCTCCTACGTCTGCCCTCGGAGGAGCGGGAGATCGTTGTCCCTGCTGCTACTACTGGAAAGGTCTGGCTGGAAGCTGCTGTTGGGGCGGGTGTTGGGGCTAACTACCACTTCTGTAATGCACCCGGTTTGGGCACTGACTCCGGAGATGCCCAGGGCTCCCACAGATGAAGCACCGTAGTCTCGGGCCCGTAGGAAAAGGGCGAGGACTGGGGGATCAAAACTGAAACTACTACAGCCTGCTCCCTGTGGGTCGGAACCTAGAGGGTCCTGACGCTGGAGGCCTGGTGCTGACGGCTTTCCCCTTTGATGGTCCTAGCTGGATCCCCTCTCGCGACAGTCCCCCTAGAGCATGCATCCGCTCCACCACTTCGGCCTTCTTCTGGACCTCCAAGTACGTCGGCAGGGAAAAGGGGATAACAGCATACTGGAGGGAGGGTCAGAGTGCCTCCTCCAAACGTCTTGCCCGAGACTCCTCGTCGGGAAAGTGGTCCGGAGAAAAATGTATGAGGTCCTTGAACTTCATCCCTAGCTCCCTCACAGACATACTCCCCTACTGGAGGGAGTGTAGTTCCTGCCTCTTTTCTGCCTTCATCATCGAGGAGAGAAATTCTGCCCATAACTCCTTCTCAAAATCCACCCAAGCCACCTCAGACTATCTCCTCTCCCCCAGGTAAAGCATCCACCACTAACGTGACACTCCCCGCATCTGGATAACGGCCAGAGGAACCCTGTACTCGGTCGGGGACCGAATCAGGCCGAAGGCTATAACAAGCTCCTCTAGGCAGCCTTTCGTCTTCATATCGGAGGTGCTTCCCATATACTTCTCGAGGGCCTGTCGTTGGAAGGCTCGAAGAGTCTTCTGCCAATGGTCGTCCTCTTCCTCTCAATCATCTCTCTGCCAATCGACCAAAGTAGTCTCTGGGGCCTCTATCGCCTATACCACACGTGGTCGCCTTCCAGGTGCCATACCATCAAGGTAGAAAAGGAATGCCTAAGCCCATGTAGTGCTAAATATCGTTCTTAAAACTTCTTAAAAAAATTTAACTTATTCTTAACTCCCAAGAAATCCCAGAAACACAGGAACACAAGTCATTATGATGCATGTACCTTTCCTAGAGTCTCTACCCTGAAATCATTGTGGCCTCACTTGGTCGTTCGGTAGGTCCAGAGTCCTTGCATCGGATCACGAGGGGCCTTAAAATCCCGTGTCCTAGCCGGTCTTCCCTGGCCTAATTCACGCTCCAAGGTCACCCAACACTGTTTCCTTACCATCCCATGCAATCCTCTCTGTGCCTAACTCTATACTCCGTCCTATCTCTCAACCATCACCTTTGATTCCATTCTGTCACGACCCGCCTTCACTAAAAGGAGGGAAGGGTCAACAGATTGCCAGGCCCTTCCTTCTTTAAGTTGAAGGAGAGATAATGACCCCCGAAACCCGCATTCAATAGGTCCCGGAGTGGAGACTAGCACCAAGGGTATAGAAAATTCTCACAAATGGAAGGCATTACCCTTTTTATTTTATAGGATCAAGAGATAAGGAGAAGAAAACCCAACAACAACAAGATAGAAAGAAAAGTAAAGCCAAAAGTAAACCATTCACACATGCATGTTTTAAAAGTAAAAGCCACAAGGTGAAAAGGTGACTATAAGGTATGTACCAAAAAGAAAAACAACAACTGCAACTGCTCCAAAAGTCTGAGCTAGTAAGGTCCTACGTGATCCCCGAAGTCCTCCTGGAAACTTGAAAGAAGTGTTATATACGTAGGGTGAGCATACAAGTATACTCAGTAGGGAAAACCAAAGACTCCCGTGGACAAGTGGGGGAACGTACTAAAGTCCTGTGAGAAAAAGAGTAAACCAAACTCCTAACAAGGAAAACTATCCACCCCAGGCCTCATCAAGGCACACTTCCCAAATAATGCAAGTCAAGTAATATATATATATAATAAGAGCACATCGATGTTTGGGTACCCCGCACCACTTTTCCACTGGTTATTGAGACATCCTATGCATCGGACCAATCCCGCCATTCTCACCGCAGTCCCACTGCCACACCCGCCCGCACACACCTGGGCCACAACCATACGCAGTCCCACTGCCGAAATCCCGCCCGCACACACCTGCGCCTCAACCGCACACAGTCCCACTGCTGAAATCCCGCCTGCACACAGGTGGGCCACAACTGTCACATGTAACCATGCCTGCAAACAACTAGGCTAGAACAACCACCACCATGCCCCAAGACATCTGGGCCTCATCCCAAAGATGCTTGGGAAACCACCTGCCGCGCACACCTGGCCAACCACCACACTACCTCGCCCGAAGGTTCTTGGGCTAATAATGGACCTCAGGCCATCACAGCCTACCCGGGGATACTTGGGCTATCCGGGAAAGGGAGCAGAAAAGGAGCTAATAACCGACTTCTAAGGATTGTGTTGGGAAAAACACTATCCCCTGTGAAATGGGGCTGTTCGGCACTAAGTGATCAACTTGGGTGGGGCGCGAATAAGAAGCACAAAGCTACAGATATATATATATATATATATGTAACAAGCACTCACCCAAATCTAGGTTTTTCATCAGAAAACCTACAGATCACAACAACACTCAAGTCCGAGTCACGACTCACGCCAACAACCCATGTGTCCCCTTTCTTATTTCACATTCAGTAATGATGTTTTTGTTTAAGCACTACTTGGAAACTAGTAGGCATAGGCATAATTCCAGGAAAGTAAACAGTCAAAAAACAACCAAAACGTACACCTGGTTCTCAACAACAGAGGGTTCCACCCAAATTTGTGATATAAACAAGTAACCACCCGGATTTAAAACTCACAACCACCGAATCCATACCAACAGAAGATACCATCCCCCAAATTCACACGACCACCGAGAGTATAAAAGAACAGGGGAACCCATCCCCTCCCACATTTCCAGCAATCGACCCGAAAGGAAAACAACCAACTACCACCACCAACACAAGTCAGGGATTTTCAGATTTAAATGACTTAACACACTCCATGATTCAAATTCCGTGTGTTATAACCAGGAGTTATCATAGAAGGGTTGATCCTGGTGCTTTCAATTATTCATCCAGATATACGTGATTAACTGATTCACTTTTCACAGCAGGAGTTTAAAACCACAAACCAGCCATTTAAAACATCAGCATGGTTTATTAGTGCACAAACAACGACCACCAACAACCTCGATTTTCAGGAGGCATAAGCCATCACAACTCAACAAGATCGTCATAGAAGAAACAACATCAAAATATAAAACACCATCAATGATCACAACCCCCCCTCTTCATTCTTTATAGAATTCATTCTTTATCTTTAATTAGGTCTGGTTTACCCAATTCTACAGGATCAAAAGCACGCCCACCCTGCATGATACACAAAAGAGAGAGACGAAGGAGAAATTCCCTACTTGTTGATAGATGATCAACATTTAGGCCAGGGGAGTGGAACTATACAGATAATGATGCGGTGGGCCCGATGCACCAGAAGCTGTTTGTGAAAAGCCATGATTGAGGAAAGGAGAAACCACGACTAACCCTTAGTTTATAAGAGTCGGGGACGGTTGAGGTGCAAACGTGAAACCGCGTAAGGCGTGGGGGTCGTGGGTTGACCACGCGGCTCCACTCGTCACAAAAGGGGGTCGGGTGGTTTAAGCCAACTCATGAATTGATGAAGCATTTAATTAAAGCTCTTATGCGCGTTACGGGTCTTAAAAACACGCTTAAACGAGTCAGAATATGGTTTAAAACCCTATTTGCGCAAAGGAGCACTACTGGAAACAACTTGACAAGGCCGGGTGACGCCGATCGGTCTCACCGATCGGTCGCGCAGATTGGTCTCACCGATCGGTCTCGCCGATCGGTCTCCCCAATCGGTCTCGCCGATCGGTCTCGCCGATCAGTCTCACCTATCGGTCTCACCGATCGGTCTCACCAATACACCACTCCTTTAGAACCTGGATTTTGGCAAAGGGAAGGACCAAGAGAGTATGGGTCATCACAGACCACATATACCTGCACCTCCTTTTCCAAAAAAATCCATATATGTTTTTTCTCAGGGAACACATGCATATAACTCCCAAATCCCATTTTCTTGGGAAAAATGTTGATCTTGGAGGGATCCTGTTTGGGTTCTAACATAACCACAAGCAATTCATTATGTTTCCTGACTTCAGAAGCCATGAAAGCTCCCTTTGAGGGTGACCCCAACCCCCGTGCATTCCACAAAATCAAGGACAACATTAAATGATGGAGTTATTGACCTTCCGACCAGGCATACCAATTTTTAGAGCTAGGAGAATTTTTCCATCTTCCTTAGACATAGATCTGGTAACCGGTCTGATGCAACCATCTGTAGATGCCAACTTCTTCAGCGTAAGAATCTTCTGCTTTAGAGGGCTATCTGATTTTCCCCATTACATTACATAGATCACCATAGCTTAAATTTCACCTCACTATATGAAGAATAAATAATAAATTTAATAAAATTATGTTATATATTCTGTTGTGACATCTATCTTACTATCCATGGTGACAATATGAAACTATTTATGCCAAATATACTTCCTTATGAGTACACTGGGAAATACCTTTCAAAAATTCATTTTCATGATCATCTTTCCAATCAAATAAAATATCCAAAATGTTTTTCATAATTCATATTAAAATCATTACTACTAATTATATTAATATGAAAATTCATACCAAAGATACATTCTCTAATGAAAACGTCATTTAAACCTACTATACAATCGTTTTAACTCTGATATATTTTCAACATCATATCACTCATTCAATTTAACATTTGTTTTCAATGGTCATTTTCATATTGGGTTCTCTAACCTAAATAATTATCAAATTCAAATATATTTTAATCCATTATTTTATTATAAAAAGAGAATTTTATTAACCAATTAATATCAACTAATATGTTAAAGAAAGTTGAGTAGTCGAAGTCCCACTCATTGGGAATTAGAGTGAATAATTAGTTAATAATCAATCTTCCCTTTTCCTGGTGATTACCCATGGAATTTATGCCCCACATTCATCCACTTATATTATAAAAAGGTTATAATATCTATGAGAATAAAAAAATTACTAATTTAAAAAAAACCTCAGAAAGTTATTTTACACTAAAAAGCTAACTATTATATTTTCAATAAAATTACCTTATCTAATTCTCAAAAAAATTCTAAACTAATAAAAAAAATTACTCCTCCATGATCTAATTGCAAATATTTTTTAACACTATGAAATTATAATATAAACCCATTTTATTCGAAAACAAAAATAACACGCAACACCAAGCATAAAAGGGAATATAACATACTAATACAATATAATATATTAAAATTTTTAAAGATATTAAATCTATGATATATCTTTTAATTCACGAAACACTATGTTTATCTTGCGTTATATGGGACATCGACTTTATTTGATAGCTTTCATTACACACGACACCAAGCTTTACCAAATAGTAATATAAAATTAATATTATTGTTTAATATAACAGTTCACTCCTAGAATTTGAAGTGATGTTTGTGAATATGAATAAATAAATTATTAAAATTTATATTTTACACATTTTAACTAGTAATATAATAATCATTTAAAATAATAAATATATTCTTTGAAAAAACTGTATTTTTTCTAAAAAGTGACTTAGTCATGCATTACCAAAAAAAATATTAAATTTTTTTAATCATATTTAAAAAAGTACATGAAAAAATAAGATTAATTTTTGAATTCATAATACCTTAATTAAATAAATGTTATATTTTTGTATTTTTCCTGAAAAGTTACATTCTTTTTTTATGAATAGTGGAAAATATTCAATTTTAATTGGTTACTACATTTCTATTTAAAATAATTTGTATTGATAAAATATTTTTATTATTATTTTAAAAAAACATTAGTTCAAATATAAAGAAAATTATTAAAATATATGTAATTTTTATAATTTTCATATTAAATATATAAAAAAACTTTCTAATATTTTGAACATTTTCTCTTCAAAAACCTATTTTTTGATTATGACTGCGGGACTAATATAAAATTAATATTTTAATATTATGTGAATTGAATCTATAAAAAAGGATTATATATTTTTAATCATAATATTTTATAATTGTGAATAAGGTCAAATGATTTCTTTAACCAAATGAAAAAATAATGCATTCAAAATTATTTAAAATGATTATGAGAAAAATTTATTTACATGGGTGTTAAAATAATAGTATAAGGGTTAAAAATATATAACAAATATGTCCAAAAGGTATTTTATGGACATATTTCTACCATTACAATTATATGTTTTATTTCGGATCACTTTGGGAGACTTTTCATTGGTTGAAACGGGTGTATACCTAACTCATTTAAAAAAAAAATACAAGTATGCCACTCAAATCACTTATAAAAGGCCACCCAAACATCTATTTTATTCACATCTTAAAACTACCTTTTTATATAAAATAACATCAAAATTACATCCCAAAATCCCTCCCCTTTTACTTGAATCCTTTTTTGGGAATAATTCTATCCTTTTAGTGCTTTAGTGAAAACTAATGGAAGGTACTCGAAGAAGAGGTATTGTTCTTCGACAAGCGTCTTTATTTTACATCTTTATCCACATCATTAATTTAATATTAGTAAATTATTATATAAAAAACATAGTATAATACATATAATGGGTTATATATATAAAAATTTTATTACATATATCCCTCCCATGCTCCAAAAAATGGGCTGCAAAATCATTGTTCATTTGCATGGCAGACTACAGTCTCACTGACCGATGTCATTCACTTTACCATTATAGCCTCTCAAGGATAGTTATGATGATGTATTGATATTATATATGTGATATTTATTAAATAATTATACTTATAGATTCATTATATTATATATATTTTTACTTTCAATTTCATAGGATATATGATAACATCACTCGTGGGGTTGGAGGACTACAACATTGTGAAGCGATGTGATGTTTCTTTCAATAACACTTTACATGGAAGGTAATGAAGGAATGAATATTTATTATATGTGAAATATATGAAATAATTATGATATTAATGACATATTTAACATTATATAATTATAATATATATACATACAAATCATTTTCATTTCATTTACACTAAACAAGAGATGATGGCATCATTTGTGAGCATTTGGACTATTGCATTCACGAAATGGTGTGACTATATTTTAACAACCACACCATAGAGATTATATATATATATATATATATTTAAATAAATAATATGATATATATGATATTATGATCGGTCTGTAAATAAATTATATTACATATATTCTTTCCACAATGATTATCAAAAAAAGAAAATGTTACACATGTGTTGTAGGGCCTACCATCTCCATGATCATAATGTAAACAAATTTCATTAAAATCATCCATGATTTGAATTAAAAGTGAAATTTATTTAAATATATGATAATTATGGAATTAAAATTATTCTGGAGTTGATATAACGACACAATATTCTCATTAATCGGATCATTCATAATGAAAAATGCATGAGAAGACATGGAAATTAACACCTAAAATAATTAAAATAATAAAATATTTTTAATAAATAGGTAATAATATATTATAAAAAGATCTTATATTCTATTATAAAAATTAATATTATTTTTATACATTAATAACTTGTCTAAAACACTATACATGAAGAGAAACCACATTCATCTAAAAGTAATAAAAAGTTAATGTATTTCATCTCAATTTCATTTCATTGAGGCATATTGTAATGTTACGATTCTATTTGAAATTATATGGTCCATATAATTCCTCATTTACTATATATAATTAATTATTAATGATATAAAAGGTTTAAATTTTTATTAGTTCATATTTTGGTATTTTAATTAAATGTTATCAAGTGGTAATGAATTCAATAACTTTATTTCGTTTCATTGGGTTTGATTGCTGTCACTATCATATCGCTTCTAAGATTATATTTTTAATTACATTTATATATATTATTTTATTAACACATTTTATGTGGATTTATAGTTGATAAATATATAATATATTCATATATTAATCATCTCTATAATTTTATGACTTTTTTAATAGTTTATTTCACAATCACATTCTAATCGAGATTCTCTATACTTGAATAATCAGTAAAAGAAATTATATAAAATTTATTTAAAAAAATATTAATTATATAATTATCTAATTATTAATGAAATTTTGTAATTTATAATACCACTTTCACACTCATTGGTACATAAATTATCTTAGAAAATATCTTTCAGAAAAAAAGACTTCATTTCTGTCTCTGGTCATAAATATATTTTCTTCTAGAATAATGTTTTTTATAATCTTATTAAAATATTTTTATCATATTAAAATTAATTATAAAATAGTTTTTTACCTATTTTTAATCATTATAAAAAATTAAAATTAGTTTTGTGGTGATTTTAAAATAATGCATGATTGGGTTTTACTAAAAATGTAAAGAGAATCTTATGTTCGTTTTACAAACATGGCACTTTTCAGTACATTTGAAAATATAGAAGGAATTTTTTTTAAATTTTAAAATATTATGAAATTATATAAAATTAAATATTTAAATGATTTCTTTTAATTTTCAAGAGGATATTTTAAAATAATTTTATCATAGAAAAGTGATTTTCGAAGAAATGGATTTTCAATATATTTTTCATGATGAAATGAAAATTTTCCTCATGAATGTTTTTGAAGATATATTTTATTTTAATTCTAATCATAAATATGAAATAATTTTTTTATTAATCAAATTTTTATATGTTTACACTATCCTTATTCTTCCTTTTAATGTTTTATGATTATTTTGACTAAAGACAGTATTGACATTCACTTCCTTATTTCATTTTGTAATCATCAAAATCACGTTGAAATATTCAATTTCCTTTGATCATTGGTCATTATATTTCACATAAATATCCATATTATTTATAATATATATTATTATTAATTAAAATTTCTCTCATTTCATTATATGTTATTTTATATTCAAATTTATTTGATTGATTGGGGAAATATTAATAAATTTATATCCATTAATCAATATATACATTTGATGATAAGAAATATTGATTCATGAAATACATTTTTTTGACCTGTAGTGATGGTTGGATCCAGACATTATATATTCCCTCGATGCATTGGTTTGTATAATGAGACAAATAATTAATATATCATTAAATGAGTTATTAGTTATAGATTAAACTGTCTTGTGAAAGGACATTATGGTAGAGGTATCATGTTACTGAGACATGAAATCTAATCAATAATAATTAAATTACTTAATAGCATAGTTACTATTATGCCTGATATTTTAAATATGATAACATATATGGATACATTTTATTCTTAGTTTATTGATTAAATGGCATGTGTTTTCAGTTAGTTTCACTTCCTTATTAATTTTGAATTATCCTATTATGATAGTCATGTTATTGATTAAATTTAAATAATTTTTAGTTATTCACCTTCACATATATTTATTCATCCATTATATTTTCCAATGATATTATCTTTAGATGTACTTCCTTATAAGTTAATTTATTTAATAGAAATCATTTTCAATTATTTACCTTTACATATTTTTTATACATATTGATTCAGGATATATTCCACTATACATAACCCTTATTGAGAATTTTTTCTCACACTTATTTTGTTTCATTTATTGCGATTATATGAAGTGTACTATATGTTATATTCAAGGATATTTTAGAAGGAAAAGAGGTATTATAAGAAATTATGCTTTTATTTATGTTTTAAAATTTATTATCGGAATAAAATTTGTACATAGTTTCCTTAAACTACTAAACTAATCGGCCTCTATGGATGTGATTCCTTATATCTTATACTAATGCAATGGTAGTGGGCACCAGCACTAGAATACTTGTTTTAGAGTCACTATGGATGGTATTAGAGGATGTTAAGCAGAAAAATTTAGAACTATACTTTTGAAAAAATATATTAGAGAACATAACCATACAAAAGACTCCGAGGTAAAGTATAGAAGGAAATACTCAAATTTTGGTATAGTATACATTATGTTGGTTTTAATTTCAATAATTTACTATTTTGATACTACATGTAGAGGTTATTCTTGTATATATTTACCTATGTGAAATAACCCCAAAAAGAGCATGAATCTTCACTCAAGTGATATATGGTGCCCGAAAAGGGCTATAAACTGCACTTGGTTTGAATCTCCCCATGAAAACATTTAGAATAAAACTTATTTTATTTATAAACAATTATGATTGATATAAATAGACAATGATAATGAATGAAATATTTTAATCCTGTGGTGTATAAGATTGAAAATATTGTGTCATGATTTGAAATCTTATTACCAATTATATGGGTTTATCATTATGATTATTTTACTCACTTAATTACTCTCTCTCATTCAATGGATAGAACCATAAGAAATATTCACAACATTTTATATATTGAAAAGGATTGTGTCTATATGGAAACAAATAATACTGAAGATTGGAGGGAATGATATTGTGATTTTTCATGATCAGTTTTCATAAAATATGATTAACAACATATAAATTAACCAACTCATATAATCACCAATGGATAAAAGGATAGAGTTCACTAATATCTCATGTGATGCATAATATTGAGGAATGAATGCTCAATTTTCATCATTTCAATAATGTGGAAAGAAAAACCTATTAATGTGTCCTAATGCAATGTGGATGTTACATATCTGTGTAATGAAAAGGAATACAACAATGAATTGTTGAGGAAAATTAAAGTTTATGGTGGAAGGGAATAAATCCCACCCTAAGTATTCATTTATATTTTGTTTTCATAAATTCGGAGAACTTGGGAATTATATTAGTCAATACCCCCTTTTAAAGGGTAAATTGTATATTAATGAAGGAAAAAAGTTGACATAAAATTAATGAAGTATTTATGTATTGGTTTTTTATTGAAAAAATATAAAAATTGTTATTTAATGATTAAATATCAATGTTCTCCATAATATTTCATAATGGTTTATATATTAATATGTGTTTATATAAAGTAGAAAATGGTTTTTAGGTGACAAAATAACATGTTATGTATGGTCATGGGGCTTGGACTCATGACCAAATGATGATAAGTGCTTAGTAATTACAACTATATTATGTTGGACCATTTCTCGATTTGTGCGTGTCATCCTTGCGCAGGGGCCATGCTAATCTTCTCTGTATCGTTCCAATTGTATCAGATGTCTCCAAAGAGACTACAACTATATTATGTTATCTACTAGTTAATATGTCATTGTTTTTAGTTAAATTATTTATTTAAAAAATAATGATGAACATGTGGTTATACATTTGAGGTTTTTAGTATAATTTACTATATTTTATAACTTGTTCTAACAATAATGGTTTTGTAAAATAGATAAATAAGGATAGAAATACATATCACTCTTTTGAGAACCTTACGATTTGTTATAAGTGAACTTTAGTGAATTAGGAATATGAAATCCATTTTTTGTTATTATATTCATAGATTAATGGATGAATTAGAAATTGATCAAAGTAGCAAAAATGGATGAAATTATAGAATGGTATCAAGTAAGTATAATTACATAGTTAATAGAAGGATTACTCAACTTTAGGAAGAATATATTTAAACAAAAAACTAATATCCTATTTCATTCATTTATAATATATGTAGTTGTATTTTAAAGAATATTAGATTTTTGTTTTTTAGTACCTCCACCATCCAGATATTAGAAATATTCGTATGATCAATGACATCAATAACTCCGTATAGTTATTTAACCTCTTTCTACATGTATATATATTTATTTTCTACTAATTTTCTCATATGTAGAAAAAAAGTTATATGTTATTATATATGACCATTCTACTTCCCATTCTCTATTATAAGTGTAAAATTTTATTAACACTTTGATGATGTGGGTTCAACAAAACAAATAATATTCAAATACCATACCCTAAAATACCTAGATGATGTAAAAATTTTACGGAATCAATTTATTTACAATGGATATAATGTAACACCCTCGTATTCTAAATTAAGAAAATTGTTTTTGATAGTGTATATAACATTAAACCCTCAAACTAGAAGGTAATACAAACAATTGATATTTCATGATATATTTAATATTAAAAAAATAATCTATGATATAGTATTCAATGCATGGATAACTGAGCCTAGCTTGTGTTACATGCATCAACAATATTCTTTTATTACTTGCATTACACGCGAGACAGAGTTTTACCAAACAGTAATAGTCTACTAATATTATTAATCAAAATAACACTTATCAGATAGACAATGGAATGATGGGTCTCAATAGGATTAACTAACTTATAAAAATATATATTTTAAATATGTTTATTTTTTATCTGTGAATTATTTAAAAAATTGTTATATTTTTTAAAGAAAATATTTTTTTTTCTAAAAAGAAGCTTAATAAAACATTGTGCACATAAAAAATGAATTTTTTCCAAATTACTAAAAATAATCTCAAAAAATAATCTTTATTTTAGGAATTTGTATACATGAATTATATTATAGTGAATTAATAGGATTTTTATGAAATGGTACATTTTTTATGAATATCGAAAAATTATGAATTTAAAATTAAAAATTATCATTTTATTTAAATTATTTATAATGTATAAGTTTTTTTTTGAATTGGTATTAAATTATAATTAGTTGAATTATAAATAAATGGAATATATTTTGGACATTAGAATCATTTTTATATTCAATTTAAATATATATATATATATATACATTGTAAACATTGTACCCTTTTTAACATTATCACTTTGAAAACTCGTTTTCCCATCATTTTTGCTGGATTTATTTTACATTTATTTTTTCCACATCAATGGATTGAATTTATGAAATATTATTTTATATTTTTAATCAAAATAATCTGTAATTTCTAATAATTTATTCATAATTGTAGACCAAAATTAAATGTGAATGAAAAAAAAATATTCAACGTAGTTCTGTTGAAAATTCATTTATTAATGGGGTTAAAGTAAAAGGATAATAGTATCAAATAACAAAAAAACTTATAAAAAAACATTGAATTTAAATATTTATACCCTTACTTCTATAGGCTTTGTTTTGTTCTATTATGGGAGAACTATGTAATGTTGAAGTGTGGGTAAACCTAAATTTTTTCGAACATTACATGTGCGATAGTCACCAGACGTTGAAAAGGCCACCCACACTCCTAACTTGTTTACACATTAAAACCACATTTATTCTTCCAGGAAGTTACCAAATAGCATTCCAAAAATAACTCACCATGTCTTAGAATTATTATATCTTCATAATAAAAACATTGAATGCATCTGTTAAAACCTAAGGTAGGTACCGAAAGAAATGATAATGTTCTCCAACGAGCGTCGTTATTTTACTTCTTTATCGATGTCATTAATTTCTTATTAAACTGTTATTAAATAATCAAAATAGTGATTTAAATATACTATTATGTTTTTATAATATGTGAATTACTTATATCCTTCCCCTCTTCCATTAAATGGGTTATTAAAACATCTGTTGTGTGGGTTATGGACGATTGCCACATAAACAAATTTGGAATGTTCTTCTATTACATCATCTCAAGGATGGATATGAAGATGATTATAAATTATATATTTCTTAATTTTAAAAAAATTCATATATTATCATTATATTATACGGTTCTTGTTTAATTCCTATTCTGTAGGAGACACAAAAACATCATTTTTGTATGTGTGGACAACCACCTTCACGAAATTATGCGACACTCTTTTCTTGACCACACCACATGGATGATATATATATATAAGTTTATTTAAAAAAATCAAGTGATATATATGATATAATGATCACTATTTAATGATATGATAATACTTAACTCCTTTTCATAAGGATCATTGAAAAATTAAAATGTTACTCATGCGTACGTACAACCTACCATTTCCATTATCATAATATACATTATTTTCAAAAAAATAAATCATTATTATTTCAAAATATAAAATTTACGTGAAAATACAATAACTAATTCATGAATATTAATCTATATATGATATAAATATATAACATCTGAAAGATATGGATCATTCATGATGAAAGATGCATGGGAAAACAAAGTAGTTAACACATAAAACTATAAGAATATTGAATGATTATTAATGAATGAGTAATAATATGTTATAATGTGATCATATATTATATTGTTAATATTAATACTATTCCTATATTTGTTAATGAAATTTTTATAACCATATGTATATGTTTAAATAATGTTCTACCAAAAAAATTATATGGTAATAGATTTCCTCTAAATTTCATTTATTTGAGAAATATTGTAATTTTAACCACATAATTTATTTTATATACTGAATATACTACCTCATTTACATTTCATATCATGAATATTTCATTATTCTGGGTATTTTAGGTTTCAATTTCAATTATTTCATTTAATTGTTTTTGATATAAATGTTACGACGTGGTAATGAATTTATTAACTCGATTTCATTTAATTGAGACATATCAATAATTCATTACTATTGTAAATCTGAAACAATGAGTGTAATGAAATTATTATCTATTTTTTAGTTAATTTTTTTTGATGTGGAATTATAGTTGATTAAAATAATTTACCTATTGATTAACCCTCACTTCAATGGTATGAACTTTGTAAGGGTTTATTTCACAATCTAATTTTGAACAAGATTGTATATGCTAAAATATACATTGAAGGAAATTATTTGATAATTATTTTTAAAAATTAATTTTATTATTAACTAGTTATTATTTATACATTGGAATTAAGAGCACAATTTTTATACTCTTTGGAACATAATATTTTTTATAAAATGTTCTAAAGAAAACTAAATATCATTTCCTTTATCGGTCAGAAATAATTTTTCATCCACGACCATTTTTTCTATAAAATATTAAAAAAATGTTTTTTAATTATGAAATCAATTACTAAATGAATATGTTTCCATTTTTACTCTTTAATGTTTTTAAAATTTAATATTATTTTGTTTTCAAAACAATGATATTTTGGCTTTTACAAAAAATGTGAAAAGAATCTAATTGTCATTTTTTGAACACGACACTTATCTATCCATCATACAATGAGAAACAAAATGTTATTATTACCTTTTATGAAATGAATGGAATTATATTCCATTATTTATTTTATGATATCTTTAAAATATTATGAGGATATTTTTAAATAATTGTTTAAAAATGATATTTTAAATAAAAAGGATTTTCATAATGTATTTCAAAATGAAAAGGATATTTTTCTAATGATTGTTATTATATATATTTTTATCTTGTTACTATTAATATATGACAATAAACCATTATTTTTCTTCTGTGGGGTATATGTTCATACCATCCTTATTCATCATCTAGATGGTTAATTATTATTTTTACCAAGGAGAGTATAGGAATTGACTTCTATGTTTGATTTAGTAGTCATTAAATTCCCCATAAAAAATATTCATTTTCCTATTATGAGGATACAATAATGTTTTTATATATATCTCTCTAATTAATCATGAATATTTTTATTTCATAAACTATTTATAATTTCTACATAATGTATTTTACATTGACTTTGATTTGATTGATTGGGGAAATAAAGATAAATATGAATCTTTTACTCATTATAAACATTTATTGTTAAAAAATATGTATTCATAAATGAAATCAATTTATCAATATATTGGTAAATATTTGGACCTACAATGATGGGTGGGGCCTAAAATTATATAGATCAATGAAGAATCAATGGGTCTTATGATGGAAATCAGTAAGCTAGAAATAATCGATTATATACATATAGTTAAAATCATCTTTCGAAATGACTTGATGGTATAGGTATCATGTCTCTGAGACGTGAATTCAAATAATTGCGTTTTTATCTCATTAAAAATTAATTTAAAATTATTCTCGGGGTTTTCATAATTGAAAAATCTATGGATGAATTTCACTCTAATTTTATTGATTAAATGGCATGGGTTTTCAATAATTTACATTTCTATATCTATTATTCCTTATTATAATATAATTTTCATGTTATTGATTAAATATAATGTATTTAATGATATTTACCTTCCCATTATTATTATTATCCATTAGATTTCACAATGATAATATCATTAGATGCACATCCTTCTTAGTATATTGATTACATGTCTTATGTGTTCTATTATTTACATTTATATATTTTCTATGATTATTAATTCCTGAGAAGTTCATTAATAATTAACCATTACATAGAAATATATATTACCCTTATTTTTTCCTGTCTCATGAATCCATGAATTGTACTATACTCAATATTCAAGGATCTACTATATCAAATAAATTTATTCTCAAAAAATATGTTGTTTTTGTGATTAAAAATATGATTGTGGAATCAATTATCTGTCTTCTTTACCAAGACAACATAACTTATTAGTACATTTGGATTTGAATCCATGTATCATAGGCCAATTTAATGGTAGTATGACCAGTCTACGAGATGATGGGGTGAGGGTCTCCGACTATAGTGACCCAAGAAAAACATATATATATTTTAAAAATATTTCTATGAGAAAAACATTACATAAAAAAATTAGAAATTCCCCAAAATTAATGGTTTACTATCCAATCAGATTGTGTATATATGTAACTTATTTAAGGATACTTTTGATATTTTCTCGATCATCACATTTTTCTTAGTCCCCTTTTACAGAATACATATTTTGTAGTCATCTTCAAAAACACAAGAATAGAAACTGAATAAAGGGGTGATCTCAAATGATAAGAAAGGGAAAATGTAAATAATAATTTTTAATGTTTAAGATGATAATTATATGAGAAAAATTATTAAGGGGTAAATAAATTATTAAAATTATGAGGAAAAATATTTGTTCTTCAAATTTCTGGATAATAAGACATGTAATAAAAAATGAATAAACATTTACCATGGGGAATGATTTTTTGACAAAAATCATGAATAGTGAATCATAGTCATAGGCATATAATATAGAGATTTCTCATAATTATAGTAAAAAATAATTTTTTACAATTAAAAATGTGAACATATCCACACAAAACCAGGTGACTATATCTTAACCACTATTTTTACATGGACATCCTTCAAATTATTCTAAAACCAAGATTAATTCCATCCTTAAAAGGATTATCTCATGAAATATAAAAACACAACCAATGATCTAGATGGTAATATAAAACATGACATATTAATTATCCAAACATAGTTATTCCACATAATATCAATCAATTATTATATTATAATAAGTCGAAGGAAATAAAAATTTGTTTTATAACATTTATTGATGGTATCACTAAAAGTGTCTTCATGAATGTAAACGGTTGATAACAAAAAATTAAAATTCCCAAGAAGTGAATATAAAATTATAATTTAGAGTGTGATCCATTAAAACTAACATTAATTAAAATAATTTCATCAGAGATAAATAGGAAAATTGAAGTCAAACTGTATAATAGTATTAAGGAAATTATTTTATCATCGACTAAAATGGAGATGCTATGGGTCATTTTGATGATTTGTATTAAAAAATGGTCACATGAAGGAATTTAAAATAAAATAATTATTAAAATTAATATTTTTAATGAAATATAAAAAATGAAGCTATGATGAGGCATAAAGACATCCAAAAAAGTGAAGTGATTTTATATACAAAAATTACCTTTTAAAATAAATTTAAAAAATGGATCCCTAAAATGAAATATTGTTTACAAATAGAGATATGAAAATATATTTTTAATTAAAATTTTTAGATATATTCTTCCCAAATGTATCTATACTAATATATTATGTATTGAAAATGTGTCACACCCTAGCTATTGAGTACCTAGAGCTAATGCCATACAGATGATCAAATTCGGTTTATGCTCAGAGAAACCAGCTACGTCTGAAAACTTCTTTAGCAAAAAACCCATACCGGAAAATTTTTAATAAAAAATGTGTGGTGATCATATGAATTCCTAGTATGGGGTTTTAAGATAAACCGATATAAATTTGAAAACATTAATTAAACCATCCCATAAAAAAGTATTGTTAAATAAAAGCTGTAACACATGTACACATCACAAAGGTGCTCAATTAAAAATATGCTAACAGATTTGAAAGGATGCAAAATTTGTATATAGGCATTCTGAATAAAAGAAATTAAAAACATGTATGACCTAATAATATGAAACCACAAATAATATAGCTATGTTAAATAAATAATCAGAGTTGCACATAAAATAATAACTTAAGTTTCATACACTGAGTACTGAATCACTGAGTTCTAAACATATGTCATGCCATAAATATACAGAACATTTTGAAACATTTTATTGAGGCCTTGGCCAAGACGTATAATGATTTAAGGCCTCGACTGAAAATCCATAAGCTCTTTTAACCAAATTTTCTACTACTCGAATATTTTTCTGGTTAATTAAATCACATAGTCATAATGAAGAAAGTGCATATGTCGGACTATGTCAAGGCCTCAGCCAAGATGTCTAACGATTAAGGCCTCGACCAAAATCCATAACTCATAAATGGGAAAGGCCTTGGCCAATTCCACTTCTAGTTGTCTTATGAGACCTACCGATGCATCGAGCGGCTATAGCGGGCCCCACTGGTTATATAATAAGTCCAATGCATTCCTAGTACCTCTAAATCAAAGTGCACATCCCAATTTGATTTATTAAATTACATGTCACATATATAGCCAAGTATATAAGTTACATTATTCCTTATTTTACCTTACATTCTATTCATGGTTTCCCACAACACCTTGAACAATTAAATCCCTAAACTCAGAATAGGACATACAAGTTTATTATTACAATCATCCACATTTAATCATATGTAGTGAGTCTGGCACAAAACAATGAATTATGTGGTGAAGTCATTAATTATTACATAAATTAAGAGTACTTGTGATTTCAACTAACACACAAGAAATACCATTTTGATCGCATAAAATGAAAAATTCCACAACCATATTAATAAAGAACATTCATGATTAAATAAAAATATAGAATTAACATAATAAATAGAGAGGTAAACATATCATTTCACGCGGTTTACTAAACTAACATTCTCCCAATCATTTTTTTAACTAATCCTTTTTTTACTACATAAAATGTAAAAACACAAATGCATACGACTCAACCTTTTAACGTTATCATTTTATATAAAGGGTAGAGAGTAATGAGTTCCTATGAACATGAACACACTTGCTTCCAGTATCTATATTCATGAACTATGAACATAAAATGAATGCATTTGGAAAACCATGATTAGGGTTCATGTTGTGAAGATATTCATCCAATGAGGAGTGCATAAAAGTAGTGATTGGTCAAGCCAAAAACATTTAAAACGTATGTTTTGTTCTTTCTTCGCAAACCATGGATCTTTATAAATAAAAATAGGAATCAAAGTTGGAATACATACACTCATACCCACATACTCGATTACATTCCACTTGTTTATGCAAGGTTCTCATTCAAAGTAAGATTGACACTTGTAATTTAATTAAAACATGGATTTAATTATTAGGGTGAAAATATTGGATTATTTTAAAATCCGAAAATACTTTATGTGTGATCATACATGATTATGTGTAAAACATTTCCTACAACAAGTGACTCCATTCATTTTAATCCTTTGTCATCTCACAATTCAAATCTTAACAAAATCCTTAATCTGGGATTATGAATTTCATGAAAAGAAAAGCGTCGTGTATTTTATACTTATATATTTTCATATAAATATATGTATATATATATATACTCGAAAAACTTAGTAAATCAAGAATGATTTGATGAGATACAATAATACCTTTACAACAATAAGATATTTGGAGAAATATCATTTAAATCAAGAAGTCATATCATATATATAAATTGGACTAACAAGATATGGTTTTACACACACAATCACACACATATATAACTATATATATATATATATATTTGTTCACGAAAAATGATAAAATCCACTACAATCCTTATTTATACTATATATATCCATATTAATAAGAACATAGATGGTTAGATATAAAATATTTCCTTCACAAGAATATATGTATATACGTATTTTTTTATAAAGCTTCAAACTCAAAGAAAGGCAAGGCAAATCCCTTACCTAGCTTTAGGAGAAGTAGGAGCTCGAGAAGGATGGAGAACTCAGAAGACACATTGAGGTCCACAAAAGTCTTGGTTGAAAAGAGCTCAGAGGGTTCCTTGAACGATTAATATGATTTAATATAACTTAACTTATACACTATATATATATATATATATTTTAATACAAGTAGCGTGGGACCTGGGGCCCAAGTGGTCTTAAAAAATAAACTAACAGACATCCCGTGTGGAAACCGCGTGAGGGAGGGTCCAGTGACTAAAAAGGAGAAGAAAAATGGCAACAAAAATGGTATAGGGTTATTGGTTCGGGGCATGCCGTGGGGAAGAAGACAACAAAGCGGTGGAAGACTAGGAAAAATTTGACAGGAAGGATTAGTTTGACCACGAAATCAATGGACCGGATGTATCTGTGATATATAAAGGTAGTGGATGGCTCAGATTAATTCCAAGTCTGATCGGACGGGACAAGATCGAAGCGACATTTTAAAAAAAATGAGTGGCCACGATTAGATCACGCCAGATCGGACGGAACACAAAAATCTCATGATGCACTGCAGTTGCTGAATATAGAACGTGAGATTGATTTCGATGGCCCAGATCGTGTGATAAGTGATCCAACATCCATGATTTCATTTCTCTTGAAAAATTGCTTCCCAAATTAAAACGGGGCGCTGATTTCACCTCCCTTATAAGTAAGGGACTCCTATTCCGTATCTAGAAATCACATGACACACACCTAGGTGGCCTTATGCACAAGCTCCTACTCCCCCCGCAGGCCTTCGGCCTACCCACGCTCTCTGTTACTTGTGTCCAAACTGCGCGCTCATGCGATGGCTCCCAAAGCTCCTGTGTGCCTCTGGGGTGACCTATACCTGAACTCGGGCTGGCCCCGGCATGGGCGGAGGGCTAGGCTCAGCCCACTAGCGTGTGCTGCCTCCCTCGTCCCATCTAAAAATCGGTTGGCCCTAATTGGACCATTTTTTATATAACCTAACTAAAAAAATATGATTTTTTAATGGAAAATAAAGCTATATAGAAATTCTATTGTTATACATGGCTTTTATTATAAGGTTAATTTTTTCAAATTAATCCATGTCTTAATGTTATTTTCTAATGTTGTCTATAAATACTATTCCTTTATAATTAAAAGTTATATATTGAATGAAAATTATTATACAAGTGATGTAGTGGTCTAAAAATTAGTTTAATTAAAAATATAATTCAATTAACAAGAAATTATACATAGTTTAAGACATTAAATTAAAAGTATTTACAAAATACTTGATTTAATTACAACATGTTATGAATTCCTTATTACATTTAAAAAAACAATGTATAATTCAAAAAATTTCACTATGTTCTCATAAATCTCATGGTTATGAGTAGTTTAAAAAAAATTCAATTTATAACCAAATTGTTTGGATAATTGTAATATACTTATAGGTTTTCAATTAATTATCTGAAATGGCCAACGACTATTTTTATAGCCATCTGGATTCCATGGTCATCGAGGGAAACAATCAAATTGGTACCATATAAAACCAAGCATTAGAGTGCCATAAAAATCAAGAGAGGGAAAATGAAATGGTTCTCATTGTTCCACTAGTTCTTAGTGTAGCCGTAGCGGCTTTGGCCATTCTCAAATTCTTTATGATGGATACAAAGGACCGTTATTTCCTTCTCAAGGTTCTCATTGTTTTGGGTGGTCTTCAAGTAAGCTTGATTGAATTTTTAATAAGTATCCTTGGTTAGCATGATTTTCCGTTTAATCTCAGTGTATTGTAACCACGACGGTGTTCTTATTTGAATAAAACTCTTTATATCCATGTAGTGTTCTTATTACATTGAATCATATTATTATTTTTCCATAAGAAATATGTTTTTTTTGGGTAATAAACAACATAAAAACATAGAAATTATCATTACATGAAATACAAATTCTTGCGGTGTCACAAAATGTATAAGTAAATATTTTTTTGGAAAATTTTATTTTTAAAAAATAACCATCAATAATGGAACCTTGAAATGACATAATATTTTAAAAAATATGAGGAAAATTTATTTTGAAAAAACAAATAATTTTAAAAATATTCTTCCATAATAGATCATTTTAAGTGATATAAAATTATTAGAAATAAATTTGTATGGGAGGATAAAATGTTTTGTTTTTAAATTATAGAAAACATATTTAGTATTTTTTTCATTTCTTTTTTGGAAATCAACATTATAAAATGATAATAAAAATAATAATATTTTAATTTCTAAAAGGGTGATTTGAAGGTTTCATTAGATGAGTCATTTTTAGGTTCTAATATAGAAATTGGAACATTATTTGGATTGAGAGATATGGAGAATTAGGGAAAACTATCATTAAAAGTGGTGGAAATTATTCACATAAATTATATACTTTTGATGTTGATGAAATTAATAAATGATGAATATATCAATAAAAGTGGTTATTATGCATATAAATAATTAAATAATATTATGGAATAATATATTATAGTTTATGGAACAAATATTTTATGAATTAATTTTGTGATGTTACATTATTACTCAATAAACATATTAGAGTTAACAAAATCTCTATTCTAATGGTATTATAAGTATCAAATAACAGAAGAGGGATAACATGAAATTGACATTCATAAATAATTAAATGGAATATATTGATTATATATAGAGGACTTGGGTTAAATAATAAAGCTTATAAAATAAATAAATTTTCATAATATCAAAAATTTCCTATATATTTGAAATTGAGACAAAGAAACCCATACCTTAATTCCTGAATTCAACTAAAGTGATTGAATCATTAAAATAAAAAAAATAACTGACATAATAACCAATTTAAGAACATTATACATATATATAAACTTTTTAAACCTTATTTATATTTACTGTTAACATGTATTGTAGTTAGTCATTATCTATTTTCAATATCTATTGCTAGTTGTCAAGATCATTTTAAACAAATTTCATAATAGAGATACTCATTATTCTCCAAACATTTATTAATATTCATTCATTAATGTTTTCATAATTTATAATAAATTAATTATTATAAAATAATAAATTTTTTATGATATTCTTTCACATGTTTTTACAAGAAAAGCAGCGATAAACTTATCTTAGATATCTTTTACAACTGAATAATGGTGTGATAATTTGTTTTTATAATTGTAATGTTACCAATCCAAAACATGAACTAAATATTTATTTTATTATTTATATTTTATATCATGAGTAATTATTTTTTCATAGTAACCCATTATATTATTTTATTACATTGTTCAGTTAGGTGGTTAAACCAACCCAAACATGAACATAGCTTAATTAATATATAATTATGATTATGAAAGTGTGTTATTTAGGAGTAATATAATTATTATATAAACATAATGAGATTATTTATATTTTTTTATAGTTTATAATTATATTTTAATATATTAAAATAAATTATTGAAATGAAAGATTAAAAAATGATTTGTTACATTGTGGAGGTCGTAGTAGGAATTCCACACAAATGATGTTTTCTTTTTTTAATTTTGGAAAAGTGGAAATGGGGTTAACAATTATTAAATATAAAAATAGAAATCATTATAAAAATATAATGATTAAATTATATAGGTATATTAAAAATATATTTAGGAATTTCTGAAAATAATAAATTAAGTGAAGAAAACAGTAGAACTCACATTGCGGACATGAGATTTCCCTAATAAAACTTCTGAGAAATTGAAGTCCTAGGTTTAAATATTGTGAAAAAAAGATAAAGGAAGTGAAACTATTTTTTTAATGTATTAAATATTCATCGATTTTAAATTGTAAAAAATATCATCGGATTAGATAAGGTTAGCCATATTTTAGAAATTCATTATAACACATTTATTCACAATTTATTTAAGTCCTTCACTCATATAGTGTTCCCCTTTTCTATTTTTTACCAATGTAATAAATATTTTCGTATATTATTCACATTTAATAGAAAAATAAAATTTAACATATTAAATAATTCATTCATAATAATTCAAAATATTAAATTTATTTTATATATTATAATTACAATGTGTATAATAAATCAATTTTAATATCCTGTAATTTTAAATGTAAAAACCCATTTTTAAAAAAAGTGACTTTTTTATTCTAAACTTTATCTGTAGGAAAAAATAAAAAATTACTTTATTTTAATGTTAAAATATTCCTTACAAAAAAGGTTAAATATTATGAGTCTTTAAAATCTATAAAATTCCATTTTTTTATGAAGATGATATTTAATTAACAGAAAATACAATAACAGTTTCTTTGATTCAAAAATATTACATATGTTTTTAAAATAGGTTTTCTAAATTATTTTGACAATTAAAAAATGATTATATTTAGTCCTTAATAAATATTTGATCAATTTATATTTTTATATTATTTGATGAAAAGTTATCTTCTTTGTATAGTCATCAATGCTAATATTTTAGTAAAAATGATTTTGTACTATACACATAATAATCAATTATTTCACGAAAATCTAAAAAATTCACCATAGAATAATATTAATTTGTCATATTAAAAAAATGATATCATTTTTATAAATTTAAATTATATAATTTTTAAAATTATATTATAAATGAAAATTATAAATCTAATGGAAAATATTTGCTAAAAAATATTGTTCTTAAACATTTTGTGTTCTGAATACTATTACATTCATTATTCTATTTTAAAAAATGTTAATATAGTAGTTATTTTAAAAATCATATATTTTCATAATAATAATTCAAAAGTGGAGATTTAATTTTTTAGTACATTAATTAGTCATTTGATAATGAATACTACTTTTTCATATATTTTTATATTAATTATATAACCTTAAAATTTTAAAGAATTTAGTAGGGTAATAAATCAATATTTAATATAGGATTTATTATGTTTATAATATTTGTGATAATATTGATATAATATTTTAATGTTTTATTTCATCATTTTTTATGAATTATATATAGATAACCATACTTTTCATATATAAATATTGCATCAATTTAGATGAATATTGAGTAAATTTCACAATAATACATGCATGTGGACCATAATTGTTTAGGGTATTTGGAAACCGGGAAACATAATCCAATGGTAAATAAAAAATCTATATTCTTTATATTTTATTTATTCAGTAATGGAACCCCTCTTATACATTACACGCCTAAAAACATTATACATAACCTTGGGAAGGGAAATATAATAATGTTTTAGTATAGATTCTCAGTAATAATAAACATATGAGATGTCGATATATGATTATAAATTTTCCTAATATAAGATTAATTTTATGATAACATGAGCTAAATAGTATAAAATATTACCCACCAATTCATATATCATAATAATTCAATATAGAATTATATATTAGAAATACAAATACATAGGTCATAAGATATTAATCATCATTAACAAATAAGTATCCCTAAATTCATATGAGAAGAATAATAAATAAGTTTATAGCACACACACATGCATATAAACCATTTCATTAATTAAGGATCACTAATGAAGACTACATTATTTGACATAGTCCCTTACTAAATATGTTACACACTCCATTCTAGTACATATTTACTCATGGTAAATCCAACATTAACCAATACATTAGAGGGATATATAATTATGGGCCCAGTTGTCACATATTGAAATCCACACATATGTGTTCCCCATTATAATAAAATATTCATTCTATCATCAATTCATTACCCTTGGAAATGACGTGACTTCCATAATCAATTTAACAGCATAATTATAATCCATCTTTAGATGGAATAATTATTGAAGTATAAAATCATAAATCTAGTAAATCTTATAAAATATCATTTGATTAGGTTATATATAAAAACAAATTTAAATGTCCTCTTTAAAAATTATTAACAAAAAATAACCTTTTATTTTAAATCACGTAGATTTATTCTTATAATATCTTAATTTTTTTTGGAAATAATTCTTTTAAAATTACCAAGTGAACATAAAAAATAATATTCACATAAAAGATAATATATTATTGTAGATAATTCAATTCATTCATAGTATGTTATAACAAAAATCCCTTCATCATATTTTGATAAAAAACCCCTTGCTTGTAAAATGATTATAATGATCATTTTAGTCCTTTGTAAGGAAAGTAAAATATAGAAAAAAATAAAATAAATTATCGTTGATTAATTTAAAAAAAATATTGGTAACATTTTATAGAAAAATATGGACATATAAGAATATATTTCTGATCGAAGGGAAAACAATGTCATTTTCCCTTATAAACATTCTTTTAGACACTTGAGTACCTAATTATAGTATAATGAGAGGAAAACGTGAAATATAATTAAATAAAAATATTATAACAATTTAAATATTATTTGGGAGATATTAATCAAATAATTTCATCATTGAAAAAGATATTAAAAAATAATCCTAGTAAAAATTAGATTATACCATAAAACACTTACCACAAGTCTGTCATGATTTTTAATCTCTCTATCCTCCTATATAATTAATATAAATTTATAATATTTATATTAAATAAACATAATAATATATTTAATACCATAAATTCTTTAATTATAAAATTTGTTCAGAACGTAATTAATAACTCTTTCAATATCTTCATCTTTTTGGTGTTAACTACTTGGTTCTTCAGTTGTGTTTTGGTCAAGAGGTTATGATATTTTATACTTGATTATAGTCTAAGTATTTCCATAATCTAATTCCTGATATAAATATCATACATACATAAATATATATATATATATATTATATACATATTTTTAACCCTTTATATAATGTTGTGTTGAAAAATTAATTACATCACTATGTAGAGATAATAATCTGTACATACGCATGACTGACATTTCCATCCTTTTATGGATGGAAAGAAAGAATATTAATATTAGTTGAACTAGATAGAATAAATATTAAATCATAAATATAAAATTAAAATTACAAATCTATCATAATAATCAACTATGAATGATGGTGGTTGAAAATGAGCTCCATCGTTATGTGGTGGCGACACTTAACACATACTCACGAGCAATATTTTCATCTCCC
This sequence comes from Viscum album, assembly GCA_963277665.1. Classification (NCBI taxonomy): domain Eukaryota; kingdom Viridiplantae; phylum Streptophyta; class Magnoliopsida; order Santalales; family Viscaceae; genus Viscum; species Viscum album. Next base: position 1,423,431,775 of record OY728141.1, on the reverse strand, counting down.
ATTGGATGAAAAATAGGTGGTAAATGGTTGTCCCATAATAATAATAAAAGACAAATATATTTATTATACTAGTTTAGTCATGTTGTTTTGGATACCAAACATATATATTATATAGAAGAAGAAATTAAATTGAAATATCTTGGTTGAGATCTATATCTATTAATTGAGAGACATCCTCTTTTTTACACATTAATCAATGAAAGATTATTCATAAAATAATACCATGAATTATAAGATTAAGGTAATAATTTAAGAACTTAATTTGATTATATATTTGTTAAGTTAGAAGGCCCAATTGAATTTTATAATGTAGGAGGAGTGGTTTCCTTTAATATCTTTGGGGATGGACACACATGGAATCTAATTAAAAATTTCACCAAAATAAGTAAAAATTCATGGGAATGTGTATATAAATGGACATGGATTCAAATATAGGGAAAAATAAAATTTAAATATTTTTTATATAAAATTTTATTTCTTATTTCAATGGAAATCCAACCCTTATCCCAAGGATTACCCATTTGGAAAACCACATTTAAACAAAATCTTATAATTAAAATTTTAATATTCTTAAAATTTAATGTGAAAAAATTATTTTGATAATATTACATTACATTAATTATACAGATTAAAAATATGGAATATATTTTTAAGGATTTTTTTATATTAGTTTCATATTTAAAATTTAATCATCTATAAGAACCACAATGAAAACTAGTTTCTGGAAAATAAAACATTAAGTGTAGAAAATAAATTAAATCCATTTAACAGATTTTAAAAACCACAAATTGAATGTGAAATTATTATATTATAATATATAATCTAAAAATATAATGAAGAAAATCAGTAAATAGATATTATGTTATTTCATTAAGATAAAATCACATTGCATGAATTAAATTAGTTCCTTAGAAATAATGAGTTTTCAAGTAAAAAAGAAAATTATACTAAAGTCATTTATAATGATTATGCCTATATAATTAATTATATTTTTTTTTTCTAATTGAGGAATAATTTAGGTATATTTGTATAAAATTCATAACATAATGTGAGAATTACTTGAATATAAAGTCATTTTTTAGAATTTGTTTTTTCACCATTCACTGAAAAATTAATTATTATTGAAAAATACAAAAAATTCATTATATGAAAATATTGATATTATGATTTAGAAGTTATATTTTTTTATCATATAAAATTTATAAATAATTTATAAAATAATTAATCTATATATGTGAAATTTTTTTATAAAAAAAATAATTTTACAAAAACAAATTTTGGATTCAAAATACAAATTTACCAAAAATTGATTAATTATTTATAATTAAATGATTATTTCGTTTCAATTACTATGAAAAATTGTAAATAAAATTCATAACTTTTTTATTTCTAATAATAAAATAAAATTTAGTGTCTTTTTTATAACAAGATACTTTATCATAGTTTATATAGACTCTAGGTGATTTTTAATGAAATTTACTTAATACAGCTTATTTTATTTCAAGGTTAATACATATAAAATATTTTGGATGTTTTTGTAATATATTAAATAAATTATTAATTTTTCATATAGATATATTCCAAAGTCATTGGGTTTTAAATAACTTCTCATCTGGAGACCCAATCCTCCATTATTTGAAGGATATAGTCCTAATCATTCAAATTACCCTTCTCATCCATCTCCAAACCTAAGGAAATAATGTGACCAAGAGAAAAAAAATAAACCCACCCCATTGAACACTTCCACCTTCATTCAAACTAGGTTGGAAATGTGGTGGGTATTTTTAATGATAACCACGGTGAACATTTCATCAATTGCTATTCTCGAAAACATAAGCCTCTTAATAGGATATCCATCACAATGATTATCACATGCAATTATGTAGGATCTATTTCAACCAATGGAATTTGGTGATTTACTTATAAATATCATTGAAACCCCCTCAAATTTACCATCACAAATCATCACAGACATATATGAAAACCAAGAAACATCACAGACACAACATCTTATACAAAATGGAACATTGTGGAGACACCACAATTGAATTATGTTGAGAGAAGTATCCACTTTATAAACAATAATAATTATTTTGGAAATAAAAACACATAATCTTCAATCATTCCTTGTACATAGAGATGGTTTATTCAGAAGTTCAAACCATAATTTCACTATCATATTTTTATATTCTCTATAACCATCATGTATTATTATTAAGAATTCCAAGAAAACTATATAAATTCAGGTTTCATTACAATATAATACTAATGATTAATTGAAATCCATATAAATTATCTCAAGGAGGGATTCATTTTACAACATCACAAACCGAAAATGGTGCTGATTATTCAAGGAATGTGGGTCAAAATATACTGAAATTTTTTAGAAGTATATTCATAAATCACAACACTATATCATCCATACATTCCTCAAAATTATTCTGGTGGGATTATCTTTTTAACACACAAATCATATAAACCCTTTCTCTCCAATTGATGAAAAGTTAACTGAATATATAAGGCGCTGGCTTTGATGGAAATATATTAAGGGTGTTTTTCACTACATCACATAATAGAAACCCAATCCCATAATTGACAACAACCTAATGATACTTAGATATGTAATCAAAAATCATAGTGGTCTATTCAATCATTCCCCTTCTATATTATGATGGCCCTTCAGAAAATTTCCCTTACTCTATTAGGAGTATAATCACTCCACTAGAAGTTTGAGTGGGTTACAATTAACATTACATGTAAATTTTATAATAACCAAGATCCATACTTATAATCCAGTAGAATATATTACTCCCAAATATATGGAACTAAGATTATATCTAATGTATGTGGAAAACAACATCATGTCACATGAGTTAATGAACATAAGTTTTACTTACATTCAAACTAGTTTCCTCCAAGGTATAATCATCTAATATATACACTTTCCATAACTCAGGACATCAATAGTCTATGTATGTCTTCATTGACATCCCCATTAAAAATAAATAAGTATATATCATTTATATGACTACATGAACTATCTATGATATTGATATACCATCTACAGCCCCACCCACACTATCCTAAGGTTAAAAGCCAACTGGTTTCCATTTTCATGGTGAACATATACACTGATTTCCAATAAACAAAGGGAAATTTGGGATACAATGACACATATTGTGTTACATTATTTATAAAACATAAACCAATAACCATTCATTTTATTTCATATTGAATAATTGAGATCAAATAAGTACACCATAAAATGTGTAATAAAAAACATTAAAGTGTCGAGTGATCCATCATAAACTATGAAATGGTTGTACTAACATTCATAATGTTTTCCATCATCTAATTTTAAATATATTCGACGCAATAATTCAAAATCCAACTACGGTAAAGAAATATTATAATGAGTTTTAACAATACAACCTCTAAAAATTGATCATAGAGACATATTTGATATTTGTTACAAGAACCAACTTATGACAACAAAAGTATGGACTAGACTATATGGTGAGTCATACAATCTAGAGGTTCCCCTATCCCCAAAGTATTTGGCTGACCTCACCTAACTATGAGGTCACTACTATCAAACACATACGTCTTAATAAATCTTCATGTATCCTTATAAAGACTAAATAAACAACTATTCTATCTACAAGAATGATCATCATCATGCACAAGTGATTGGAGGACACAAATTATAATGGAGAGTTTATAACTCTTCACCTATTATCTTGATAAAATACCTCATCACTCACTATTGAGTATTGAGAGGATCAACCACTAACATGATATCTTCAAAAAAATAACCCCCTTAAAAAAGTTTTCTATTAGTGGGTTTTTACCAATAGACTATATGTCTCACCCTTGAAATATTACTATAACTAGGTGATATAAAACAAAAAGTGAAAAGGAACCTCCAAGACCAATGAAAAATCCATAATAGGAGGGTCGAATTTTTATTCAATTTTATTTTATTTTTCACTAGAGAAATGATCGTCGACACTGGGTAGAGAGAATCTTGATAATTTTTCCAAATAAAAATTCAAAGGTAATAGAATATTTATATAATTCACTTCTCAAAATAATATGTTTTTTAATTATCATGATCGATATTACCAAAAGGCCTTACATCCCTATAGTCTCATTTTACAGGAACAACGAGACTGATTTATGCTTATACACATGGAATTAATAGTTTACCAAATGTAATAATTCATATTATATAACTAAAATTATGGTGAAAAAAATATCAATTAGAATAATCCCTTCCCAAAAGATCCTTCATTTGATCATTCATTACATCTTTCCCACTATTTATTCAACCTGTAGAAACATTGTTATGATCTCTTCAAACTTGTGAAAATTTCCACAACCATTTATTCTACTCTCCATTATACCTATTATCTTATTATTATTCCCTATTAACCTATTCATCTTACACATAATCTTTTTTTCATAGAAATAATAGTAAAGTGTAAGACCCAATTCAAAATTATAAATTTTAATTCATTATAATAACATAATTCAACTTTCAAAACTACCACCGCTTATTTTGTTTCCATTAGATCATGATGGATCTTCTATATACCTTTGATGATTTAAAATGGAATCAGATATCAACTATGATAGTCATATATCCATAAAATATTATATATAATAAATACATATCATAAATGAATCAAGAACCATAACAGAGCTTTCACCATAGTGTGGTGAAAAGTAGTTTGTTTTTTTCTCTTCATTATAACTTCTACCATGGGTGGAGTCACTAGAATGGACATTTTGATCCTCTCCAAAAAATTGAACATGGAATCTTTATTTACCACAATGAGAATATTGGTATTTCTTACTTTACATATGTAATCGTATTAAACACCAAAGAAACACTATTTTGATTTTAACATTCTCTTATTTACACAAGAACACTAGAATGTCACCTTAGGGACAACCACAACCATTTTGACCTTATATGTTTTACACATGAACAACATCAATTCACCATGGGAAGAAACATACCTTGTACTATAACTCTGGACTTATTGGAATCATATCTATATTTACCATAGAAAACACTAGGGTGTATCCTTTCATGTGTTACGAAATTCCTTCAAAAAACTCCCTCCAACATGGGTGTGGCCTTGGATTGATTATCAAATCTTCCATGAGCCAGTAAAACTACATAAAATACTTGAATCATGATAATACAATCATTATAATTATAAACATGAAGATAAATTCACATGGAATCATCTGATTTAACAAAGAATACAATTTGTGTATTGAATGAAAAATCCAACACATTCAATAATTTATTCTTAACCAATTCATAAATGTCACATATCACAACTACCGTATTGGATCATCTTAGTCTCAATTACACCATGATTAAATATTTTTTCTAGGGAACATAACTCACAATAAAACTATGATAAATTAGAAATGAAACATTATCCGATAGATCTAAGCCAATTTGAGAAAACATAATATTGGAAACAAGAATTAGGTGTATATAATACCATTTTTCCTATATGATGGCAATCTATATAAAAATTATTTAATAAAAAATGTAGAGTCATCTATAAAAACATCATAAACATATTAAAAATTCATTTGAAATTAATTGATTTATAAAACCACTTAAGAACTTTTATAAAAACTTTCACCACTTAAAAAAACCTCATCTTAAACCTTTTAATAAATATATAAATATTTTCCTACTTTCATTACAAATACCCTCAAATTAACACATATAAATGGATACTTCTCCTACAATGAATACTTCCCACTGTAAAATAGTTAGATGAAAAAATATAATGGAAATATTTATGTTGTCATTTTTTTGTACCATTTGACAAAAATATCCAAATACAATATGAGAGGGGATTAAACACCATTACTTAGACCTATAATGATTTATATTGAAAAAATAAATTTATTCCTATATTTTAAAAAAAATCAACTGGAATTGTCTTAGTGAATGTAACTAAAATATGATCTTTGGTGAAATAAGGTCTAACATTATCTCATTATTCACCACTAGTTTATTGATGAAATGACATTTAATATAAGTATGCATATATCTTGAATTCATAATTTTATTCTTTGAATGACTAATTGATAATTTATTATCATATCCCGATAGTAGTAGATACATAGAATCATCATTTAAATATTCAAAATTTTAATTCAAAAAAATAAATTTAGTTAAGGAATGAGTGGTAGAAATTGATTCTATAACAACACTGATCAATTTGAATGAATTCTTCTTCTCCAAATTCTATCAAACTCATATTAACAATGAAAGTAAACCCCACAAGATTTTGACTTTAAATAATCAACACCTATTTCCTAAAATTCATGTAAATAATCAAATAGATAATGCCTCCCCATTTTTTCATATTTTGATTCATGGTTTGAAATACATTTCATCTATATTGGTATTATATTTTTCTCCCTAACATGACATAATTTTAGGGAACTTCGATAAGGAAAAAAGTATAAAAACACACCTAATATCTGATCCATGAGATGATATGTATATTAGACTCCTGATAAGTTTATATAATACCTTTGGATTTATATAATATCTATATTCATGTTTTTAAAATTTATATCATATTGAGATGTATGTATAATTATTCTTCAAATAATAATTTACAAACTTATTCAACATTTAAATATATTAATTATCTTGGAATATGAATATATGGTCTTTTTTATAGTATTTTTCTAACATGATTGTTTATCATCTCTCAATGCATATAAATTTCAAAAAACTACTTCATTTCATCATTAAACACTTCAAAAAATTTATTTTCATTTAATGAAAAATATATTCATTCATATAAAAAATAATAACAATAAATTCCTCATTATCATATTTAAAATATGTACCATTGTCAATTTTTTCATCATTTTAATGGAATCTACTCATGACGCTGTCAATTGAGTAATACGTCTCTCTTGGGACCTAAATTAGAGCACATAAATCCTTCGTTAATGTTTTAACACAATCAAAATCGTCACCAATCAAGAGGGAAAATGGTTTTCAAATGTGAAATTCCTCTTCCAATTCAACATTGAGGAAGAATGAACTCACATCCATATGGATGACATTTCTTTACCATTGTTATGTAATGTAATGAACCAAACATTTTGTTTCCTATATTGTATTTGATGTAATGATCTAATAGAAATAAAATTTTAAACATATAAATAAAATTTATAGACAAATATTTCATTATTTCACATTTCATTAAATTTTTCAATAATCTTGTTTAATAAATCCTTCATCATTATGATAATGTTCACCTCATTATGATTCAGTACTAACACCCATGCATTGGTATTTTTTATTTAATCTATGTTATTATTCATCACAACGACAAAATCATTATATTTTATTTATACCTTCAAATTTATTTATTCAACTTGTTAATACAATGACATATGTGTGTTTCAATAAATGTTATTCTATTTTGAATCGATTTTCCCTGATTTTTTATGATATATTGAAACATAACATGCCTTCTGTAGAGACCCACACATGAAATATATAGACCTTACATTACTTTTGTCGAATACTTAATACGTAATGAAAATAGACACCCAAGGACCATAATAGTTTAGTGTCTTTGGAAACTCGGAATATAATATTATAATCATGGTGAAAGATCTTCAACCTCTCCCATAATGATCTTCCACTTTTTTTCATACCTAAAACCTATCCTTATATCCTGGGGAAAAGAAATCATATAAAGGGTGATCTCAAATTCTCAGTAAGGGTAATCATTGAGAAAATAAAACAAACCATATACATTTGAACTTAAAAACATTAACATAATGTTTAATCGTCAAAATCTTGAACAATGACATAAAACATGGTAGTACATAAGGCATAGATCATAATGGAACAACAATCATGATAAAATAGCATGGGAATAAAAAATATAATTGTGTCAAACCATTAATCACATGTTATGATTTCCATAGTAGCCAAGGCATTTCTGCCAATACCATCATAGTGGGCGAAGTCCATTTCTGAACTGGGTTTACTTGCCGTTCCTGTAACGCCACGACCCCAGCTACCCAGAGTCGGTGCATTACTTCGTAACATTGGCATGATCACAAAAGATCAAGTCTCGAAAGACCGATTAGTTTAATAGCCTTGGAAACACTAGATACATTCATAAGTCTTTCATTACATCAAAAAGTAAATAAACTACAATAACACGGTCTTCATAGTCCACAATCATATCCCTTTCTGACTACCCCTGTAGTTCATTCATAAAATACTTCTTCACATCCTGGAAAAATATTAAAACATTGAAAGGGGCGAGCTTAGATGCTCAGTAAGGTTAACAATATAGCGGAAGCTTTCATAAATAAACATTAACATTTAAGGCAATGTATAACTAAAACAAAAGCCTTTTAAACTTGAACTTCAACATAATATGGAAAAAGTAAAATGAGATAATTTCATTTACTTCTTCACATGGATATTCTACTAGTCGAATAATCACATGCAATATCAATAACCAATTTCATAATGATGGAATGCATAATGCCAGACTATCATAACCACGTAGCCGAGGCCTCGTGCCAAGACCACAAATAAGATTTTGTCAAGGCCTCGTGCCAAGACACTAGTTTCTCTCATGAGACATGCCGATGCATCGAGGAGCTATAGCGGGCTCCACCCGTCACTTATTAAGTCCAATGCATTCCTCATATGAATAGTTTTAAACATATCATAAACCATAACATAATCGTATCACATAAAACAGGCATAAATGAAACATAATATTTCCACATTTCAATCACAAGATATCAATACAACACATTGATATAATAAAAATATTTAAAAACTATTTTCAATACCAAAATAAAAGAACGTTAAAACTTTGTATTTATTTTTCATTAAAAAAATGATGGCTTGTAGAGGAAGCCGAAACTCAAATAATGGTCACGGCAGCGGAGAAGTCGTTGTCGCCGCATAAGTACGGAAAGAAAAACATTCCCTTTTTTTCGTTTAGTAAAACTCTTCATATAAAAAAAAGATTCATTTTGAATAAACGTAAAAGTCAAAGGGGTTTATACACCGTATAGAAGAATGTTTTGTATAAAACCAAATATGCCTCAATGAAAGGGGATTGAGACGAAGTACTTAAAAAGATCAATTTTTTAAATAAAATATATATATTATGTGTATTCACTATATGTACACATAATGAAAGTATATATACAATATACAACATAATAATATCATGACATAATTTGAAAGTAGGAGATTAACCCAAAGAATGGAAGTTGGGTTATGAAATTCCCTTACCTCATGTCCGACTTGACTCAACCGTTCTTTAACCTCCTGAATAATAAACTAGAGTTAATACCTACCTTATTAAGAACCATTTTCAATTTCATTATACTTTTTATATCACTTATTACAATGTTATGAACGTTATGTAATTATTTAAGTTAATAACAGTCGTTTTGTCGATCTTTGGTACTTGTGTAAACAATAACCTTCTTATAATTACAAGTTGTTCATGTGGTGAAATATCCATTATATCCAGAATTATATTCATGATGTAGATATCATATATATCATATATATCCAGTATATACATTCATTCATAATATTACGTAACATTTAGAGGTAAGAAATGAAATGCACCGTTCATGGAGACGGTAAGCCGTACGTACGCATGAACGCTACTTTCATTTCTATTTCGTATTTAATGTAATGAAATCATAATTATATAAAGGTATAATATAGTTCCTGTATAATATCATATATAATATCATTTACTCCATCCTTTATACATCCCACATATGGCATTAACGATTCAAATCACTTTGAGGGGGCGGTAGTCCGCACTTCCTAAAATGAAATTATCGCGTTTTACCCATAATGGAAATCATAAAGTATGCATTAATGAGAAATACAGAAGCATTATTAAAACATAAAAATATTATATATCATATATAAAAATAGTGACATCTTAATGGCCACCTTTGAAGGTGTTATATGAGTGTTGAACAATCATCGTTTCGTGAGGCAGAAATTCGCCATCCACAGAAACCGTATGTTATTTAACCATTAGATGTAGGTGTGTGAAAGTGTAGCTATAATCATTCTTATAACAACATCATAGTATATTGAGGATACTTGTGTTGTTTCAAAAGAAATGAATAAAAATAGTTTAGGGGGTTGGAGAAGAAAAACAAAACAAAACAACATTAGAGAAGACATTACCTCAAAATCGGGGTAACTCTTTTTGATTTGAGCCAAAGGCTTCCTTGGGAAGAGTTCTGCCCAACGTAAGGCTTCTAGGAGTAAGAGGGGGAAGTTGGGAGAGTATTTGGGCAGAGTTTGGCCGAGCCAAATGGCTTGAATGTTTAAATGAGGTGGGAGAGGTGGGGGCCTTTTATAAGTGGAGAGGAGGGGCACTTTTGGAAAGATTGAAATGTTATATTATTTCACAATTCTTTTCGGATTCTAAAGGTCCCACACTTATATAATTAAAGGCTAAGGTGATAAGGTTTCGAAATCACCTCATCCAATAGGTTTTGGACAATTGTAAGCCTTGGATTTTGCATTATCTTCTCATTTTATTTAAATCGTTAAATAATGAGGTCATCGCTGCATCACAATGATGTCATAAATAATTTAATTTATTTAATGACTAAAAATTATAAAAAAAATACTATGATGTAGGAAATCTTTTTAGATTTCTAATGAATATTTATAGTCAAAATTTGGACTTCTGTAACCCCACTTAAAAATTGTTTTAGTAAAACAACTCATGTTTGTATCAATTTAATTTTAACATTTAATAAATATATATTAATGTCATTTTCCAACTAAAGTGGCTCCATGGGGTCCCCAAGTTGACCCATGGGTTGTCTTGGTCGGCCATGACTCATCCAATAGAAGTAGGACAAGTGTCATGCTCATCTCATATTATTAAAACATTATTTGTACCTTAAACTACACTAATTACCTCTAATCACGATTAAGAACTTAAAAGTTACTATTCACCAAAAAATTATTTTGGTCTCATTGAATCACATTTTACTTCTTAATGACAACCATGTATGTCAGATTTTTGAAAATCCAATCACATAAGTGGTAATATTTCATTTAAACAAAAAATCTGTTATTTGACTACCACTTAGTGGTTTCACTATTCATCAAAAATTGAAGTTTTTCAGAACAAAGCCAAAATTTCACCCTAAGCTATAATTGATATTCTGAATTCAAAAATGATGTCTATTTTAAAAAACTCCAAACATATAAGTTGAATTAATTAATTTTATAATAAATTCCCGCTGTTACGACAAATAGCGTGTTTTTAAGAAACAATTTATATCAAAAGATTGGCAATTGTTTATGTCCAATTTCAATGTTAAATTAATTTTAATGACCACCATTGGATAAAATGGTAAAAATATATTCTAATTATACCTTAAAACCACTAAATAGTATAATTTATCACAATAAATTATTTTGATTAAAAAAGTTGTTTTAATGTATTTTTCACTATTCATAAAAATTGGAAGTTCTCAGAAAAATAGCAAAAATTCAACATAGGCTAATTTCGATATTCCGAATCCAAAAATGAAGTCCATTTTGAAATATAAAATTTCTATAATTTTAAAAAGTGGTTATTACTATTCATAACGGCTACTTTGATTAGTCGCGGTGTTTTAGAACTCGAAGTTGCGTACAATGCAAGCTATTGCATTATTGAATGAGAAGCGTATCGTGGAAGCTCGGGGTGTTAGATTATCCCCTCCTTCAATAAATTGCGTCCTCGCAATTTGAAATTTTTATTTGAAAATAAAAGGTTGAAAAGAGAAAATACCTTTGAGGAAAACCCACTTCGGAAATAAGGTTAATAAATATATAACATTAAAAGAAAGCAAGATAAGTACAAAGGTCACCCGATATAGCCCATTCTAGGATTCTATGAAAATATGGATATGGAGGAGAAACAAACCATCAAGGTCTGATGGAGATTTATATAAAACAGGATTAGGAGAAAGTTTAACCACAAGAGAATCACAAACTTGTGATTGGTTAAACGGTCATTGAATCCCCAGTTGGAAAAGTTAACCGACAACATTTTTGTTTTATGTTACCTTTTATAATGTTGAGGAATTTATTTAGGAGATTTACTAAGAACGTAAGGGGATATACACACTTGTTACGTATACTTTCATTCATTAATAAATTTTTACCACAAACCCAACTTTTACTCCAAATGGTAACAGAACTCAAAAAAATTCTATTTACCCTAATTGCATAAGGTTCCAAATGTTAACACATACCATTTAGATTAGTAAAATTATTTTGTAATAACCAGGGACTTCCTGTAGGCTAGTGGTAGGAAATAAAGGCTTGTCGCACTATGGTTGTGGGTTCGATTTCTACAGCTTTGTCCGACGCGACGGGTTATTCCCCACCCTGCAGGTTGTCCTTTTCCTAAAACTATAGTATCACAATATTCCAAAAATAATCTTCATAAATTTTTTAACCTTAAACATTACTTATCCAAAGATCAACTTAATCGACTCCAACCTTTATAGTTATCCAAAATACCTCTGTCCAGACTTTCTCTAAAAGGTATCTAAATTCCAAAATCAATTGTAACATCAGATTCCCCAAACAAAGAAAAGTTTCTCTTATTGTCACATACTAAAAATATGATTACCTTAATCATATTAAAACCTTATTGAAATCAACAAGTACTGCAGTACAATCCATATATATATATCACATTATTATTATAACCAGAATATAATCCTTGAGTCCAAAAGAACCAATACAATAATTATTCTGCTTCAACTGTAGTCACAGCATAAGATTGGCCTTGATCCCTTGGCCTTTTCTGAGGTAAGTTTCCCTGAAGCTTAGAACATTCATTTTCATAATGCCATGTTTCCCTACAATTGTAGCATTCAACTTTGACAGCCTCTTTCTTTCCCTTGCAATCACGAGCCTAGTGACCCTTTTCTCCACATTTATAACAAACTTCCATTCCTTTTAGGAAAGTACCATGGTGATTCTTCCCACAATTATCACATAATGGAAAATCCTTCTTTCCCTTTTTCTCTTTATCTGTCTCTTGTTCCACCGTTCTCTTCTTCTCTTGCTTTACTTTGTTTTCATAAGACTTAGATAATTCTTTTTCTGTCTTGATAGCACACGAGACAATATCTTCGTATGATGAGAAGGATTGTGATACTAAAGCTCGACGAAGAAATGGTTTTAACCCATCAATGAAACGATCAATCTTACTCCTTGGGTTACGTATATAATCGGCAGCATGCCTTGCTAACCTTGTAAAGTTGGCCTCATACTTTGCGAAATTCTCATCCTCCTTCTGCCTCAAACTCAGAAATTGCCTTTCCATATCTGCTCGATGGTCACGAGGAAAATATTTTTCTAAAAACAGATCTTTGAACTCCTGTCATTCCATGTTTGTTAATTCATCATCTTCCTTTGTGTTTTGAATTAGTGACCACCATTGATCGGCATCTCCAGTGAGGCGGTAAACAGCCATGATAACTTTTTCCCTTTCACTGCTCCCCAAAGCCTGAAATATTTTCTCTAGGGAATTTATCCATTGCTCGGCTACTAAAGGATTTGTACTCCCATTGAACGTTGGTGGTTTTTTCCTCATGAATCGATCTAAAATTGATCCTCCACGATGTGGATCAGGGTGCTCCATACGGGTTAGGTTATTATTCATAACCTGAGTAAGTTGTCCCAGTATGGTGATTAGCTGATCGGCACCGGTTGCATCACCAGCCCCACTATAATTATCTTGAGCAGGAGGGAAATCCCTACATGGAGTGCGTGCATTTATACGGTTTCCATTTCTTCCACTAGGCGCCATTTCTAAACAATTTCATAAACTAGATTAGTTTATGAAATAAAATACATAATTCCATATTTCTAAAATACTTTACATAAATTGACCTATTTATGGATATAATCCATAATCATAGAAATAAATGTTTCCTTTGAGGAAGTATATACTCATAACCCTTCATAGTGTTTTGTAAAGAAAATGAGAATTATCCTAAGCATATCCCCCAGGAGTGTCGTACCAAGAGTACAACAAGGCATGTTTTCGTGCACCAGTTCCGGTTCGAGTCTAGCTCAAAGCGGTGTTTTCGGGTTTTACCCCTAGGTACATCTGTGCCAGAACCGCCTCTACCTGCTCGTATCCAGACAAGGATGTATTTCTCAGAAAACTCACAAAATCTCTACAATAACAAAATTCTAGGAAGTTCTTCTATACTAATCCTCAAAGTCTATCTTTGGGTTATGTGCTCTAATCAGAGTTTATCTAAATCTAGCTTCCAAGGTTAGTACTAAACTGCCTATGATACCAACTGTAACGCCCTGACCCCACCTACCCAGAGTCGGTGAATTACTTCGTAACATTGGCATGATCACAAAAGATCAAGTCTCGAAAGACCGGTTAGTTTAGTAGCCTTGGAAACACTAGATACATTCATAGGTCTTTCATTACATCAAAAAGTAAACAAACTAGAATAACATGGTCTTTATAGTTCACAATCATATCCCTTTCTGACTACCCCTGTAGGTCATTCATAAAATACTTCTTCACATCCTGGAAAAATATTAAAACATTGAAAGGGGTGAGCTTAGATGCTCAGTAAGGTTAAAAATATAGCGGAATCTTTCATAAATAAACATTAACATTTAAGGCAATGTATAACTAAAACAAAAGCCTTTTAAACTTGAACTTCAACATAATATGGCAAAAGTAAAATGAGATAATGCCAATTACTTCTTCACATGGATATTCTACTGGTCGAATAATCACATGCAATATCAATAACCACTTTCATAATGATGGAATGCATAATTCCAGACTATCATAACCACGTAGCCAAGGCCTCGTGTCAAGACCACAAATAAGATTTTGTCAAGGCCTCGTGCCAAGACACTAGTTTGTCTCATGAGACCTTCCGATTCATCGAGGAGCTATAGCGGGATCCACCTGTCACTTATTAAGTCCAATGCATTCCTCATATGAATAGTTTTAAACATATCATAAATCATAACATAATCGTATCACATAAAACAGGCATAAAGGAAACATAAAATTTCCACATTTCAATCACAAGATATCAATACAACACATTGATATAAATAAACTCTTTAAAAACTATTTTCAATACCAAAATAAAAGAAAGTTAAAACATTGTATTTATTTTTCATTAAAAAAATGATGGCTTGTAGAGGAAGTCGAAACTCAAATAATGGTCACGGCAGCAGAGAAGTCGTTGTCGGCGCATATTTACGGAAAGAAAAACATTCCCTTTTTGTCGTTTAGTAAAACGCTTCGTATAAAAAAAGATTCATTTTGAATAAATGTAAAATTCAAAGGGGTTTATACACCGTATAAAAGAAAGTTTTGTATAAAACCAAATATGCCTCAATGAAAGGGGATTGAGACGAAGTCCTTAAAAGGATCATTTTTTTAAATAAAATATATCTATTATGTGTATTCACTATATGTACACATAAAGAAAGTATAAATAAAATATACAACATAATAATATCATGACATAATTTGAAAGTAGGAGAATAACCCAAAGAATGGAAGTTGGGTTATGAAATTCCCTTACCTCATGTCCGACTTGACTCAACCGTTATTTAACCTCCTGAATAATTAACTAGAGTTAATATCTACCTTATTAAGAACCATTTTAAATTTCATTATCCTTTTTATATCACTTATTACAATGTTATGAACGTTATGTAATTATTTAAGTTAATAATGGTCGTTTTGTTGATCTTTGATACTTGTGTCAACAATAACCTTCTTATATTTACAAGTTGTTCATGTGGTGAAATATCCATTATATCTAGAATTATATTCATGATTTAGATATCATATATATCATATATATCCAGTATATAGATTCATTCTTAATATTACGTAACATTTAGAGGTAAGAAATGAAATGCACCATTCATGGAGACGGTAAGCCGTACGTACGCATGAACGCTACTTTCATTTCTATTTCGTATTTAATGTAATGAAATCATAATTATATAAAGGTATAATATAGTTCCAGTATAATATCATATATAATATCATTTACTCCATCCTTTATACATCCCACATATGGCATTAACGATTCAAATCACTTTGAGGGGGCGGTAGTCCGCACTTCCTAAAATGAAATTATCGCGTTTTACCCATAATGGAAATCATAAAGTATGCCATAAATGAGAAATACAGAAGCATAAGTAAAACATAAACATATTATATATCATATATAAAAATAGTGACATATTAATGGCCACCTTTGAAGGTGTTATATGAGTGTTGAACAATCATCGTTTCGTGAGGCAGAAATTCTCCATCCACAGAAACCGTATGTTCTTTAACCATTAGATGTAGGTGTGTGTAAGTGTAGCTCGAATACTTCTTATAACAACATCATAGTATATTTAGGATACTGGTGTTTTTTACAAAAGAAATGAATACAAAGAGTTTATGGGGTTGGAGAAGAAAAACAAAACAAAACAACATTAGAGAAGACATTACCTCAAAATCGGGTAACTCTTTTTGATTTGAGCCAAAGGCTTCCTTGGGAAGAGTTATGCCCAATGTAAGGCTTCTAGGAGTAAGAGGAGGAAGTTGGGAGAGTATTTGGGCAGATGTTGGCCGAGCCAAATGGCTTTAAAGTGTAAATGAGGTGGGAGAGGTGGGGGCCTTTTATAAGTGGAGAGGAGGGGCACTTTTGGAAAGATTGAAATGTTATATTATTTCACAATGCTTTTCGGATTCTAAAGGTCCCAAACTTATATAATTAGATTCTAAGTTGATAAGGTTTCGAAATCTCCTCATTCAATAGGATTTGGACAAGTGTAAGCCTTGGATTTTGCATTATCTTCTCATTTTATTTAAATCGTTAAATAATGAGGTCATCGCTGCATCACAATGATGTCATAAATAATTTAATATATTTAATGTCTAAAAATTATAAAAAAAACTACTATGTTGTAGGAAATCTCTTTATAATTCTAATGAATATTTATAGTCAAAATTTGGACTTCTGTAACCCCACTTAAAAATTGTTTTAGTAAAACAACGCATGTTTGTATCAATTCAATTTTAACATTAAATAAATATATATTAATGTCATTTTCCAACTAAAGTGGCTCCATGTGGTCCCTAAGTTGACCCATGGGTTGTCTTGGTCGTCCATGACTCATCCAATAGGAGTATGACAAGTTTCATGCTCATCTCATATTATTAAAACATTATTTGTACCTTAAACTACACTTATTACCTCTAATCGCGATTAAGAACTTAAAAGTTACTATTCACCAAAAAAATTATTTTGATCTCATTGAACCACATTTTACTTCTTAATGACAACCATGTATGTCGGATTTTTGAATATCAAATCACAGAAGTGGTAATATTTCATTTAAACAAAAAATCAGTTATTTAACTACCACTTAGTGGTTTCACTATTCATCAAAAATTGAAGTTTTTCAGAACAAAGCCAAAATTTCACCCTAAGCTATAATTGATATTCTGAATTAAAAAATGATGTCTATTTTAAAAAATTCCAAACATATAAGTTTCATTAATTAATTTTATAATTAATTCCCGCTGTTACGACAAATAGCGTGTTTTTAAGAAACAATTTATATCAAAAGATTGGCAATTGTTTATGTCCAATTTCAATGTTAAATTAATTCTAATGACCACCATTGGATAAAATGGTAAAAATATATTCTAATTATACCTTAAAACCACTAAATAGTATAATTTATCACAATAAATTATTTTGATTAAAAAAGTTGTTTTAAAGTATTTTTCACTATTCATAAAAATTAGAAGTTCTCAGAAAAATACCAAAAATTCAACATAGGCTAATTTCGATATTCCGAATCGAAAAATGAAGTCCATTTTGAAATATAAAATTTCTATAATTTTAAAAAGTAGTTATTACTATTCATAACGGCTACTTTGATTAGTCGCGGTGTTTTAGAACTCGAAGTTGCGTACAATGCAAGCTATTGCATTATTGAATGAGAAGCGTATCGTGGAAGCTCGGGGTGTTACAGTTCCAGACCTGTATTTCTGAAACAGAATCACTTTCCATTCCAGCCATTTTTATCTAATGAGATATAAATCATTACCCAATGCATTTTAGGGATATATAGGTCCCACCCATCTCATATTGAAAAAATTCTTATGTGTGCCACAAAACAATCATAAAACATTCATCATAAACCAAAGAATATAATGGGTTTCATAAACATTATATTATCGTGACATAATCCCTTTTAAACAAATGGATATAATTTAATAATAATAAAAAGTAAACCATTTAAATAATAGAGACACTATTCATGAAACATAATCATGCTAAATAATGTCATCTTATATGGAAAATAATTTTGACAAAACACCTTAACTGAATTCTTATGAAAAAATATCCTTTATTCTTCAAAATCATTTTCTTTGCCAAAAATGCCACACAATTTTAAAAGAAATTGATTTTATTGAAAATAACCATTAAATCTTTTAAATTATGCTACATGAATTAAATGAGTTATGAAACCATAAGAATATGCTCATGACATATAAGTTAAAAAAACATTCTCCTCGAACTTTTGCTGAAAAAGTCAAAAAGTACCTCGTATGGTAAAAAAAGAAAGATTCCTTCCATAACATAAATTAAAAGTAAAAAATTTATAAACATGACATTAAACAAACATGTAATAATACTATACACTTTATGAAAACATTTTATTGGACATGGATGAAAAATATAACCCCAGTAAATACTTACGTATAAGCTATCTGAGATAAAAATGAGATTGCAAAATTATCCCTGACCTTATGTCCAATTTATTCCATATGTGTCTGAGACTTCTGTATAGTGGGTTTACAAATATTATTAACTTGTAAAAGAACCATAATAATATTTATGATATTATATATGATTGACTTACAACTTTATATTACCCGTTCAGTTGTCAATTCCATGATAATGCATCGTTTTGGGTAAAATCTTTTCATTTGTCCTATGTTTTATGACTTATAATTATTAATATGATTACTTAGATGATGAATAATTACTTCCAGAAGGTAAAACATGATTTATATATAATATATATTCATAATATCAATATATATAATAGATCAATAAATGGATCAAAATACACTGTTCATGGAAACGGTAGACCGTACATACACATGAATGCTGTTTTCGTTTCCTTATTAATTTGAATGGAAGTAAATGAAATATATATATAAATAAATAAAGTTCCATTTTTATGTCATATATTTCATTATTACTTATCATATATACTTTATAATCATTCATGAATGGTTAACATGGAGAATGAATCTCATCGCATCGTGGAGACGGTAGTCCGTACGTACGCATGAGCGACAATATCTTTTTTTTAAAATAGTATATAATTGGATGGTATATCATATATACATCATCATAATAATGTTATATTTATTATTCATATCATTTATACTCATTATTATATCCATCCAAATGATGAAATGTTTGAATAACAAACTACACCATGACGTGGATACAGTAAACCGTACATACACAGGTGTGGTGACTTTTTCATTCATAGGTTGGATAAAATAACTAATATGGTTGTAAAATTTTTATAATAACATCATAGTATATATAAGATACTAGAGTTGTTATTTTAAAATGGAAACAACAAATAAGGAGTAAGTGGATGAAGAGAAAAACTTGAAATAGGTGGTGATATATTTACCTCTTTTTCGGGATCTTTCTTTTGATTTCATCAAACAGGCTCCATAGGTTGGATTTATAAATAAAGAAAGGACTCTAGAATTAAGGGAGGACAGTTGAGAGGGTATTTGGGCAGGGGTTGGCTTATCCAAATTGATTTGTAGGTGTGAATTTTAGAGAAGGGGGAGTGACATTTTATAAGAGGGGTTAGGGGCACCGTAGAAAATACTAAAAATATTATTTTACAATAATTCATATTCGGTTAGTAAAGGCACCAAAGTTACTTATTTTGATGATAGGGTGGGTATGAGTCTAAATAATCTCAACCAATAAGTTTTATAAATGTTTAGTTTATCATTTTAACCTTATCATTTAGATTTAACTCTATGTTATATAATTAAACTTTTACCGTGTCTTCTTGTGTTCTTACACTATATGGTTAATAAAATTACTATGAACTGCCAAAAACCCTAATTGGATCATTAATTTAATATATATTAGTATATATTTCTTTATTCCGACCCTTATATTTTTAGGACCATTATATCAATTAATAATATAATATTTGTTTTAAAAACACTTTTATGTCAATTTTGACACTATTTTGTATTTTGTTTTTTCTAAATTGTTAATATAATTATTACTTTGGAAAAAATATCATCTAACCAACCATAAGATGTTATTTTAACATAGAAAATTAGTTTAATGCAAATGAAGTTTCAAATTACATTTATTTGGGTATTTATAATATCAAGTATGCAAATATTTCATTAATAAGTTAATTACTGCATCATCATTCTGTCATAAATAAATTAAATTATTTAATTTCAAATAAATAAAAATAAATTACTATTATGTAGGAAATATAATAAGATTTATAGTGAATATTTTTAGCCCAATTGATCCTATGTGTAACCCTATATTAAAAATGTTTTATTTATTATACATTGATTTTAACTATTTTAACTCTTATTTAAATAAAATAATAATAATTGTCCTAATATAATCCAAGTGGACCTAAAGGGTGATATTTTATTTATATGGTTATTTTTTGTCGAATTACACTTATCCAATAGAATTAAGACATGTGTTATGGTAATAATAATATCACTTTTACCCTTAATTATCCTATTTACTTTTAACTGTGGTAAATTAAAGTAAAAAGTTACTATTCACCAAAAAATATTTTTGTCATATTGAACAACATTTTACTTACTAATATCAACCATGTCTCTTGTATTTTTGAAATTCCACTCACAGAAGCGAGAAAATTAATTTTTATGTAAATTTGTGAATTCTTCTAGGAGGTGGGTAAAAGAAGGTAAAAAGTTCAATGAAATTTTTATATATCTAATATTATTATAAAATGAAACCAATTAATTTAATTGAACTTATATAGGTGTAAAGTATCTATTTTTACCAAATATAAATTTAAATAAAATAAATTATTATTTAAATAAACAGTCGGTTATAACAAATAACTCAGTGTTTTCACTATTCCTAAAAGATTGAACGTTTTCAGAAAAATACAGAAAATTCACCCCAGGACAATTTCGATATTCCGAATCCAAAAATTAAGTCCATTTTGAAAGATAAAATTTAATAAATTTTAAAAAGAGGGTATTAAAATTTATAATGGCTAGTTTATATAATATTTTCATAACATATCGTTGTTTAGTGAGACTCGGTATTGCATACTACACATGCTATAGAGGAAGGTTGCAATTTCATGTAATGCAAGCCAAGTTAGGGATGTGTGTAGTGAGAGCTCACTTTGGTGTTGTATATAAAATAATCAAAACTTATTTCATTTATACATTAACCAAAATCTATACTTAATGTTGCGTAGAATAATTTCCACAAAATGAACATGAAATTGTGTGTAACACGAGCCAAGAATTGTGTTCCATATACTGAAAGATAATAAGGTGTTGCATATAGTACAAGCTAATCTTGGTGTGGTATTCAATACAGGACATCAAAGAAATTAAAAATAATATATCTTATAAAATCTCGGGGTGTTACATTCTAACCCCCTTAAAATGAATTTCGCCCTCGAAATTCAATGGGGGTTATAAATCGTTTACTACTTGAATGATTCATTCATAGAAACCCACATCGCATAAAAGAATTTCAAAATTTAATTAAAAAACTAAAGTATGAAACATAATGGTTACCCAAATTAACTCATCACTGGGTTTCCACATAGAAGAACACAGGTGAAAATATGGATATGGAAGAGAAATATAACCGTCAAGTTCTGATGGAGAGTGGTAGAGAACATGGCTATGAAAAATCCAAAAATCAAAAAGCCGTAAATTTTTAATCATCTAAGGTACTATCTAGGACAACGTTTTGGGTTTTCAAGATCATTTCCGTAAAGTTGAAAAAATTTGAATTATAAGAAATACTTAATTCATTTTGGAATAATCTCACCGTGGGTCATGCCTTGAAAAATTTCCACATCTTATCTTTACGAAATGAAGTTGAATTTTTCATTATTGAAGTGTTAGCATATCATGCGATAGAATGATAGGTCATTCCTTCTATCTCAAACAAAATGTTAGTGAATGTTATTAAATATACATTAGTCCATTTATGGAGAGATTAATTGTATATGGTTCCTAAAATGGACTTTTACTTCATATATCATACCAATTAATAAATTAAAACTAATTTATACTAACCAGGTACTTCCTGTAGGCCAGTGGTAGGCGATAATGTCATGTCGCACTTTGGTTGTGGGTTCGATTCCCGCATCCTTGTCTGACGCGACGGGTTGTCGCCCTTTCTGTATGTTGTCCCTTTTCTTAAACTATACTATTATAACATTCGAGTAATAAAATTGAAAAAAGGTTCTAGATATAAGCAATATTATCTGACGTTCAACATAATTCATTACAAAATTTAGAATTATCCAAAATACTTATTTCCAATCTCATAGTATAAAGATAACAATAACTAAAAATGTAATATAACAAGCATGCGAATACCATCATTTATCCCCCATATATCACATGATATATCTTGTTGGTCACATCCCAAACATGTTATTACCTTAATCTTGTATTCTTTTGAAACATGTATTATTATATAACCTTAATGAAAACATGAATTCTATCAAAAGATAACTCTTTCCACATAACAAAATCCCAAAAAATCTATTTACTCAAACCATGATATCACTTTTTCCATATACCAATCATGAGGTCATGAATACTATCAAACATATTATTTTCACATTATCCCTTCATTATGCGCGTATCATCTACTTCCCAAAAATATTTCAATCATTTTTCTTTGTTACATGTATCATATAATTATTGAAAACCACTATAAACCATTACATATATATTCCAATATTCCACGATACTATAAATGAGATTCCACAACATTATTTTGGAATCCTATTACATAAACACATAATCATTCCACCATATCGTTTTCATACTCAACATTGCCAATAGTGATCGCATGTGACTTCCCTTTGTCCTTTGCCTTAAGTAGTTATTAATGTTGATCATCATTTACCCTTGGATTAGGGCATTGGTTAGCATAATTTCCCATTTCCTTGGACTTGAATCATTGATGTGTTGGTGGTGTGTTCTCTGTAGTCTTTTCTCTATTCACATCATTAGCTACCATTTTCCATTACTTCGGCTCTCAGCTGCTCTATGACCTTCTTTTCCACACTTGAATCATTTTCTAGTACCTTTTAGAGAATATCCACAATGCTTCTTTCCACACTTTTAGTATAAAGAAACACTCACCATCTTTTCACCATAGTTTTGAGATTTTTCCTTGAACTCCATCTTTTGTTTTTTGTCAAATCCATGAGATGGATATGTAACACCAACTTCCAGTTCTACCTTGATAGAACAACACAAAATATCATCATAGCTATTTAAGTCTCTTATAGCTAATTCCCTTCGAAAACTTTGTTTTAATCCACTGAAGAATCGATCAACATTGCGTTCATGTTGGATAATAGAGCCAGATGCATACCTTGGTAGCCTTGTAAAATATGCCTCGTATATACCAACATATTCATCATCCTTTTTCTTAATCTCAAGGAATTAATTTTCCATCTTTTTTTTGAAGAATACAAAGGATGTACTTATTGAAAAATATGTTCTTGAACTTATCCCATTCCATGGATTCAGTTTCATCTGGGGGCCTCATATTCTTAATTAGAGTCCACCATTTATCTGATTCACCTTCTCAATGGTAAATAGCTAGAATGACTTTTTCATGTTCCGAACAGCTAAGTATGAAAAATATCTTTTCAATGGTACTGATCCATTGTTCATCAATAAGTGGATCAGAAAACCCACTAAATGAAGGTCGGTGTTGTCTCATGAAGGAATTAATAGAATATTGTTCCCTTCCCTTCTCATTTGGAAGTCCAGAATGATTCATAGCTTGTGTAAGTATAACAATAAAATTTTTCACTCCATTTACCATAACATGGGTTTTTTCAAGAGGAAAATAATTTCATTGTCCATTAAATTGATCAACACGGTTCCTTCGGGTTCCATCCATCGTCTAAAACCCAAAAATAATAGCGTGAGAGGAAAAAATCATGCCAGGAAAACAACATAATAAAGGGGAGTACCTTCAATATATATCTTCTTAGGTTTAATGATAATATAGTTACCGTAATTATAGAAATAAAACCTATACTTATACTTAACCTTTAGAGACATCCCCTAACATACCTTAGAAATATCTATAGTGATATCACTAAAGTTTTCACATCCTAGTTTCCAAAGGTTAACTAATTCTTTCATATGATACCAACACTAGAGACCCACACTTGACGTATATAGAAATTACATTAATTTTGAGGAATACTTAATACATAAAAAAAATATACACCTAAGGACCATAATAGTTTAGTGTCTTTAGAAACTTAGAACATAATCTTCTAATCATGGTGAATGATCTTCAACAACTCCCATAAAGATCTTCCACTTTTGTTTTCGTACCAAAAACATTTCTTTATATCCTGGGGAAAAAACAAATAAAGGGTGAGCTCAAATGCTCAGTATGGGTAATCATGGGGAAAATAAAACAAACCATATATATGTGAACTTAAAAACATGAACATAATGTTTAAACATCAAAATCTTGAGCAATGACATAAAACATGGTAGTACGTAAGGCATAGATCATAATGGAACATCAATAATGATAAAATAGCATGTGAATAAAACATGTAATTGCGGAAAACCATTAAGCACGTGTTATGATTTCCATAGTACCCAAGGCATTGCTGCCTAGACCATCATAGAGGATAAAGTCCATTGCTGAACCAAGTTTACATTCCTTTCCAGCCCTATATTACAAAACATGATTCACTTTCCATTCCATCCATGTATATATCATCAGATATATGTCATTAACCAATGCATTGGACGGAGATATAGGTCCCACCCATCTCATATTGAAATCATTCTTACGTGTTCCACAAAACAATCATAATACATTCATCAAAACCCAAAGAATAAAATGGGTTTCATAAACATCATCTCATCGTGACATAATCCAATTAAAACAAATGGAAATTATTTCATCATTATAAAAATAAAACCATGTAAATAATAGAGACATTATACTTGAAACATAATAATGCTAAATAATGTCATTATAGTTGGAAAATAGTATTGATAAAACATCTGAAATTAATTCTTGATAAAAAATATCCTTTCTTCTTCATAATCATTTTCTTTTCACAAAATCCCACACAATTTTAAAAGAAAGGGATTTTATTGAAAATAAACATGAATTCTCATAGAGTAATCTTCTTGAATAAAATGAGTTATGAAACCGTACAAATCCCCTCATGCTGTATAAGTTAAAAAAACATTCTCCCTGTACTTTTGTCGAAAAAGTCAAACTTTAGCTCGTTTGGTAAACAAAAGGATGATTCCTTCCATTACACGACGTAAAAGTATAAAAAGGGGTAAAAATGAATTTAAAAATATATGGAATAATATTAAAAACTTTATGAAAACATTTTTATGTACATGGATGAAAAATATAACCCTAGTAAATACTTACGTATAAGAAATCTCAGATAAAAATGAGATTGAAAAATAATCCCATACCTTATGTCCAATTTCCTCTGTATATGTCTGAGACTCCTGTATAGTGGGTTTAGACATATTATTAACTTGTAACAGAACCATAATAATATTTATGATATCATATATGATTCACTAATAACTTTATATTACCCGTTCATTAGTCAATTCCATGTTAATGCATCGTTTTGGGTAAAATCATTTCATTTTTCGTACGTGTTTTGACTTGTAATTATTCATATGATTACTTAAATCCATATATCTTACTTCCAGAATGTAAAAAAATATTTATATATAATATATATTCATAATATAAATCTATATAATAGATCAATAAATGGAAAGAAATACATCGTTCATGGAGACTGTAGACCGTACGTACACATGAACGCTGTTTTTGTTTCCTTATTAAATTGAATGGAAGTAAATGTCATATATATATATATACATAAATCTAGTAGCATTATTATTTCATATGTTTTATGATTACATATTATATATACATTATAATCATTCATTAAAGGTTAACATGGAGAATGAATCTTATCACATCGTGGAGACGGTAGTCCGTACGTACACATGAAGGACAATATCATTCTTTTGATATTAAAATAGTATATAATTGGATTTTATTTCATATATAAATAATAATCATAATTTTATATTTATTATTAATATTATTTATACTTTTTATTATACCCATTCAAATGATGAAATTTTTGAATATCAAACTACACCACGACATGGAGACGGTAAGCTATACGTATGCAAATGTGGTGACTTTTATTTTATAGAATGAATAAAATAACTAATATGGTTGTAAAAATTTTATAATAACATTAAATTATATATAATATACTAGAGTTATTATTTTATAATTGAAACAACAAAGAAGGAGGAAGTTGAAGAAGAAAGGAGCTTGAAATAGGTGGTGAGATATTACCTCTTCTTCGGGTTCTTCCTTTTGATTTGATCAAAATGGATCCTTAGGTTGGATTTATAACTAAAGTAAGGCCTCTAGAATAAATGGGGGATAGTTGAGAGGGTATTTTGGTAGGGTTTAGCTGTCCCAAATGGCTTTGGAGGTGTGAATTTGAGAGAAGGGTGAGTGCACTTTTATAAGAGGGGTTAGGGGCACCTTAGGAAAAACATAAAATATTATTTTATAATAAATTCGTATTTGGTTTATAATTGATCAAAAGTGACTTTCATCAAGGATATTGTTGGTATGGGTCAAAATATTCTCAAACAATAGTTTTTAGTCAATTTTACATTACCATTTTAACCTTATCATTTAGGTTTAACTATAAGTTATATAATTTAACTTTTACCGCCTCTTCTTGTATTATTACACTATATGGTTAATAAACATACAATAAACTGAAAGTTGAACCCCAATTGGTTCATTAATTTCATATATATTAGTATATAAGTCTTTTGGACGAAACTTAGATTTTTAGAACCATTATATCAATTAATAATATAAAATTCTTTTAAAGCCCTTTTATGTCAATTTTAACACTATTTGGTATTCTATTTTTTAAAAAAAATTTATAACAGCATTATTACTTCGAAAAAAATTCATCAAACCACCACTAATATGTTATATTAACCTATAAAATTATTTTAATTAAGAAAAATTCTAAAATAACATTAATTTGGGTATTTATAATATCAAGTATGTTAATATTTCATTAATAAGGTAATTTATAAAACATCATTGTGTCAAAAATAAATTAAATTATTTATTGTTAAAAAAATATAAATAAATTAAAATTATATATTAAATATTTTTATCTTTATAATTAATATTTATAGTCTAATTTATCTTATGTATATCCCTATATTAAAAATGTTTTAGTTATTAATCTTTGATTTTAACTATTTTAACTCTTCTTTAAATAAAATAATAATAAATGTCCTAATCTAATCCAATTGGACCTAAAGGGTAATATTTTATTACTAAGGTTGTTTTTGGTCAAATTAATCTTATCCAATAGAATTAGGAAATGTTTTAGGGTAATAATAATATCATTTTTACCCTTAATTACCCTATTTACTTTTAACCGTGGTAAATAAAAGTAAAAAGTTAATATTCACCAAAAAATATTTTTATCTTATTTAACCAATTTTTTTACTGATATAAACCGTGTCTCTAATATTTTTTAAATTCCACTCATAGAAGCGGAACAATTATGATTGATGTAAATTTTCAAATTCTCCTTGGAGGTGGGTAAAAGACGGTAAAAAGTTCAATAAATTTTTTTATATCTAAAATTACAATAAAATGACACCAATGAATTACATTGAACTTATATAGGTATTACGTATCTATTTTGACCTGAAATAATTTTAAATAAAAAAAATTATTATTTAAATAAATAGTCGGTTTTAACCAATAACTTAGTGTTTTCACTATTCATCAAAAACTAAAAGTTTTCAAAAAAATACATAAACTTCACCCTAGGCTAATTTTGATATTCCGAATCAAAAAATGTAGTACATTTTGAAAGATAAAATTTATATAATTTCATAAATTGGGTATTACTTATCATAATGGCTAGTTTATATAATATTTTAATAACATATCATTGTTTAGTGAAACTCGATATTGCATACTACAGACGCTATCGAGGAAGGTTGTGATTGCGTGTAATGAAAGCCAAGTCAGAGCTACATGTAGTGCAATCTCCCTTTTGTGTTGCTTATAACATAATCAAAACCTATTTCATTTATACATTAATAAAAATCTATACTTAATGTTGCGTGGAATAATTTCCACAAAACGAACTTGAAATTGTGGGTAACACGAGACAAGAATAGTGTTGCATATACTACAAGCTAATACAGTGTTGTGTATAGTACAAGATAATCTTGGTGTAGTGTAAAATATAAGACATAAATGAAATTAAAAAGAGTATATATCTTATAAAATATCCGGGTGTTGCATTGTACCCCCTTAATATGAATTTCTCCCTCGAAATTATTCGGGGTTATAAATCATTTACTACTTGAAAGTTTCATTCATAGAAACCCACATCGTAAAAAGGAATACCACAACTTAATTTCAAACTAAATTATGTAACGTAATGGTTACCCAAATTAAATCATCACTGGGTTTCCACATAGGAAAACATAGGTGAAAATATTGATATGGAAGAGAAATCTAACTGTCAAGTGTTGATGGAAAGTGGTAGAGAACATGGCTATGAAAAAGCCCACAATCACATATCCATAAATTTTTGATGATCTAAGGTCCCATCTAGGACAAAATTTTTGGTTTTCAAGATCATTTCCATAAAGTTAAAAAAATTAGAATTAGAAGAAATACTTAATTGATTTTTGTACAATCACACCGTTGGTCATGCCTTGAACAATTTCCTCTTCATATATTAAAGAAATTAAGTTCAATTTTTCATTCGTGATGTGTTAGAATATCATGCAATAGAATGATAGGTCATTCCATATGTCTCAAACAAAACGATTTTCAAATGTTTTTTAATATACATAAGTCCATCTATGGTGAGGTTAATCGTAAATGGTTCCTAAAATGTACTTTTTCTTCATATATAAAACCACTTAATATATTAAAACTAATTTATATAAACCAGGGACTTCCCGTAGGCCAGTGGTTGGTGACAAAGGCCTATCACACTTTGGTTGTGGGTTCGATTCCCGCATTCTTGTCCGACGCGATGGGTTGTCTCCTATTTTGCAGGTTGTCCCTTTTCTTAAACTATACTATTATAACATTCCAGAAATAAAATTGAAAAAAGGTTATCACATTAAACAATACTATCTGATGTTTAACTTAATTCATTCCAACCCTAAGACTTATCCAAAATACCTCTTTCCATACTCATATTATAAAGAGAACGATTACATAAATGGTCATATTACAAGAACGTGAATACCATCATTTATCCCTCATATATCACAAGATATATCTTGTTTGTCACATTCCAAACATGTGATTACCTTAATTATGTATTCTTTTGAAACATGTATTACCATATAACGTTATTGAAAACATGAATTCTATCAAAAGTTGACTCTTTCCACATACCAAAATCCCAAAAATTCTATATACTCAAACCATGATATCACTTTGTCCTTATACCAATCATGAGATCATGAATACTATCAAACATATTATTTAATCCTTATCCCTTCATTATACGCTTATCATATGCTTTCAAAAAATATTTCAACAACTTTTCATGGTTACCTATACCATATAATTATCGAAAACCACAAAAAACCATTACATAGATATTCCAATATTCCACGATACTATAAATGAGATTCCACAACATTATTTTGGAATCCCATTACATAAACACATATTAATTCCACCTCATCGTTGTTATACTCAACATCACCAATAATGATCACATGTGACTTCCCTTTGTCCTTTTCCTTAAGTGGTTGTTGATGTCGATCATCATTAACCCTTGGATTAGGGAATTGGTTAGTATAATTCCCCATTTCCTTGAACTTGAAGCATTGAAGTGTTGGTGGTGCTTTCTTTGTAGTCTTTTCTATATTCACATCATAACTTACCTTTTTCCCATTACTTCGTCACTCAGCTGCTTGATGACCTTATTTTCCACACTTGAAACATTTTCTAGTACCTTTTAGACAATCTCCACCATGCTTATTTACACACATTGAGCATAAATACACATTAACCTTCTTTTCAACATAGTTTTGAGATTTTTCCTTGAACTCCATCTGTTGTTTTTTTTTCAAAGAAATGAGATGGATATGTGACACCAACTTCCAGCTCTACCTTTAAAGCACAAGGCACAATTTCATCATAGATATTGATGTCTCTTATTGATAATGCCCTTCGAAGACTTGGTTTTAAGCCACTGAAGAATCGATCAACGTTACATTCAGGTTGGATGAAAAGGCTAGATGCATTCCTTGTAAGCCTTGCAAAATTCACCTCATATATACCAACAGATTCATCATACTTTTTCTTAAGCACAAGGAACTCCTTTTACATATTTGTTTAATAAATATTAGTGAAGTACTTATTGAAAAATACGTTCCTGAACTCATCCCATTCCAGGGATTCAATTTCATCTTGGGGACTCATATTGTTAATTAGAGTCCACCACTGGTTTGTTTCACCTTCTAAATGGTAAATATCTAGAATGGATTTTTCATGTTCTGAACAGCGATGTATGTAAAGTATCTTTTCAATGGTACTGATCCATTATTCAGCAACAAGTGGATTAGAAGACCCAATTAATGCAGGTAGACGTTGCCTCATGAAGGAATTAATAGAATATTGCTTCCTTCTCAGCTCATTTGGAAGTCCAGAATGATTCATAGCTTGTGTAAGTATAACAATAAGATTTTTCTCTCCATCTCCCATAACATTGGTTTGTTCAGGAGGACAATCATGGCATTGTCCATTACAATGATCAACGTGGTTCCTTCAGGATCCAGCCATCGTCTAAAACCCAAAAAGAATAGCGTGAGAGGTAAAAAGCATGCTAAGAAGACAACATAATAAGGGGGGTACCTTCAATGTAACGCCCCAACCCTAGGTACCTAGAGTCTGTGCATTATTACATAACATTGGCATGATCTCATAGGATCAAGTATCGAAAGACCGATTAGTTTAGTAGTCTTGGAAACACTAGATATATTCATAAGTCTTACATTACATCATAAGGTAAAAAAAACTAAAACAACATTTTGTCTTCATATCCCCTCATACTATCCTTGCAGGTCATTCATAAATTACTTCTTCTCATCCTAGGAAAAATAAAACACTAAAAAGGTTGAGCTGAGATTCTCAATAAGGATAACATTATAGCAGATGCTTTCAAGGATAATCATAAACACTTAAGACAATTTATAACCAAAACAAAAGCCTTTTTAAACTTGTACTTCAGCATAAAATGGAAAAGATAAAATGAATGAATGCCATTTAATTATTCACATGGATATTCTACTAGTCGAACAATCACATGCAATATCAATAACCACTTTCATAATGATGGAATGCATAATGCCAGACTATCATAACCACATATCCAAGTCCTCGTGCCAAGACTACAATAAGATTTTGCCAAGGCCTTGTGCCAAGACACTAGTTTGTCTCATGAGACCTACCGATGCATCGAGGAGCTATAGCGGGCTCCACCCGTCACTTATTATGTCCAATGCATTCCTCATATGAACAGGTTTAAACATAACATAAACATTTGTATTAAAACTAGCATACGAAATGCCAATACTTTAACCACAAACCATGAATGATATAAAAATAGCACATCCACAGTCAAACATATATCATTTGATACAATATGGAAGATTGTATTGTATCACATTAACCTCAATCAAGAATAATGAAGGATGTTGACATAGATGAAAATAATCATCAAAACAATTTGGGAGAAATATCCCCCTTTTTCTTGAAAACATTTAAAAGTCACACTATTTGTCAAAAATCAATTTAAAAATAGATTTTTGAATCAAAGTGTCCAATACCACTTTGAAACATTTAAAAGGAGTTTTAATTTTAAAACTTTAATGTCCATATAAATAAATCCATAAAACCATTTTTTAAAACATGGACATTAATGAGAAAGATTTAGAAGAATAAGTCTTTAAAACATTTAAAAATGGTATTTTAGTTAGAGTTTCTAACCAAAAGAGAGACACTTGAATAAAAATAATTGTGGTAATCAAAACATTTTAATATCATGAGATTAAAGGAATTCATGATATACTATGTCAAAGTACATTATATACACCACATAAAAGTGATTTGGTGTATAACAATAAAGAAGTCTCAATGGAATGTTAATTGAGATGAAAACTCTCACAAAGGCCGTATCCTTAGGTTAAGGATAAATCAACAACGTAATTATGTGTTACAAATATAAATACACTAAAAATGATTGGATATTCAGTGTAAAACAATCAAAGGACATTTACACATATTCTTGTAAAAGCAACACCAATGAATTGGATGTTTAACTCAACAAATGGAGATTGAGTTAAAATTACTCTTATCAAGTTCATACCGATCACTTGAGAATTTATCAATGGAGTGATTATGTGTATAAAAATTATATCCATAGAAAGGGGAGTGTAAATTATGACATGAACAAATGAATAGTGATTCTACACATAATCTTGGAGTAAAATAATCAATGAAGTATGCGTAAAGCCGAATGAGTGGAAATTGATATTTCAAATTCCCTTATTGATTAGGTAACTTATGAAACATGCACCCATGAAAGAAGGATCATACAATGATGATGTAAATAACCAAAAATTAAAGTATATTACACAATGAATACAATCATGGGCAGTACACATACACCACATGCAATAAATAAGTGGCGAACAATGGAATTCTCAAGAAATTAAGAGTGAGATAAGAAACCCCTTACCTTGTACTTTTCCTTGGTTAGGGGTAGGTTAACCTCCTGTATAATGTTTAAATAATTGTTATTAAATTATTCATGTATCATATACATTAATATGATATCATATATGATCTTTTAACATTGCTTTGTTAATAATATCTTAGAATTATCGTCGTTTCGGGTGTTAACTTACTCGTTTTATTTTATATGTTTTGGTACGTAAGCCATGTTTTTCATGAATGAGTTATATCTTATTCATATCCAGAATGATATCAAGTCCTTAACCATTATTTTTAATCATTAAATGAGAATTATACTTGAATGGATATGATGGAGAATGAATCTCATCACGTTCGTGGAGACGGTAGTCCGTACGTACGCACGAGCGACAATATCATTCTTTTGGTATTAAAATAATATATAATTGGATAGTATATCATATAGAAAGAATCATTATAATTTTATATTTATTATTTAAATGAGTTACACATCATTATTATACCCACCCAAATAATAATATATTAAATAACAATTACACCACGACGTGGAGACGATAATCCGTACGTACGCACGTATGTTGACATGTTATTGAAAGGGTGGATATAATACTGAATATGGTTGTAACATATTTATAATAACATCAAGGTATATATAAGATAATTTAGTTATTATTTTAGAATGGTAATAACAAAGAATGAAGAAGTGGAAGAAGAAAGGAACTTGAAAAGGTGTGGTGAAAACATCACCTCTTCTTCGGGTTCTTCCTTTTGATTTGATCAAAAGGGCTCCCTAGGTTGGATTTCTGATCAAACTAAGGCCTCTAGGTTGTAGTGAGGGAAGTTTAGAGAGTATTTGGGCAGGGGTTTTCCGAACCAAAAGGCTTTGAAGGTGTGAAGAAATGAGAAGGAGGAGTGCCCTTTTATAAGAGGGGTGAGGGGCAGCGTTGGAAAAGCTAAAAATATTAATTTATAATAAATTCATATTCGGTTTCTAATGGCTGAAAAGTTTATTATTAAAAGTTTAAGGTGGGGAGAGTTCAAAAACCATTCATAAAATAGAATTTATACAGGTTTGTGTCACTATAGTAAACTTATCTTTTAGTTTTAACTCTTAGTTAATTAGTTTGACATTTACCATGTCACTTTGTATTTTTATATTATATATTTAATAAACATACTATATACATCCAAGAGACCCCCAAGTGGTCCATTAATGATATACCTATCATGATATAAGTCTCTTGGACGAACCTTAGATTTTTATGAATTTAATATCAATTAATAATATAATATTTTTTTTAAAAACTCTTTTATGTCAATTTTGACACTATTCAATAGTTTATTTTTTTGAAATTCATAACAGAATTATTACTTCGAAAAAAGTCAATTAAATCCATGATAATATGTCATATTATACAATAAAATTAGTGTAATTCATTAAAAGTCTTAAATTATATTTATTTGGGTATTTATAATATCAATTATTTTAATTTTTCACTATTATGGTAATTACTACATCATCATTGTGCCATAAATATATTAACATATTTAATGGCTAAAAATTATAAATTAAATATAATTATGTAGGAAATATTATTATATTTCTAATGAATATTTAAAATCTAATTTATCTTATGTATAACCCTATATTAAAAATGTTTTAGTAAATAAAAGTTGATTTTAACTCTTTTAACTCTTCTTTGAAATAAATAATAATAAATGTCCTAATCTAATCCAAGTGGATCTAAATGATAATATTTTATTCCTAAGGTTGTTTTTTGTCTAGATACACTTGTCCAATAGAATTAGGACATGTGTTAGGTTAATATTAATATCATTTTTACCCTTAATTACCCTATTTACTTTTAACTGTGGTAAATAAAAGAAAAAAGTTACTATTCACCAAAAATTATTTTCATCTCATTGAACCACATTTTACTTCATGATATTTACCGTGTCTCTCAGATTTTGGAAATTCCATTCCCAAAAGCGGTAAAATTATGTTTTATGAAAAATTCAGTTTTTTTAACTACCACTTAGTAGTTTCACTATTCATCAAAAAATGAAGTTTTTCAGAACAATGCCAAAATTTCACCCTAAGCTATAATTGATATTCCGAATTCAAAAATGATGTATATTTTACAAAATTCTAAACATATAAGTTGCATTAATTAATTTTATAATTAATTCCCACTGTCACAACAAATAGCGTGTTTTTAAGAAACAATATATATCAAAAGATTGACAATTGTTTAGGTCCAATTTTAAAGTGAAATTAATTCTAATGAACACCGTTGGATAAAATGGTAAAAATATATTCTAATTATACTTTAAAACCACTCAATAATATAATTTATCACTATAATTTTTTTTTGATTTAAAAAGTTGTTTTTAATTAAAATTTAGTAATTTTCACTATTCATCAAAATATAAGTGTTATCCGAAAAGTTCCAAAATATCACCATAGGATAAATTCGATATTACGAATCAAAAAATGAAGTCCATTTTGAGAGATAGAATTTATAAAATTTCAAAAATTAGGTAGTACTATTCAAAACGGCTTGTTTGATTGGTTGTGGTGTGTTAGAATCTCAAAGTTGCGTACAATGCACACCATTGCATTATTCGAAGGGAAACGTACCATGGAAGCTTGGGGTGTTAAATTCTACCCTCCTTAAATAAATTGCGTCCTCGCAATTTTTAAAATTGTGCTTGGTAATATAATGGAAAGTCCCACATCGGAAAAAGAGTCAATAAAACTATAACTTTAAAAGAAAGAAAGAGATGTATAAAGGTCAACCAAGATAACTCATACTCGGATTCCATGTAGGAAAACATGGATATGGATGATAAACTAAGTGTCAAGTTCTGATGGAGAGGGATAGAAATCATGATCAGGAGAAAGTTAACAATAATAAAACCAAAAACTTATGTTGGGACAAACGACCATTAGTATCCTAGTAGGAAAGTAAATGGACAACATTTTTTGTTTTAAGTTACATTTATTTATGATATTGAATAATAATATAAAGATATATACTTACATTTTAGGTAGAGTTTCATTCTTTAATAAATTTCCACCAGTAAATCATTTTTTTAAATGATGAGTATTCAAGAAGACTTGGTCTCACTGGAAGAGCTAGAATAAACTTCTATAGAATCACATGATCCATATAGGATGAACTATATATTTACATTATCTTTAGAGATTAATCAAAAACAAAATGGTTAGTACAAGATCTAATGATCCCCCAAAAGGATATTCCATGAGAGAAATAAACACTAATCTAAATTTCCAAAATTAAACCAACAATACCCCAAAGTTAAATAAATACCATTCAATAATCAATTGTCCTTAAAATCATTTAATATAATCAAAACTAATATTGAAAACCAAAACTTATTAAGAATGTAGTCTTCCACGTTAAATTGTATCTCCAAATGACATTAATTACTCTTAAATTCACATACTTAAAAGTAATTAACCTAATCATTTCCATAAATAACCCAAATCATTATAAATCCACAAAAAAAACATAGATAAAAATCCACCATTACTCCTCAAATGAAATCCCATACTACTCTATTTTCCTTTGTCATATAGTGTTCTCAACAAAGCGAACAACATCCAAAATAACATTTATCACTTAATCACCAAATCATTTTCCTATACTAAGGGTATTCATTTGATAAGACATAAGATCCCAAATCAAATTATTATTGATCAAT
Source organism: Viscum album (assembly GCA_963277665.1). Classification (NCBI taxonomy): domain Eukaryota; kingdom Viridiplantae; phylum Streptophyta; class Magnoliopsida; order Santalales; family Viscaceae; genus Viscum; species Viscum album. The sequence goes on along the minus strand of OY728141.1, from coordinate 1,423,394,749 downwards.
AAAATCATTTAACTAAAAATAATAGTCACACTAACCAGGGACTTCACGTAGTCCAGTGGTAGGCGATAAATCCCAATCGCACTTTGGTTGTGGGTTCGATTCCCACAGCTTTGTCCAACGCGACGGGTTGTCACACGGTCTGCGTGTTGTCCTTTTTCAAAAACTATATTTTATAATATTACCAAAATGAAATAAATTCCTCAAAATAACCATAACATAAGTTAACCACAAATCTTATCTCATACCTTGCATTTTCATCCCAAATTATGATGACTTATAATTTCCTCAAACCCAACGATCATATAAAACCAAATGATTATTTATAACTATATCCACAAGAGAAGAGATAATTCTTCCTCAAATATCATTCTCACATGGGAAACTGCGGGGTTACAAATACAAGAGAAAAGTATTCCCAAGTAATCCCATCAACAAGGAGCACTAATACTTTTTTAACATTTCTCCGACCATTTATTTCCACATTGATTCTTCTTTGACCATGAAAATATCCTATAGAATAGGGAATTCACTCAGGTAATGGCCAGGTCCACTACATTTACGGCAAATGACTGCGAATGGACTCTTGGGACCATTTTTTATCTTCTTCCATAGTACTCTTCATTTTTCATCGGCAATTATTCACTTTATGTCCTTCCTTCCCGCATGTAAAGCATTTCTTTGTCCCATTGAGGCACTTTCCTGGGTGTCTCCTTCCACATTTCCTGCATGATGGAAATTGAGGATTTCTTTCTCCATGGTCTCCACTACTGGAGCTCTTATCATTCATCACCTTTCTCTTCTTTTTTGAGTCTATTAATAAGTTAATATATATATTGTTGATCATATTTTTGGAAAATTGATTTGGCATAAAGATGATATCTTTTACGCCTATCAACATTCCATTTTGTTGCTCATTTCCACCACTGTTCCCTCCATGTACATCATTCTCAAAGTCACTATGACTTCCTTGGAATCCATCCATTGACTAAAACCAGAAAGCATTGTGTGAGTAACAGTAGTCATAAAATCATTTAGAGATTAACATGTCACCATATTCTCAATTGGAAACACATTAGGATTAACCAAGGTCATTTACTCTCATCTTATATATATATAATACTTTAAATCGGTTTGTAAAGAAAATGTAAATTATCCTAAGCATATCCCCCGGGAGTGTCGTAACCAAGAGAGCAGCAAGGCCTGTTGTCGTGCACCAGTTCCCGTTCAAGTCTAGCTCAAAGCGGTGTTTTCGGGTTTTACCCCTAGGTACATCTGTGCCAGAGCCGCCTCTACCTGCTCGTATCCAGACATGGATGTATTGTTCGGAAAACTCACAAAATCTCTACAATACCAAAATTCAAGGAAGTTCTTCTATACTAATTCTCAAAGTTCATCTTAGGTCTACGTGCTCTAATCAGAGTTTATCTAGCTTCCAAGGATTGAACTAAACTTCCTCTAATACCAACTGTAATGCCCCGACCCTAGGTACCCAGAGTCGGTGCATTATTACATAACATATCCATGATCTCAAAGGATCATGTATCGAAATACCGATTAGTTTAGTAGTCTTGGAAACACTAGATATATTCATAAGTCTTACATTACATCATAAGATAAAAAAAACTAAAACAACATTTTGTCTTCATATCCCCTCATACTATCCTGGCAGATCATTCATAAATTACTTCTTCTCATCCTGGGAAAAATAAAACACTGAAAGGGGTGAGCTCAGATTCTCAGTAAAGATAACATTATAGCAGAAGCTTTCATAGATACTCATAAACACTTAAGGCAATTTATAACCAAAACAAAAGCCTTTTTAAACTTTTACTTCAGCATAAAATGGCAAAGATAAAATGAAATAATTCCATTTACTTATTCACATGGATATTCTACTAGTCGAACAATCACATGCAATATCAATAACCACTTTCATAATGATGGAATGCATAATTCCAGACTATCATAACCACATAGCCAAGGCCTCGTGCCAAGACTACAATAAGATTTTTCCAAGGCCTTGTGCCAAGACACTAGTTTGTCTCATTAGACCTACCGATGCATCAAGGAGCTATAGAAGGCTCCACCCATCACTTATTAAGTCAAATGCATTCCTCATATGAACAGTTTTAAACATAACATAAACATTTGTATTTAAACTAGCATACGAAATGCCAATAATTTAACCACAAACCATGAATGGTATAAAAATAGCACATCCACAGTCAAACATAAATCATTTGATACAATATATAAGATTGTATTGTATCACATTAACCTCAATCAAGAATAATGAAAGATGTTGACATAGATGAAAATAATCATCAAAACAATTTGAGAGAAATATCCCCCTTTTTCTTGAAATCATCTAAAAGTCACACTATTTGTCAAAAAGCCATTTAAAAATAGATTTTTGAATCAAAGTGTCCCATACCACTTTGAAACATTTGAAAGGTGTTTTAATTTTAAAACTTTAATGTCCATATAAATAAATCCTTAAAACCATTTTTAAAAACATGGACATTAATGAGAATGATTTAGAAGAATAAGTCTTTAAAACATTTAAAAAGGGTATTTTAGTTAGAGTTTATAACCAAAAGAGAGACACTTGAATAAAAATAATTGTGGTAATAAAAACATTTTAATATCAGGAGATTAAAGGAATTCATGATATACTATGTCAAAGTACATTATAAAAACCACATAAAAGTGATTTGGTGTATAACAATAAAAAAGTCTCAATGGAATGTTAATTGAGATGAAAACTCTCACAAAGGCAGTATCCTTAGGTTAAAGATAAATCAACAACATAATTATGTGTGAAAAATATAAATACACTAAATATGATTTGATATTCAGTGTAAAACAATCCATGGACATTCACACATATTCTTGTAAAAACAACACCAATGAATTGGATGTTTAACTCAACAAATGGAGATTGAGTTAAAATTACTCTTATCAAGTTCATACCGATGACTTGAGAATTTATCAATGGAGTGATTATGTGTATAAAAATTATATCCATATAAAGGGGAGTGGAAATTATGACATGATCAAATGAATAGTGATTCTACACATAATCTTGGAGTAAAATAATCAATAAAGTATGCGTAAAGCTGAATGAGTGGAAATTGAAATTTCAAATTCCCTTATCGATTAGGTAACTTATGAAACATGCACCCATGAAAGAAGGATCGTACAATGATGATGTAAATACCCACAAATTAAAGTATATTACACAATGAATACAATCATGGGCAGTACACATACACCACATGCAATAAATAAGTGGCGAGCAATGGAATTCTCACAAAATTAAGAGTGAGATAAGAAACCCCTTACCTTGTACTTTTCCTTGGTTGGGGTAGGTTAACCTCCTGTATAATGTTGAAATAATTGTTATTAAATTATTCATGAATCATATACATTAATATGATATCATATATGATCTTTTAAAATTGCTTTGTTAATAATATCTTAGAATTATCATCGTTTCAGGTGTTAACTTACTGATTTTCTTTTATATGTTTTGTTACGTAAGCCATGTTTTTCATGGATGGGTTATATCTTATTCATATCCAGAATGATATCAAGTCCTTAACCATTATTTTTAACCATCAAATGAGAAATATACTTGAATAGATATGATGGAGAATGAATCTCATCGCGTTCGTGGAGACGGTAGTCCGTACGTACGCACGAGCGACAATATCATTCTTTTGATATTAAAATAATATATAATTGGATGGTATATCATATATACAGAATCATTATCATGTTATATTTATTATTTAAATGAGTTACACATCATTATTATACCCACCCAAATAATAATATATTGAATAACAATTACACCACGACGTGGAGACGGTAAGCCGTACGTACGCACGTATGGTGACATGTTATTCAAAGGGTGGATATAATACTGAATATGGTTGTACCATATTTATAATAAAATCACAGTATATATAAGATACTGGATTTATTATTTTATAATGGTAATAACAAAGAAAGAAGAAGTGGAAGTAGAAAGGAACTTGAAAAGGGGTGGTGAAAACATTACCTCTTCTTCGGGTTCTTCCTTTTGATTTGATCAAAAGGGCTCCTTAGGCTGGCTTTCTGATCAAACTAAGGCCTCTAGGTTGTAGTTAGGGAAGTTGAGAGAGTATTTGGGCAGGTTTTTGCAGAACCAAAATGCTTTGAAGGTGTGAAGAAATGAGAAGGAGGAGTTCCCTTTTATAAGAGGGGTGAGGGGCACCTTTGGAAAAGCTAAAAATATTAATTTATAATAAATTCATATTCGGTTTCAAATGGCTCCAAAGTTGATTATTAAAAGGTTAAGGTTGGGATAGGTCGAAAACCATTCATCCAATAGAATTTATACAGGTTTGGGTCACTATAGTAACCTTATCTTTTAGTTTTAACTCTTAGTTAATTAGTTTGACATTTACCATGTCACTTTGTATTTTTATATTATATAGTTAATAAACTTACTATATACATCTAAGAGACCCCCAAGTGGTCCATTAATGATATAAATATCTTGATATAAGTCTCTTGGCCGAACCTTAAAATTTTAGGAATTTAATATCAATTAATAATATAATATTTGTTTTAAAAACTCTTTTATGTCAATTTTGACACTATTCAATAGTTGATTTTTGTGAAACTCATAACAGAATTACTAATTCGAAAAAAGTCAATTAAATCAATCCTAATATGTCAAATTATCCAATAAATTTAGTGTAATTCATTAAAAGTCTTAAATTATATTTATTTTGGTATTTATAATATCAATTATTTTAATTTTTCAATATTATGGTAATTAATACATCATCATTGTGTCATAAATATATTAAATTATTTAATGTCTAAAAATTATAAATAAAGTATTATTATGTAGGAAATCGTATTATCTTTCTAATTAATATTTACAATCGAATTTATCTTATGTATAACCCTATATTAAATTTTTTTTAGTAAATATACTTTGATTTTAACTCTTTTAACTATTCTTTGAATTAAATAATAATAAATGTCCTAATCTAATCCAAGTGGATATAAATGATAATATTTTATTCCTAAGGTTGTTTTTGGTCGAGATAAACTTGTCCAATAGAATTAGGACATGTGTTAGGGTAATATTAATATGTTTTGTACCTTTAATTACCCTATTTACTTTTAACTGTGGTAAATAAAAGCAAAAAGTTACTATTCACCAAAAATTATTCTCATTTCATTGAACCACATTTTACTTCTTGATATTAACCGTGTGTCTCGGATTTTCGAAATTCCAATCACAAACCGGTAAAATTAGGTTTTATGAAAAATTCAGTTTTTTTAACTACCACTTAGTAGTTTCACTATTCATCAAAAATTGAAGTTTTTCAGAACAATGCCAAAATTTCACCTTAAGCTATAATTGATATTCCGAATTCAAAAATGATGTCTATTTTACAAAATTCTAAACATATAAGTTGCATCAAATAATTTTATAATTAATTCCCGTTGTCACGACAAATAACGTGTTTTTAAGAAACAATATATATCAAAAGATTGACAATTGTTTAGGTCCAATATTAAAGTGAAATTAATTCTAATGAACACCATTGGATAAAATGGTAAAAATATATTCTAATTATACTTTAAAACCACTCAATAATATAATTTATCACTAGAAATTTTATTGATTTAAAAAGTTGTTTTTAATTAAAATTTAGTAATTTTTACTATTCATCCAAATATAAGTGTTATCCGAAAAGTTCCAAAATTTCACCCTAAGATAAATTCGATATTACGAATCAAAAAATGAAGTCCATTTTGAGAGATAGAATTTATAGAATTTCAAAAAGTTGGTATTACTATTCAAAACAGCTAGTTTGATTGGTTGTGGTGTGTTAGAATCTCAAAGTTGCGTACAATGCACACCATTGCATTATTCGAAGGGAAACGTACTGTGGAAGCTTGGGGTGTTAAATTCAATATATAATATCATAGGTTAAATTTTATGATCGTTACCGTAATTATAGGACTATAACCTATACCTATACATAACATTTAGAGACATCCCTAGACATACCTGAGAAATATCTCTAGGGATTTCACTAATGTTTTCACATCCTACTTTAAAAAGGTTAACTAAATATTTACTCTGATTCCAACTGTAGAGACCCACACTTATTTTATATAGAAATTACATTAATTTTGCGAAATACATAATACATAACAAAAACAGGCATCCAAGGACCGTAATAGGGTAGTGTCTTTAGAAACTCGGAACATAATCTTCTAATCGTGGTGAAAGATCTTCAACATCAATCACAAAGAGCTTCCACTTTTGTTTTCTTACCTAAAATCATTCTTTATATCTTGGGGAAAAGAAAAAAAATAAAGGGTGATCTCAAATTCTCTCTAAGGGTAATCATGGAGAATATAAAACAAACCATATACATTTGAACTTAAAAACATGAACATAATGTTTAAACATCAAAATCTTGAGAAAATGACATAAAACATGGAAATACGTAAGGCATAGATCATAATGGAACATAAATCATGATAAAATAGCATGGGAATAATACATGTAATGGTGGAAAACCATTAATCAAATGTTATGATTTTCATAGTAGCTAAGTAATTACATCCAAGACCATCATAGTGGACAAATTCCATTATTGAACCGGGTTTACTTGCCGTTCCAGCCCTGTATTACTGATCCAGATTCACTTTCCAATCCAGCCATGTCTATCTCATTAGATATAAATTGTTACCCAACAAATTAGAGGGAGAGACATGTCCCTCCCATCTCATATTGAAATCATTCTTACGTTTGCCACAAAACAATCATAAAACATTCATCATAACCTAAAAAATAAAATGGGTTTCATAAACATCATATCATCATGACATAATCCATTTAAAACAAATGGATATCATTTCATCATAATTAAAACAAAACCATGTAAATAATAGAGACATTATACTTGAAACATAATCATGCTAAATAATTTCATCTTATATGGAAAATAGTTTTGATAAAACACCTAAAATGAAATCTTGAGAACAAAAATTATTTTTTCTTCAAAATCATTTTCTTTTTACATAATGCCACAAAATTTTAAAAGAAAATGATTTTATTGGAAATAACCATGAAATCATGTATAGTAAGCTTCGGGAAGAAAATGAGTTATGAAACAATAAAAATATGCTAATGTTGTATAAGTTAAAAAATACATTCACCACATACTTTTACCGAAAAAGTCAGAAAGTACCTCTTATACTAAACAAAAGAAAGATTCCTTCCACAACACGAAGTAAAAGTAAAAAAGTGGTAAAAAATACTTTAGACATACATGGAATAATATTAAACAATTTATGAAATCATTTTTATGGACATGGATGAAAAATATAGCCCCAGTAAATACTTACTTATAAGCAATCTCAGATAAAAATGAGATTGCAAAATTATCCCTTACCTTATGTCCAATTTCTTTCTTATGTGTATGAGACTGATTTATAGTGGGTTTATTCATTTTATTATCTTGTAACAGAACCATAATAATATTTATTATTTCATATATGATTCACTTACGACTTTATATTACCCGTTCATTTTTCAATTCCATGTTAATGCATCGTTTTGGGTAAAATAATTTCATTTGTCGTACGTGTTTTGACTTGAAATTATTAATATGATTACTTAGATAATGATTAATTACTTCCAAAATGTAAAACATGATTTATATATAATATATAATCATAATATAAATATATATAATAGTTCAATAAATGGAACGAAATACACATTTTATGGAGACGGTAGACCGTACGTACGCTTGAACGATGTTTTTGTTTCCTTATTAAATTGAATGGTAGAAAATGACATATATATATATACATAAATCCAGTAGAATTTTTATGTCATATGTTTCATGATTACATATTATTTATACTTTATAATCATTCGTGAATGGTTAACATGGAGAATGAATATCACTGCATCGTGGAGACGGTAGACCGTACGTACGCACGAGTGATAATATCATTCTTTTGATATTTAAGTCGTATATAATCGGATGGGATATCATATATACATAATAATAATTATGTAATATTTCTTATATATATCATTTATACTCATTATTATACCCATCCAAATAATGAAATGTTTGAATAACAAACTACACCACGACGTGGAGATAGTAAGTCGTACGTACGCACGTGTGGTGACTTTTTCATTCATAGGATGGATAAAATAACTATTATGGTTGTACAATTTTTATAATAACATCACATTATATAAAATATACTAGAGTTATTATTTTATAATGGAAAAAACAAAGAAGGAGGAAGTGGAAGAAGAAAGAAACTTGAAATAGGTGGTGAGATATTTACCTCTTCTTCGGGTTCATCCTTTTATTAGATCAAAAGGGATCCTTAGGTTGGCTTTCTAACTAAATACACGCCTATAGAATAAAGGGAGGACAGTTTACAGGTTATTTGGTCAGGGGTTGGCCGTGAAAAATGGCTTTGGGGGTGTGAATTTGAGAGAAGGGGGAGTGCCCTTTTATAAGAGGGGTTAGGGGCACCTTAGAAAAAAGTAAAAATATTATTTTGTAATAAATTCTTATTCGGTTTATAATGGTTCCAAAGTCAGTTATTTTGAATCTATGGTTGGTATGGGTCTAAATCCTCTCAAACAACAGGATTTAGAGAAGTTTAGGTTACCATTTTAACCTTATTATTTGGATTTAACTCTAAGTTATATAATTTATCTTTTACTGTGTCTTCTTGTATTCTTACACTATTAGGTTAATAAACTTACTATAAACTTCCAATAAAACCCCAACTGGTTCATTAATGTCATATATAGTAGTATATAAGGCTTTTTTCCGAACCTTATAATTTTAGAACCATTATATAAATTAATAATATAATATTTGTTTTAAAAACTCATTTATGTCAATTTTGAAACTATTGGGTATTTTTTTTTCCAAATTTATAACAGCATTATTACTTCGCAAAAAAATTCATATAAACATCCCTAATATGTTATATGAACCTATAAAATTAGTTTAATTCATAAAATGTCTCAAATTACATTTAATTGGGTTTTTATAATAAAAAGTATATTAATATTTCATTAATAATGTAATTACTGAATCATCATTGTGTCATAAATAACATATATTATTTAATGTAAAAAAATATAAATAAATTAATATTATTTATGAAATAATTTTATATTTATAAGGAATATTTATAGTCTAATTTATCTTATATATTACCCTATATTAAAAATGTTTTAGTTATTAAACATTGATTTTAACTATTTTTACTCTTCTTTAAATAAAATAATATTAAATGTCCTAATCTAATCCAAGTTGACCTAACGGGTAATATTTTATTCCTAGGGTTTTTTAGTCTAATAACAATTATCTAATAGAATTAGGACATGTTTCAGGGTAATAATTATAGCATTTTTTCACTTAATTACCCTATTTACTTTTAATCGTGGTAAATAAAAGTAATAAGTTACTATTCACCAAAAATAATTTTTATATTATTTAAACCACATTTTACTTACTGATATCAACCGTGTCTCTCAGATTTTATAAATTCCACTCAAAGAAGTGGTAAAATTAAGTTTTATGTAAATTTTCATATTATCCTAGGAGGTGGGTAAAAGATGGTAAAAATTTTAATAAAATTTTTATATATCTAAAATTATTATAAAATGACTCCAATTAAATACATTGAACATATATAGGTATTATGCATCTATTTTTGCCTAAAATAAATTTAAATAAAATAAATGATTATTTAAAAAAAAGTCGGTTTTAACTTATAACTCAGTGTTTTCACTATTCATCAAAAATTGAATGTTTTCAGAAAAATACAAAAAATTCACCCTAGGCTAATTTCGATATTCCGGATCAAAAAATGAAGTCCGTTTTAAAGATAAAATTTATAAAATTTCAAAAAAGTGGGTATTAATGTTAATTACAGCTAGTTTATATAATATTTTAATAACATGTCGTTTTTTAGTGAAACCCAGTATTGCATACTACACATGCTATCGAAGAAGGTTGCAATTGCGTGTAATGCAATCCAAGTGAGGGCTGCGTGTAGTGGAAGCTCCCTTTGGTGTTGTGTATAACATAATCCAAACTTATTTCATTTATAAATTAAATAAAATCTATAATTAATGTTGCGTATAATAATTTCCACAAAATGAACTTGAAATTGTGTGTAACATGAGCCAAGAATAGTGTTGAGTATACTGCAAGCTAATATAGTGTTGCATATAGTACAAGTTAATCTTTGTGTAGTGTAAAATAGAAGACATTAATCAAATTAAAACGAATATTTCTCATAAAATCTCAAGGTGTTACACCTTCTGAACCTTGGATGATGCGAACAATATTTTTTTTCATTACATTATTATTCTGAATCAACAAAATTGGATTGAACTTATTCAGAATATTATCTATATTTTGAAACATCAAAATGTGGCGTCAAAAAATTATATTCATCATAGTAACATCTAAACCATGATTCTTTATATGATTTTACATTATTTGTGTGCTCAATCACATTTCCATCTATAGAAGCAAAATATATCCAATAATTTGTTTTGTAATAATAATATCCTCTCCATTTTATGGGTAGCCTATGAATATACAATCATCACCTCATAAATCAAATTTGGCCAAAATATTACCTTTATCATTGACAATTTAAGGGATGCCAAATGCATTTACAAACTACCATCTTTGATATTTGTTATAATACATCTCATATGATGAAAAAACAGAATGTTTGCTATAAAGACCCTAATTTTGAATATGAACCAATACACCAATGAATTTTCTCTATAAATAATGTGATTCCACATTCTCTAACCACATAGTTCAATCCATCTTCAATTTTCAGCTATTATTTCATCAAAAAACAATAATTTTTTTAGTTGTGTATATAGAACAATGATCAGGATGGAAATAATATTTCTCAAGAAGAGATTTAAATCATCCACTTCTATACTTAACACCATCATATGTCTGTGTATTCTTCAATGAATTACCACATTTATTATCTACACATGTCATATAAGAATTAAAACTTATTAGTTCCTCAAATTTATGATTCAAAAATATTTTCATGAAATGTGAGTAATTTCACAAATAATAAAAATAAAATATATATCTCTATTTTTTAATGCATTATCACGAGCCTATAAATTTATGAGTGAGTTAAATCTAATTGATGAGTAGATTTTATTTTTACCTTATTGTATGAAATATCCAGAATAATTACCTTTAGAAATTTTGATCACATCCAATTTTATACCACTTTAATCATAAGAAAATCAAATAAATTTCTCAATGAATAAGCTCCTACATTTTCTTTTTTCCAAGATAACTAAATAATTAATGGAATTATTAATTTTATTATTTAACAATCAAATAAAATGAAATAATAGAAACACTAATTAGATTCGAACTAACACTTGTTATATTTACTCTTATCAAGATACATCCATCATTCATCCACTTCATAATAAATCCATATTTTTTAAAAACATAACATTTGAATCATTAGATAACTGGGAAATGATCAGATGTTTTTATTTATGTTACATACACAATTAAACCAGTTTTATATTTAAATTTATCCATACATTTCAGTACTTATACAAAACCATTCATTTTGAGTGGAACATAATTTTTAAAGGCCTTGAATCATTCATTTTATTTTTCATCATCCTTGAGATAATATTTATATCCTATCAAATGTATATAGAATCTACTTTCTAGAATCTATGGACAATATCTTTTTGAATATATATATGAAACATCAAAAACATTATATTTCTCTTTTACATTCTCTCTCTTATGAAACTTCTCAACATGATCTCTTAAAAATGTTTGGGTTGATATCATAATAATGTACCATATTCATGATCTACTATTTATTCATATCTTTTATAGAAATATTCAGATGGTTGATATCTATTTTGATTTTTCATTCCATATTTCTTGGGGTTTTAATGAATTTTTGTGCATTGAATGTGGTTATTCCCCTAATATATCTTCTAAGACATCCAAACTCATCATTGTACTAGTAATTAAAGAAAAAAACATATTTGGTATTCCCAAAACATCGATAATTACAGTAATAAGTATTTAAAGAATAATTCTATTGATACAAGCATTTTATCCATAACCGTGAACCAATCATTCAATCATATTCCTATAATTAATATTTCCACCATTTGTTTTATAACTACAAACAAATTTTTCTTTACATCTATCCCATTCTAATCATTTTCTCTTTTACAATTGTTTTCTATCATTTTATTGAATTGGAAATAATAATAATTTAAAAAATATATATAATCTGTTTATTTGTCTAAAAACATAGACTACTTGATTTTATTCACTTTCTATGAGTTACTGAAATCATTTTATAATACCCTCATCCTTTAGAAATAATTTTTGTTAGTTTTTTTAGAATCAAACGTTTTTAATCTTTATATAATTTTTATGATAATTTTTAATCATTAGATCTACATTTCATCAAATACAATTCTTTATTGAATAAATTTTATTTATAATGGCTACCCATTTTTTCCAACCACTTCAATATAGTTTCCAAGTTGATGTTTATAGCCTTAAAAAAATCATGCAACTTCTTCTACAATTTAAATTCCCCAATCAACCATAATGACTTTTTTTCAAATAAATATTCAGCCTCTATCTTTAATATTTTAACTTCATTCTACTACATTAATATAGTTTCTTAATAGTCCTTTATTTAAATAAAAATTTTCCCTAGTGTGTTATCATTTAATAAAAATATCAACATGATGGTTTTAATAAATATAACTTAATTAATACATTTTCACTTCCATATATGTGATATCACTCAATTTTTAGATATATGATTTTTATCCATGAATCAAATATTTAAATTCTATTTTCTATAAAAAAAACCCTTATTTTTAAAAACATTTGAAGATATTTTTGTTTAATAATCCCTTTGGTTTTTCATTTTCTTTATCAATGACAATATATACTTTTATGTGGAGAAAATTTTTAGACAAATTCCCAACTCCTACACTTATAATGATTTTTAATGGAATATTAAATTTAAATATTCACTTTAATCTTCTCACATTTCTAGAGAATAGAGACATATTCTTATGAATATTTTGATTTGATTCAATATTGGATAGTGGAAATTTTTTTATTCTTCAATCAAAGCCTTCATAATTTTATTTTCATGATCTATGGCATTGAAAGAGAATTATTTTTTAGAATTCACATTATTCATGGAAGCACTATATTTTCACATTTTTATGATATTAAAACATTGTTAAAATAATTACATTAAATATAAAATAGATCTTTTTAATGTATATAATTGAATTTTGAATAAATCCTATCTAATTTTATGAATAAAATATTACCAATAATATCATCTTTTTAGAATTTCTCACTATAGCATATAATTTATCTCACATTATCATCCACCCTTACAAAGAAAATACCACTATTTCCATCATTATATATACTAAGGGCTTCATTAATGTCTATAAAAAATTAATTTGTCTTGATTTACATTGTAATTTCTTTCATATGAATTTTTATGTTTATTTAAAAATTGATTATTGATATTGAATCCATTTAAATTAAAAAAATAACTTCTATAGATTGATGAACTAATGGAATTATTTGTAACACCAAAAATCTTTAAATTCCACTTATCAAATTATATTATGGGAACACCTTATTCTTAGGGAACAAAACCATTAGTTTTAACTTCAACTGTGTCATAAAATATACTTAACATGAATGGAATCATCCATTAATTTTGTATGTTATGGATTATCCAATCATATATAAGAACCAGATAATATTCATTGAATTATGATTTTCTATGATATACACTGCAAATTTAGTGATACACACATCAAATAAAGTGAAACTCATTCAAATAGAAAAAATAAAATAACCTTGTAGGGAAACCAGGATATCTGATTCCACATGAAAATGACCCTCTTAGATTAGTGAAGAATCACTAAGAGGGGGTTGAAATAGTGATTTATTTTATCTTTATGTTCCCTTGGATAAATAAACATTAAAACTAGTTACAATGAATCTTGAACATTATCCAGCACACACACATAATGAAAAATGAATATTTAAAAGGATTCCATCTAATAATGATAAGGATTCTCCATGGAATGATCCTGATTTCACAAATACCATTCAAACAAATAGATCCAACATATAGGCAATGTTTTATACATATATTCATTTTATAACAAGTCACTCGACTATGATAGTGCTTCCCACAATATTACATGAACACCTTAGGATTTTAAAAGAGGATAAATATATTCAAAAGAATATATGAAATTAAACTCTAATAGTTTATGAGAATGTAACACCATTATATTTTTAAAAACATTTCATTTTAAATAAATTCAATCTCTTTGATAGCTTAAGTAAGAGTCAACCAAGAGTCTGAATGAACCTTAATATAAAATATCATTATAAAAAAGCCGTTAAATTCGTAGTTATTATTAATATAAAATAAAAAATGAAAAATAAATTATTTACAAATTTAATAAATATTAAATGGTAATCTATTTATTATAAATAAAATGAGTACCATTTAAAAGAGAATGCATTTTTTTCTAAATTTTTTTCTGTCATAAATGTTTGTTTAGTCATTATTTTCGCACATTATTTAAAATTAAAATTAAAATTTACAAATTTAAGAAATAAATATTTTAATAATTTCTCTCCTATGAAATAAAAATATAAATATTTACATAGTGTGAAATTTTGTCACATTTTAGAAAATATTTATTTTTTAGTTAATTGAGAAAAATATTAATGTTTTTAGAACAATCATTTCTTTATAATAAATTAAGTAATTTAAAAACAAAATTAAAATTTTATTTTAATATCAATTATAATAAGTATTATTTGGTTATTTTAAAAATATATATTTATATTTGAATTATTTTTATACTGTATATTATTTTATTTTTATTTTTGAGTTTAAAAAGACAGTTTTATAAAAACTGTTTTAATGTTGATATTGTTTCCCCATTTTAATTAATCAAAATTACCCATAATAAATAATTATTTAATTTAAACATGTAGATTACACATATATACTTTTTAATTGATGTTAATATGATGGTTATTTATATTTATTTAGTTAATAAATGACCATATTTTCCTTGTAATATACATTTCATGAAAACCAATACTTCATCTCGTCTATTGGATTAATACTATATTAAATTATTCCACTTATATAAATTTATTTTTTAGAAATTAATTACATATTTTGAATTGTAATAATTAATATTTTCTAATAAGATAAATTTAATTTCTTACCATAGTGAATAGTTATAAGGATTAAATTAATCACCACAATTAATGTAAAAATGAGTTTATCAAGGGTTAATAAAAGAAGATAAGGGATAAAATATCCTAAATCATGTAAAAACTCCATTATATGTTAATATTTTTACCTTATAACGTATATGGGTTGATAATGATTCATATTGGAGTCTTTTGTAAACACAAAAACCTGAGTATCACATCACTTTTTCAAAAACATTATGCATGTCATTGAACCCACTTATAAAAGGAATCCCCACAGCCTCCACTCATCAAAAACCCAAAAACCATAGTTTCAACCATTACACACCCTAATATAATCAATTATTCACTCCAACAATCATAGAGTTCATATTCTAAATATGAATATTTATTAATAAGGCAATAGGTATAAAATGAAAGAGGCTCTCCAAAGAAGAGGTAAAATTATTAAACGTATGTAATTGAATTATTTATTATTCGAAGTCATTAAAATAATATTAAAATTTTAATATAAAATAAAAATAGTATATACTATGTATTTATATGTTAATAAGTTAAACAGATTTCATATATTCATCCCCACTTCTCTAACATTCGATACGATAATGTCTATTGTGGGTACAATAGATTACAACCTCCTGAAGCGATGAGAATTTTTTTCTATTATGATATATAAGGAAGGTATTAAGGATAAAATTTAGGAACATATTTTATATCTATGTGATACAGATACTTATTGAAAAATATTATAATACATAACATCCTACATTCCATTTAGTGGTGGATACTATAATGTCGCTCATGTGTATAGAAGACAACCACATCATGAAGCAATGTGAGATGTTTTTCAGTAATGATATAAATGGATTTTAATAAAAATGGATTTTATTAATATAAATTCTATATATAACATAATAATTACAATTTAAAAGTGAAATAATTTTTTTCGCTTTTGTTCCATATTCGAGAAAAAAATGTAATAGTTTTTTTGTATGTACGACCTTTCATGTCCATGAATGGTGTAATAAATTTTCTAACTCTAACTTTTATAGGATAATATAAATATGAATATAATGAATATATTGGATATATGTATCATTTTGAACATTATTTAAATGATATAACCATGATCAATGTGTTGGGATATTTTTTGATTTTAAAATTTTAATATGACAGATAGAAAATAAGATAAAAATATTTTGATTTGAAAAAAATGGATTTATGGAATTATAAATGAAAAAGAGATATGTGTGAATAGATATGAAAAAGGATATTTTTTATCTTTGATTGAGGTGGGGAACACCTATATATATGTTATTTGATAAATAAGTAGAAATATAGTCGGTAAATGTAGATGATGTGAGAGAGAATCGAAAAGTGGTTACTACGTTTTTTGGTAACTAATATGAAAGAAGGGAAGGAATGTTGTAAATGAAAATAGATAACAAAGAAGAGGCCACTACTTTAGATAGATCATGTGAAGAGATGAAAAAGACAATGAAGTGCAACTATGCTGAGAAAATTGATGACTATAGTGTGAAAATAGATTCCTGATGGTGCTATATACCAAATGTCCTTTTGGTTGTAGAGATCAAGCGATATATCCCAATTTTGGTGATTAGCAATATATAAAAATGGAACATTAATTTGTTTGGGTTCATTGTAATAATTATTTTAGGGGTAGTTTGAAAATCCCTCTGCTGAGTATGTCAAAATTCCATCAAGTGGAAAAATCGTTCGGGTGTTGTGTAAAATTCATTCGGGTGACAAAAGTCATTTGGGTGAATTATGTGGTGTTTTGTGACTTCATCTTCTACAGCCTCGAGCTCCACCCCAATAATTAGTATCATAGGAGGTTCACAATTATAACATAAGAAGATCATGATGTAGTGATGAGGTCACATTGTGGACTTCATCATAGACCTAAAGAGGTGAAAACTGTAATAGGTGTAATGAATCATGTCAGTGTCGACATGGATGATCTAATACAGATAAAGATCTAACTAAGGTGGACTTCATGTGACATATCCTATCATCGCTGATTCGATAATGGTGGAGCTAGAAATCATAATGGTACCAATGGTGGGGATAATGTCGGAGTATTAATATTTTAAATCAAGGTGGATATTGTTGGGATATTTTTATATTTTAAAATTTCAATATTAGAGAGTGGAAAATGGATATAAGATTTTGATATATAAAAAATAGAGAATTAGAATGAGATATGGAGAAAAATATAAGTGTAATTAAATATGAAAATAAATATTTCATATCTTTGAGAGGGTTAGTGGAGGCCTCTATATATATGAGTACATAAAGAAGTAGAAATAGAGTTGGTAAGATGTAGCTGCTGTGAGAGAGAATTGAGAAGGGGTTTCCTCATTTTATATAACTAGTAAGAAAGGAGTGTAGGAAAGATTTTTCTTCATAGATATAATTGGGATGACCCTACCACTTTTGATAGCACATGGGAAGATATAACGAAGAACAAAGTGGGTGATGATAGTGGGAGAATTATCGACGACAGCGTGCAATGAGATTCATGATGGTTCCATATATTGAATGTTATCTTGGTTACAGATACCAAAAGTTGTGTATTGGTTATAGGGATTGTAAATATATAAAAATGGTACATTCATGGGTGTTGATTAATTGTAAAAATTCTTTTGGGGTGTGGTGTCAAAATCCTTAGGGTGAGTATGTCAAAATTCCTTCGAGTGGAAAAATCTTTTAGGTTCTATATAAATTTATTTTCTGTGATAAAAGGCCTTTAGGGTGAATTATGTGGTGGTTTACGACATCTTCTATAGTGTATTCTTGATCCAAACCAATACATTGTAAATAGATATAAATTACTTAAATAAAAAAACAATAAAAACAAATCAATTAATACCTAAAAAAGTTGTTTTAACAATGAATTGTTAATAAATATGTGATAAAAGACCATGTAAATAATATATGGTAATATATATGATTATGGTTAATTAATAAATTTATAATAAACATATATTTATTATACATGTTGTCTATAAACATACGAAGGAATTCAAACTCTAGGTAATGGTTTCTCATATCACTTTTTCTTCTGTGAGACATATGTCATACTAACCACTTATGTGGTTTGTTTGATATATATACTTCCCATAATAATATGTTATGTAATTAATATATTTATATTAATGGTTTTTTTGTTTCAATTGAAGTTATTTCCATCATGGGTATTTCACATAAAAAATTAACTTATGTGGTAATGTTTTCTCTTAGAATCTTATGATTTATCTAAATTGTTTTTTGTTTAATATGATAGAATATTATGTTCTATCACCCAATAACATCATTAATTTTAGTTTAAATTTTTAATCAATTAAATTTTCAAGTAATACTACCATTTCTTTCTCCTTCTTACATAAATTGATCTAGAAAATGTTTTTAATAATGTAATATTTTTTTTCACTCTTTGGTTGAAAGAAATTTTACATTCAAAACCATGTTTTATAAAAATGGTTTCAAAAATGTTTTTAAAATTCATAAAATAATTCCTAAAATAAATTATTACTAATTTTTTCTGTTTATAAAATGTTTTTAATAAAATTTTTATGAAACTTTCCAATCAATTCTCATTTGTATTTTATTAAAAAATTGAAAGGAATTGTTGTTTTAACATTTATGACATGAACAAATTTTTTTCCTTCATAGCCACTAAAATTATTAAATATTAATTTATATGTTTAAATGGTTATTTTCAAATAAATGTATAATTATATTATTTTATTAACTTTTAGTTTAAAAATTATTTTCAAAGTGGAAACTGTATTATCCTTAAGTGTGATTTTAATGGAAATTTTTGGTCTTTATATTCATCAATGAAATAAAACCATTATTATAATTACGATTCATTGGAAATATGTTGTATATATATCATTATTATTTTTAAATTTCATGGTTTATGATTAGTTTGACCATGAATATACAATTTTATTATGATTCTCCATATTACTATAAGTCATTTGTGAATATGTTTATTGATTGGGGTACTAATGAAAATTTCATAAGTTAGTTTTTTTTACTGTTAATGATTATATGGATTATTTTTCAAACAATTTCATATTATGAATTTATCAGACATAGTACATGACTAGTGGGCCCTACTATATCCTCTAGATCCCTCCGTATGTCAAATGAGTCAAACTAGACTGGGTTTTTGGCTGAGGCCTTACCCATTTATGATAAATTAATGAGACGTGAGGCTTGAATCTATGGGAATAATGTCTAAAATTATTAATTCCTTCACTATTTCAATATTTTTCGATATTTGACATGAATATAAAATTAGATTTAATATACATGGTTGTTTTTGAATCTCATGTTATTTTTTATGTGATATTATTTAATCATCATTTATTCCTTCAATATAATTATTCATTTTCAATATATCGATTATGTTTCATGTGAAATTGTTATTTATTATTCAATATTGATGGTGAATTATGTATTCAGGATATATTCCTCTATACGCATGCCCTTGTTGAGATTTAGAGCTCTCCCCACTCTTATGTTTATATTTACATGGATGCCCTGAATTTTTTTCATTACTATGAAAGCATATGAAAGTTGGACTAAAGATGATATCAATGAAAATAATTCGTTGTATTTTAATTTTTCAAATGTATTTGAAATTAGTGTATGAATCTATTTTATCAATACTGCTAAAAGTTTTGGTCTTTCAGGGACATGACTCCATATATCTTATGCCAATATATGAAAATACACATCCACTCTAGTCTACGGGATTTGTGGTATTTACAGTTTATATCATAAGTAGTTTAACACAGACCATGAAAAGTTTATTTAAGGAAACATTGATTAGGTAACCTAACCCTATGATTCTTATTTTCGATAAATATATAAGAATGTCCTAATTTTTCTAAAACATAGATATTATATGGTATTACATATCAATTCATAAATTTCTATATACTACAAGTGGATTTGGTTTTGGTACAGATTTACCTAGGGGTAATAAATCCAAAGAATCCATTTTATGATTGACTTGAGTGTTAATTAGTTCTTGATGATGGTCCATAATTTGACCTTAATTTGATACTCCTGGGGGGTATGATTAGCTAATTCACATTTTTATTAAAAATCAATTTGAAGGTTCTGAAAATATTTCTATGATTTGAATATTTTCCCAAAAAAACAATGTTTATTATTATGAGAATATCCATTAATAAATTATTCAATATATTTTATCTTTTTTTCAATTTTTAGGATTATAAATCATGTTTCAAAATGATATGATCAAATCTAGTGTATGAAATTATTTACAAGTTGTTCCTAGTGGAAGGATTTGAAATTTTAACAATTATCATACCCCATGAATTTATTCTTATCCTAGCTAAGATAATGGTTCTAGTTATGGATATTTAGTTGAAACTAGTCAATTTATAACCTTATTTGGGAAAATGAAATAGGTTATGAGAAATGAACTTTTTTAAATGGTGTAGTCTATTGATCCACCTCTTGGTGAAACAATTTTATTCCTCTTTATACAGTAGAAACCCCATCATTAAATAGTACTACATTTATATTTGTTGGTGAGAAATGTGTAATTTACATTGAAAATAAATGCCTCATTTCTTAAGAAAATAAATTATAGAAATTATTCTAAGATGTTTATCATCACTTAGTAGATGAAGTTAGACGGTGTTCAATGATTAAAAACATATAGGATGTTTATGAAATAGAAAAATTTAATTAAATGTTGGTAATGTACTATTCTTTGAAAATTATTTTTCTCATGAGAAATAATCAAATATTGAAAGATAATTCTTGTTTCTAATACAAATGGAAGTTGAATATATTTATGTGTGTGTAGAGAAGTTTAAAAATATTCAAAGGAATACTATTGACTATATACATAATACAACGATCTCAATTAAACGTTTCAATAATTGGATTAATAAAATTTATCAAAGGGAACTATTCTCCAAAAAATATTCATTTTACAAAAACATAGTATCATTTGGTATAAATATAGTGAAATAATATCTCCATGTCATATGGATTGAGGGTAATCAAGAGAAGAATGGAAAAAAATAATAAAAGGTGGATAATGTGATGAAGGGAATGATGTTTTCTCCCATATAGTAAATGTTTAGAAAGATACACCTCCATACATAGTTCAAGGGAACAATAGTTTCTTACATATGTGGAGAGAAAGGAAATATTTAAAATCATTTTAAGGGAAATAAGTAATCTTCCAATTTTCAATAATTAATCTTTTAGGGGATGGGTTTCTACAAAAAAAATGATTTTCTTAATCATCATGGGAAAATATCCTATAATAAGTTAAGGGGTCAAATAAAATATTATTTTATTAGTAGAATATAATTGTAATGATTAAATTTTTATGCTTAGATTCAAGAATTATTATACAGTTGTATTTTACTAATGATATTATTTTTATAGGAATCACGAAATATGTTGGGATTATATTACAATTTTATTTCATTAATGATTTTCATAAATATTTTAAATATTACAAATGAATAAGAAAAGTGTTTCAAGGGAAATATGATACTTTTTAAAAAAAATAATTCAGGGAATATAACTCATAATATATTCCAAGTATTGATTTAATTTTTATAAACCTATTTTTATGAAAATGTATAATTGAAAGTGGAATTTGTTATTTATTTTATTATGTATGTTAACTTAGCATGAATTTACTTAATTTTTATAATTATAGAATAAAATAAATAATTGAGATTTTATTTAAAGACTGTGGAGGAAAATATTATTCAAAATCATGGTTTTTTTAATGTTCAATGGAGATCATAGTTTTAACATTTAGGAATGTGACATTAAGAGATACTTATGATGTATTGGCAATATAATGTTATGTTTATTTGTAACCCCCTTATAGAATTTTGGGCGTTGAATTTGGTGATAATTACTTTGGAATGGTCATAAGGATAACTATTTATGGAATGTATGTAGTTTAAAATTGGTTTCTTTTGAAGAATTTGTGGTAAACATTTTGGTTTTTAAAAAAATCTGCAGAAAGGATTGGAATTATTTTATTGATCGGATGACCTATTAACAATTAATTTTTTTTCATGATTCTAGAAAAATTTCCCATCAATTCTAATTTTTTATTGAAAAATTTTATATTTATATGAAATTATATTAATGGATAAAATTATACTTTTAATGTAATTTTATATCCTTATGTTATTAGTTTAGAGAGTAAAGGAATCACTCAAATATAAGAAAAAATCTTTGTCTAAAATAATTTGACTTAGTAGTTTATTTTAGGATGAACCAATGGTCATTTCAACCATTTAATTTTTGTTTATATTTTGGCCATTAACCATATTGGATTACCCATGTTCATGTAATCATTGACCTCGATCACTCTCTAAAATTATTTATGATTTTCATCCATTTCCATGTCTTTACATCCTTCTAATTTTCTCCAATTTTCAAAACTAATTATGTACTTTTCCATATAAATTTCATATTTTCTATTCTCTCTTCATAAGTTCATGTTTTATCAACCATTTTTTAATTTGGTCTTTTCAACAAAGTTATGTTCAAATTTTAAATACTTGATTACTCATATTGAGTTTAAATTTTAAGAACATAATTTATTGAATGTTGGGAGATCGTATCATCTTGATATTTGAAAATATGACCCTCAATTTCAGTAGAATATATTATACAAAAAATGAATAATTAGTGAAAATTTAACTCCATGAGGTTTTAAAATATATTTCTCTTTAAATAAATTCATTATATTTTATAGCATGTAGAACATGAAACCCCTGGTCTAAATAAACAATCATATAGAATAGTATTATATAATAGCCATTAAATTATAGTGTAAGAAAATGAATAAATAAATTATTAAAATTAAATGTTTTAAAAATGTGTAAATTAAATTAAATTTTTATATATATATTATTAATCAAATATGAACTACAACAAGGAAAAAGTAGTGTTTTTAAAATTGTAATTTTTTAAAATGTTTTTAGTCTCTCATTGCACACATAAAATAAAAAAAATGTTTACCAATTTTAGAAAAATTTATTTTTAAAAACTAAATATATTTTAAATCATAATATAATAATTTACACAGTTTGAAATTTTTTGGAATTCTCAGAGGATTTTGACAGTTCAATGAATATTTAAAATACCGTTTTTTGTAAAATTGTTATTTATTTACATAAAATTCTGTAATTTAACACAAAAATTATGATTTAAATTTAATATAATGTAACAAAATTATTATTTAGTTATATATTATCAATTTAATGGAATTTTAATTTCAATTACATTATATTTTATTATAACCCAATTTTTAAATGTTAAAGCTCATTTTCAAGAAAATTGTTTTATTGTCATTATGAGTCTTCATTTATATTACTCAATATAACCCATAAAGAATAAGTATTGGAATTATATATATATAGATTATAATTATTATTTTTAAATTTAAAATTCATATAATGATTTTTTCTATTCATGTAATTTATATAAAATAATATTTTCCTTGAAAAATATATTTCATGGAAAATAATTTTTGATTGCGTTTGTGAGATGAATTTGAAATTAAATTAGACCAAATATATGAATTGATTATTTAAAAATGGTTTCAATATTATGAATAATGATAATTAATTTTATCTAAGATAATCATGTTGGTCGTAATTAATAGAAAAAACATATAAATTAATTATCATGGTTACTGTAAATATTAGTTTATTATGGGTTAAATGAAGAAGGTAAGGAAAAAATAAATAAAGAAATATCCAAAATTAATTTTATGTATATATTTAGACCCTATAACCTCTAAGGGGAAATAATTACATATTTTGAGGATTTTTTTGAGAAAAACATTTTCATGACATTATATTTTTAAACATTTAATGTTTTTCCTCTCCCACAATTATAAAATTTCAACCACTCTCCTACCCAAAACACACTTAAAACCCTATTGGGTTTTTAAATAACAATCCAAATATATTCCTTAAATTCATACCAACATCCTTGAGGCATTTTTTAACATTTAATCGATATTAATAAGGTATGGGGTATAATACAAAATAGATTATATAAATAATAATTAAAATTATTTAAGATGCGTTTTTGTTTTATATCTTATTAGATATCATTAAAATCCTTTGTGAATATGGTAATATAATTTATGAAATATATTTATATAATGGGATGTTATTATGTTAATGTAATAAAACATATCCATCAATATTCTATCAAATGTGATATGATAATATTGCTAGTGTGTACAATGCATGACTGCATTACAAAGCAATGTGATTATTTTTTCATTTAAGCATTATATAGAAAGTAATATTGTTAAAATTAAAGAATATATGTGATAATTATTTTATAATCATGATTCTGGTAATATAATATAAAATCTAACTTCTTAGTTTCCATTTTTTGGTGGATACTATAAGGTCGCTCATCTGTACGAAGGACTACCACCACACGATGCTTTTTGACTCATTTTTCAAAAATGATTTTCAACGATGGTAATAAAGAACGACATAATTAATATAAATTATATATTTAAAATAATAATTAATTTTTATGGGTGATTTCATTTTAATTTTCATATTGTTCCATCCATTATGGAAAATAGAAACTATCTTTGTACGTACGTATGGCACTAACAGCCCTACTTTGGGGAGGGATTAATCGATGGTGGTACGTGAGACTCTATGCCCTCATTAAATGTTTATTTGTGACTTTATATGGTGGAGTTGGTTTTGGATGGTGGTGAGGGTAGTGGTAGATGCTCAAGAAGCCTATGATGGTGGTGGGACTAACATGGATCGTCAGTTCTCAACATCACAATTCTAGGCGGGGGATATTTGGTGCTGACCCTCAGTGGATGGCCCAACATCGGCAAGGTCCACAGTAGAAATGGTGGGGGATAACTGGGTGGATTATCCTAAAAAACATCCTTTCCTAGGTTTAGATCTATATGGGGTTAGAATAGAAGGTCAAGATGGGCGTACGATCATATCTTCACATGCAAGATGTCAACCCTTGAAAAAAAATTATTTTATAATACAATTAGATATTTTGTTGGTGGAATGGTTTTGTGATTTCAATCCTTGGGTACATTGGGATATTATATGGGGATATATATATATATTCATTTTTTTTCTATTAACCATGTTTTGTTCCCCCATAACCATTAAAATGGTATTATCTGAAATAATAAAAACATGTATTAACATTAGGCTTTTAGGTTAAATATAATTTTAACAAGAAATTTTTAATAAAAAACTGATAAAAAATTATAAGTAAATCAAAAATGTGATGATATATATGATTATGTTTCATTAATAGATGTCCAAAAAAATAATATTTATTATAAAAGATTTTTAGAGACCTATAAATGAAGCATGACCTTAGGAAAGGTTATGTCAACTCAATTTTATTTTTGTGAGACATAAGTCATATCCATCAATTATTCCATAAGTATGGTTTATATACGTAAACTATTATTAAGTTATACATGGAATATATTCATACTCATTGTATTTAACTTTTCATTTGAACATATTTCATTCATGGGGATTATGAATCAAAAGTTAACAAAGTGGAAATTGTATATTTTATAATCTCATATTCTACTAGGGCTCTTTATTAATAAATTTATGATGATGAAATATTTTGATATATCACTCAATAAACACATTAATATTATTAACCACTCATTATTCATAATATTTTTACGTAATTGATCCCTTTCCCCCTCATTGATACTTAAAATTATTGAAAAAGTGTTTATAATAAACTCAAAATTTATTTACGTCTTTGGTCAGAAATATTTTTTCATTATAATTTTTTTGAAATCTGTTTAAAAACTGATTTCCTACATTTTCTGAGTTATTTATTTAATAAATTTTAAACTATATTTTACATTTAACAAAAAGTTTTTAATGGAATTATCCTGTCATTTTCCATTAATGAAACGTATGGACTTTATAATAAAATTTGAAGGGAATATTTATTTTAAAATATACTATATGGACAAAATTTTACACCATCATGATGAAAAAATGTTTTCAAGATTCAATTATTTGTTCAAAATTATATTTTCAAATAAAAATATTTTCAATATATTTTTGGAAATTTTAGTTCTAAATAAATTTTCAATTTAAAAAGGATATATTACTCATGAAGGGTTTTTTATGGAATTTTTATGACATTTATATTCATCAACAACATTATCCATTTATTGCACTATTTTTGTAATGGGAATATAATATATTAATATCATCTATATTTAATATCATTGTTGTGTATGATCATTATAGTTGAGTAACACCAATTTTATTATCATTGTATATTTTTCAATAAATGGTTTATGATTTTGTTAGTTTATTGGGAAAATTATTAATATTTACTATTTTGTTTTTCAATGTGAATGATTATGTTGATTATGTTTCACCAATTTC
Organism: Viscum album; assembly: GCA_963277665.1. Classification (NCBI taxonomy): domain Eukaryota; kingdom Viridiplantae; phylum Streptophyta; class Magnoliopsida; order Santalales; family Viscaceae; genus Viscum; species Viscum album. The sequence goes on along the minus strand of OY728141.1, from coordinate 1,423,367,838 downwards.
AAAAGATGAGTAAATTTTAATTAGTGACTAATGAGAGGGTTTTTCTATAACCCCTCAATGCATAATTATGTCTCTTGAAAGCTTGTGTTTTGGGACTAGGCCTTACCCATTTATTTATGATTTCTTGGAATGTGATATTGACAGTATTCTCTTGATGTATAGAATTTTTAATTCCATCTCTAATGGATTAATTATTATTGTTACATGTGAATATGAGATTATTTAAAATAGTTGGGGTCATGTCTCAAGATAATCTTATTATTTATATGGAATTATTTGATGATCATTTTTTCATAAAATATTGTTATTAATATTCATATTATTTATTAAACAGAATCTTTTTTAGTTATTTACAATTCCATATCATTTATATCATATGTATTCTAAAATATTTCGATGTATGCACACACATATTTAGTTATACATCTCACCCCTTTATTAAGTGTCTGTTACCTAGGGTGGTTTGAATTGTTTTAGGATTTATTTTCTAGGATATTAAGAAGAAAATAATTATTATCTTAAAGAAAATAATTCTTATAGATTATTTTTTCAAATTTATTTTATATTCATGTGTGTATCTATTTTTCCAAGACTATTAAACAATTCGGTCAATCGGGGTGAGATTCTATGTATCTTATGTGAAATTAATAAAGTAATCACGGGGTCTAGGTGTGACAACCCAGGTAAGTAATGAATATGACATTTTTATATTTATACCTATTTGTGAATAAAATTTCAATATTAATTTAAAGGGAATTCTATGCTTCATGGCTTACCCAATACGCAACAATGAGTTACTTTGAAATATTACGTTGCACTATAATAATAAAATAATATTATTTGAAATGGTAGTTAACACCTAGCCGTTGTAATGGAGGGAATGAACAGAACTAAATAAAAAATGATTATATATGTTTGTCAATTTTTTAACTTTCTACAGCAAATGTTAGAGGATTAAAAATGCCAATGAATCCAATTTTAAGCGTAAACATTCTAATATTATTTAAATGGTTGATTAAACTCCTTTTGATGATGAACCACCATTAAATCCACTTTTTGAAAATTTTATGTGTTATATTTTACAAAAAATATATTCTTCTTTAGAATCGGGATATCAAAATTTACTTTGTGAAATTTTTTGGTATTTTCCCGATAATGTTCATTTTTTAATGAATAGAGAAAAATTTTGTATTTTAATTCAAAACATCTTTTTAATATAATTTATTTATATGATTAAATTTTCTTTTGAATTGGATTCAAAGTAAAATTATAATATATTTTTACCATTTAATCCAATAGTGTTCGTTGGAAATAATTTCATCTTGAAATTGGACTTAAACTAGTGTCAATCTTTTGATACTTATTGTTTCTTAAAAACACGTTATTTGCTCTGACAACGGGAATTAATTATTAAATTAATTAATGAAACTTATATGTTTTGAATTTTTTAAAATAGAATTCATTTTTGAATTCGGAATATCAAATATTGCTTAGGGTGATGTTTTGATATTTTTCTGAAAACCATCAATTTTTGATGAATAGTGAAACCACTAAGTGGTACTTATAAAAACTGATTTTCCGTTTAAATAAAATTTTACCACTTCTGTGTTTTGAATTTAAAAAATCCGACACATTTGGTTGTCATGAAGAAGTAAAATGTGGTCAATGGGATTAAAATAATTTTTCTTTGAATAGTAACTTTTAAGTTTTTAATCGTGATTAGAGGTAATTATAGTAGTTGAAGATAAAGATAATGTTTTAATAATATGAAATGAACTTGAAACATGTCCTACCCTTATTGGATGTGTCATGGCCGACCAATACAATCCATGAGTAATCTTGGGGACCCCATGGAGCCACTTTTCTTGGAAAATTACATTAATACCTTTTTATTTAAAGTTAAAATAAAAATGTCACCAACATGAGTTATTTTACTAAAAAAAATTTAATTGGGTTTATACAAGTCAGATTTTTGACTATAAATATTAATTAGAAATCAAAAATTATTTCTGACATCATGATATTTTTTTAATAATTTTTAGACATTAAATAAATTAAATTATTTATGACACCATGATGATGCAGCGATTACTTCATTATTTAACGATTTAAATAAAATGGAATGATAATGTCAACTCTAAGACCTACACATGTCCAAAACCTATTGTATGCGTGGATTTAGAACCCTTATCACCTTATCCTCTATAATAATCAATGTGGGACCATTTAAATTCGATACTCATTCTAAAATAAAGTAACATTTCCTTACTTTCCAAGAGTGCCCCTCCTCTCCTCTTATAAAAGGCCCCCACCTCTACCTCATTACCCACACTAATCAAGCCTTTTTCTCATCAAACCCCTCCCCATATCATCTCTCCACATCCCTATATTCATCATTGAAGCCTCAATTTGGGCATAATCCTTTCCAAGGAAGCCTTTGAGCTCAAATCAAAAAGAGTTACCCGATTTAATGGTAGTGTCGTCTCTTGTGTTCTTTTGTTTTATTTTTGTTCTCCAACACCCTAAAATCTTTTCATTCATTTATTTTGAAACAAAAACAGTATCCTAAATATACTAGGAATTTTTTATAAGAAGGAATCTAGCTACACTTACACACACCTTCATCTAATGGTTAAAGAACATACTGTTTCTGTGGATGGCGAATTTCTGCCTCACGAAATGATGATTGTTCAACAGTCATATAACACCTTCAAAGGTGGCCATTATGATGAAAATATATTTATATATGGTATATAATATTTTTTATGTTTTACTTATTCTTGTGTATTTTTCAATTGTGACATACCTTTATGGTTTCCATTGTGGGTAAACACAATAATTTCATTTTAGGAAGTGCGGACTACCACCCCCTCAAAGTGATTTGATTCGTTAACGCCACATGTGGGACGTATAAAGGATTTATTTAAATTTATTATATATGATGTTATACTGGAATTATAATATAACTTTATATCATTATTATTTTCTTTCCATAAATGTATGAGATAGAAATGAAAGTTGCGCTCATGCGTACGTACGGCTTACCGTCTCTATGAACGGTGCATTTTGTTTCTTATCCCCAAATGTAATGTAATATTATAAGTAAATATATATAATGGATATATATGATTTATGTTACATAAAAATTATTAATATAATTCAGGAATTTAAATATAAATATCACTCATTTAGTTTTAATTCCATTAATATGACATAAAAATGAAAGTAGCGTTAATGCGTACGTACGGCTTACCGTCTCCATGAACGGTGCATTTCATTTCTTATCCCTAAATGATTATGTAATATTATAAATGCGTGTATATTCTGGATATATATGATATATATGATATCGAAATCATTAATATCATTCTAGATATAATGAACCTTTGACCACACGAACAACATGTAATTGTAAGAAGTCCACTTTCGACTTAAGAACCAAATGTCGACAAAACAAACATTATTAACTTAAATGATTACATAATGTTTATAACATGGTAATAAGTGATATAAAAGTAATAATGAACATGAAAAAGGTTCTTAAGCAAGTAAAAATTATCTCAAGTTTATTATTCAGGATGTTAAAGAAGGATCGAGTCAAGTCGGACCCGAGGTAAGGGATCCAACATCTCTCTTTCTTTTTAAGTACTCTCATTTATGTCATTTCTTTTAAGCCCATCTTTATTATGTTTGGGGATGTTATTTTATATTACTCATACTTTACATTTTATGTTCATATTATGGGAGACCCTATTTTATCTCATAAATCCATATTTTAAAGTTTTAAGTGGCGTCATTAGGCTGCCGAGTTTTCATAAGGGATTTTTCATCTCACTTTTATTCTCGTGACATTTATGCTAAGTTTTCCACTATTTCCTTTGAGTGGTGTATGTACTTCCAATTATTATACAATTTGTGTAGTATAATTTCATTTATGGGTATTTACATCTTCATTGTATGACCCTTCTTCCATGGGGTGTACTTTTCGAAAGTTACCAAACTCGGTAAGGGGACCTTTCACCCACTTTTCTTTAAAAGAATTCTTTTGTTATGTATTTTAAATCACATACTATTATGTTGGGATATGTTCTTCTATATCCTTATTTATGTAAATTTTATGTCCAAGTTAGGAGATCCCCTTTATCTCTCTCATCAACCCTTTTTGTAAAATTTTATGTGACGTCGTTAGGCTGTCTAATTTTACGAAGGGAACTTCGTAACCCAATTTCGATTTCTTTGGGTTCAACATCTAGTTATTGAATATGCCATCCTTTGAATATGTGTGAATAACCGTTGATTGTTTTACACTTAATATCCACTTATATTGGATTTATTTACTTTTTTCACACATAATTATGAGATTTATTTATCCTTAATTTAAGGATACCTTCTTTATAATGGATTTCATCTCATTTTACATTTCTTTTGAGACATCATTGTTGTTATGCACCAATTCACTCTTATATGGTGTGGGTTCTATACTTTGACATATTATATCATGAATCCCGTTATTCTCATGATATTATAAAGTTCATATTAAATGTTATTCCACTATTATTTGTATTCAATAGTCTCTCATTTTTTTTAAAAACTCTTTAACAAAAAATAACGTTTTAAATGTTTTAAAGATTTATTATTCTAAATCTTTATCTTTAATGTCCATGTTTTCAAAATGGTTTTCATTATTTATTTATATGGACATTAATGTTTTAAAATTATAATTCCAATAAAAGCTTCAAAGTGGTATGGGACACTTTGATTCAAAAATCTCTTTTAAATGATTTTTGAAAATGTATTGATTAATTCAATATCTTGGAATTACTTATTTTGATTGAAAATGAAATTTTTCTATTGAAATGTTTATAGTTTCAATATTTTATGTGTAATGATGGTACTTGGACATTTTACGGGTGGTTACGTGATAAACCATATGACTGGTGGTGCCGTGAATACCAGGACGGATGGTTACGTTATAACCTCCAATGCATTGGGTATGGTTGTCGGCCGTATGGCTATTCTATTAAGTACGTGTGGAAGTCAACTGTATGGTTATTCCATTTAAGTATGTTTATGTCCCAAGTTACCTTTATAGGTTATGTGTTCTTTATAGGGGTATTATGGTAATCTTTTGGTTACAAAAGGGTAAGTAATGATCTTTTATTTAGGGAAGAGTTTTTCCTACTTCATAAAGGTGAAAAGTATTACTTTGGTAAAGTACTCATGGTTTACTTGTTGTTTTTGAAAAACCAACAGTTTTCCTTCTTTTTGTATCCTTTACCGGGCATTTTATGCTCATCCCATGTTTTTGAAATGTTTTTCACAGGTCAAGGGAAAGGTTCATGATGTGATGATAGTGTTAAGCAAGTGTCAAGAAAGAATCCATGTTTTATTTTAAATATTATTCTGTTGATGGGAAAAATGAATAATATCTTTTATGTAACCACTTTGTTAAAATCTGGACTGTAATGCCCGTTTCATAATCTAATTCTCTAAAACTCTAAACCTGAAGTGATCCTCAATGTGTAATCTTGTAATAACTCAAGATTAAGTAAGGATTAAGGCTGGGGACTTATAGTTTGTATCAGATGTCGGTTTAGATAACTTTAGAGGTTAGTGTATTCTCTAAGCATAAGTGACATTACCGTAATGGTTAGGATTTCTGAAAGAGTCCTAGTTTTAGATAAAGTGAATGAGTATGTATATCTTAGTGTTTATAATCCTCTTTAGTACATGATGGTTTTGTTGATATGCTCACAATGACCTTGTTGGTTTTAGTAAATGGCTAGATCTAGTAGGCACCAAAGTAACAGTGGATGTGAAGGAAACTGTGACAGTTTTCTGAGTGAGCAACTGAATGATATGGGAGCTACAATGAGAACTATTGTGTTTATCCTGAACCAACTATCTTGAGTCATGATTGACCACCTAAACCTTGGTGATTTCCATAAGGCATCATATAAGCGAGAAACAAATACCTATGGAACTACATGTAATAATCATAAAGGTAAGTGTGTTCAAAAACCAATGTGTCAAATATTTGGAAAGAAACACCTAGGAAAATGTTTCAAATGGAAAGAAATATGCTATAGATGTGGAAATGAAGGTTATAAAGAAATAACATGCCATGGAAAAAGGAAGCATCCAGTTGACTCAAGGAAAGAGAAAGAAGTTCTTTATGAGGGATCAATTGAATGTTTTAAATGTGATGTGCATGGTCATTATGCAAACACATGTCCTATGAAGAAGTTTCGGGAATGGGATCACCAAGATCATACAAATATTTGTTTACCAATACCTAATTTCATTCCGATTGAGGATGGAGAATCTGACAATGACCAATCAAAGGTATAGATTATTTCATAACTTTTGTTTTCCTATTTTGGAATCTTGGGATATGATTCATGATTTTTTTTGTAGGAAAGAAGTATTTCAGAATAAGTTGGAATGGAATGGTTAATGGATGATGAAGAATGTTGAATGAGTAAGATGTCAACATATAACGGCTTCAAGAGTTATAGTGAAATTCTCAAGAGTATTAAGTCACTTTTGATGATAGGGTTACATTGGAAGACTTTTTTATAGTATGTGTAACCCTGATGTTTGATATAAGAAAATTTTATTCAAGGAATATTTATCTATTCTTTTGTGGACATAGTTATAAAGAACCATTTGGGTTTATATGATCCTTACATTTGAGGTAATTATGGGTTGCTATATATTATGATGGAAAGTGAAAGGAATGAGATAAAATTGAGATTAAATTATATTATGGTTATTTTTGAAGATTTTATCTCTTTTTGGGGAATGATTAGAGAATAATATAGTTTGAAAAAATGACAACATGCAGACCGTGTGACAACCCGTCGCGTCGGACAAAGCTATGGGAATCAAACCCACAACCAAAGTGCAACTGGTATTTATCACCTACCACTGGACTACGTGAACTCCCTGGTTAGTTTTACTAATTCTTTTTAGTTAGATGATTTTATGAATTAAGAGTATGTTGATTTTGGGTTATCTTGTGAAATTTATTAACTTATCATGGAGGATATGTGATTAGTTTAAATACCATTCAATATGAGACTTTAAGAGCAACTGATGTTATTTGGAGATAAGTGTTGTTTTGTACCTTGGAGGAATATGTGATTAAATCCTTCAAATATTTGGGTTTCAAACATAGTTTGGTTTACTTTGAAGAATTTTATGGACAAGTTGTTTATCTTATAGTCTTCGTTGAACTTTGGGTTTGTTTCACAAATTTTGGAGATTATGATTAGATTTTCTTTTTTATAAAGGATTATTCATTTGTGGATCTTGTTCTAATAATTTTTTTGGTTTTGGATTTTTTCTAAAGACATGGGAAATATATAGTTCTTTTTTTCGATTAGGTGATTCTCAGGAACTTGATTATATTACTCATAATGTAAACAAGTCATCCTAAATACTCATCTTTTGGAGAAAATGTGAGTTCGTGTAAGAAATCTAGTAAAATTTGAAAGTCAACAAGACAAGTAAGTGTGTTTCCTTATGTTTCAGTTAATCTCAAAAATAAATTCCTCAATGAAAAGTAACTAAAAAAATGTTTCCCATTAACTTTTCCTACTGGGGAATCCAATATCATTTAACCCATCACATGTTTGTGATGTTCTTATGGTTAACTTTCTCTTAGACATGTTTACTATCACTCTCTATCAGAACATGACCCTATATTTTCTCCTCCATGTCAATGTTTTCCTACATGGAATCCTAGTATGGGTTAACTCGGGTGACCTTTGTACATCTCTTTATTTTAAAGTGATTGTTTTACCGACTCTTGTTCCGATGTGGGACTTTGAAGGATGTTTCCGATCCCAATTTTAAAATTGCGAGGACGCAATTCCCAAAAGGGGGAAAGGATGTAACACCCCAGGTAATTAAAGAATATGATATTTTTATATTTATACCTATTTGTGAATAAAATATAAATATTAATTTAAAGGGAACTCTATGCTTGATGGCTTACCCAGTATGCAACAACGAGTTCCTTTGAAATCTTATATTGCACTATAATAATAAAATAATATTATTTTAAATGGTAGTTAATGACTAGCCGTTGTAATGGAGGGAATGAACAGAACAAACTATAAAATGATTATATATGATTGTCAATTTTTTTTTTAATTTTTACACCAAATGTTAGAGGATTAAAAATGCGAATGAATCCAATTTTAAGCGTAATCATTCTTATATTATTTAAAAGGTCGATTAACCGCCTTTTGATGAAGAACCTCCTATAAATCCACTTTTTGACAATTTTATGTGTTATATATGACAATATAATATTATTCTTTAGAATCGGGACATCAAAATTTACTTTCTGTAATTTATTGGTATTTTTCCGATAATGTTCATTTTTTAATCAATAGTGAAAAATGTTGTCTTTTAATTCAAAACATCTTTTTAATATAATTTATTTATATGATTATATTATCTTTTGAATTGGATTCAATGTAATATTAGAATATATTTTTACCATTTAATCCAATAGTGGTCGTTGTAATTAATTTCATCTTGAAATTGGACTTAAAATAGTGTCAATCTTTTGATACTTATTATTTCATAAAAACATGCTACTTGCTCTGACAGTGGGAATTAATTATTAAATTAATTAATGAAACTTATATGTTTTGAATTTTTTAAAATAGACTTCATTTTTGATTTCGGAATGTCAAATATATGGTAGGGTGATGTTTGGGTATTTTTCTGAAAAACTTCAATTTTTGATGAATAGTGAAACCACTAAGTGGTACTTATAAAAACTGATTTTCCATTTAAATGAAATTTTACCACTTCTGTGTTTTAAATTTCAAAAATCTGACATACATGGTTTTTATTAAGAAGAAAAATGTGGTTCAATGGGATTAAAATAATTTTTTGTGTGAATAGGAACTTTAATGTTTTTAATCGCGATTAGAGGTAATTAGTGTAGTTGAAGGTAAAATTAATGTTTTAATAATATGAAATGAAATTGAAACATGTCCTACCATTATTTTATGTGTCAATTTCGACCAATAAAATCCATGGGTAAACTTGGGGACCCCATGGAGCCACTTTTCTTGGAAAATGACACTAATAAGTTTTTATTTATTATTAAAATAAAAATGTCACAAACATGAGTTGTTTTACTAAAACAATTTTTAAATGGGTTTATAAAAGTCATATTTTTTACTATTAATATTCATTAGAAATATAAAAATATTTCCTACATCATGATTTTTTTTTATTTTTTAGACATTAAATAAATTAAATTATATATGACACCAAGATGATGCAGCGATTACCTCATTATTTAACGATTTAAATAAAATTGAAGGATAATATAAAATCTAAGACCTACACATGTCCAAAACCTATTGTATGGGTGGATTTATAACCCTTATCACCTTATCCTTGATAAAAATCAACGTGGGACCATTTAAATCCGAAACTCATTCTAAAATAATGTAACATTTCCTTACTTTCCAAGAGTGCCCCTCCTCTCCTCTTATAAAAGGCCCCCACCTCTTCCTCCTTAACCACACCTCTCAAGCCTTTGGCTCGGAAAAACCCTGCCCATTTCATGTCTCCACATCCCTATCTTCATCACTGAAGCCTCACTTTGGGCATAATCCTTTCCAAGTAATCCTTTGAGCTCAAATCAAAAAGAGTTACCCGATTTAAAGGTAGTGTCGTCTCTTGTGTTCTTTTGTTTTATTTTGCTTCTCCAACACCCTAAACACTTTTCATTCATTTATTTTGCAACAAAACTAGTATATGAAATATACTAGGATGTTGTTATAATAATTAATCGAGCTACACGTACACACAGCTTCATCTAATTGTTAAAGAACATACTGTTTCTGTGGATGGCGAATTTCTGCCTCACGAAACGATGATTGTTCAACACTCATATAACACCTTAAAAGGTGGCCATTAAGATGACACTATATTTATATATGATATATAATATTTTTTATGATTTAATTAATCTTCTGTATTTTTCATTTGTGTCATACCTTTATGGTTTCCATTATGGGTAAACACTATAATTTCATTTTAGGAAGTGCGAACTACTGCCCCTCAAAGTGATTTGATTCGTTAATGCCCTATGTGGGACGTATAAAGGATTGATTTAATGTTATTATATGTGATTTTATACTGGAATTATAATATAAATTTATATCATTATTATTTTGTTTCCATTAATGTATGAGATAGAAATGAAAGTAGTATTCATGCGTATGTACGACTTACCGTCTCCATGAACGGTACATTTTGTTTCTTATCCCCAAATGTAATGTACTATTATAAGTACATATATATAATGGATATATATGATTTATGTTACATATAAATTATTAATATAATTTTGTAATTAAAATATACATATCCCTCATTTAGTTTTAATTCTATTAATATGACATAGAAATGAAAGTAGTGTTCATGCGTACGTACGGCTTACCATCTCCATGAACGGTGCATTTCATTTCATACCCCTAAATGATTATGTAATATTATAAATACGTGTATATTATGGATATATATGATATATATGATATCCAAATCATGAATATCATTCTGGATATAATGAACCTTTGACCACACGAACAACATGTAATTGTAAGAAGCCCACTTTCGACTTAAGAACCAAATGTCGACAAAAACAAACATTATTAACATAAATGATTACATAATGTTTATAACATGGTAATAAGTGATATAAAATTAATAATGAACATGAAAAAGGTTCTTGATCAAGTATAAATTAACTCAAGTTTATTATTCATGACGTTAAAGAACGATCGAGTCAAGTCGGACCCGAGGTGAGGGATTCAACCTCTCTCTTTCTTTTTAAGTACTCTCTTTTATTTCATTTCTTTTAAGCCCATATTTATAATGATTGGGGATGTTCTTTTATATTCCTCATACTTTAATTTTTATGTTCATATTATGGGAGACCCTATTTTATCTAATAAATCCATATTTGGAAGTTTTATGTGGCGCCGTTAGGCTGCCATGTTTTCTTAAGGGATTTTTCATCTCACATTTATTCCTGTGACATTTATGCTACATTTTCCACTATTTCCTTTGAGTGGTGTATGTACTGCCCATTATTATAAAATTTTTCTAGTATAATTTCATTTATGGGTATTTATATCTTCATTGTATGTCCCGTCTTCCATGGGGTGTACTTTTCGAAAGTTACCAAACTCGGTAAGGGGACCTTTCACCCTCATTTTTTAAAGACTTGTTTTGTTATGTATTTTAATTCACATACTATTATGTTAGGATATGTTATTATATATCCTTATTTATGTAAATTTTATGTCCAAGTGATGAGATCCCCATTATCTATCTCATCAACCCTTTTTGTAAAATTTTATGTGACACCGTTAGGCTGTCGAATATTACCAAGGGAACTTCTTAACCCAATTTCGATTTCTTTGGGTTCAACACGTAGTTATTGAATATTGCATCCTTTGAATATGAGTGAATAACCATTGATTGTTTTAAAAATAATATCCACTTATATTGGGTGTATTTATATTTGTCACACATAGTTATGAGATTTATTTATCTTTAATTTAAGGATACCTTCTTTATAATGGCTTTCATCTCATTTTACATTTCTTTTGAGACTTCGTTGTTGTTATGATACAATTCACTCGTATATGGTGTGTATACTGACCTTTGACATATTATATCATGAATCCCTTTATTCTCATGATATTATAAAGTTCGGATTAAATTTTATTCCGATATTATTTGTATTCAAGAGTCTATCATTTTGTTAAAAACTCTTTAACAAAAATATCATTTTAAATGTTTTAAAGATTTATTATTCTAAATATTTATCATTAATGTCCATGTTTTCAAAATGGGTTTCATTATTTATTTATATGGACATTAATGTTTTAAAATTATAATTCCAATAAAAGCTTCAAACTGGTATGAGACACTATGATTCAAAAATCTCTTTTAAATGATTTTTGAAAATGGTTGATTAATTCAATATCTTGGAATTACTTATTTTGATTGAAAATGAAATGTTGTTATTGAAATGTTTATGTTTTCAATATTTTATGTGTAATGATGGTACTTGGACATTTTACGGGTGGTTACATGATAAACCGTATGACGGGTGGTGTCGTGAATACCATGACGGGTGGTTACGTTATAACCTTCAATGCATTGGGTATGTAAGTCGGCCGTATGGCTATTCCATTATGTATGTGTGGAAGTCGACCGTATGGTTATTCCATTTAAGTATGTTTATGTCCCAAGTTACCTTTATAGGTTATGTGTTCATTATATGGGTTTTATGATAATCTTTTGGTTACAAAAGGGTATGTAATAATATTTTATTCAGTGAAGAGTTTTTACTACATCATAATGGTGAAAAGTATTACTTTGGTAAAGTACTCATGGTTTACTTGTTGTTTTTGAAAAACCAACAGTTTTCCTTCTTTGTGAATCCATTACTGGGCTTCTTATTTTCATCCCAAGTTTTTAAAATGTTTTTCACAGGTCAAGGGAAAGGATAATGATGAGATGATAGTGTTAAGGAAGTGTCAAAAAAGAATCCATGTTTAATTTTAAATATGTTTCTGTTGATGGGAAAAATGAATACTGTCTTTTATGTAACCACTTTGTTAAAACATGGAATGTAATGTCCGTTTCATGATCTAATTCTCTAAAACTATAAACCTAAAAAGATCCTCAATGTGTAATCTTGTAATAACTCAATTTTAAGTAAGGTTTATGGTTCGGGACTTATAGTTGGTATGAGAGGACAGTTTAGATAACTTTAGAGGTTAGGGTATTCTCTAAGCATAAGTGACATTATCATAATGGTTAGGATTTCTGAAAGAGTCCTAGTTTTAGATAAAGATAATGAGTAAGTATATATTAGTGTTTATCTTCCTCTTTAGTACATGATGGTTTTGTTCATATGCTCACAATGACCTTGTTGGTTTTAGTAAATGGCTGGATCTAGCAGGCACCAATGTAACGGTGGATGTGAAGGAAATTGTGACAGTTTTCCGAGTGAGAAACTAAATGATATGGGAGCTGCAATGATAACTCTTGTGTTTATCCTCAACCAACTATCTGGAGTCATGATTGACCACCTAAACCTTGTTGATTTCCATAAGGCATCATATATGCGAGAAACAAATCCCTATGGAACTACAGGTAATAATCATAAAGGTAACTGTGTTCAAAAACCTATGTGTCAAAGATGTGGAAAGAAACACCTAGGAAAATGTTTCAAAGGGATAGAAATATGCTATAGATGTGGAAATGAAGGTCATAAAGCAAGATCCTGCCATGGATAAAGGAAGCATATATGTGACTCAAGGAAAGGGAAAGAAGTTCTTTATGAGGGATCAATTGAATGTTTTAAATGTGGTGTGCATGGTCATTTTGCAAACACAAGTCCTATGAAGAAGTTTAGGAAATGGGATCACCAAGATCGTACAAATATTTCTTTACCAATACCTAATGCCATTCCGATTGAGGATGAAGAAACTGACAATGACCAATCAAAGGTATGGATTATTTCTTAACTTTTGTTTTCCTATTTTGGAATCTTGGGATATTATTCTTGATTTTGTTTGTAGTAAAGAAGTATTTCAGAATAAGTTGGAAAGGAATGGTTAATGGATAATGAAGAATGTTGAAAGAGTAAGAAGTCAACATATATGGGATTCAAGAGTTATGGTGAAATTCTCAAGAGTATTAAGTATATTTTGATGATAGGGTTATATTAGAAGACTTTTTTATTATGTGTAACCCTAATGTTTGATATAAGAAAATTTTATTCAAGGAATAGTTATCTGTTCTATTGTGGACATAGTAATAAATAATCATTTGGGTTTATATGATCCTTACTTTTGAGGTAATTATGGGATGCTATAAATTATGATGGAAAGTGAAAGGCATGAGATCAAATTGTGTTTAAATTATGTTATGGTTATTTTTGAAGATTTTATCTCTTTTTGGGGAATGATTAGAGAATTATATAGTTTGGAAAAAGGACAACACATAGACCGTTTGACAACCCGTCGCGTCAGACAAAGCTATGGGAATCGAACCCACAACCAAAGTGCAACTGGTATTTATCGCCTACCACTGGACTACGTGAAGTCCATGGTTAGTTTTACTGATTTTTTTAGTTAGATGATTTTATGAATTAAGAGTAAGTTTATTTTGGGTTATCTATGGGAATTTATTAACCTATCATTGAGGATATGTGATTATTTTAATTACTTTTCAATATGAGACTTTAAGAGAAACTGATGTTATTTGGAGATAAGTGTTATTTTTTACATTGGAGGAATATGTGATTAAATCATTCAAATATTTGGGTTTGAAACTTAGATTGGTTTACTTTGAAGAATTTTATGGACATATTGTTTATCTAATGGTCTTCGTTGAACTTTGGGTTTGTTTCACAAATTTTGGAGATTAAGAATAGATTTTCTTTTTTATAAAGGATTATTCATTTGTGGATCTTGTTCTAACAATTTTTTTTTTGGTTTTGGATTTTGTCTAAAGACATGGGAAATATATAGTTCTTTTTTTTGGATTAGGTGATTCTCAGGAAGTTGGTTATAGTTCTCCTAATGTAAACAAGTCATCCTAAATACTCATCTTTTGAAGAAAATGTGAGTTTATGTAAAAAATCTAGAAAAATTTGAATGTCAACAAGACAAGTAAGTATGTTTCCTTATGTTTTAGTTAATCTCAAAAATAAATTCCTCAATGAAAAGTATCTAAAAAATGTTTCCCATTAACTTGTCCTACTGGAGAATCCACTATCGTTTAACCCATCACATGTTTGTGATTTTCTTATGGTTAACTTTCTCCTAGACATGTTTACTATCACTCTCCATCAGAACATGGCCCCATATTTTCTCCTCCATGTCTATGTTTTACTACATGGAATCCAAGTATGGGTTATCTCGGGTGACCTCTGTACATATCGTTCTTTATTTTAATGTGATTGTCTTACCGACTCTTATTCCGATGTGGGACTTTCAAGGATGTTTCCAAGCCCAATTTTAAAAGTGTGAGGACGTAATTTCCAAAAGGTGGGAAGGATGTAACACCCCAAGTAAGTAAAGAATATGAAATTTTTATATTTATACCTATTTGTGAATAAAATGTCAATATTAATTTAAAGGGAACTCTATGCTACATGGCTTACGTAATACGCAACAACGAGTTCCTTTGAAATCTTACGTTGCACTATAATAATAAAATAATATTATTTTAAATGGTAGTTAACGCCTAGTCATTGTAATGGAGGGAATGAACAGAACTAACTAAAAAATGATTATATATGTTTTTCAATTTTTCTATACTTTTTACACCAAATGTTAGAGGATTAAAAATGTGAATGAATCCAATTTTAAGCGCAAACCTTCTAACATTATTTAAAAGGTCGATTAACCGCCTTTTGATGATGAACCTCCTATAAATCCATTTTTTGACAATTTTATGTGTGATATTTGACAAAATAAAATTATTCTTTAGAATTGGGACATCAAAATTTACTTTTTGTAATTTTTTGGTATTTTTCCAATAATGTTCATTTTTTTAATGAATAGTGAAAAATGTTGTATTTTAATTCAAAACCTCTTTTTAATCTAATTTATTTATATGAATAAATTATATTTTTAATTGGTTTCAAAGTAAAATTAGAATATATTTTTACCATTTAATTTAATAGTGGTCGTTGTAATTAATTTCATCTTGAAATTGGACTTAAACTAGTGTCAATCATTTGATACTTATTGTTTCAAAAAAAATGCAATTTTCTCTGACATAGGGAATTAATTATAAAATTAATTAATGCAACTTATATGTTTTTAATTTTCTAAAGTAGACTTCTTTTTGGAATTTGGAATATCAAATATATCTTAGGGTGAAGTTTTGGTATTTTTATGAAAAACTTCAATTTTTGATGAATAGTGAAACCACTAAGTGGCACTTATAAAAACTGATTTTCCGTTTAAATGAAATTTTACCACTTCTGGGTTTTGAATTTCAAAAATACTATATAAATGGTTTTAATTAAGATGTAAAATGTGGTTCAATGGGATTAAAATAATTTTTTGTGGAATAGTAACTTTTAAGTTTTTAATCGCGATTAAAGGTAATTAGTCTAGTTTAAGGTAAAAAAATGTTTTTATAATATGAAATGACCATGAAACATGTCCTACCCTTATTGTATGTGTCATGGATGACCATGAAAATCCATGGGTGAACATGGGGACCCCATGGAGCCACTTTTCTTGGAAAATGACATTAATACATTTTTATTTAAAGTTAAAATAAAAATGTCACAAACATGAGTTGTTTTACTAAATCAATTTTTAAATGGGGTTATACAAGTCATAATTTTTACTATAAATATTCATTAGAAATATAAAAAGATTTCCTACATCATGATATTTGTTTTATAATTTTTAAAAATTAAATAAATTAAATTATTTATGACACTATGATGATGCAGCGATTACATCATTATTTAATTATTTAAATAAAATGGAAAGATAATGTAAAATATAAGACCTAAACGTGTCCAAAAGCAATTGGATTTGTGGATTTCTAACCCTTATCACCTTATCATTGAGAAACATCAATGTGGGACCATTTAAATCCGAAACTATTTTTAAAATAAAGTAAAATTTCCTTACATTCGAAGAGTGCCCCTCCTCTCCTGTTATAAAAGGCCCCCACCTCTACCTCCTTACCCACACTTATAAATCCTTTGGCTCGGCCAACCCCTGCCCATTTAATCTCTCCAAATCCCTATATTCATCATTGAAGACTCACTTTGGGCAGAATCATTTCAAAGAATGCCTTTGAGCTCAAATCAAAAAGAGTTACTCGATTTAAAGGTAGTGTATTCTCTTGGGTTCTTTTGTATTATTTTGCTTCTCCAACACCCTAAACCGTTTTCATTAATTTATATTGCAACAAAACCAGTGTCCTAAATATACTAGGATGTTTTTATAAGAAGGAATCTAGCTACACTTACACACACCTTCATATAATGGTTAAAGAACATACTGTTTCTGTGGATGGCGAATTTCTGCCTCACGAAACTATGATTGTTCAACACTCATATAACACCTTCAAAGGTGGCCATTAACATGACACTATATTTATATATGATATATAATATTTTTTATGTTTTACATAATCTTCTGTATTTTTCATTTGTGGCATACATTTATGGTTTCCATTGTGGGTAAACACAATAATTTCATTTTAGGAAGTGCGGACTACCGCCCCCTCAAAGTGATTTGATTTGTTAATACCACATGTGGGATGTATGAAGGATGGATTTAAATTTATTATATATGATGTTATAATAGAATTATAATATACCTTTATTTCATTTTTATTTTCTTTCCATTAAAGTATGAGATAGAAATGAAAGTAGTGTTCATGCGTACGTACGGCTTACCGTCTCCATGAATGGTGCATTTCGTTTCTTATCCCCAAATGTATTGTACTATTATAATTACATATATATAATAGATATATATGATTTATGTTACATATAAATGATTAATATAATTCTGGAATTAAAATATACATATCCCTCATTTAGTTTTAATTCCATTAATATGACATAGAAATGAAATCAGTGTTCAAGCGTACGTACGGCTTACCGTCTCCATGAACGGTGCATTTCATTTCTTACCCCTAAATGATTATGTAATATTATAAATACGTGTATATTCTGGATATATATGATATATATGATATCCAAATCATTAATATAATTCTTTATATGATGAACCTTTGACCACACGAACATCATGTAATTGTAAGAAGTCCACTTTCAACTTAAGAACCAAATGTCGACAAAACAAACATTATTAACTTAAATGATTACATAATGTTTATAGCATGGTAATAAGTGATATAAAAGTAATAATGAACTTGAAAGAGGTTCTTAAGAAATTAGAAATTTACTCACGTTTATTATTCAGGACATTAAAGAACGATCGAGTCAAGTCGGACCCGAGGTAATGGATCCAACCTCTCTCATTCTTTTTAATTACTCTCATTTATGTCATTTCTTTTAAGCCCAACTTTCTTATGTTTGGAGATGTTATTTTATATTCCTCATACTTTAATTTTTATTTTCATATTATGGTAGACCCTATTTGATCTCATAAATCAATATTTGGAACTTTTAAGTCGCGTCATTAGGCTTCCGAGTTTTTGTAAGGGATTTTTCATCTCACTTTTATTCCCATGACAATTATGCTACATTTGCCGCTATTTCTTTTTAGTGGTGTATGTACTGCCCATTATTATACACTTTTTTTAGTATAATTTCATTTATGGGTATTTACATCTTCATTTTATGACACTTCTTCCATGGGGTGTACTTTTTGAATGTTACCCAACTTGGTAAGGGGACCTTTCACCCTCCTTTTTTTAAAAGACTTCTTTTGTTATGTCTTTTAATTCACATACTATTATGTTGGGATATGTTCTTATATATCCATATTTATGTAAATTTTATGTCCAAGTGATGAGATCTTCTTTATATCTCTCATGAACCCTTTTTTTAAAATTTTATGTGACGTCGTTAAGCTATCGAATTTTACCAATTGAACTTCTTAACCCAATTTTTATTTCTTTGGTTTCAACATGTAGTTATTGAATATGTCATCCTTTGAATATGTGTGAATAACCATTTATTGTTTTACACTTAATATCCACTTATATTGGGCGTATTTATATTTGTCACACATATTTATGAGATTGATTTATCTTTAATTTAAGGATACCTTCTTTATAATGGATTTCATCTCATTTTACATTTCTTTTGTGACTTCATTGTTGTTATGCACCAATTCACTCTTATATGGTGTGTATACTGTCCTTTGACATATTATATCATGAATCCCTTTATTCTCATGATATTATAATGTTCAGATTAAATGTTATTCCGCTATTATTTGTATTCAAGAGTCTCTCATTTTGATAAAAACTCTTTAACAAAAATATCGTTTTAAATGTTTTAAAGATTTATTATTCTAAATCTTTATCTATAATGTGCACGTTTTCAAAATGGTTTTCAGTATTTATTTATATGGACATTAATGTTTTAAAATTATAATTCCAATAAAAGCTTCAAAGTGGTATGGGACACATTGATTCAAAAATCTATTTTAAATGATTTTTGAAAATGGATTGATTAATTCAATATCATGAAATTCCTTATTTTGATTGAAAATGAAATGTTGTTATTGAAATGTTTATATTTTCAATATTTTAGGTTTAATTATGGTACTTGGACATTTTACGGGTAGTTACGTGATAAACCATATGACGGGTGGTGTCGTGAATACCAGGACGGGTGGTTACGTTATAACCTCCAATGCATTGGGTATGAAAGTCAGCTGTATGGCTATTCCATTAAGTATGTGTGGAAGTCGACCGTATGGTTATTCCATTTAAGTATGTTTATGTCACAAGTTACCTTTATAGGTTATGTGTTCTTTATATGGGTTTTATGGTAATCTTTTGGTTACAAAAGGTTAATTAGTGATCTTTTATTCAGCGAAGAGTTTTTACTACTTCATAAAGGTGAAAAGTATTACTTTGGTAATGTACTCATAGTTTACTTGTTGTTTTTGAAAAACTAACAGTTTTCCTTTTTTTTGTAACCTTTACTGGGATTTTTATGCTCATCCCAAGTTTTTAAAATGTTTTTCACAGGTCAAGGGAAAGGTTCATGATGTGATGATAGTGTTAAGGAAGTGTCAAGAAAGAATCCATTTTTTATTTTAAATATGTTTCCGTTGATGTGAAAAATGATTACTGTCTTTTATGTAACCACTTTGTTAAAATTTGGAATGTGATGCCAGTTTCAAGATCTAATTATCTAAAACTCTAAACCTGAAAATATCCTCAATGTGTAATCCTGTAATAACTCAAGATTAAGTAAGGTTTAAGGTTGGGACCTTATACTAGGCTACTAGAGTTAGGGTATTTACAATTACTATGATAAAGAACATTAAATCAATAAAAAGAAATCAAATGTCATCCTAAGGACCTTTCATCTATGAATATAAAAATACATAATAGGAACCCCCAAAAAATAGTAATGGGAGCATGCAGGAATATCCCACCCAATTGCAAGAATAAGATATATCCATAAGGAGGATGAAAATAGAATTATAAAAGTTAGCCATCTCAATTTCCCTAACTATAGGGATTAACCATAATGAAGAATATGAAATTAATCCTAATATGTACATCACTAAAATATTTAGGGATATAGAGATGTCCAAATAAATATGGATCAATTCCATAAATAAACTACATAAAAGTTTTGAAATATAGTTTTATCAGTGATGATTTTATTATTTTTAAATCATATATATAGGAACAAAATCATGCCTTAATGAAGATGACATTTTTTCTTGAGTAATGACAAGTATCATAGATGTGAACACTTTAATGGATTTCAATAACCACCAAATATCTAGATGAAATGAAGGATATTTTTCCCAACCCTAAAACATGTTTTATCGTGGATGTAGTGTACTTCAATAGAGGTAACATGATAGACTTAGGTATAGTCATAGAATGTAACTATTTAATAGAGTATGATCTCAAAAATTTCATACATCCAATCAAACTCTGCAATTTCAGTTCTCATTCCATATATCTCTAGTAGATAATGTGTCCATTTTGTCAGGTGACTGTAGAGGATCCCCCACCCATTATTATTGGTTCTGTATAAACTCTATCGATAAAACCCTTTATTTTATGATTTCAATTATTGGGTGAAATATAAAATTCATAGATAGAAGATCATTACTCTATATAGATGGGGAAACACCTACTCAATCTGAGTTTTTAGGTTGAGGATCCTAACCCTATGCTAATAATGGAAAAATAATGATTACCTATGTCGATAATCTTCCCAACCATTGAGATAAAGAATACACAATGGAATAATGTCGATAAGACCTCACATCTGACCATAATTTCTCATGTAAATGGATTCTATATGACGTGTTGTCCCATTATAGAAATATCACTATGTTATTCCCTTTAATATTGCTTGTCTACACTAGACTATATGGTATGAAGAGAGGCATCACATTGTGTGTGAGTTATTCATAAATTGACAAATCTGACACTTCCGATGTTATTCTATTTTGAATTTTATATGGGGTGTGTCCATGGTGTATATGGTGTGTGGTCCTCTATATATTCCATGAGCCTGTATATCTTATAACTACTGAACAAGGCCACTTAGTGTCATAGAAAATGTAGGCCCACAAAATGACTATGTAAAATTTTTACATAATAGAAACCCTATCCACAATGAATCTAGAGTGCATAGGGTATGTTATTCTATTCTACATGACATGTAGTCAGGTTATATGAACAATACATTCGTTCAGTCTGGATATCCTCTATATTATTTTCTAATTTTGGCTAAATTATTAATAAAACTAACATGTTTTCCATGAGTGACCTCGTTGTCTCCCCCTTGGTAGGATCCTATCAATCCTCTATCAAAAGGAAATGACTATCATGATCTCATTTCAATATATGAATCCATATTATGAGATTATCTCATTATTTGTGAGATCATGCCATACCATAGGCAAATCATCTTAATAGATACATGATTCTAGCCACCAATTTTCAATGATCATGATATCACCATGATTAAATCGTCATGAACATCATCATTTGGTGAATCCTAACATGAATTAACCAAACTATATTTAATTCAAACCTAGAAAAAATCATTGTGTTGGAAATATGAAAACTGAAAATATAAGTTCTATTCATGTCATCGATAACAAAATGTGAATGCAAAATTAGACTATATGAACAGTTAAACAACCAACCTAAACTAATGGACAATGATTAATTTGTGATGAACGAAGGGTGAAATCTATATGAATACATAAATGTGTAACAAAAATGATTGTACATGATTAGTATTCTATTACGGTTGTTATATAAAATTATAAAATAAAATAATTGAAATGTTTTTTTAAAAATCAATTATCATTATAAATATAATATTAGATGATTTGAATCAAATGATCATGAATTTTTTTATTAAGAATTAAATTAATGACTCAGAAAAAATTTATGAGTCAATAAATAAAATTTCATTCTTTGATGATGATTATAATAGTATTTATCAAATTTTACAGCAAAAGTGTTGTTTTTCATCACCATTGAAATCCATCCACAGATCTAAAGCTTATCAACAATATGTCATTACATGACCCATATTTAACCACTATTATACTCTCCCCTAATTTGGGTTTTGTCAATAAAATTTTCTCTAACCCGTATGTAGCTAATTTTTTTGAATTAATTAGGTTTATTTAGGGTTTCATTATAAACTAAAATAATTTAAAAAAATTATTCCATTTATTTTATTTACTCATGTTAATAAACAATTGGGAATGTAGATGTGATCCAAAATAATGTCCCACCTAGTTTAAAAATTAAATTCCAGATTCGAGGGTTTTTTGTCTTCATATATGTTTAGGAGAAACCCTTGATACATTGAAAACCCACTAACACAACATAAAATAGTAAAATATTAATATTATGTTACTTTTAAATCTCCCTGACACTCACTTTCAAATTCCATATTTTTATAAAATTTATATTTTATTAATTTTATCACATTAATAATTCCATTTCCAATAAATAAACTAAAATATTATAAAAAGGTGGTGAATATGAATAATTTCTCAATGAAATAAATTAAAATAAAAAAACATTCCCTTTTATTTCTTCTTACTTGATTTCTCATATAAACCCATATATAATGAACATAAAAAATAGTAATAAATTATTTAACAACATTATAAAAATATATTTCTTATTATATGATTCATTTATTATCTTGAATTATATATATTATTTAGTTAAATCTTATTTTCATCATCGATGTTAGAACTATTGTTTAATTATTCTTTTTAGTACCATCAGGGAAGATCGTAGTATTAATGATTAGTTTAGAATTCATTTTTTCTAAACTATTCTAGATAATTTAATAAAATAAATGTATTAATAATGTATACAATTTACTAATGATGGAAATTAAAATGAACTAGTATTGGAGTGTTTTACTATTGTAGAGGAATAGAAAAATATATATCTTATAAATTTGTGAAATATTTATATTATCATTAAAACATATTAAATCATAATTATTAAATTACATTATAAATATATTATTATAACATCCCATTTAATTATAGAATAAAACATTTTGTATCTATTAATATTTATGAATATGATATAACTTTAACATTAAGTGGACGCTTTGTCTAATAGTGTACTAGACATGCAATGATGGGTTCCTCCAATATTTCACATTGCACAAAACATTTAGCTATACCAAAATATAATAAAATAATAATATTATTATTTTAAATGGTAGTTAACATGTAGTCGTAGTATTTGTGGGAATGAAAATTAATATATAAAATATTATTAAACATGTTTGTTAAATGAATTTTCATTTATCCAATAAATGTTAGAGGATAAAAATGAGAATGAATACAATTCTAAGCATAAAATACTTAAATGTGTTTAAAAGTTTATTTTATATCCTTTACATCGAGAACCCTTCTTAAATATAGTTTTTCTCACAAGAATATGTTATATTTGATCAAATAAACTTATTATTTCAAATAGAGACATCAAAATTTACTTTGTATTAATTTCTGTATATTTATGACAAAAAACATTTTTTTATAAATAGTGAAAAATACTGAATTTTAATTCAATGATGCCTTTTCTTGTCATTTATTTATATAGTTTAATTATCATATTAAATAATATGTAAGTGTAATTGGAATATTTTTTTTATCATTTCATCAAATTTTTGTCAGTGGAAGTAATTTCACATTTAAATTGGACATAAACACATGTCAATATTTTGATAGATTTTACTTCTTAAAAACACGCAATCTGGTTTTGACAACATGAATTAATTTGAAATTAATTACCAAAATTTTTGTATTTTGAAGTTTTAAAATTGGATTCCATATTTTTAATCATAAGTTCAAATTTTTTTAAATATATACCTTTTATTTTTTAGTATTATGAATATTATCTTTATTAATTATTTTTATTTAGCACAGTTAAAGGGTAAATTGGGTAAATAAAGGAAAAAAATACTATAATAATAATATAAAAATACCCTAACACATGTCATAAAATTATTTTATGAGTCATTTGTGGAAAAAAATATCCTTACTCTAAACATATGAAACTTGGGAACCACTTGGGTATGATAATGACATGTTATAGTTATTAATTTAATGTAAAGAGAAATATATCATAAACATGTATCTAATTATTAAAACAATTTTAATTTTGGGTTATATAATTTATCTCTTTGAATATAAATAGTAATTATAAATGAAAAATGATTTCCTATGTCAAGGCATTTTATTTATAATAATAATACTTTAAATAAAAAAATTTACTGTTGAAACAATGATGATTCCATGATTACCTTAATGTTGAATGATTCAAATAAATGATAATATAAATTTTAAAATAAATGTAATTTGAAACTTCTGTTTCCATACAAGAACTTTATGGATGATTATGACTTTTTATATTTGAGTAAAAATATTTATTTTCAATTATTTTGGATTTTATGAATGTAACAAAAATAAATGTCTAAATAGTGTCAAAATTGAAATAAATGAGTTTTTTAAAACAAATACTATTTAAATAATCGATATAATTGTCAAAAAAATATATGATTCGGAAAAATGATAAAGATAGTGATTAATTTTCATTAATTATCTACTTGATATTTTGGTATTTTATAGTGACTATATTAACCATATAGTGTAAAAATACAAGATGACAGTGTATGAGTTAATTTAAATTACTAAGTATTAACGCCAAAATATAATGATTATCTTGTGACCTAGACATGTCTAGATTCTATTTTTATAGATTATTTATTCCTATAATCATATAATAATTGAAATATATATCTTTTTATAAATTATAGTTTGAATATAAATTTATAATAAAATAATATTTCAAGACGTTTCTAAAGTACCCCTCTTCCCTCTTATAAAATTACATCACCTCTACCCAATTATTCACATATCTAAATTCCCTTTTATCAAAAAAAATATTCTTAAATAAGCTCCCCAAATCCACAAATTTCTCCTAGAATCCTTAACTTGGGAAAAACAAAACTCTAGAAATCCTTTTGCATCTAATCAAAAGGAATTACAGGATTTAGAGGTAATATCCTTTCTCAAGATCCTTTCATTTATATTCATTCTCAAACCACCAATCCACTGTAGAATAAATTATTTCATAACAACAATAGTATTATTTATATAATATTATTTTATATGTGATGGGTTTGACCTACCCTTACACACACCACCATCTAATTTATATAGAACATATTGTTTCTGTGTACGGATAACTACTTCCTCACACAAAGACGATGGTTCAATTTTTTCCTACCACCTCTCATGGTGGCCATTATGATGGAACTATATTAATATAAGATATATATTATATTTATATTTTATCTAGGATTTTGTAATTTTTATTTACAACATTCCGTTATGGTTTCCATGATGTGTAAATTTGATAATTTCATTTGAGGAAGTGTGGAAAAATGCCCCAACAATGTGAAATGAATCGTTCATGATATACATCGAACATATAGAGTATAGATATAATATACATATATTACTTATATATCATATATATTGCAATTTAATTATATTATATCTATGTATCATTTTGTTTTCATTCCATTCTTACGAAAAAGAAATGAAAGTAGTGTTCATGTGTACCTACGGCCTACAGTCTCCCTGAATTTTGCATTTCATTTTTTATCTAAAAATGTTATAGACTATTATAAATACATATATATTGGATATATATTATATTTATGTCACAAATATCTTTTTGGATGTAATGGACTTATGTCCTTCTGGACAATTTTCATCAAAACAATTTCATTTTTCAGTCAAGTAACAAACATAAAAAAAGACAGATATAAACCCAACTAATTAATTAATTCTTATAACATGGTAATAAGTGATATAAAATAATTTAATAAAATTAAATAGGTTATATTGAAATTATAAACCAATAAATTTTTATTATACATCAAATTATAGAATGAACGAGGCATGTAAAACTCAATGTAAGGGAAATCTTAACTCAATTTCCATTCATTGAGCTAAATATCCATGTCATTGGAGTTTTTTTTCAAGAATTTGTGTGAATGACCTATGATTGGTTAACACTAAATATCCACTTATAATGATTTTTTTTATATTTATTTCCACATAATTATGTCATTGATTTATCCTTAATCTAATGATACGATCATTTTAATGGATTTCATGTCAATGATTTTTCATTAAGACATACCTTTATGTTATACACCTTTAATAATCTATAAGGTGTAAATATATCCATTTTGACATGTTATGTCATGAATAATTATTTTTTGATGATATTTATTGTTTTATTTATGTGATTACTTAATGATTTTTATTCAATTTTTTTTCTAGTGTTAAGGGAATCATTAAATAAATAATATTTTTAAACGTTTTAATGATTTATTCTTATAAAACATTTTTTTCATGTTATCAAAATGGTTATTAAAAAATTATTTATTTAAACATGAATGTTATAAATTGTTAATTTATTTCAATAATTTCAAAGTGGTATGGGAAACTTGTATCTAAAAGAATCTTTATTAAATGTTATAAATGGTTTTTGAAATAGGATGAATTTTTAAATATCTTGAAATGATTTTTTATGATTGAAAATGATATATTATGAGTGAAATGTTGAAAACTATGATATTTTATATGTTATTCTTATATAATGGTACTTAAACATTTGATGTGTGGTTACGTGATAAGCCCAAGATGGATGGTTACATGATAAACCAAAGATGAGTGGTTATATGATATATCAAGGATCAGTGGTTATGTTAAAATGTCCAATGATTTTGGTAAGGGTGTTAGATATATAGCTATTCTATTTAGTGATATTTATTGAATTTTACCAGTTGGTTATACCATTTTACCATTTTCATGTCGTTGTTTCCTTTATATGTTATATGTTTCTTTATATGGTTTTAAGGTAGTCTTTTGGTTATAAAAAGGTTACAAATGTGCTTATATTCAGTAAAGATTATTTACTAATTCTTAATGGTGAAAGGTTGTAAATTGTGATATTGTATTCATGGTTTATATGTTTTCTCAAGAATAATAGTTTTCATTCTGTATATATCCCTTTCTGAGATTTTTATGCTCATCCTAATTTGGAAATTTTTTTCACATGGAATAATTAAAAATAGATTCAAGGATGAGATTAAAGAATACTCATGTTATTTAACTATAAAACAAATTACGTTTCATTTTAAAAAGTTTTTGTTTTATGAAAAAAATTGGACTGTGAGTAGAAGTGTCTAATTGTAATATTTAAATTATTATGTATAATTTATGACATAGTTTTCTAAATCTTTAAACATGAAAAGATACTCAATGTGAATTAATGTAAAATTATTAACATATCTCAAAATTATGAAACATTTATGATCAGGGCCTTATAGTTGGTATCAATGTTTAGTATAGACAAGTTTAGAGGATAAGATGTTATATGGGTGTATATTAATGATTACATATAACCAAGATGGTCATTATCATAAGGAAATTTTTTTAGTGTTATGGTAAATTCTGTTGATTGTATAAAAAGATGAAAATGATGATATCAGCAGGTTGGTGGATTAGAGTGTTATAGTTTTTTATATTATCATTACCCTATAAGGGATTCTTATTTTAATAATACATTTAATGATTATGTGGTGATTATTTTCAACAAATTAAGGATAATTTCTCAAGATGGAAGGAGTGATATCTATCACAACCTTTTTATCCCTCACAGATGATTCAATCATCACTATTTTGGGAAAAGATTTTTCCAATGATTTTGACAGGTTTGTGGGTATTCAAATCACTGACAATAAATTGATTGAGTTATCCAACACCTACTCATTTCCATTAAAATTTTAAAGGACATTATATCTTTTTCATATGGTTTCATAATTTCACGATGTCTAACTCTATCAAAATGAGAAATTACTGAAGTGGGGTGAATTTTTAATTTTTGAAACTAGTAATACATGCCAAAAGAGTAAGGGAACATCAAGAAGATCATGATATATGGATTAAAATTATGATTTGTTTTTTATCAATAAAGAATGAAACATAATTGGATTGATATTTATATATGATGAGGATATTTGATCTATAATAATGATATATTATGTAATATGTTTGAAATGCATAGATAATGGATTATGAATAATGATGAATGATTATGTATTCTCCATATAAGGTATTAAAGTATTTTGTTAGATTGTTGGATAATGAAATGTTTAAAAGTATTAGTGTTTTTTTATGATAGGATTTATTTGGACGGTTTTTTTGTGTATGTGTAACCCTCAAGATTTTTATGTGAAAATTTTATTCAAGGAAGAATTATCTTTTATTTTGTGTACATAATAATTAATGTAATGGATAACCTTTAGGGTTCATATGAACTTTTGTTTTTGAGGTGATTAAGGGTTATTAGTTTTTGGGATGCAAGAAGAAAGGTATGAGATAACCTTTGAGGATAAAACATGTTATGATTATTTTTTATGACATGATCATATTTTTTAGAATGATATTATAATGATATATTTTTAGAAAATGTACAACCCTATGGATGGGTGATAACCCATCGCATTTGGAAAGGCTACGGGAATCAAACCCACAATCTAAAGGTGAAATGGGTGCATCATCTACCATTTCCCAACGTGAGTTCCCAACATAGTCTATCTATTTTTTAGTTAAAATAGATGATGGAATAAGAATTAGTTGCTTTTGGATATTATTTTTGATCAAATAGATATCATTCGTATTGGAAAATGATTTGGGGATTTTGTGAAAAATGTTATATTGGAAGACGTTCATTATTTTGGTAACCCTATATTCCCAAATAAAATACAATACTATTAGATTTTATTTGATGAATAATACTAGAATTTTATATTGTAGGAATCTATGTTTTTATTGTGTACATAGTGTGAATTCAGTTATTTATTGATGTGATTATCCTATCATGTAGAATATGTGATTAAGAATTAGTTTTTTTCTATGAGATCTTAAGAGTTGTTTATTTTGTTATAGATAAACTTTTAAAACATATCATAGAAGACTTTGTAATAAAAACCTTATGAATTTTGGTTTTCAATCACAGTTTTGATTGTTTGAGAAAATTTAAGGAATGCTATTTATTGAACAGTCTTTGTAGGACATTGGGTATTAATGTCGAATTTTTGTGACCAAATGTAGTATGTTTTATTATTAATGATTATTCTTTTCCGTAACTATCTTATCTTATCCTATCCATTTTTGGTTTTGTTTAATGTTTCAGGATATTAAGACTAGATAGTTAATCTATTGTGGATTATACGATTCTATATAAGCTAATTGTTAGTGCTTCAAGTGTGACTATGTCATCTTGAATGCTCGTTTTTTGGAATAAAGATGAGTTTGTGGTAAAATTTTATTAAAGGATGAAAATCTACTTGACATGTAAGTATGCGTCCCTATTTTCTTAGTCAAGATGGTAAATAAATTCATCATCATTATGAGATGGACCTTAAAACAAATGCATTTTCAGTTTACCCTTAGCGTAGTGAATTCAATGACCGTTTAACCTATCACAAGTTTGAGGGTTTTTTATTGTCAAATTTCTCCTGGCTATGTTTTATATAACTGTCCATCCGAACAAGATGGTTCATTTTTCTTCTCTATGCATGCATTCTTACATGGAATCCTTGTATGTGTTATCTTAGCTTACCCTGGTACTTATCTTTCATTATTTTAATGTGTTAATTTTATTTGTAGCTTTCCAATGTGGGATTTATAATGAAGTTATTGATCCCAATTTTAAAATAACAAGGATGTAGTTTCCAAAAGGAGGACAGATGTAACATCCTAGTTAATTATAGAATAAGACATTTTAATATCTATTATTATTTATGAATAGGATTTTAATTTTATAATAATGGGACACTTTTCCAAATAGCGTTCTCGACACGCAACAACAAATATCTCATAAATCCTATGTTGCACACAACGTTGTGTTATACTAAAAAATAATAAATTATTATTATTATTATTTTAAATGGTAATTAAGATATAACTATTGTATTTGAGTTATTTAAAAAAACTAACTAAAATATAATTACACAATTTTTTTAAATATTTTTATATTTATCGAATAATTTTTAGAAGAATTAAATGAGAATGGATACGATTTTAAGCATAAGATACTTGAATATTTTTAAGATGATGTTTTACTGCCTTTTGATGGGGAACCCTTTCCAAATATAATTTTTTTCCCAGTTTTTTATGTTTTATTTTACAAAATAGTCTTCTTTTATAGAAAAGGTACATAAAAAGTTACTTTGGTATAATGTTGTTATTTTTATGAAAAAAATCATTTTTAATGAATTATGAGAAATATTTCATTTTAATTCTAAATGTCCTTTTCGGATCATTTATTAATATAGTCATATTATCATTTTAATGGGTTTTAAAGTGTAATTATTATCTCATTTAATCTAATATTGGTCATTGGAAGTAATTTCACATTTTTTTGCACATAAACAAACATCAATCATTAGATAATTTTTACTTCTTAAAAACCCACTTTGAGGTTTTGACAATGGGAATTAATTTTAAATTAATTACAAAAACATCTAAGCATTGAATTTGGAAATATGGATTTCATATTTGGAATCATAAGGTAAAATTGTGATAATAGGTACCCTTTATTTTTGGATGTTATGAACAGTAAATTTAGTAAATATTTTTTTACCATAGTTAAAGGGTAAATTAGGTAAATAAAGGTAAATATAATATTATTGTAATATAAAACTACACTAACATGTATCCAAATCCTATAGGATGAGTAATGGGAGATTTAGAAAATCATAAGGCAAAACTTTTTTCACTTGGGAACTACTTGGTTGTGATAATGACTTGTTATAAAAACTAACTTAAAGTAAATAGAAATATAACATAACCAGACATATTTTTACTAAAACAATTTGAAAGTGGGTAATATAATTGATCAATTTAAATATAAATATTCATTATAAATCCAAATATATTTCATACAACTTTTTAATTTATTTATAATTTTTATAAAATAACAAAACTTATTTATTTATAACACAATGATAATGTATTGATTACCTTATTAATGAATGATTCAAATAAATGATATTAAAAATGTTAAAATAAATGTAATTTGAATATTTTGATGACATTAACGAATTTTATGGATAATTTTGACATTTTAATTTTGATTAATGATGTTTTTTTGAATTAATAAATATTTTTTTACTTTAACCAAAATCATTTACTAAATAGTGTCAAAATTTCAAAAAAGGTGTTTTTAAAACAATTACTATTTTATAAATGAAATAATAGTCATAAAAATATAACAATAAGAAAAAATATATATATAATGTCACAAATGTCATTAATTATCCACTTTACGTTTTCTTGTAATTTTATAGTAACTGTGTTTACCATATAGTGTCGAAATACATGGAGACATGGTAAGGGTTAATTTATTTAACTAAGGGTTAAATCCAGATGATGAGGTTAAATTTGTCAACAAAAAATTTATATAACCTATTTTTTACAAGATTTAATCCCATAAACATATTATCCTTTAAATATATCACTTTATAACTATTATAATTAGAAAAATATTTTATAATAAAATAGTATATTAAGCCTTTCTTAATGTGACCCTCTTCCCACTTATAAAATTCCTCGACTTATACCCACTTCCTCCAACCTCAAAAGACTCTTCGTTCTACTAATTTATACTCAAATAATCTCCCAAATTCCCTAAATTACTCATAGAAGCATTAACATGGTTATATTGATACCCAAGGAAGTCTTTTGGCTAAAATCATTAAGAATTACACAATTAATAGGTAGTATCTTATCTCGTACTCCTTTCATTTATTTTCTATCTCAAACCAACTAACCTCTCTTTATCCCATTATTTTATTAAATAATAAGTGTCTTAAATATACTATGATGTTTTCATTTTATGGTTTTTACCTACAATTATACACACATCAATCTAATTGATATATAACATATTGTTTCTGTGTGTGGTGGACTATTGTCTTGTGAAATAATGATTGTTCAATTTTCTACAACCACCTCTCAATGTGGCTATTATGATGGAACTATATTTATTTATGATATATATTAAATTTATATTTTCTATTTTCTTTTATAATTTTTATTTAAAATATACTTTTATGTTTTCTATAATGTGTAAATATGATAATTTAATTTGAGAAACTGTGTACTACCGCCCCCTCAAAGTGACCTGACTCATTCATTACATACATGTTACGTATAAAGGATGGTGTTGATGAAATTATATATCATATTTACCACATATTTTTATGTAAATTATTACATAACTACATGTCATTATGTTTTAATTCATTTAATATGACAAAGAATTGAAATTTGTGTTCATGCGTACGTACGACCTACCATCTCCATGAATGATGCATATCATTTTTTAACTAAAAATCTTATGGAATATTATAAATATATAATTATATATATATATATGTGATATTTAAATCATTAATATCGTTTTGGAAATAATTTTCTTATAACCACATGATCAATTTTCAGCAAAACAATTTCATTTTTGACTTAAGTACCGAACATCGACAAAAAGTCTGATATGAACTCAGATAATTAACTATGTGTTATAACATTGTAATAAGTTATATAAAATGATATATAAACATGAAAATTTTTATCAAGATTGTTTAAATTAACCTATGTTTATTATTTAGGAAATTAAATAATGAAGGATATATGTTAGACTCAAGGTAAGTGTTGTCTTTCTTCAATTTCCATTCATTGGGTTAAATACCCATGTCATTGGATTTTTTTTCAAAGATTATGTATCCACGAATTGTGATTTTATTACACTGAATATCCACTTATGTTGAGAGTATTTATATTTTACACTATTAATTATTTCATTGATTTATCAAAATCTAATGATATGAATATTATAAGGGATTTTGTCTCAGTATTTTTTCATTGAGGGATATCAAGATGTTATACACCTTTATCATCGTATATGGTGTATATAAAAATCTTCTAACACATTATATCCTGAATTATTATAATATCAATATATTTAATTTTGTATTTAATGTTATTCCTTAATTATTTTTATTCAAGTGTTTCTCTAGTGGAAAGGCAATAATTAAATAAAAAAATTAATTTTTTAATGATTTATTATCCTTAAACATTCTATTTCAGGTTCTCAAAATAATGTTTACGAATTTATTTATGTGTATATTAATTTTTGAAAATGTTAATTTATTTCATAAAATTTAATGTGGTATGAGAAAATTTGATTTAAAATTCTCTTTATTAAATTTTTTTAAATGGTTTTGGAAATGGTATAAATATTTTATTATATTGAAATGATTTATAATGGTTGGATTTGAAATTTTATGAGTGAAATTTTAATAATTGAAATATTTTATATGTTATGATTATATAACGATACATGAAAATATTATGGATGGTTAAATGATAAACCAAAATGGGTGCTTATGTGATAAACCAAAGATGGGTGGTTTTACGATAAACCAAGGACGAGAGGTTACATTATAACCTCTAATGAATTGGGTATAGATGTCAACCGTATGGATACTCCATCTAGTGATATGTGTGGAAGTCCATCATATGGTTATTCTATTTAAGTATATTTATGTCCTAAGTTACCTTTATATGTTATATGTTTCTTTCTATAGTTCTGTGGTAATATTTGGGTTACAAAAGGGTAAAAAATTAGCTTATATTCATTAAAGAGTATTGACTACTTCTTAAATGTGAAAATTGTTTTTAAATGACAAAGTAATCATGGTTTACAGGTTTTCATATGGATAATAGTTTTATTATTTATTTATCCCTTATAGAGATTTTTTTTCTCATCCCATTTTTTAAAATGTCTTTCACATCAATTAATATAGAATAGAGTCAAGGTTGTGATCAAGGAAATGTCATGTTTTTTTTCATATAGAACGAACCAAGTTTATTTTTAAAGAAGCTTAATTTTTTGAAAATATGGATATTGAGTTGAAGTGTCTACTTTTAATATTTATGATTTTATGTATTAGTTATGACCTAATTCATTAATTCTTTAAACCTAATAATATCCACAATGTGAAATAATTTTATGTTATTGACTTATCTCAAGATTATGTAATGTTTATGGTTTGGGAATTACAATAATAGTCCTTAATAATTCATGATAGAAAAATTATATGATATTTCATGTGGGTGGAAAACTGACCCAAACATGATCATTTTTTAATTATTTAACCAACATTGAATTTTTTATAGGTAATTATTATATGGGATTTATATAATCAATTAAATTTCATATAGATCACATAAATATTCATTTAATTAATTCTTATAACCCTATATTATGGGTGCAGATGTCAAATAAAATTCATCAATCTTGGAGTTGTTAGTCCACACATATACAAGATTATTTTTTCTAAAACTGAATGAAAGGGGTATGAAAAATGTATTTGAGAAACAATATTTTAAGAATAAATATTTTGAATAATTCAACATATTAATTAATTGCTGTAGATTTATTTTTCCCTATGTTTGAAATGGATTGAATAATGGATACACCATTAATATAGAAATATTTTAGTATATTGATCATACTATTTTCAATGTATTAGGATTTAAATAAACTTATTAAAGTAGAATTCTTATAATAAAAGAATAAGGAGTAAAACATACCCACCTTAAGGACATGATATTTATATTGGAAATATCCTCAGAAATGAAATCCATGGAATAAATAAATTATAAAAAATGAGTAAAAATGTGTTAGTGGATTCTTAGATGAGTAAAATGGGAGATTTTGAGGATGAAATTTGATGGATGATGTTAAAAATGAAGTGGTAAACGTGATCCTCTATTGTAATTGAGGAGAATAGTCTTTTTTTAATTACAAATTACATATAAAAATTGATATGTCATAATTTTTAGTTCAAATGATATAAAAGTAAAAAATAATTGATTCTGGATTGTGATTTGGCCAATTGTGCCTCAACCGTTAGTATTCCTTCATTTTTTATACATTTTAACAACCATTTACTATAATATTCTCAGACATTACGATTTTGGATATTACCTGGTCAATTAGTTTTTAAGTAATATTTATTTAAATAAATTATTATATAACCCTTATATGGAATTTTATTTTTCTGAAATTAAATTTTTTCACAATAACTAAAATCAAATTTATATATAATAAAATATTATCTTTTAAAATAAATCATTTAATATATAGAAAATATTTTTTATACAAAATTTTGTTCTCTCTATAATGTGTTCTTAATATTATAAAAAATTGAATGGAAATCAATTTTTTGATAATATAGGAATATATATATATATATATAATCTATATTAATGTTATAATTTTGAATAAAATAATTTTTTAGGACAAATTAAAATTAAAAAAAGTTAATTAAACAATTATATGAAAAGAATAGTTTTACTATTATCACTGAAATAAAAATTAACACTACTAATCATATATCTAAAAATAAAAATGAAATTTACCTTAATAACACTAATATTAGAAATATAATTTAAAACTAAAATCCAATTTTTATTTTTATTTTCTAAATGCGATGAAAAAATCTATTATTATAAAAAAGTAAAATGAGTTAACAAAATAAAATATTAGTGCTGTTTGAGAAACATAAAAATAGGTTTTATAAATTCAACACAGTGTTTTTAATTGAATTTGTTTATTTTTTTTATATATTTATTTACATAAAATGTGTTTATATAACTCAAATTCATTATTTTAATATGATAATTCTATAAAAATGATTGTATTACGAAAATAAATTATTTTACTTTCCCCTAATAAATAAATTCTTGTGACCCATATTTTCCATACCAAAATATTAAATCTTATTATAAGAATGTTAATTTAAAAATATTATAAACCATACATGAATAATATAGGTTTATTTTCCTCAATAACAATAATATATAAATATATTTTCTATAAGATATGTACATCATCTCACATATAATTCTCAACAGCAAGATCCCAATCATACATATCACGCATAAAATCAATCTTCATATCCTATGGAAAGGAAACATATGATAGGTGATATTAGATTCATAGGAAGGGTAAATAATTGAGTTATCATTGATAACACAAATATAACATCAGCATAAGGGTATGATAACAAGATATTAATTTATAAAAAAACCATACGAATGATATCAAAGATCATTAACATGATACATGAAAAAATGCATGGTGAAGGCAGGAATCATAATATAATCGAAGAACAAGATCCATGATTATATAAAAATGGAATAAGTTATAATGTTTTGTATAAACACACACATATATATATATAATAATAAATTCCTTACTATTCAAATAATAGTTCCAATATTATCATAGGATAATGGGTACAATCACTAGACCATTGTATCTATAATCAGCGTTCACTCCCAAGACCATAATAATTGAAAAAGTTTCTTATTAAATGGGGTTAAATAAAAATTTTATCCCTTAATATATCATGAGATATAAATATCATCCAAATCCATTAGAGGGATGTATAATTCATGTCCCTCCCATTACATAACTAATGTTATACATAAGTGTTTCATAAAATCATTTCATCAAATCATATCTCAAGAAAATGAAATTAGTATAAAAATCATTTCATCAAATTATCATAGAATAACCAATGGAAAATAAATAGTTTTCATAAAAATATTGTCCCCATTATAATAAATCATATTGGGAATGGATTAGGATGGAATCATTGAATCATATCCCTAGTAAAGCACGCGTAACATAAAAAAATGTGTTTATAAGATAACATGAACATTTCTTGAAGAAAAACCAACAACACTTTGAAATATTAAATTTAAAATCCAAAAATTTCCAAAATTTGAAAGGAAAAGATAACTTGGAAATTTAAATTTTACATGGAGATGAAATTTTAAATATTTAAGTTATTATGATAGTTTGCAGTTCCATTATTGTTGTGTATATTAACTTAATTTTTCCATTCATATTTTCGATAAAAATTCTATATGGGCCTTATTCGTAAAAAATAATATTCCATGTAATTTATAAATTTTTTTAAAAAAAATGGGTTAAAATTATTCTAAACAATAATTTTATAATATAAATACATTTTACAAATCATTTGTATAAAATATGGACCTTTATAGAAAATATTCATGACCTAATATTAAGACAGAGTCGATTTTGGATAAAAATATTCTTTCTATATAATCAATATATAAAGAAATTATATTTCAAATTTTAATATGAATAAATAACAATAATAAAATAATATTAATTATATTCTTGAGAGTTATATAATGTAATTTCATCAACATAAACCTAATCATAAATATTCTTGATAAATAATGAGACTGTTTTATAAAACCCTTACCTCATGTTTGGCAAACATCAAATGAATATTAATATTTTGAATAATAAATTTAAATTAGATATAGAACTATAATAGAGACATATAAATAATTATAATATCATATGTGATACATATATAATATTTTAACAACAATTTATCCACAATTACTTATTAAAATTTCCAATTTCAAGTGTTAACTATTTTATTTTTTCATGAGGATTTCAGTTTAAAAGTTATGATCCATGTACTTTTATCAGGGTATGATAATATATGGATTTTTAATAATGAAATATATATCATATATATTCATTATATATATTTATAGAGGGGTATTACACCAAAAAATTTCGATATATAAAAATTACTTACAACATTCATGGAGATTGTTGACCGTACGTATGGAAGAACATTGTTTTATGTTTTTGGATAATTCTGCAGTAAATAATAACTAGTATTCCATATTTATCATATATATTCAATAAATTAATTCTAAATACCAAAAATACAAAGAGGGTGTTAAAAATGAATCGTATCCCTTTTTGGAGGTGGTAGTCCAAACATAAACACGAGTATGATTGTCATTTTCCAACGGATGGGAAGAAAGTGGGTAATGGTTATTCCATTATAATAATAAAAATTAATCATATATATGAGAGTGAATAAAATATTTTTGAATTTATTTTTTGAATTTATTTGAGTAATAATAAGAAATAAAATTGAATATGTGTTATTAAAAGTTATACATCTTCTCTGAGAATCATCTTTCGTCATACACCTTAAGACATAATGGAATAATATTAAAGATAAACTAGAAACTCTAGTTTTTGGAGAAATAATCTAGAAAGGAATTATGGTATATCCTTTATTTGTTAGACAGATCAAATATTCTCTATAATAAGGGAGAATAGGTTCCCTTTAATATGTTATGCGACACACTCTTTGAATTATTTAAAGAAGTAAATTAATATAAATAAATTTTTAGATAAAAATGACTACAGATTTGTATGTTTAAAATATATATTTAAATGAGTCTATATAATCTCATACTGTAAAATTTTAACTATTTTTTTCAATTTTTTACCCTTAACGTTTTGTATTGACCCCTATTAACCCTTTTGACACTTACCATGATAACAATGTTTTTTACTCTTTGATGGAAATAAATGTTACCACAAAAGGAAAAGTGAATCATTAATATACCATGGTATATAGTTTCATAAATATCCCATTTAATTATCCATATAGAGTATTTTTATGAATTATAAATAAATAAATAAATTATTTTAATTTCAAAATATCCTTAATTCGATATTTTGAACTATTCATTTACAGTGACATTGAAAACATCATGACATCAAAGGAAATGAAATATAAAAAAGTTAAACATATATTATATGTCATGTTTATCTAAAAAATATATACATCACAATAATTCACCAATAGTATACAATTTTTATTATAATATATTCTTTTTCTATTAATTTATTATATATTTCTTCGGCATTTTATAATAATTTAAGGTAATTTTAACATAATTAAAAATTACAAATAAATTACCATGAGAAAAAAATTATTTTAGCATTCAAATTAATATTTCATACTAAACTTATCAATATATTACCCTTAAGAAAAAATATAGAGATATTAAAGTCAAGAAAGTGGCATTTTATATTTATTAATTCATTAAAAAAGAATAAATATTATAATCCATGAAAAATAATACCAAATTAAAATATATTCATGACATGGATATAAATGAATGAAATTTAGTCAAACAAAAGGACAATGAAAAGTGTCCAAAATATTTTAAAGACGTATAGAAAAATTCAATATACTTTTTAATTTTTTACCCATACCAATGTGACTATTATTTTCTAAGGATTATACTAAAACAGAACAAAATAAAAGGGAACTATTTAAAAAAAATTTACATTTAAATTAAAAATATGGAATCAATTTTTCACGATTAAATAAGTGTTAGAAATCTGTTTGGAAAATGAATGAAAAATGTAATGAAAACTATTTGTTTTGAAAATAACATATTGAGCTTAAAACATGATTTATTCGTATCCCATGTAATGAAAAAACATTAGATAAATGTTAAAAAATTATATAGAATATAGAATATAAAAATTACATTAAAATAATTCATCATTTATGATAATTTGAATTTTTTAAGAAAAAAAGTTCACACATAATAATAGTTTTTCATAATTAAATAAAATTTTGATTCAAATGATATTTGAATTTCCTTTTCCAATCAATTGAAAATAAACTTATTAACATTATACATGTGTAAACCATACATTATTATAAATAATTTTTTCATTT
Source organism: Viscum album (assembly GCA_963277665.1). Taxonomy (NCBI): domain Eukaryota; kingdom Viridiplantae; phylum Streptophyta; class Magnoliopsida; order Santalales; family Viscaceae; genus Viscum; species Viscum album. The sequence goes on along the minus strand of OY728141.1, from coordinate 1,423,327,796 downwards.
CATACCCACTAATATAATAACTAGCAAATAACTTCTACATCAAATAAAAATATCTTAATAGTATATCATACTTCATTTATTCTCGAGGTTGTGTATACATAATTATATCAATGAAGTAAGACATATTTATAGGTAATTGTATAATAAAATCTCAGTATGTGGACTATAAAACACTAATATGAATATTACTTTAAATATTTAATAACTCTAATATAAAAAATGAGTTTATTTCTTTTTTATCACGTCCTTGTCTTCCCAATTAGCGTATTCGAATTTCTACTTCATCCATTGAGAATTAACTGTGTGATTATTCTTTTCCCATATCATTTTATCCTTATTATTCAATATTTATTATAATTTTTTATCATAATAAATTTTATATTCCCATGGTACATACTCATATGCTGTAAAATGAGGTGCATTTTTTTGTACATCCACAAATACTGTATAGGTAACCCAGTTTAAAAATGATGGAGGTTTAGTTTAATTTTCAAGTGATATTCTACCAGACCAAATCTATAATGATTCATAAAGGGTCCAATATTTCAAGGGATTAAATTTTAATTTCATTCAAATATGACATTCCTTTTTCATGGATTAATTCTACAAAATACCTATTAATCAATTCAAAGTCTATATTTCTATAATGATTGTTAACATACAATTTTGAACAAATCTAAGAAGCATTGATATGATACTAAATGGGTTTATATTTCCCTTTATTTTACATATTTATCCTAGTTCCCAATATCATCCTTTTCTTGAGCTTTATCCCATCAAATCAGAGTTATAAACATAATTCCATAGAGGGATTCATAAAGTAGATTCTAAATTCATTAGTAATAGATATTATATTATTAAAAAAACAAGGGGAAAGTGTTTCCCAAAAAAATTTGGAAATTCATAGAAAAATATATCATAATATCATCTAATAGTTGAATGTTTATCTTAGGTTATCCATATATCATATGATTGTATGTAGTACTAAAACTCAACTCTGTATCAAGAGCCTACTAATGTCTTATCCATAACATTGAGGTAAACATTAAATCCCTGTTAGATAAAATATTATATTATACACTAAGAAACCTTAAATCATATTTAATTTATATTGTAGAAATATGATCCTAATTTAAATATTCTCTAATGAAAAATATGTTTGATTTATTCGTAATGTGATATATTAAAACCCAAATTACGTTTTGGACATTGGATGTTCTGGGGAGTCTAATAAAAACAACAATGGTGATATTTTCCTATTTCTATTATGGTATGGGTAATGGTTATAAAATACTATTATAATTTATCATACCTATCTAAAATTTAAAACATACTAAGAACCGAGATAGATAATCTTCAACATAACTCTTCATGACCCCCCATAAATACTGTTTTGGATATATATATAAATCTTTGTACTTCCATGCTGAATAAATAATTGTTAACTATGAACCTCATCCAACTGTACATTCATTACATCTTCTATGGATGGAACTCATACATCGTTCTTGAACCATACCGTTCCATCATAATCAATATTCAACTCAAGAAAATTTCTAATTGTCTAATGTAGTTCCACAACATTCATCTCCACCTCTATAATCCTCACCTTGATTGATGGATGATGTAGTCATTTGAAAAAAAAATATTCCTCCATTCCATAAGGACATCATGATCCATCCTTTACAAATCATGAAATATTAGATTATTTTATGGTCCTAATCATTGATAGGATAAAAGGATCCTTTCAACTCAGAACATCTACCACCTTCTTTTCATTCCCATATTTGTCATATATTGAGAAATGATATTCATTATTTCAACTCCAACTGTATTTTATGGAAACTATTATTCTATTTTTGTATAAATATGTAGATTAAACGTTTATTCATAGTATACATATCACACCATTCATAGTAAAGAAAATTTCTCTGTATAATTATTGAGAAAATTAAGATAGCTTACAATAAACCATGAATTGGTTAATTTTTCTCATGGATCTTTAGTTTTCACGAGGCATAAGGCATAACCATAAAATAATGCATTAGGATGAATCATAAACCATTATTTTATGTTTCACTATAGATCAAAAAATCATCTTTATTATAGGGTAGTGTCAGAACAGTTGTGCGGAAACAATTTATTCATTATATTGAAATTTTGTTTACATTCATTTATCCAATAAAAATTGGCTCCCTTTAAGGAAAACATGGTGATTATGTTATATAGTCATGGGAAATTATCCAAAATAAATCTATAATATCCATAAAAAATTAAATCATAGAGCTCATTCCCTGCGGTTAGTTTAGGACATCATTTAATAACATCCTTCATTAATGGATCCATTGATATACCCCCAGTAGATGTTATATAACCCAAAACTGATTAATTATTAGACAAAATTAAATTAATTGAACTTTTAAATATATATTATCTTTAAATAGGGTATTTACTACAATCCTCAAGGAAAATTCATGATCTTACTTTGTCATTTAAAGTATAGTAATATCATCTATAAAGCCTACCACAGACTAATCGTTATAATATCTAATGACTCTATTCATATAATTCGTAATGATAATAGGGGAATTAAGAACACAAAATTGAATAACAATAAAATTACACTATATATAGATCATACCAAATGTTTCTGTGTTTATATAATCCATCATTAAAATAAAACACCTATATGAAAAGTTGATCATTGTGTTTCGTTTCATATATAACATGCAACACAGTGTTTAAATTTCCTATGAAGTATATCATTTAAATATGGTCCTTTTAAACTAGAAATCAAATTGGTGAGTATGAATAGTAATAATAAATGATTAAATATATATAATGTGTTCCTAATTAATACAATGTTGTTTAAAAATTCTCATAAAATAAGCATTCATATTTTTATTAATTTCATTTTATTCTTCAAAAAAGCATTTTATTCATAAACGTTTTCATTTTGAGAATTATATTTGAGATCTATAATTAATTTATACTTCATTTAAATTTTTTATTTTATAAAAATAATGTCTATTTTTAAATCATCATATAAAAATTATCATTGCGTGAATATTTTGGATTTTTGGAAAATGGTGATTTTTCTATGAATAGTAAAAAATTCATGTTTTTATAAATATATTATTTCATTTCAATGAAATAAGTAATTTAAATTAAAAATTAATCATTGAGTTTAATTTCAAATAAAGTTGGTTATTATTGGTTATATAAGAAATAATTAACCACATTTGAATTATATTTATACTTATTTTTAATAAGTATTATACTCTTAAAATTCTGTTTTCTTAAAACAATTAGTAAATATATATTATTAATCCATTTTAAAAAATTATAATAAAAGAAAGTAAAAAAATATTTAAATGAATTTTATAGATTATATATATATAACCATATAAAGTATAATATGTGTAAATATGATCATACTTCATTTAGTGAATGTATGATCATCTTATTCTTGTGATATGCATTTCATGTAGAATATTGTTTCAACAAGATTTGTTAGTATATTTTTAAATTAATTCCTTAAATTATATGAATTAAATTTAATAAAATGGATAAAAAAGTTTATAATAACTAATTTTATATATTAAAAAAATTAAAGTTCAGTCATAATGATTATTAATGATAACAAAATTTATTTTCCATGATTATTGTTAAAACTATGTTTTGTGATTTACAAGAACGTGTGTAAAAATAATATTTCCACATACAAGTAAATTTATTTGAAAAATGGGATTCCATATTAAGAATCAGTGGGTCTAAATTAAATATTAATGATAATTTTATTAATCACTTAAGAGATAAAGTTTCTAGGATAAAAAAACAAATTACTATGGTAAATAATAGAAAAAGAAATACAACTTAATGGAAATGTAAAAACATGTTCAAAATATGTATTGTAATTATTATTATTTTTTATATGAAACACATATTTTTATTCTCTCTAATAAAGTATTTATAACTTTTTAAGGCACAAGCTTTTAGAGTGACTTCACATTATTGTATAGTTTCGTATAATTTCCAAAAGATCACTCCACCTCAATTATAAATGGAGTCTCCCTCATCATATTTATTAACACATATCAATCCATTTATCATGAAAAAACCAATGAAAAAATATATCCATTATGTGCTTAAACATATTCTTGAGATGATGATATTCCCAATAGTCAAACCATATACTCCATAATAAGGGATTCAAATGAGATTCTATTATGGGATGCTAATTCTATTCACTAAGTTCCTTCATTTTAATTATTCTTTTTGAAAATTATATTCTGTATTAAAAATTACAATATAATAACACTATTATATCACATATATTTTTTTTTGATGGAATAATATTTATCTATCTCCTTATTTATTAAATTGGGAAAAACCATCGATCATATGTTTTGTGGACTACCAGCTCATGAACTGATATACTATTTTTCCATAACCAAATCAAATTTGAATTCATATTTATGGAATTACTTAATATATAAAATAAATATAAAATTATATTCATTATAGAAAATTAATATATCATCCATTTTACCCTTTCACCCATTAAGGGAATGATATAATCTATTGTGTGTAAATAAAACATATCATATCCACCAAGATAGGTAATTAACTTCACATGTAAAACAACCATGAACTATCATAAAAATGTATCATAGATTTAAATATAATATTTATAAAATTAATATATTTTTGTATATTATGGATATATAGCCTATTTTTAAGAAATGGAACTTCCATGATAAAACATGCATAAGAAAATGAAGCAGTTCACACATGAAATAATGGTAGATATGAAAGAATATAATCAAAAATATTGTAATATGTTTTAGGATGATATTAAATGGTGTTATAAATATGAATACTTTTATTGTATAAAATAATAACATTCATTACAACATTATACATGAGGTCAAATGTTGTTTAACTAAAGGGAAGCATGCTATATGGGATTTCAACTCAATTTTACTTTTTTGAGGCATTTTTCATTGGAATTCACCTAATTTTTTTATATGGCTTATATAAATACAATTTTACATTTAATATCATAAACATTTCATAATTCATATAATTTTATTTTTAAATTTGAATTAATTTTTCCCAGGTAATTTGACATGAATGTTACTAAATGGTAATGAATTTCATAACATAATTTCATTTAATAGGGCTGTATTAATTCTTAGTTGTTTAAGATATTATATGATTATGTATGTGATGAAAATTGAATATTTATGTGTTATTGAAACGTTTTTATGAGTTATTTCATTTTACGCACACAATATCTTCTTTTATTTACTACGACATCAACTTTATGGAATTTTTAAGAGCATTAATCTCAATTTAAACTCCAATGAGATATATTTTGTAATATAAGCCTCCACATTTTTGTGAGGGATATATGTATAAGCATTGGTATTTTATATCCTGAATATCTTTGTATTCATGGATATTAATGATTTGCCCGATGTTATTCCACTAATGGTTTTAATGATTCCAAAGTTATATAAGTGGTAAAATTTAATTCTAGAATACCATTTTAATAGGTATTATATATGATTGAATTTTTATTAAAAAAATTATTTGATCACTATTTAATAAACATATCTAATTTTATTATCCTTTGGGTTTTTATAAAAATTTCAAGTAATAGTACCATTTTAGTCTCTTTTTTATATAAAATTTTATTTTAAATTTTTTTAATAATTTTTTTTATTAAAATCATTAATTGTAAAAAACATTCATCAAATTTTTATTAATAAAATGTTTTTAATATTATAATATGATTTTATACAGTCATTTTTTCCAAAATAAGGTTTTTTAAAAACATATTAAGTATAGTATTCCTATCTATATTTGTGAAGGGTTATTTATTAATTTTTATACAAAAACATAAAAAAATATTTACATTAACATACTCTTCATGAACAATGTTTTCCACCCTTATGAAAACTAATTAATTTAATTCTTTCTTTATATGTTTACAAAAATCATTAAAAATATGTTTTCCGATTATTTGGGGGATATATTATTTCTTAATGTGATTTTAATGTTAAAATGTGGTTTTCCTTAATAGTTTTTAATGACATTTTTATGTTATTTCTACTCGTCAATGAAAAACCCATTTATTTTACACTTACACCAATGACTCTAAGTTGCAATGTTTCCATACGTATTATTTTTTGGGATGTTTTATGATCAATATTTGATGGAATTTTTTGACATTCACATTATCAATTAATTTTATGTTTGTTATCATCCCATTGAAATAATTACTTTCTTTTGTACATTAGACGTCACATTTACCTTATATATTAATATTTATTACAATGGATATTCTTATTTCTTAAACGGTATATCATTTATAAATATGGTGGTTGACATTGAATGTAATTTGATTTAACAGCTAAATATATATTAATATATATTATTTACTACATATAGATATTTTTTTATAATGAATTTTGTTCATGAATAAATTCCATCATTCAATATTCGATTATTTTGATAGAGATGTAATGATAAGTGAGGCCCAAGATTATATTTTTCCACGATGAAAATACATTCTCATGAGGAGAATAAATAATCTAGTTTGAAATTGGTTTTATACAGCTATCAATTGATTAAACTATCATGTAGAATATACTTGATAAAATATATTGGATTATATATGAGATCATTCCGTCAAATATTAATAATTTCCATCATTGAGAAAAATATTAAAATTATACATGAGATTATTACATTGATATTATCCATGGATGCATTGGATGCTCAAGATATTGAATGAATGACACATGTGTTAAATTTTTTACCTTTGTATATAAATTATTCACTATTTAATCATGATTGTAACATTATGGTTTAAATAAAATGTGATTTCGTTTATTTAACATTCAATAATGATTATTCATATTTGACAATTGAATGATTCCACTATATATAAACCTATATAGTATTTAAAATCATAGTTATTTTGTTTATATCCTCCCGTTTTATGTAAATGTAATCTCTAAATACATTCAAGGTTGGAGAATAATTACATTCACTATTTTGTAAATTATGATTTGAAATATAATCCAAGACACATTTATGTAACAAGTTTTTGAATACTAATAAAAAAAATTATATTGTGATGGAATATCTAGTATATAGAATTAATCTAATTTAGTAACAATTTTATCTAGTTTATGAGAGTCATGGTCTATACATTAACCACAAAATGATTATATCTATAACAAATTTCAGTTTTATAAAAGGAATGGGATCTATGAATTTGATTAAACTAGTCATTATTATGGGATATATGATACTAATTCTTTAGAGAGATGATAGTTAGTTATTTATAATCACTAACTGGCCACCTTGAATAATCATTCACCTAAGAAAAATTGTGGAACCACATACTGAGACCATAGGTCCAATAAATCCATTGAAAAGATTATAATTTAGTTTCTTCTATAATTGATACAACACATTATGATATATTCTATATGAAGACATTGAAATTGGTGTAACACCTTGCAGAAGTTCTGTTGAAAGATTAATATTAATTTTTTGTGGAATACATGGAAAATAAATAGGAAATTAATAAAAAACAATTGTAAAGTATGAATATATTAGATGTTTACTTACTACCCATCCATCATAGATAAACAAAAATTTTGAAAATGAATAATGAAAAATGTAATGGATTTAATATCAATATGAAGTTCTTATTTATCAACTAATTTGTACAAAATTATAAGATGATCAAAATATAAAATGTGAATTCTCTTCACCATAAATTAATAATTTATTTATGTAAAAAATAAAATACATTCCTAATAGAACATCAAATTTAACTAGAAGTAGACTGATAAGATTTACATGAAGAACATTCCTAAACACATTAGTTGGAGAATAAGGATACACTTGATATTTTATCATCATATAATTGGATTCATTATTTTTAGTTCAATATATAATGGTCATGTTGGTAGTGTGATACCAATAGAAAGGTCTTGAGATATAAATTAGTGGGTATATCTTAAATGAAATAAGACATTAGAAATTTTATATGGATGGTAAGTGTAATTTTGACCAAATAATTATTCTAGACCACATAAATAATATTGATATCATGAGATTTCCCTTTTTCAACTTGATTAAGAGGTTGTCTGTATCAATCATCATTAGTAGACTTTAGATATAAACAATGGTTAATATAATTCCCATACTCCTTTCATTTGAAAAACTAGAGTGTGGGTGATACATTCAGTAGTGACTTTCATTTCAAAATTACCTAAATTATTATACACATCATATCATAATTTTATTTCTTTATGAACATATTTTACAAATATAAAAGATTTTTTAGTTCCTTTGAGGAAATATCACTGATGTTTCCTTCTAAACAAATATCATAAAACAATTCACAATATCTTCCCTCAATGGTTTGTAAAATATATTTTGAATTTCATATTTATTTTCTCAGACATTGATTAGTAACTACACTATTTGTTTCCACCATTATTTCACATTAAATGAATTTTTCCAAGAAAAAAATGTCCAATATGGATAATTACATTCACAGTCATGGTTTTACGCCACAAAAGAATTGGTAAACCAACTTTAATTTGGATTATAATTCCAAAAATAATAGCCTCAAAATCATGTAAAGATTTCAATATTTGTACTAATAAACTAATCATCTTTTTAATTTGTCTTATTTAATTTATTATCCATTTTATTATGTTTATTATGATGAATGTATATATTGATAAATAACTTCTTAAATGAATCCAACTCCATGAAGGAAATTTTTCCTTTTTTACTCATGTTATTGATAGGTGTACAACTATTATGTCCTTTACCTTATAAACGATAAGTAGATAAAATAACATCTTCATGTTATGAACATAGGAGAATGTAAAAATTATTTTCCAAGGTACATATCAAATTTTCAGAAACGAGTGGATCAGTGAATCTAATAATAGAAGGATGATACATTGTCATGGTGGACTAAATAGATAGTTATTCTGTTCTTTTATTATTTGTATGATCCTCATTATTATTTTATTGATAATTATTTCTAAGTATATAAATGATATTTTGTGTTCAAAATCCCATTATATTTGTGGCTTATGAGAAAAATAAATTCATTATATATCACATTTACCATTGAAACACCTCTTTCGAGTTCTAATCAATGACGGAAATAAAAATAATGATGTGGGAAATAATAATAATATTAGGAAACAACATAATAGTGAAAAACAATTTATAGGATTGATAAATATTGATCCCTTTTTTCAACCTTAAAAACCTTAAGTATATCCTATTAAATTAATGAACATTACCTATTCAAATAATTCCTAATTATTCAAAATCAAAATGTTACATAACCAAATCATATACCCCATGAATTTCAAACCAGATGTATAGTAACAGAAAACACACCTTTAACTAGTTTTTTTAAGATATACTTAAAAAATTCATTTTAGGTGTATTTCACCAAGATAAATCTATTAAAAAGACATTCCAACATGTAGTATCCTAGTAGGGAATTTTCTCATGAATTTTTCTTCCTTACCATAATATAAGACCTTATAATATACATTGTATTATCCCAAGGGTGGTCACTAAATTTTTTGGATCTATTTTTTAAAATATATGAAAACAATGTTTTTATACATAATATATCTTCACATAACATTCATAGATATATATAAAATATTATTAAAATAATAATAATTACATCACATTACGAGCCACACCCCAATAATAATGGTTTAGTGTCTTTAGAATTATGTAGAATTGAACAAAAAGATCATAAAATATTTACTTTTTCTCCAACTTAATTCTTTTTAACTGTCATCCTTATATTGAATATCATACATTAAATCATTTTGTGTATCTTGTGGAAGTGAAAACTAATAAAGTGTGAACATAGATAAAAAAAAATAAGGGTTAAAAATATTGATATTAAAGATAACATAATAATAACATTAGAATAAATGTATAAGAACATGAACATAGTATTTGAAACCCATTTCTAGCATATCGTAGACCATATACCTGAAATATATCATACTTATTGGTTTTTTAATGACATGTGTAAGAACCCTGTTTTAGCTGTGAAAGACTTTGAAATATTCTTGATGACATTCCAGAGCAGCGCCTTCAGACGGCGTGCGATTCCGAGCCCCGGAGTGGCCGGAATTAAATTTTCAGTGTGTTCACACTAGAAACGCCAAATAAATGGGATAAATCCTAAACAGAGTTCCGGATCAGAGATCCGAGTGTATGTATGGGTTCAGAATGGGATGTTTACCGCAGGAATGACATAAAACTTGTCGGCGCTGGATGTTTGGACCCCTCGCCCGCTTCTGGAACGTTAAACGGATTAAATAAATTAATTAATCTGTTTACTGGAGAAACACTAGTATCTTTTAAACGGTGGCTCAGATCAGGAAACTGAGAGCACCGTTGAGTTCAGAGCGTGCTGTTTACCCTAGGAGGGGTATATGTTTTGCGGGCGCGGGCCGTTTGTGAAAAATGGGTCCAGGGGCGTTTTTGTAATTTAGCAGCTTCAGATGTTAAATTTTATAACTTTTGAACGGGGTCTTGGATTAAAATTCTGAGGTCACTGTTGTGATCGGGAGGTGGTGTTTACCCTAGGGGAGGCTTAACCTCGACCCTGCTGAGGGTTCGTGTTCGGACCAACGGGCGGGTGGTTAAGCGTTTTCTATTTAAATGCATAACTCATCCCCATACACCCCTCTTCTACCCTGGCGCCAGCAGCTCCCCACAACGAAGGAGGAAGCTCCCCTCCATCACCTCCTCCTCTCCGGTAAGGCGCGGCTCCGGCGGATCTCCCATGAAGCTTCGGGCAATGGCCACGAGGTAGGATTTTTTGTTTGTGTTTTCATTCAACGCACCTAATTCAAACTCAAATAATTGTATTGGAACTCTGTCAGATTTTCGAACGAATTCCATGAACGCGTAGTATACAATTTTCTCTTTCTGATGCTTGTTTCGGATTTGAAATCGGAGATCGGAGGCATTTGTAATCGTCCGTAGAAGTTGGCGGGTTTTCGGTTTCCGGCGGAATAGAACGGCGGCATGGCGAGGGCGGACGGCGCGACAGCGGGGTGTCCGCGGGTGTCCAGTGGAAGCGCGGGGTGTGGCAGCGGGTGTCCAGCGGGGTGCTGGGGCATCGGCGAGGGCGTCCGGCGGAGCTCCCGGCGAGGCGGCGGTCGCCAGGGAGCGGCGACCGCGGGGTCGCGTCGCCCGACCCCCGTGCGGCGACCAAGACCCGCGCCGCGCGATTCATCACTCGGCAGCCACGACCGGCCCTCGTGGCCGGTCTGCGCGCGGCCCGGACCAGGCCGGGCGTACCGGCCGGTCCAAGCCGGTCCAGCCGCAGGGGCCTTGCCACCTCGGTGTTCAGACACCCGTATTTTCCGCTACGGGTGTCCGTTTTGAGTGACGTCTGCGGCCGAGGCTTCCTGGCGTCGAGGTGTTGTTTTTGAGATAGTTTTGGGAATTTTAATTCCCGAAACAAGGGGCCTCATAGGCATGACACGTCCTTAAGTGGAGGAGCGTTTTTTCTGGGATTCTTGTTTTGGACGGCGCAGACGCGTCCGGCGTCTATTTTGAGCACCGTCAGTGGCGTTTGGACCCTAGCATCGAGGCAGAGGTTTCCAGGGTGGTTTCAGGCATTGAGGCTGATGTTGAGGGGTGGGCTGCACGACCTGTCTTTTGTGCTTCGAGCAGCTGGTAGCGACTTGTTCCTCGGACATCCGTACGGGGCGTGCGAGCAGTCGATTTTGGGTGTTTTTCCGAGGGCAACGCTTTGGCGCAGTCTACCTGCTGTAATTCCTCACGATGGTGAGGGCCCCGCGAGGGCCATTTCGGGAGTTGACTGTGATTTCTAGCTTTATCACCGGGTGACCGTTTTGGACAAGTGAGTAGTCCATTTTGTGTACTTTTTCGAGAGGATTGCAACGATGTGATCCGTTCGTTGAGTTTCGGAACTAGGATGCGGGACCCACATGGCACCACTCGTGTGCGGTACGCCGGGTTGCACCTTTTTCTCTGGATATCTGTGGCACTCAAGTGAGTAGTTCTTTTGACGTGTTTTCCCGAGGGGATCACAATGGTGCGATGCGCCCGACTGTTTTCAGGGCCGAGGCTCGGGATCACGGGACGTCGTTCGGGCTTGAGGTGGTGTTGGTGACTTTTCCATCGGATATCCATTGGAGGAGAGTAAGTAGTCGATCTCACGTTTTTTTTCGCGAGGATTAAAACGGTGCAATTCGTTTCGTTTTGAGGAACCTCTTGCGCGATCTTGTTAAATGTGGGAGCATTGATGTTTCTCCAGTGGTGGTTCGCCCTACCTTGTTTGTAGCGGACCTTTGGCGTGTGATCGCGCACTCTTGGGAGAGTGATATAATTGGTCCATGAGATGTGGTTGGCTGTGCCTGGGCCTTTGAGGTGGAGTTGTTATGTCAGGCCTTCGCGTTGACGCTGGCTGCCGTGTGCACGATAGCCTTTGGGCTGGAATGAGGTATACTCTGGGAGTATACAGGAGTGCTTGGAGGTACGTGTGGTTGATTGTACCCGAGGAAGTTTGTGCACTCAGTTGGGGTTGACTTGGGGCCACACGTTGTGTGGGCCCCACGTGCATTCTGTGATTTTCTTTGCGTACTTGACCTCTCGCGACTTAGAGGGTCCCTCTGCGCTCGTTTGTTTGACCAGAAGGGTGGAGTGTTCCCCTGGCTTTTTGCTCGTTTTCTTGACCAGTAGGGTGGAGTTTTCCCTTGGCTTTGTGTTCGTTTGTTTGACTAGTAGGGTGGAGTTTCCCCTGGCCTGGTGCTCTTTTGTCTGACCAGTAGGGTTGAGCGGTATCCCCCTGGTCTTGTTCTCAATGGTTTGGCCGGTAGAGATGGTTTGGTTCCTTTGCTTCATCGGCTGTGAGGGGTTTCAGTACTATGCCCTTTCACCGGACTATGAAACTGTCTACGACTACGGGTGTTCATACATCGTGGGTGTTTTCCCCAGTTCCTAGGATGAGATGTCTCAGTCCGCTTCGACAGGGACTCAGCAGATTAGAGTGGGATCGCCTTGTGAGGCCTGAGGAGTTTCTCTCATTGTTCCGTGTTCCCTGGTAGAGCTTGTGGTTTCGATGTGACCAAAACTTTACGCGGTCACCGATCATCTACCCAGGAAGTTGTTCCAGCAGGGCTGAGGTTGTTCCAGTAGGGCTGAGGTTGTTCCAGCATGGCTGAGGTTGTTCTAGCAGGGCTTAGGTTGTTTCCAGCAGGGCTGAGGTTGTTCCATCTGGGCTGAGGTTGTTTCCAGCAGGGCTGAGGTTGTTCCAGCAGGGCTGAGGTTGTTCCAGCTGAGTTGAGGTTGTTTTGAGTGGGGCTCGCCAGTGGGTTACCATCCAGCAGGGATGGCCAATACAGTGGTGTTTACCGAGCAGTACCATCCAGGAGGGATGGCTAGAGGAGTTATGGGCTTACCTCTAGTGGGGCTGGGCAGTGGTCCCCGATGCCGGGCTTACCTCCCGCTGGGCTGGGCTGTGGTCCTCGATGCTGGGCTTACCTCCAGCTGGGCTGGGCAGTGGTCCCCGATGTCGGGCTTACCTCCAGCTGAGCTGGGTAGTGGTCCCTGATGCCGGGTTACCTCCAGCTGGGCTGGGCAGTGGTCTCGTCGCTGAGTTTACCCGGGTCGCCCTCCGGTGGATTACCCTATTACGGGACTGGGCAGTGAGGCACCCATTGACTTTCCAGGTATCCCCGTAGTGGGAACCCGTTGACTTCCAGGGATCCTCCGGCGAGGCTGGGCAGGGGGTCGCCTGTCGGCTTTGAGCAGATTTCTCGACTGCGGGGCAGTGACGAGTTGTGGTTGACGTTCCCCCAGAACTATAAAGTGTGAGGAGCGCTTTCGCCCACTGAAACACGTCCTTGTGACGTGACCTAAAACCGTGCGGGCGAGTCAGTGCCACCCAAAGTGGATAGTATCAAGGTGCGGTGATTGAGCCCCATGGTTGGCAGTTCGTGGCAGACGTGCGGGATGATAGGCATCGATGGTGTTACTTCTGGGACTGTTGGCTACTCTTTCTTGGGCTGAGCTACGTGACAAATATCAGCTTACGAGTTTTTTCAGGCATCTTGACAGAGAATACAAATGTATATATCTCATACGAGTACCCACTCCTTGGGTTTTTGCTACACTCCTTCTAGGAGAGGTGAAGACGCGCGGGGTATGCCACGTGCTTTTCATGTCTAGCTTCTCGTGGTTGGATGAGTCTACTCTCCTGCTATAGGTAGCAAAGACTTGACAGGAAGTTCATCTTCTCACCATTTCCAGCTCCTTGTGTCTGGATGATTCTACCTTCTTTCCCCTTGTTGGGTTGAGCTGGACTCTTTACTGTTACTCTACTGCACTTCTTGTTATACTCCTCTACTTTTTCTATTCGCTCTACTGCTCACCCTTCGGTACCCCTTTTGTTGATCCCTTGAGCCTTCAGTGTATCCTACTGAGTATTTTTATACTCACCCCTACTTGGGCATTGCCCGCACTTGGTGTGCCCTTGCAGACGAAGGACAGGTGGAGCGTGACTTCAGTGGAGCGTAGGAGCTTGGGATCTTGGACCGCATGCGGTGGTCGTGGCCGGGTTCCAGGTGGGTGACCCGTCAGCTGTTTCTTTTTGTTTACCTGTTGCTTGGTTGTGGCACTTTTTGGTTTGGTGCGTGTTTTTTCCTGTTCTTTTCAGTTTGTACTTTGTACTTGTAGAGGTCGATGCACTTTGTGGAATTTATATAGTAGTTGCCCTTTCTTTTTTACTCTGCTTTTCTTTTCTTCTACTCTGCACTTTTGCATTGAGTTTGTTGCGTGTGTGTGTACAGGTGCTTAGGCAAAGGCCTTCTCGAGTTATTATGCCTTCGGTGCTGGTCGCCAGCCCCTGGCCTGTGGAGGCGGGCTTGGGGTAGTTGCGGCTCGAGCCCGGGTAGGGTCGGATCGTGGCAAAGTGGTATCAAAGGTGGTTCGTTCCTTGGGGCATTGTGTGGACGTCCCTAAAAGAGGAATTGGTTGGGATATAGGGCAATAGTGTTAACATGTCTCGAGAGAGGCTCTTAGGCCAGGGAGTATAGTGATTGTGCGGCGGCCGATGTATCCATTCACCAGGACCTTGATAACCCGCTTGGTGACTCTGCATGCTGAGATACTTGTTGTAGGGAAAATTTGTTTGAGCATCACATAAGATTTAGTCTTTGACAGCCCTTCTTGTGTCATCTCCCCATTGATATTGTTATTGGTATATACACATATGCTCATCTAATCGCAGTACTCCTTGATAATTTTCAGGATGTCTCCGCGAGGACAGCCAACCAGGATACCAGCTTTGGTTCGTGACGACGACCCTGTGAGCTACGAGGCCACAGTCCAGGACCCATCATGAGAGTCCCTTTATCCGGGTGGGCTGGTAGCAACACCCCCACCTGTTGAGCAGCAGGCAGTTTCACCAGAGTAGGTTGAGCTTGAGCGCAGGTTGAGCGCGCTTCGTGAGTTCCAACGGCAGAGACCACTGAGGTTCAGTGGTGAGCCAGACCCTCAGGCAGAAGAGGTTTGGCTCGAGGAAGTGGATCGCCTCTTCATGCTTGCCAAACACCGACAGATCAGAGAGTTGCTTTGGCAACCACCCTTTTTCATGGAGCAGCTTGGCGTTGGTGGAGTCTGGTGACTCAGCTTCTTGGCGAGTTGTCACTTTCACGGGACGACTTTCAGTTGTTGTTTCATGAGGAGTTTTGCCCCTCCTGCTTGCGCTCCATTCGGATTTAGGAGCTCCTGCAGTTTTAGCAGGGAGGGATGATGGTGGCCGAGTACGCGACTAGTTTTTTAGACTGTGCACGCTTTTACCTGGACATGGCCCATGACGACAACCTCCGAGCGCGGAAGTTTGAGCAGGGTCTCCGCTGAGAGATTTGTGCTGTCATAGTGCCCTTGGGCATTCCCACATATGCTGGGGTGCTAGAGCAGGCACTGGTGACAGAGGGCTTCCCGTCATGTTTTGCGGTTGGTAGTGGCAGTGGGCGCGACGGAGCCGGGACCTCTGCCATAACTAGCAGGCGCCAGAGGACAGGATCTCGATGCAGGTGGCCTTCCCACTGCTGATTTCAGAGACGTGGTCGTATACCACTGTGGCAAAAAGGCGATGGGCCTCAGCCGAGGATTCCCTTCCGTGAGTGGATCTCGTGCCATGGTCGTACACCACAGTGGAGCCGGAGGGCACTAGTGCAGCCCAGATAGGGTTGGTGATATGATTGTGATGGGCGATGTCACTTGGCACGAGACTACCCGACCTGAGTTGCTGGGAGCTTCGGGCAGGCAGCAGGCGCACCACCACGGCAGAGGCAGCACCATGATCGGAGTAGTACCCAGGGAGGTGGTGATAGCAGAGGAGAGGGAGGATATCATAATGGGGGACGACTTTACGAGATCTCCCCATCACTACTAGGCGGTCCACGTCAGGCTCTGGGAGTTGACGGTTGGGACCGCGGGTAGCCGCGAGCTTTGGATGCCTACGATCCTGCAGAGCATGGGATGGTGAGAGGTACCCCTTACGACTCTTCTACTTCTTGCAGTAGAATTGTTAGGCTCTACGTGTGAAAGGATTTTCTCCCTGATCCTTTCTTGAGCTGTTACCAGGGTGACGCAGGGCGTCGGGGTGTAACCCTGTGTTGGTAAGGAAAAAGGCATGAGCCTTTTTCCTTTAGTCGATGGTGTTGGCTCCTTTGCTTCCGAGCGTGTAAGAGAGTCTTGGTTGAGAGACATCGACCGTGGAATCTTGTATGACCAGATATCCTTGGGTGTTTTACCATATGGGTATTTTGAAGGAGGGAATCATCGGGCCTTGTTTCAGGTGCGGGCGGTGATTCCAGTCGCGGCGTGCGATGTAGAGGTTTGACCGGGGAGGTGAGCTACCCCCGAGGGCCTTTGGGTCATTTGAGACCCTGCAAAGGGATGGCGAGGTACCCTACCGCCTTGCCCTAGCCCCTATGTCTGGAGTGGGTGCACGACGTCAGCAAGGGCTGACCTTGCATAAACAAATCGATCCTTTGTTCTGTGTGCGGTGACGCAAAGCTGTGCGTGGGTTCTTCTGGGTATGGGAAAGCCAGTTTTGGGCTTAGTACCCTGTGTTCTTCCCTAGTTTTTCTTTTCGAGGATGCAAATCTTGAAGGAGTGAATGATGTAAGAACCCGGTTTTTTCTTTTAAATACTTTAAAATATTCTTGATGATATTCCAGAGCAGCGCATTCAGACGGCGTGCGATTCCGAGCCCCGGAGTGGCCGGAATTAAATTTTTAGTGCGTTCACACTAGAAACGCCAAATAAATGGGATAACTCCTAAACAGAGTTCCGGATCAGAGATCCGAGTGTATGGATGGGTCCGGAATGGGGTGTTTACCCCAGGAACAACATAAAACTTCTCGGTGCGGGATGTTTGGACCCCTCGCCCGATTCTGGAACGTTAAACAGATAAAATAAATTAATTAATCCATTTAATGGAGAAACAGTAGTATCTTTTAAACGGTGGATCAGATCGAGAAACCGAGGGCACCATTGAGTTCAGAGCGTGTCGTTTACCCTAGGAGAGGTATAAGTTTCGCGGGCGCGGGCCATTTGTGAAAAATGGCTACAGGGGCGTTTTCAAAATTTAGCGTCTACAGACGTTAAATTTTATAACTTTTGAACGAGGTATCAGATTAAAATTCGGAGGCCACCGTTGTGCTCGGGAGGTGGTTTTTACCCTAGGGGTGGCTTAACCCCGACCCTTCTGAGGGTTCGGGGTCGGACCGACGGGCAGGTGGTTAAGCATTTTCTATTTAAACGCTTAACTCATCCCCATCCTCCCCTCTTCTCCCCTGGCAGCAGTAGCTCCCCACAGCGAAGGAGGATGCTCCTCTCCATCACCTCCTCCTCTCCGGTAAGGCGCGGCTCCAGAGGATCGCCCGGGAAGCCTCGGGCAACAACAACGAGGTAGGATTTCTCGTTTGCGTTTTCATTCACCGCACCTACTTCAAACTCAAATAATTGTATTTGAACTCTGTCGGATATTCGAACGAATCCCATGAACGCGTAGGATACAATTTTCTTTTTCTGATTCTTGTTTCGGATTTGAAATCAGAGATCGGAGGCGTTCGCAATCGTCCACCGAAGTTTGCGGGTTTTCGGTTTCCATCGGGATCAAGCAGTGGCGCGGCGAGGGCAGACGGCGTGATAGCGGGGTGACCGCGGGGTGTCTGCGGGTGTCCGGTGGAAGCGCGGGGCATGGCAGCGGGTGTCCAGCGGGGTGCTGGGGCATCGACGGGGGCGTCAGGCGGAGCGCCCGGCGAGGCGGCGGTCGCCAGGGAGCGGCGACCGCGGGGTTGCGTCGCGCGACCCCGGTGCGGCGACCAAGACCCGCGCCACAAGGGTCTTTACGCGGCAGCCGCGACCGGCCCTCGTGGCCGGTCTGCGTGCGGGCCGGCCCACGCCGGGCAGACCGACCGGTCCAGGCCGGTCCAGTCCCAGTGGCCCTGCCCCCTCAGTGTTCGGACACCCGTATTTTCCGTTACGGGTGGCCGTTTTGAGTGCCGTCTGCGGCAGAGCCTTCATGGGGTCGAGGTGATGTTTTTGAGATAGTTTCAGGAATTTTAATTCTCGAAACGAGGGGCCTCGGAGGTGTGACGCATCCTTAAGTGGACGAGCATTTTTTCCGGAATTCTTGTTTTGGACGGCGCGCACGCATCCGACGTCCGTTTTGAGCGCCGTCAGTGGAGTTGGGTCCCTAGCATCGAGGTGGAGGTTTTCAGGGTGGTTTCAGGCGTTGAGGCCGAAGTTGAGGCACGGGCCCCACGGCCCGTCTTTTGTGCTTCGAGTAGCTGGTAGCGACTTATTCCTCGGACGTCTGTTCGGGGCGTGTGAGCAGTCGATGTTGGGTGTTTTTCCGAGGGCAACGCGTTGGCGCAGTCTGCCCGCTGTTATTTCGCATGATGGTGTGGGCCCCGCGACTGCCGTTTCGGGAGTGGATGGTGATTTCCATCTTTATCACCAGGAAACCATTTGGAAAAATGAGTAGTCCATTTCATGTACTTTTTCGAGAGGATTGCAACGGTGCGATTCGTTCGTTGAGTTTCGGAACCGGGATGTGGGACCCACGTGGCACTGCTCGTGTGCGGTGCACCTGGATGCACCTTTTTCTCCGGATATCTCTAACACTCAAGTGAGTAGTGATTTTGACATGTTTTTCAGAGGGGATCACAATGGTGCGTTGCGCCCGATTGTTTTCGGGGCCAAGGCTCGGGATCACGGGACGCCGTTCGGGCGTGAGGTGGTGTTGGTGACTTTTCCATCGGATATCCACTGGAGGCAAGTAAGTAATCGATCTTGCGTGTTTTTCTGTGAGGATTACAATGGTACGATCCGTTTGGTTATGCAGAACATCTTTTGAAATCATGTTAAATGTGGGAGCATGGAAGTTGCTCCAGTGGTGGTTCGCCCTACCTTGTTTGTAGTGGACCTTTGGCGTGTGATCGCGCACTCTTGGGAGAGTGATATAATTGGTCCATGAGATGTGGTTGGGCGTGCCTGGGCCTTTGAGGTGGAGTTGTTACGTCACACCTTCGCGTTGACGCTGGGTGTCGTGTGCATGATAGACTTTGGGCTGGAATGAGGTATACTCCGGGAGTATACGGGAGCGCTTGGAGGTACATGTGGTTGATTGTACATGAGGATGTTTGTGCGCTCAGTTGGGGTTGAATTGGGGCCACACGTTGTGTGGGCCCCATGTGCGTGCCGTGATCTGCTTTGCGTACTTGACCTCTCGCGATGTAGAGGGTCCCTCTACACTCGTTTGTTTGACCAGCAGGGTGGAGTGTTCCCTCTGATTTATGCTCGTTTGTTTGACCAGGAGGGTGGTGTTTTCCCCTGGCTTTGTGCTCGTCTATTTGACTAGTAGGGTGGAGTTTCCCAGGTCCGGGTGCTCTTTTATCTGACCAGTAGGGTTGAGCGGTCTCCCCCTGGTCTTGTTCTCGATGGTTTGGCCGGTAGAGATGGTTTGGTTCCTCTGCTTCTTCAGCTATGAGGGGTTTCGATATTGTACCCTTTCACCGGACTGCGACACCGTCTGCGGCTACGGGTGTTCGTACAGCATGGGTGTTTTCCCTACTTCCTAGGATGAGATGTCTCCGTCCGGTTCGACAGTGTCTCAGCGGATTAGAGCGGGATCGCCTTGTGAGGCCTGAGGAGTTTCTCCCGTTGTTCCATGATCCTTGGTAGAGCTAGTGATTTCGGTGTGACCAACACTTTACGTGGGCACCGATCCTCTACCCAGGAGGATGTTCCAGCAGGGATGAGGTTGTTCCAGTAGGCCTGAGGTTTTTCCAGCAGGGCTGAGGTTGTTCCAGCAGGGCTGAGGTTGTTTCCAGGAGGGCTGAGGTTGTTCCATCAGAGCTGAGGTTGTTTCCAGCAGGGCTGAGGTTGATCAAGCAGGGCTGAGGTCGTTCCATCAGAGCTGAGGTTGTTTCGAGCGGGGCTCGCCAGTGGGTTACCATCCAGCAGAGATGGCCAGTACAGTGGTGTTTACCGAGCTGTACCATCGAGCAGGGATGGCCAGAGCAGTTCCGAGATTACCTCCATCGGGGCTGGGCAGTGGTCCCCGATGTCGGGCTTACTTCCAGCTGGGATGGGCAGTGGTCCCTGATGCTGGTCTTACCTCCAGCTGAGCTGGGTAGTGGTCCCTGATGCCAGGCTTTCTTCCAGCTGGGCTGGGCAGTGGTCCCCGATGTTAGGTTACCTTCAACTGGGCTGGGCAGTGGTCCCGTCACCGACATTAGCCGGGTCGCCCTCTAGTGGATTAACCTGTTACGAGACTGGGCAGTGAGGCACCCGTTGACTTTCTGGGTATCCCCGTAGTGGGAACCCGTTGACTTCCAGTGTTCCCCCAGCGGGGCTGGGCCGGGAGTCGCATGTCGACTTTGAGCATATTTCTCGACTGTGGGGCAGTGACGAGTTGTGGTTGGTGTTCCCCCAGAACTCTCAAGTGCGAGGAGCGCTTTCCCCCACCGAGACGAGTCCTTGTCACGCAACCTAAAACCGTGCGGGCGAGTCAGTGCCTCCCAAAGAGGATAGTGTCACGGTGTGGTGATTGAGCCCCTTGGCTTGCAGTTCGGGGTAGATGTGGGGGATGCTAGGCATAAATAGTTTTACTTCTGAGACTGTTGGATACTCTTTCCTGGGCTGAGATATGGGATGGAGATCCCCTTAGGAGTTTTTTCGGGCTTCTTGATAGAGCATACATTTGTATATACCTCGTACGAGTACCCACTCCTTGGGTTTTGGCTACTCTCCTTCCAGGAGAGGTGAAGACGTGCGGGGTATGCCACGTGCTTTCGGTGTCTAGCTTCTCGTGGTTGGATGAGTCTACTCTCCCGCTATAGGTAGCGAAGACTCGATTGGATGTTCATCTTCTCACCGTTTCCAGCTCCTTCTGTCTGGATGATTCTACCTTCTTTCCTCTTGTTGGGTTGAGCTGGACTCTTTACTATTACTCTACTGCACTTCTTTTTTCACTCCTCTACTTTTTCTATTCGCTCTACTTCTCACCCTTCGTTACCTCCTTTTTTGCTCCCTCGAGCCTTCAGGGTATCCTACTGAGTATTTTTATACTCACCCCTGCTTGGGATTTTCCCGCACTTGGTGTGCCCTTCCAGATGACGGATAGGTGGAACGTGACTTCAGTGGAGGGTAGGAGCTTGGGAGTTTGGACCCTGTGCGGTGGTCGTGGCCGGGTTCCAGTTGGGAGACCCTTCAACTGTTTCTTTTTGTTTACCTATTGCCGGGTTGTGGCACTTTTTGGTTGGGCGCGTTTTTTGCCCCTTTTCTTTTCAGTTTGTACTTTGTACTTGTAGAGGTTGATGCACTTTGTGGTATTTATATAGCAGTTGCCCTTACTTTTTTACTCTACTTTCCTTTTCTTCTACTCTACACTATTTCCTTGAGTTTGTTGCGTGTGTGTGTACAGTTGCTTCGGCAAAGGCCTCCCCGAGTTATTGTGCCTTCGGCGCTGGTTGCTAGCCCCTGGACTATGGAGGCGGGCTTAGGGTAGTTGCGGATCGATCCCGGGTAGGGTCGGGTCGTGACAACATGAATCTTAAAGGAATCAAATTACATGGTCTATGTAAGAGTAAAATTGGATTAAGACATAATTTTTTTATTTAATCAAAAAATTATAATGTCATTTACATAGTCAGGAAGGCTCACTTCAAATACTATCATAGTGGATTGGGTTCACTCCTAAAAACATCATATCCTTTTTAATGGTCTTCTCCCTTTACTATCATAGTTGATATAGTCTACTAATGAACCCAATTTACACTATATTATATTTATTATTCTCTCAATATTTATACATAAACAAAAATAAATTGGAGGTATATAAGAATTTTATCCCCAATTACATAAAAAAAATTCACATTCTGCGCAAAAAGGTTATTTAAAAATACCATACAATTTGGAAAGTAATAAAATTTCTCAAACATTTGATTATTGGATCATCAAATAACCTGGGTAAAATAAATGAGAATCTAAAAACTTATTTCATTATAATAATAAACCATGAAAATAAAAAATTATTATGGTATCATTGGATCACATCCACAATAATGGTTATATAACTTCAAATAATCATTCTTAAAGAAAACTCGATTTTTTTTCGAAAATTAACCATTTCAATTTAAAACAAATTACATAAAATATGATGATTTTACAAATATTATATAAAATATTTAAATAAAAAATAAAAAAAAAATTCTATTTGAGTCCTCAAAATACAGAGTGATCATGATGTTAGGAAATCCTATATATTTCATCTAAGTTAATAGAAATCAAATTTCATTCACTTTTTTAGTAAAATATAAAAAAGTTCATCATGAAAAAAATGAGAAGAAGATTCATTTTAATGAATTTTCTAGATAGTAATACATGAGTGAGAATGAATTTAAGAAATCAGTAGATAATACAAAAACAATTCATTAAATATTTTGATAAATCATTTACATGGAAAAAAATTATTCCCAATTGAATAGTAAATCATAGATAGTTTTCCATAAGAATAAAATTTATGTCTAGTGAATTTAATAAGAGTGTGAAATTTATTTGGAACAAGAATTATCCATAAATATAAATTTGATAAAAAAATTCATTATATTACAGTGATTTTGATCGTAAAATTTTATCATCAGAATCTTAATCATAAATAATACAGGTAAACAAAGATATTATATCATAACACAAATGACTTAGGTTGAAAATTCTTAAAAAATGGTTTTACATATTTTATAATAAATTTGAATATATTATAAATATATATGAGTGTCCATAAAATTATTATAATATCATATATGATCCTCATATAATATTTTATCACCTATTTATTTACAATTCCATATTAAAATTGTAACTTTGTTTATAACTTATTTCAATTTTCTATAAGGAGTATGGTTTAGTAGTTCTAGTCCTTATACATTGATAATTAATACATCATATATATGTTTTATAAATTATATAAATATGATATATATAGAATATGAATATATTAATCTATAAAATTTTGGGTTAGAAAAATGAATTACACTATCCAGGGTGATGGTGGGTCGTACACACACATGAATATTCTTATCAATTTTCGAGAAATAGAATGGAAAAATGGTAAATAATATCTCATATTTAAAAAATCATTAATATATATTATTTATAGTATATATTCATTATATATTTCCTTATTAAAATCATGTAAATCATGATTCAAAAATAAATCACAGCATTTTATGGAGGTGGTGGTCTATACATACATATAAGTGACATTATAGTTTTCCAACATATGAGACTAAAGTGGATAACGATTTTTATATTATAATAATTACATTAAATTATATGTAATATAAATAATTCACTATTTTATAATATACAACATTAATTTGGAGTATGTTGATGAAGCAATAAAATTAAAAATTCTATGTTAACAAATATAACTATTCATTTTGAATCCCCTTCTTACTTACACCTAAAGCATTGAAGGGATGATCTTTTCTAAAAAAAGATGTGTTGAATGAATATAGTATGGTATCTTTTAAGATATTTTATGAGATATAAGGATAAATATTTTTGAAAACAAGGGAAATTGGTTCCCATTTTTAAGTAGGGGATGAGTAGTCTTGGAATTAAACAAATTTTTTAATTAATATAAATCAACTATAAATGAAGAAAATTGTGATAATTATATAAATTTTATTATAACATGATGATTGTTATTAATCGTAAGATTAAATAATTTTTATATAATTTTTATGTTTTTTTTCATCCCAATCATTTTGTTTTATACCTCTAAGAATTCATTTAACAATTACAGTGATATCAATGACTTGTACTATTTAGGGGTCATGAATGATACTATGAATATAAATGTGAACCACAAAAGGACCATGGTTTATATGTTCAAAGAAATATCTTTTACTAGGATTATTAATGTATTTAAATGAATTTGAAATAAATATAATAAATATTTATAAATCTAAAATATTATTTATGTATCTTTTGGGACTATTTATTTATTTTTACTTGGAAAGAATTATGAAAGAAAAAAATGAATCTAATTATTTAAAAATAATTTAATATATTATATTTATTTTCAGTATTATTTTATAATTATAATTATCCTTAATTATGTAAATTTTAATTTCCTAATTTCATTTATTTTTTATCACTTTTTATGAAATCAATATTATGTCTGTGTTTTGTAAGAAGTAAGTCTACTTATTCTATCATTAAACCAAATTTAATTAACAAGATTAAAAATATAACCCATTTTTTCATATAATCAATTCCAACTGATATTATTTTCTATTTAAAACTATTTAATTAATTTTGAGTTATTAATGTCAAGAAAGTGACACTTTTTATTTGATCTTATTGTAAATTTAATGGTCACAATCCCATAAAAATTGCTCAATGTAACCATAGATTTAAGATGTGAATGGTCATGTCAGAACACTTATCAAATATGATATATCACTTTTTATAAATTTTTTAATGTATTATCAAAAATATT
Organism: Viscum album; assembly: GCA_963277665.1. Classification (NCBI taxonomy): domain Eukaryota; kingdom Viridiplantae; phylum Streptophyta; class Magnoliopsida; order Santalales; family Viscaceae; genus Viscum; species Viscum album. Next base: position 1,423,302,640 of record OY728141.1, on the reverse strand, counting down.
CTAACTTATTTTACCCATTTTGGCCATATTGAGGTGTCCAAAACATACCAAGGATATTATACATAATTACCAAATATACAATTTAATTATTTATGAAAAAATAAAATCATGATTATTAATATGAAATAACATTTTTATTATTCAATTTATATAATTGAAATAAATTCATATGGAAATAAGTTACCAAAACAGCACAAAGACTATTTTCTTTGAAAATTATATTTTTCAGAATAAAACGTGATTTTTTATTATCCAATTCCTTGGATAAAAATTATATATATGTTAAAATATTTTATTGAATATATAACATAATAACATCATTAAAATAATTAAAAAACATAGATTATTTTAATATAATTATATTAATACACATTTTCTACATATATATAGTTTCTTAGAAAAACTCCACTTTTAAATTCAAATTTATTTTTTATTTTTAATTATAATTAATTAATAACCAATGATTTCATTTATTAGCTTTTTAAACCATATGATTTTTAAATTTATGATATCCTTTTAATACACTCTAAAACTACATTTAGGATATAATTGTCACATTAAATAATGATATTTTAATAGTATACCATGGTTCATTTAAACTCGGGGTTTCATTTAAATAAGGTTATCAATGAATGAAATTTTATTTATAAGGAAAAATATCATAAAATATCAGTATATTACATTAATTATTTCCAAAACAATCCTAAAACCTCATCTTATTATAATATTGAAATATTTATTCCCAAAATGATGTTAAATTTCTTATAATTTAAATTATATTATTTATAAATTTAATATTTAAAATAATTATACAGTATATCAATAAGCTTTTTATGAAAAATTTACACTTTTAAAATTCATGTTTATATAATTATATTTCAAATAAAAATATATCTAATTGTATGTTGTCATATTATTTTATAAATTTAAATGTTACTTTTTATTATAAACTATTACATTTGATAAATTTGGTATTTTAGGTGAAATACATAACCTTTTTTTAGAATGGTACATAAAAATTCTTTAGTTTTAAACTTTTAATCCAATAAAATAATACTATGTAAATATATTAATTTATTAATATTTATTTACTTTCAAATGATTATATTATTAATATAATTTTAATATGTCATGTATTTTTCTCGTATGTTGTTGGATTTGTGTGCGATATTATCTATGATGAATTGTATTGATATAATGTGTCCCAGATCTCATGTATCAATTTTCAACCCTCTTAAATAAATTATACGCTCACAATTTTAATTTTTGAGTACTAATGGAGGTATTTATGGATATATTTAACATTACTATTAACCAATATATAACTTGTAATGAGGCATTTTACGTATTATCTGTGAATATGTAAAGAAATATACACTTCCAGAAATAATTACTCATATTACCATGTATATATTTATCCTAATATTATATTCCATGTTGTCCTAAATTTTGAAGACTTAAAACTATAGTGAAATCAAATATGATTCTAAAAATTAGCTCTAGATTTTATCATCAAATGGTTTCAAATAATAGGCCATACAGTAAAACACCATCACATATTTTCCTTAATCCCAAAATATTGGAAACATCAATAAAAATATCATGAACCAAATTTTCATGAAATTAGATATCAATTCCATGGTGTACAATACTATCAAACATGTTTTCCCTAAATCCTTTATCTATTCATCTCATCGATTGATCGTAATTACACCATCAAACACATAAATACAATATTATTTATCCATCCTTAATCATGCATTCTACTATAGTTATATCCATAAAATATAACTTTTCATTAAATAGCTTTTCATGTTTGTTGATACCATGTAATGGAAATTTCCAATATTTTAAAAATTACTAATGCACAATCAATATATGTTATATAGAATCCATATAACATTTTCATAAAAAACATATCATTGATAAATTCCACTATATCATATTTCTTGAAACTGAATACATTGACACAATAATGATTAAAATACCTTCATAATCCTAGATTTATTAACATATTCTAAAATAGTTACATCATATAACCAGAAATATGAATCATGTCCAAAATTTAACAAATATTACATTAATCATATTCTATACCAATAACATAAGAGTAAAAATTCATATTCTTTATAAATTAATAAACAAATTATTTTTGGTTAGTATTTTATTTATATATACCCTTATTCAAAAAAAATAAAACATATCCTCATTACATTGAATAAATCCACTAGGTTCCATTAAACATATTTTTGACATGAAATAAATTGAATATTTCTTCAATGATCATCTTCATCACATGAAAATACATGATACTCCATTATTCACTAATTTTTTGTATTTGGAAACTCTACCTAATCATTAAAGTTAATTGTAATTATTTAGGGATGGTTTGTCATAATAATAATATTTCTCACCCGAACTCTTTATGCATTATGTTCCTCATAGAGACAATGTCAACATTTTCCATGGCATACAATGTTATCTTACATAATTTTTCATTAATACATTTCTATAAAAATGAGTTTACATGATTGATTAATAGTTATCATTGTAAAATAAGAATTATAATTGATCATATGAAAACCCAAGCTACACAATGTATTACACTTTAATTCAATATAATATAAAATTTTTTTCAACCTAAATCAGTCTTTATTAAATATATATTTAATCTGATTGAAAAAACTACTACTCCATAAATTAATTAAAAATAAAAAAAAATACATTTTATATTCACATAAACGGAACATAATCTGGAAATAACTAACCTTCCTCGATTTTATTATAAGGAGTGTAGTCTTGGACCCACTAATCCTGCATCGAGGGAATATAGTGTTAATAATCAACCATAATTTTAGGGTAATTAAAACAAGGAGAATCTATCCCACAACCATATCCACAATAACCCTGAAATATATTAATAGGATAAAATATTTTATATAACATATGTGACATGCTACATCCAGATTTAACAATCCATGAAATATATTTCTATAAATTTATTCCTTTTGATATATTTCTAAACACACAACCCCGAGTCTAAATGAACCATAATATAATATATCATTAAAAATATCCATTTAATATTTGAGTATGAAAGTTAAGAACTATACTATTTAAATTATGGTAATTTATTTATTGGAAATAAAATAATAATAATTGAAAAGAAAAATAATTGTTTTCAAGAAAACTATTTTTCTTTTAAAAGAATGTTTAGTCATGCATTTCCCACATAATTTATAATTAATTTATAAAATTATTGTAATGTTTTTTTCCTAAAAAATAATTTATATTAAATAATGATATCAAAATTGTAACGCCCCGACCCTAGTTACCCCGAGTCAGTGCATTACTTCGTAACATTGTGATGATCACAAAAGATCAAGTCTCGAAATACTGATTAGTTTAGTAGCCTTGGAAACACTAGATACAATCATAAATGTTACATTACATCATAAAGTGAAAAACTAATAACAAATTCATCATAGTCCACACTCATATCCTCTTCTGACTATCCCTGCAGGTCATTCATAAAATACTTCTTCACATCCTGGAAAATATTAAAACATTGAATGGGGTGAGCTCAGATTCTCAGTAAGGATAACAATATTGTGGAAGCTTTCGTAAATAAACATTAACATTTAAGGCAATGTATAACTAAAAAAAATCCTTTTAAACTTGAACTTTAGCATAATATGGCAAAATTAAAATCAAATAACTCCATTTACTTACTCACATGGATATTCTACTAGTCGAATAATCACATGAAATATCAATAACCACTTTCATAATGTGGGAATACATAATGCCAGACTATCAAAACCACGTAGCCAAGGCCTCGTGCCAAGTCTACAAAAATATTTTTGTCAAGGCCTCGAACCAAGACACTAGTTTGTATCATGAGACCTACTGATGCATCGAGGAGCTATAGCGGGCTCCACCCATCACTTATTAAGTCCAATGCATTCCTCATATGAATAGGTTTGAACATATCATAAACCATAACATAATTGTATCACATAAAACATGCATAAAGGCAACATAACATTTCTATATTTCAATCACAAGATATCAATATGACACATTGATATAATAAAATCATTATCAAAAACATTTTCAATACCAAAATAAAAGAAAATCAAAACTTGGTATTTATTTTTCATTTAAAAAAAAGTTATGGCTTGTAGAGGAAGCTGAAACCCAAATAATGGCCATGGCGGCGGAGAAGTCGTTGTTGCCGCATACGTATAACAAGAAAAACATTCCATTTTGTCATTTTGTAAAATGCTTCATATAAAAATATTCCTTTTGAATAAACATAAAAGTCAAAGGGGTTTATACACTGTATAAAAGAAATTTGTGTATAAAACAAAATATGCCTCAATGAATGGAGATTGAGACGAAGTCCCTTAAAAAGATCATTTTTAAATAAAATATATCTATTATGTGTATTCACTATATGTACACATAAAGAAAGTACAAATTCAAGACAGGGTATAATAATATAATGACATAATTTGAAAGTAGGAGATTAACCCAAAGAATGGAAATTGGGTAAAGAAGTTCCCTTACCTCGTGTCCAAATTGACTCGACCGCCATTTAACCTCTTGAATAATAAACTAGAGTAAATATATACTTTCTTAAGAACATTTTTAAAGTTCATTATCCCTTTTATACCACTTATTACAATTTTACGAAAATTATGTAGTCATTTAAGTCAATAATGGTCATTTTGTCGATCTTTGGTACTTGAGTCAACAATAAAATTCTTATAATTACAAGTTGTTAATGTGGTGAAATATCAATTATATCCAGAATTATATTAATGACATAGATATAATATATATCATATATATATATTATATACATGGATTTATAATATTACGTAACATTTAGAGGTAAGAAATGAAATGCACCATTCATGGAGACGGTAAGCCGTACGTACGCATGAACGCTACTTTTATTTATATTTTTTATTTAATGGAATGAAATCATAATTATTTAAAGGTATAATATAATCCAGTATAATATAGTATATAATACCATTTACTCCATCATTTATACACCCCACATATAGTATTAACGATTCAAATCACTTTGAGGGGGCGGTAGTCCGCACTTCCAAAAATGAAAATATCGCATTTACCCATAATGGAAACCATAAAGGTATGCCATAAATGAAAAATAAAAAATCATAAGGAAAACAAAAACATAATATATATCATATATAAAAATAGTGTCATCATAATGGCCACAATTAGAGGTTTTATATGAGTGTTGAACAATCATCATTTCGTGAGGCCGAAATTCGCCATCCACAGAAACAGTATGTTCTTTAACCATTAGATGTAGGTCTGTGTAAGTGTAGCTCGAATAATTATTATAAAAACATACTAGTATATTAATGATACTTGTGTTATTACAAAATAAATGAATAAAAATATTTTATGGGGTTGGAGAAGAAAAATAAAATAAAAGAACACAAGAGAAGACATTACCTTAAAATCGGGTAACTATTTTTGATTTGAGCCAAATGAATCCATGGAAAGAGTTCTGCTCTAAGTGAGGCTTATAGGAGTAATATTGGGAAGATGGGTGAGTATTTGTGCAGAGGATGGCTGAGCCAAATGGCTTGATAGTGTGAATAAGGTGGTAGAGGTGGGGGCCTTTTATAAGAGGAGAGGAGGGGCACTCTTGGAAATATTGAAATGTTACTTTATTATGAAATTATTTTTGGATTCTAAAGGTCCCACAATGATATATTTCGAGGATGAGGTTATAAGGGTTCGAAATATGCTCATCCAATAGATTTTTGAAAAGTTTATTCTTTATATTTTACATTATATTTTGATTTTATTTAAATCGTTAATTAATGAGGTAATCACTGCATCACCATGGTGTCATAAGTAATTTAATTTATTAAATGTAGAGAAATTATAAAAAAATATCATAATTTAGGAAATCTTTTTAGATTTCTAATGAATTTTTATAGTCAAAAATATGACTTGTATAACCCCATTGAAAATTTGTTTTAGTAAAAGAACTCTTGTTTGTGACATTTTTATTTTAACATTAAATAAAAAGTTATTTATGTCATTTTCCTACCAAATTGGCTCCATGGGGTCCCCAAGTTGACCCATGGATTTTCATGGTCGTCCATTACACATAAAATAGGGTTAGGACATTTGTAAAGGTATTTTAATATTTTTATAATATCATTTTTACCTTATATTTCACTAATTACCTTTAATCGCGATTAATTAAATTTAAAAGTTACTATTCACCAAACAAATATTTTAATCTCATTGAACCAAATTTTACATCCTAATGACAACCATGTATGTCGGATTTTTGAAAATCAAATCACAGAATTGGTAATGTTTCATTTAAATGAAAAATCAGTTTTTTAACTACCACTTAGTAGTTTCACTATTCTTCAAAAATTGAAGTTTTTCAGAACAATGCCAAAATTTCACCCTAAGCTATAATTGATATTCCAAATCCAAAAATGATGACTATTTTACAAAATTACAAGAATATAAGTTTCATTAAATAATTATATAATTAATTCCCTCTATCACAACAAATAGTGTGTTTTTAAGAAACAATATATATCAAATGATTGACAATTGTTTATGTCCAATTTCAAAGTGAAAGTATTTATAATGAACACCATTGGATAAAATGGTAAAAATATATTCTAATTATACTTTAAAACCACTCAATAGTATAATTTATCACTCTAAATTATTTTGATTAAAAAAGTTGTTTTTAAGTATTTTTCACTATTCATAAAAAAATGGAAGTTCTCAGAAAATTACAAAAATTTCAACTTAGGATAACTCTGATATTCAGAATACAAAAACGAAGTCCATTTGGATAGATAAAATTTATAAAATTTCAAAAATTAGGTATTACTATTCATAACGTCTACTTTGATTGGTTGTGGTGTGTGTTAGAACTCAAAGTTGCGTACAATGCAAGCTATTGCATTATTGAAAGAGAGGCATATCATGAATGCTTGGGGTGTTACATTCTCCCGTCCTTCAATAAACTGCGTCCTCGCAATTTGAAATTTTTCACTGAAAATAAAAGGTTGAAAATAGAAAATACCTTTGTGGAAAACCCACATCGGAAATAGGGTTAATAAGAATATAACATTAAAATAAAGAATGATAAGTACAAAGGTCACTCGAGATAGCCCATACTAGGATTCTATAAAAATATGCATATGGAAGAGAAAAAAACCATCAAGGTCTGATGGAGAGTTGAAGAAAAGCGGATTATGAGAAAGTTAACCACAAGAAAATCACAAACTTGTGATTGGTTAAACAGTCATTGAATCCCCAGTTGGAAAAGTTAACCAGCAACATTTTTGTTTTAAGTTACCTTTTATAATGTTGAGGAATTTATTTAGGAGATTTACTAAGAATGTAAGTAAATGTTCTTACTTGTCATGTAGACTTTCATTCTTTAATAAATTTTTACCACAGACCCATCTTTTACTCTAAAAGGTAATAGAACTCAAAAATATTCTATTTATCATAATTGTATAAGGTTCCAAATATTAACACATACCATTTAGATTAGTAAAACTATTTTGTAATAACTAGGGACTTCCTGTGGGCTAGTGGTAGGTAATAAAGGCATGTCACACTATGGTTGTGGGTTCGATTCCTGCAGCTTTTTCCGACGTGACGGATTATGCCCCACCCTGCAGGTTGTCCTTTTCCTAAAACTATAGTATTATAATATTCCAAAAATAATTTTGAGAAATGTTTTAACCTTAAAAAATACTATCAAAAGATCAAATTAATCCATTCCAACCTTTATAGTTATCCAAAATACCTTTGTCCATACTTTTTTTTAAAGGTCTCAAAATTCCAAAATCAATTGTAACATCAGATTCCCCCCAAAAAGTAAAGTTTCTCTTATTGTCACATACTAAAAATATGATTACCTTAATCATATTAAAACCTTAATGAAATCAAAAAGTACTGTAGTACAATCCTTGTATATCACATTATTCTTATAACTATAATATAATACTTGAGTCCAAAAGCACCGATACATTAATTATTCCGATTCAACTGTAGTCACAACAAATGATTGGCCTTGATCCCTTGTCCTTTTCCGAGGTATGTTTCCCTGAAAATTAGGTCATTCATTTGCATAATGACCCATTTATCTACAATTTTAGCATTCAACATTGATAGACTCTTTCTTTCCCTTGCAATAACGAGCCTGGTGACCTTTTTCTCCAAATTTATAACAAACACCCATTCCTTCTAGGCAAGCACCGGGGTGATTCTTCCCACAATTATTGCATAATAGAAAATCCTTCTTTACATTTTTCCCTTTACCTATCTCTTGTTCCACCGTTCTCTTCTTCTCTTTCTTTACTTTATTGTCATAAGATTTAGAGAATTCCTTTTCTGTCTTGACAGCACATGAGATAATATCTTCGTACGACAAGAAGGATTGTGAGACAAATGCTCAATGAATAAATTGTTTTAACCCATCAACGAAACGATCAATCTTACTTCTTCAGTTACGTATATAATCTGCGGCATGCCTTGCTAACCTTGTAAAGTTGGAATCATACTTTACAATATTCTCATCCTCCTTTTGTCTCAGACTCAGAAATTGCCTTTCCATATCTGCTTGATGGTCGCAAGGAAAGTATTTTTCTAAGAAAAGATCTTTGAAATCCCTCCATTCCATACTTGATACTTCTCCATCTTCCTTTTTATTTTGAATCAACGACCACCATTGATCGACATCTCCAGTGAGGCGGTAAACTGCCATGATAACGTTTTCCCTTTCACTACTCCCCAAGGCGTGGAATATTTTCTTTAAGCAGTTTATCAATTTCTCAGATACTAATGGATTTGTAGCCCCATTAAATTTTGAAATTTGTTGCCGCATGAAGCGGTCTAACATTGATTCTCCACGTTGCGGATCAGGGTGCTCCATACGAGTAAGGTTATTATTCATAACCTGAGTGAGTTGTCCCAGTATGGTGATAAGTTGATCAGCACCAGTTGTATCCCCAGATCCACAATAATTATCTTGAGCAGGAGGGAAATCCCTACACGGAGTGCATGCATTGATATGGTTTCCATTCCTTCCACTAGGCGCTATTTCTAAACAATGGCATAAACTAGATTAGTTTATGAATCAAAATACATAATTCCATACTTGTAAAACACTTAACACTAATTGAACTATTTATGGATATAATCTATAATAATAATAAAAGTTTTCTTTGAGGAAGTATATACTCATAACCCTTAATAGTGGTTTGTAAAGTAGATGAGAATTATCCTAACCATATCCCCCGGGAGTGTCGTAACCAAGAGTGCAGCAAGGCCCGTTGTCCTGCACCAGTTCCCGTTCGAGTCTAACTCAAAGCGGTGTTTTCGGGTTTTACCCCTAGGTACATCTGTGCCAGAGCCGCCTCTACCTGCTCGTATCTAGACGGGGATGTATTGCTCGGAAAACTCACAAAATCTCTATAATACCAAAATTCTAGGAAGTTCTTCTATACTAATCCTCAAAGTCTATCTTCGGGCTATGTGCTCTAATCAGATTTTATCTAAATCTAGCTTCCAAGGATAGTACTAAACTGCCTTTGATACCAACTATAATGCCCCGACCCCAGTTACCCAGAGTCGGTGCATTACTTCATAACATTGGCATGATCACAAAAGATCAAGTCTCGAAAGACCGATTAGTTTAGTAGCCTTGGAAACACTAGATACATTCATAAATGTAACATCACATCATAAAGTGAAAAACTAATAACAAATTCTTCATATTCCACACTCATATCCTCTTCTGACTATACATGCAGGTGATTCATAAAATACATCTTCATATCCTGGAAAATATTAAAACATTTAATGGGGTGAGCTCAGATACTCAGTAAGGATTACAATATTGTGGAAGCTTTCATAAATAAACATTAACATTTAAGGCAATGTATAACTAAAACAAAAGTCTTTTCAACTTGAACTTTTGCATAATATGGAAAAAGTAAAATGTAATAATTCCATTTACTTACTAACATGGATATTCTACTAGTCGAATAATCACATGAAATATCACTAACCACTTTCATAATGATGGAATGCACAATGCCAGACTATCAAAACCACGTAGCCAAGGCCTCGTGCCAAGACACTAGTTTGTCTCATGAGACCTACCGATGCATCGAGGAGCTATATTGGGCTCCACCCGTTACTTATTAAGTCCAATGCATTCCTCATATGAATAGGTTTAAACACATCATAATCCATAACATAATCGTATCACATAAAACATGCATAAAGGCAACATAACATTTCCACATTTCAATCACAAGATATCAATACGACACATTGATATAATAAAAACATTATCAAAACCATTTTCAATACAAAAATAAAATAAAATCAAAACTTGGTATTTATTTTTCATTTAAAAATAGTTATGGCTTGTAGAGGAAGCCGAAACCCAAATAATGGCCATGGTGGTGGAGAAGTCGTTGTCGCCACATACGTACGACAAGAAAAACATTCCTTTTTGTCGTTTAGTAAAATGATTCATATAAAACGATTCCTTTTGAATAAACGTAAAAGTCAAAGGGGTTTATACACTCTATAAAAGAAATTTGTGTAGAAAACAAAATATGCCTCAATGAATGGAGATTGAGACGAAGTCCCTTAAAAAGAACATTTTAAATAAAATATATCTACTATGTGTATTCACTATATGTACACATAAAGAAAGTACAAATTCAAGATAGGGCATAATAATATAATGACATAATTTGAAAGTAGGAGATTAACCCAAAGAATGGAAATTGGGTTAAGAAGTTCTCTTACCTCGTGTCCGAATTGACTCGACCGCCATTTAACCTCCTGAAGAATAAACTAGAGTTAATATATACTTTATTAAGAAAATTTTTCAAGTTAATTATCCCTTTTATATAAATTATTACAATTTTACAAAAATTATGTAGTCATTTAAGTTAATAATGGTCATTTTGTCGATCATTGGTACTTGAGTCAACAATAAAATTCTTATAATTACAAGTTTTTTATGTGGTGAAATATCCATAATATCTAGAAATATATTCATGATGTAGATATAAAATATATCATATATATGCATTATATTCATGCATTTATAATATTAAATAACATTTAGAGGTAAGAAATGAAATGCACCGTTCATGGAGACGGTAAGCCGTACGTACGCATGAACGCTACTTTCATTTCTATTTTGTATTTAATGGAATTAAATCATAATGATATAAAGGTATAATATAATTCCAGTATAATATAGTGTATAATACCATTTACTCCATCCTTTATACATCCCACATATGGTATTAACGATTGAAATCACTTTGAGGGGGAGGTAGTCTGCACTTCCTAAAATGAAAATATCGCGTTTACCCATAATGGAAACCATAAAGGTATGCCATAAATGAATAATAAAAAAGCATAAGGAAAAAAAACATAATATATAACATATATAAAAATAGTTTCATCATAATGGCCACCATTAGAGGTGTTATATGAGTTTTGAACAATCATCATTTTGTGAGGCAGAAATTCACCATCCACAGAAACAATATGTTTTTTAACCATTAGATGTAGGTGTGTGTAAGTGTAGAATGAATACTTATTATAACAACAAACTAGTATATTGAGTATACTAGTGTTTTTACAAAATAAATGAATAAAAATATTTTAGGGGGTTGGAGAAGAATAATAAAATAAAAGAACACAAGAGATGACATTACCTTAAAATCGGGTAACTCTTTTTGATTTGAGCCAAATGCATCCTTGGGAAGGGTTCTGCCCAATGTGAGGCTTCTAAGAGTAAAAGAGGAAAGTTGGGAGAGTATTTGGGTAGAGGTTGGCAGATCCAAATGGATTGAAAGTGTGAATAAGGTGGTAGAGGTGGGGGCCTTTTATAAGTGAAGAGGAGGGGAACTCTTGGAAAAATTGAAATATTACTTTATTATGAAATTATTTTCGTATTATAAAGGTCTCACAATGATATATGTCGAGTCTAAGGGGATAAAGGTTCTAAATCTACTAATCCAATAGGTTTTTGACAAGTGTAGGCCTTGGATTTTACAAGATCTTTTCATTTTATTTAAATCGTTAATTAATGAGTTAATCGCTGCATCATCATGGTGTCATAAATAATTTAATTTTTAATGTCTAAAAATTATAAAAAAATATCACAATTTAGAAAATATTTTTATCTTTATAATGAATATTTATAGTAAAAAATATGACTTGTATAACCCCATTAAAATATTGTTTTAGTAAAAAAACTCTTGTTTGTGACATTTTTATTTTAACATTAAATAAAAAGTTATTTATGTCATTTTCCTACAAAAGTGGCTCCATGGGGTCCCCAAGTTGACCCATGGATTTTCACGGTCGGGCATGACACTTCCAATAGGGGTAGGACAAGTGTAAAGTTATTTTCATATTTTTATAATATCATTTTTACCTTAAATTTCACTAATTACCTTTAATCGCGATTAATTAAACATAAAAGTTACTATTCACAAAAAAATTATTTTAATCTCATAGAACCACATTTTACTTGCTAATGACAACCATGTATGTCGGATGTTTAACTACCACATAGTGGTTTCACTATTCATCAAAAATTGACGTTTTTCAGAACAATGCCAAAATTTCACCCTAAGCTATAATTGATATTACGAATCCAAAAATGATGTTTATTTTACAAAATTGCAAACATATAAGTTGCATTAATTAATTTTATAATTAATTCTTTCTGTCACAACAAATAGCGTGTTTTTAAGAAACAATATATATAAAAAATATTGACAATTGTTTATGTCCAATTTCAAAGTGAAATTAATTATAATGACAACCATTGGATAAAATGGTAAAAATATATTCTAATTATACATTAAAACCACTCAATAGTATAATTTATCACGATAAATTATTTTGATTAAAAAAGTTTTTTTTAAGTATTTTTCACTATTCATAAAAAATTGGAAGTTCTCAGAAAATTACAAAAATTTAAACTCTGGATAACTCTGATATTCCAAAGACAAAAATGAAGTTCATTTGGAGAGATAAAATTTATAAAATTTCAAAAAGTAGGAATTACTATTCATAATGGCTACTTTGATTTGTTGTGGTGTGTGTTAGAACTCGAAGTTGCGTACAATGCAAGATATTGCATTATTGAAAGAGAGGCGTATCGTGAAAGCATGGGGTGTTACAAAAATTGTATATGGGTGACCTATTGGAATTTTATTCCGTGGTTTTATTTTTTAATGAATAGTGAAATATACTGAATTTTAATTGAAAACTAACTTTTCTTTTAAATTATATATAATGATAAGATAAATTATTAATTGGATTGAAATTAAAATTATTTCTATAATATATCTATTAATATAATTTATGTTATTGGAATCATTTTAAAATATATTTATAACATAAAAACTTCATAAATAATTGACCATAATCTTAAAAAAAAGCTTTCTCATCGTGTGTGTGGGATTGATTTTATATTTATTTTTACCAAATATTTCAATTTAATTTTTGAAAAGGGATTCCATATTTTTAATAAAAACAATTTATATAATATAATATGTATGAATAATTTTTTAACCTAAACTAATAGTAAAAATATAATAAATTATTTATTATAGTTATTCTATAATTGAGTTTAGTAGGAGATTAACTATAAACAAAAAGATTAAATTTCTCTAAAACACATATGAATACTATTTTAGGGAAACATTTAGACCATATAATGTTTAATTATATATAATGATCCCTTCCATAACCATTATTCAAGTGAAAATCATGGGTATGTTTTTTTTCTTTTAAAAAATATAACTGTGGCACTCACCTCAATCGTAAATTCACACCCCTCGCCTCTGTTACTATAACATTCTAACAGTTTTATATGATACAATAACTACCCTAATGACGTTAAAACATCAATACTATCATCCTAGATGAATTAATTTGGGACTAAATCTATCCTAAGAGGACATCAGTGGAAACCTAATAATGACACTCGAGAGAAGAGGTAACATTAATCAACAAGTGTTTTTATTTTATTTCAGATCACATCACCATAAATTATTTTTAAAACAATATAGTATAATAAAATCAATATGTTTTATAAACCTATATATTTAAATGTTATTTAATTACCTACTACCACCCCAAATTTCATCAAATTGGATTCAAAATCATCATTAGTTTGTATAAAGGACTATCGCCACCTGAATGGATGACATTCATCATTCCATTAACACCTCCCACAATTGGTTATGATGTTGGATATAATGCAAATATATGATATTTAAAACATAATTATATATATAGTGTCAATTTATCATATATACCATCATTACATACCATTCCATATGAGATATCTTGATGTTTCTTGTGTGTGTGGGGGACTATCACCTCACAAAGTGTTGTAATTTGTGTTTCACAATCGTTTTACGCCGAATGTGAGAATTATAATGTTAATGATTATATGTGAAATACATGAAAGAATTATGATATTCGTGACATATTTATCATTATGAATATATAACATAAAACTTTTTTTCTTACATTTTCATAAAATTAAATATTATGGAAACATTCATATACATATGGCATAATGCCTTCAAGAAAAGTGGTTGCTATATTTTCATAACCAGAACACATGGATGATATATGTAAGTTTATTACAATAACTAATATGGAATATATGATATTATTATAAATCTACAGGGATAAAATAGTACTTAATTATTTTTCAAAGTGATAATTGAATAATGGAAACATTACTCATGTGTATGTAGGACAAACCCTCTCCTTGATTATATTATACTTCATTTCTAAAAAATAACATTAATAATTTGTATTAGGAGAATAATTTATTTATAAATATCATAATTACTTCATGATTGTTATTCTAGAGATGATTAATCTTTTTAATATAACCTCGAATACAATCTTTCATGAAAAGACACACATGAGAAAACAAGGGAATTAACACATGAAACAGTGAAAATAAGGAAAAAATTTCGAGGAATGGGGGATAATATATAATTAAGGGATAAAAAATTATATTATAAATAATCAAATTGTTTGATAGTAAATTAATACCATTTTTAAATCCAATATACTAATGGTTATGCCATTTTCACACAAAAAGGTGTGAGTTAATGGACTATTTCCAAATTTCCATTCATTTAGTCATATTGTAATCATATGCACCAATTTATTTCATATTGTGTATGTACTAAATTTTATATTTCACATCATGATTACATAATTATTCATGGTTTCTAAAATTCAATTTTAATTATTTCATCCAAAAGGGATTTTTCTTGAAAATTACCAAGGGGTAAAATGTTCATGTACAATCTCAGTTCCTTTTTTATTGTCATCTTGCTCGTAAAAATAATTTTTTTAATACTTTGTCATTAAAAATTTGATTTCTCTTAAATATAAATATTCATGAATAATAGAGATAATTATTTATTAAACAATATAACGTTTTTATATGTGGTGTTTACTTTGAAAATTATTTGATTATTTGGAAATATAAATAATCTATAACCATTACTCAATATAGATATTTAATGATTAAGAATACTGATCCATGGATTAAATCAACAATTCTATATATGAGGAATGATTCAGAACGAAATTTATTGTTGGATCCCAATATTATGTAGCCCCTAAATGTATTAGTATGTCTCATGAAATAAATATGTTGACCTAATTAAATAACATTATACCTATAATATTTAAATTATGTTCTGAATGGTCATTATAGTAGAGGTATCACGATACCAGAGATCATGGAGTCAAATAAATAATAATATCCTTAATTGCAAATTCAGTAATTATATTATTGATATTTTCAAAATTGTTTGATATATGGATTCATTGTGTTATCAAGTTATTGATAATTTACATATATTCTATTTATTTTTCTTTTATATTGATTATTCTTTATCAATTCATACAATCATGTTATTTAAATGGAATGTGTTTTTAGTTATTTACCATGCCAAATTTTTTATTCTATATTTATTCATGATATATTCTTCTTTAATTAACCCTCACTAAGCATTAGTGATCACCCTTATTGTGTGTATATTCCCTAGGATACTTTGAAGAAGTAATTTACTGTGTTTTTCATTGATAAAGACCACATTTTTTTCATATATCATGTTTTATTTTCTTTTAAAAATATAAAATGGGTAACATGTATGTATCAATTTTTCCAAAACTACTAAACTTATCAGTACTTCGAAATTCAATCATTTGTATTTATTATAATGTAATAAAGTAAGAACTGTCTCCAAGATACTAATGTTTGGGTCATTAAATTTGTAATCTCATATTGTTTAATAGAAATCATTGGAACTATATTAAGGAAATAATATTTTATGGAACATAAACTATATATCGACTTGAATTATAATTATATAAGAACTCCTAATGTTTTCTTATGATTGATAATATGTGCCTTTTCTAAGAAATACATCCCTATAGAGATATTATAATTGTATATGTTCTGATATTAACATATATATGAAAGACATAATCATCAGATGGTGCGTGATAATATTCCATACTACACACCTATTTTAAAACTATTGAGGGATATTCTATGGATAATAAAAATTTTATATAAAAATCATTATGGATGATTTTAAAATAAAAATATCCCCAAAGAAACCAATGATTTTGTTATATGATTAATAATGAATATATTTTAATTTATTTTATGTTTTGAAACATATTAAGGATTTTATATTATGATTTAGTGTTCATAATTTTTTGTTCTAACACGATATATTCCATTATTTTAAAATTGTGGGTGGAAGGAAGAAGAATATCAATTCTCATGGCCAATGTAGATATTTCCCTTCCAAAGAATCAAATATAGGTGGTAATGGAAGATAAATAAATTTATTATCTATATAGTAGGATTAATGAAATTTTTACAAATAAACCATCAAAGATGAAGAAACCTATTCCATAGTAGGAATCACTTTTTTAGGATCACTTAATGTAACACAATCACCCATCATTTTGTGGGATTAATAATACAATTATATCCCATAATTGGATGAATTATATGGATAATATATTTATGGTGTTGGGATGAGAAGAAATGAAAATGGAATAATGTGAAGTGAATTGTCTAAAAGGTAATGATGATCAATGGTGTGATTTATTCTAGAGTACTAGGGAGGAAGAGTACATAGATCTCATGGAATTGAAATCATTAAAGTAGACATTATTTGGTAAATAATTCATTCATGAGAAAAAAATTATATAAAGATAATGTTAATTGGGTTAAGGAAAAAAGGAAGAAGAAAGTGTTCAGGATTATCATGCAACGTTTATATGGTTATCTATGTATTTTATATATTATATTAGAATCATGGAGTAAAAAATTAACAATATTGATGAAATACATAAGACAAGTATTTGAAACACACTGGTCAGTCTTACTTTTTATTCATAGAATGGAATTGTTTAATGGGATATCAAGACAAAGTAAGTATTCAAAATTTCTTATGGAATTTAATAGAGTAAATTGATGATGTGTATGGAATATTAAAAAATATATAAAGGGTGAAGGGAAAGAGTAAAATTCATATATGTGATAACTGTGGAAAGAGATACGTAATTACATGGTTGAAGAGAATGTGAGTTTGGATCAAGTGTGGAGGGAAAGACCATCATGATTTTGATTTAATGGAATGAAATAGATTTATAATGTTAAATTATTCTATTGTGAGGAGATTTTGAACTATGAAAATAAATCCCCAATTATCAAGGGAAAGTAACTTAGAAGAGGACAATGGATCAAGTCGTGCTTATGCTATTGACACAACCAAGTGGAATAGTTAATGTTCATGTGCATTTAGATCTACTAAATATGATATAAAATTATTCTATTTATTATATTATCATTATAATAATCATGAAAAATATAGATATTGTATTGTAATGCTATTTTATAATGGATATGAAGGTATGTATTGAATGGTACTAAGAAAATTGATTCTGTAGAAATTTGATCTTTTGAGTTTTACATCATTTAGAGACTATAACACTTAATATGTTATCTATTTTGACAATATAATGAAAATTCCTTTTTTATGAGATAATATTGGTGACTAGGTAATTGGTTAGTGATTTTATAGTATATGTTATCTTTCATGGAGTTCACTACATGTTTGGATCTATATAATATAATCAACAATATGATATATTATTTTTGGAAGAATTCATATTTTATTTAATATTTAACTATGATAAATGTATTCACATATATGTAATGTGACATTAAGAGACACTTTATATTTCTTGAGGTATATAATTTTAATCTAGTGAATTTCCTTCAAAATTTATAGACATTGAATTTGAAGATTCATATTTATATTGATTCATAAGATAAACTATTTAAAAAATATATTAATCTGAAATATTGGTGTTATTCTTTAACATTTTGAAACCATTTTTTTATTAGAGAGAGTTTTAATAGTTGGTTACTCTTTTAAAGAATGCACAATTTATTAAAAGTGAATTTTAGTGCATCCAGAATAAAAATTTAATTTGGGACATCATGTGAAAATTTTGATCTTTTCCAAAACAAAAGGTCTAATTTATTGAAAAATGATCATGGTTACAAAAAAAAAGAAATACTTTTTTTAAAAATACTTTTTAAACGAAAGGAAAAATATCCTCAGGGACGAAATTGAGAGGTCAGAACTCAGAAGAAGTGTTCCCTTTATTCGAATGCCCATCTTCTTTGTAATATGATTCATGGTGTTCATAAGTAGTGACGTGATTAATGGATGATGGATAATATAATAAATTTCTGCATCAAGTTTTTATCTTATATGAATGATGAATATTACCATTCATGATTTCTTTCATAATGGTGTAGAGTCACAATCATTCCATAAGATAAGCTAGCCACATTACTCTAACACAATAGCAAAATCGATGATCCTAAGAATTCCATCCCCCAAATAAGTGGAGATCCCAAAAGAACCATAAAATAATATCATTGCATCCTCAATCTAATTTCTAAATATAGCACCATAACTAGAAGAAATTTGTTACCACTTGAAGATCCATCAATGTTACAGTTGATATAACCCAGTGTTTGGTGAATCCATTTAATATCAAATGTTCACATTAGTGTATAGTAATTACATGTAATACCAAAACGTTTTAACAAGGAAAAATCATGGATAAAGTTATCACAGAATCTTTTTTTATTGAAATTTTTATTTTTAATGGCCATGAAAAATTTCAACCCATAAGAAATACAAAGATTAAAGGACATCATAATGCATCATTATTTTCTGAGATGTAAAAATAATATTTAGAATGTTCATGATAGATTCTCAAAAAATATTTTTCAACTGCAGTGATAGAAGAACCATGGTAAAATAATTTTTTAGATCTGGAAATTTCGCTTCCAAGGAATGGATACATAAAATAGATAAAAGGAAGTATCCCATAGTGTAGAATTAGTTTTCAAACTAAGGAATAGATGATGCAGATCATTATGGTGAGATTTACATAACATGAAGCATGATAAAATAATAATCCCAATGTCTTACATAAGAATAACAGTGGGTAGATGAGAATTTATGATCTTCTAGGAATGTGATAATTAAGATGAAAAAATCCATCAGATGTGAAGAGGTTGATCCCAACAGTTGGGTTTCATTTGAACCATCATGAGATCAGTTGATTGTGAAGACATTTATCCACTGATAGGTGGATATCAAATGTGAATGTAATACTTGTTTACAGATTTATCATTTTGAAACACATCTTGGTCATCATTAGGAATGTTTTCCTGAGAGGCCCCCATTTATTCTTTAATTTTAACTTTGTAATCAAATAAAGGATATGAATATAATAAAAGATTAATTATAGGTGTACCTATCCAATTATCTAACCCAAATATTATAGAAGAATTATAGTTATCCAACCAGTGTAAATTCACTATAATCATGGAAAAAGAGGATTTAAAAGTAGTCCAAATAGAGGAGTCCATATAATTCCAAATTATAGCTTTGAGTCTTCTCATGATATTCAGTCTCTAAAAGGAATGATCCCCTCATTTCATAGTGATGAATATCCACATAATCTTTATTTTTAAGGATTAAATGTAGTTAATGAGATTTTTTATTCCAAATCCTCTATGTTCAACTATTTGACAACATTTTTTCCATGATACAATGGGTATATTCTTTTAATGATTTATTTCAATGTAGAGGAAATTATTGATTCTTGTACTTAAAATTTTTACAAGGGAAACTAGAAATTTATAAACCATAATATCATAGACAGATTTAGAAAAAATCACTACACTCACTAGATTAATTCTGCCTCTCATTGAGAGCAAAATGAAATTCCAAGAGACCAATTGATTTCTAACATGACTCACAAAGTGAGAGAATTTGATGTTGTAGGGTTTACCCCAGAATAGGGGGAAGCAATATAGATGAATGGAGTGAAATTTAATTAATCCCCAATTCATTTGAAATTTCATCTTTTCCAGCTCTATGAATTTTTATGAAAAAAAATATGTGAATGTATTCTCCCTGATGATCCCTTGTCCTAAATCATTCTCATAATGAAGAAGAACATTCTTGATGTTTCTGATGTTCCCCATGTCCCATTGGGTGATTAGAATAATTCCGTTAGCATAGAGGGAATGTACAGTGTAAATGGAGACTTTACTAACCCTTATTGATATAATTTTATGACCATTCACCATGATAAGAAAAAAATTGCTAAAATAATCTTTAGTAATGGATAAAAGAGTGAAAGAAAGAGGACCACATTGTTGGAAACCTTTGGAACTAGAAAATTAGCCTTCCAGAAATCCATTGATAAGAAAATAAATATGGGGTGAAATAAAAAGGTTGTTAACACATTTAATAAATGCCTCATCGAATCCAAAATATTGTAAAACCATAAAGATGAAACTACAATCAAAAGTGTCAACATATTTCTAAAATAAATTTTTATGGAAATATTACCTCTAATGGCAGGTTTTATAAGAAGATTAACACATTTAGAGAAATTAATGTGGATGTTTTTAATATTTCTGACATTAATGAAACTAAATTGGGTTTTTGACACAACACTATTAGAAAAGATGGATAGTTAGTTTGTCAGAATATTCCCAATGACATTATAAGTTTTGTTGATAACAACCTCTGGATTGAAGAGGTGAATTTTATTTTCCTTAACCACTTTATAAATGAGATGATAAAATTGAGATTTGATACCATGTGATAATTTCCCACCATTTATTGTGTTATTAATCAATATAAATACATCTACCAGAATGATATCCCAATTAGTTTGTAACAAGGAGTTAGTAAACAAATATGGATGAGGTAAACTATAATGATTTTAGAATAAGGCATCATCAATGACCTAAATTTCTATTGGTATAGTAGAGAGACTATAATTATCCTCATTAATGATAAGTTTTAGTATCATGGAATCCATAAGATTCCCCTATGAACTAGAATCCTTAATTATATTCTTGTAATAAGAGACAACAGGTACAACCAATTATTCTCGATTATTAAGAGGACCCCTTTTGTTATCTAAAATAGAAAGAAACCTATTGACATTACTGACACAATGAAGAGAATTGAAAATCACATTTTCTCATTCACCTTCCTTGAAACATTTTTTTTGAAATAAAACCTTTAAATACCATCACTCAAATTATATATATAGTTTAGGTCTTGAGTTAATATATTTTATAGATCAAAACTTGAGGATAAATAATCATGAGTTTCATTCCCATGAGTAACGTGATGGAAGGATTAAATAAGAGACATATTTCCATCCATCTTGATGAAGGCTTCCATACTAAAATATTTCAACTTCTTCTTGAGGACATTAATATTCAGAATACAAGATATGGAATCATCTTGATAGTATAAATAATTCATTGTGTCTTGTTCTATGTATTTTTAATCTGAGTGAAGGGACTAAGAATGATTAAATATGTTGGGAAAATAAGGCTTGGTTTCTCTAGTGATGTTTTTTTCAATATAGATTGATATCTATAGTTTAATTTTATAATGATAGTGTGGGAGATGGAGTTCTAGGCCTCAAGATAACTATAATTAACTAATACTCTATCCAACTAACTAGTCACCATTCTTTTATGATGATTTATATTCCAAGGGAATTTTTCTCCCTGAAAATGAACTTTACGTGTATTGAAACGCTAAATGTAATCCATAAATTCCTTATTTGTAATATAAGAGTGGAAAATTACATAATTCTCATCGAGTAAATGATAGAATTAAAGTCACCTAGAATAGTACATGACCCATTTCCCCTCATATGAGTAGTCTGAATATTATAGCATATATACTTTATATTAATATAACTATTACAATAATAGATTATCAAACAAAAAAATTGTGTTCCCAAATGATTATAAGAAAGGGTAGCCACCTTCTCCGAATATTTGATGGAGGAGACACCATCCACACTTGAATGAGCTAATACCCAAATAATTTAAATATCATTGCTGGACTAATTTGTATTTATGAGTTGAATGCCATGTTTTCCAAAAGAGGAAATTACATTGGAAAAAATAATTTTTTAGAATATATTTTTAGAGAATAATATGTTTTTATTCCATAATTAAAATTTTATGATATATGATGGCGTCAGGGATGAATCGACCATTAAAACCCTAGAAAAGAATCCTCATTTATACTTACCTTTGTAGTGTGACCACCCTTTTATCCTCCCATCAGAATTCTTATTTTTAGATATTTTTTGATAGTCACAGTATTTGTTCCTTCATTGAGAGAAATATGTCATTTATCCAAAAATTTAATATATCTTCTTATATAATTTACATCTCTATTTTGATCTAGAACTGCATTGAAAGAAAGTGTGAGATCATTCAATATAACATATAAAGACACAATATTTCCCCATTATAACATTTTTGTTAGACATAAATTCATGTAAAGAATCACTGATATTAGTTGGATTATCTCTCAGTGTTAGCACTAGATAATCAATTATTATATCATCAATTATTTACAACAAATTTCATGCAATGATATGTGGATTTAGAGATTCATCAATGTATTCATCAGTTTCATTCACCTTATATGTAGAAGTCTTGACAAGTGAGTTAAAATAGTGGTAGTAAGCTCTTTCACTTGTATATCACTATAATCTTCATGACATGTAATAATAGTCATAGTGTGATCAATAGCATGAAAATCATATTTCCCAGAAGATTCAAATATTGTTTCATTGATCTTTTAAAATCTTATGATCAATGTCCTCAATAATTATCTATAATTATTTTCAATTTTCATCCTTGTAAAACTCTTCACATTCTTCCAATATTTTCCAACAATGATTCCTCAAATTTTATTCCATATGAAATTTTCCATTCACATTTTACTTTTATTATAAGTATATTTTAGTATTCTTTTTTCGATGTGATTTTTTTAGAAAAGAAATTTGAAATTTTAGACCCCTGATTTCTGAGGGGAAGAACAAATTATGAGAAAAATTACTTTTGATTGGGATAATTTAACACTGTGATATTTTAAAAGGAGTTTTTTCTCAATAGTGTGTGTGACATGCGACACATAGATAAAACAACCCTTGAAATATATTTCATTAAATTTATTTTGTTTTATAGCTTACAGTACACACAAACCCATGTCAAAATGAACCGTAATATAATGAACCATTATAACCTACATGTTATATTACTGGGATTAAATATGAATAACTAAATTAGGAATAAATTTTCATTCGTTGATCAGATATTAAATAATAATAATTTATAATTCAAAGAAATGTTTTTTTACTGTAAAATTGTTTAGTCTCACTTTGTACATATAATTTAAAATTAATCTCTAACACTCATTGATTTTTTTTACCAAAACATAATTTTTGAAACAAAAATTATCAAAATTATTTTATGATGTGTTTTTGTGGTTTTTTCTTGAATGGTTATTTTTTGATGAATAGTAAAAATACTGAATTTTAATTTGAAATATCATTTTCATTTAAAATTTTTATTTTGATAATTTTTCTATTTGGATAGATTTAAAATATTATTAGTAAAATTATTTAACTATTTTTCCAATTTTTGTCATTTTAATGGTATTCATAATGAATTTGGATAAAAAAACATTGTAATCTTTTGAAAAAAATGTCATGAGAAACCCTATATCTCATAACATCTACAAGATTAATTTCAAATTACACTTAGAAACTTATATGGATTGGATTAAAAAAATAGATTAAATATTGATAAAAAGAATTACTTATATTATCTTATATGTCCTACTAACTTTTTTACAATAATGAAGATTAAAAAACAAAAAAATATTTACCATGGTGAATGAAAGAATGAGTTTATCACGATTATAATTAAAAAGATAATAGATAAATAGACCAAAAAATATCTAAAATATATTATATAAAAAATATATTTAAACCTATCATATATTATTCTTGATAATACACCATTTTTTACTATTATAATAATTGGAAAAATGTCGGTACAACTTTTTCTTTTCAAAAAGATCATGTGTGTCACTTACCTCCCATATAAAATTCCCCCCACTCTCATATTTTCTTCACAAATTCTCACACTATAAATTCATCAAATATATATCAAAATAAGATTTATACATACCTTATCTCATCCTAGTTTCCTTATATTGTGTTTAATTCCATCCTAGTATGGTATTAGTGAAAACCAAAGGAGGATACCCGAAAAGTTGTAACATTATTCAATGAGAATTTTTATTTTATTTCTTCTTACACATCCAAAAATTATTACTAAATCAAGGATATATATTAACATAATAATATTTCACATACATAGAAGTTTTATGGAAATTTTATGACTTATAAAAACACCCACTTCAATCAAATTCTTTATGAAATCATTATTTTTATATAGGAGAAACTAGCTCCTCGTGAAGTGATGTCATTCATGTTTCCATTACAATCAATCATGGTTGGGTATGATTAAGGATATAGAAAATATATATTATATTTATAGAATAATTATACCTATTTATCCATTATATCAAATTTAACTAAATCATACTCCATTCCATAAGAGATATGATAAAGTCATTTGTGTGTACAAGAGACTACCTCCTCAGCAAGCATTGTGATTCTCCTTTCATTAATTCATAACATGGATAGTGATAAGGATAATGTTAATGATTATATATGACTTAAAATCTATTAATTTTGATATAAATGAAATATTTATCATTCATAAAATATTATATATATATATATAAGTTTTTTTACTTATACACAGAATGAATGTTGAAAGCATCATATGTGTATGCATGGACTACCGCCTCATGAAACAATATGAATCTCTTTCCCTAACCAAACCACTATAATTATATATATAAGTATATTTAAAGCTATAATATATTATATATGATATTATTATTATTTTATAATGATAAAATATATCTCAACTCATTTCTTTAATGATGATATAAAAATTAATGTGTTACTCATTCATATGAATGACCTACCGTATCCAGGATAATAACACACTAAATTTATGAGAACTAGAATTAATTAGATTTATTAAAAGTATAAATTATTTATACATATGATAATTATAGAGAAGTTAATAATCTATAGAAAATTAAACTATATTATATTCACAAAAAAAGGATCTTTCATGAAAAAACACGCATAAGAAAACTAGATAATTAACACCCGAAACAATGAAAACAATGAAATATTGTTGAAAAATAGGTGATAAGATTTTATAAATGGTCCATATATGATTTTATAAATATTAATATTTTTGTGGTATTTATTAATACCATCATTAAAATTACTATTCATGAGGTTAAATCCTATTCACGTAAAAGAAAGTGTGAGGTAGAAGACATCATCTCAATTTCCCTTCACTATAGAATGTTTTATTGGTATTACCGTAATTTAATTTATATTTATATATAAATCCTTTTACATATTATATAATTGTTAATTAATAATTCATGTTATTCAATTTATAAATTTTAATTATGTCATGATTTTTTATTTTATATGAAAATTATCATCTGTTAAAATGTTATCCTATAATCTAACATCCTTTTATGATTGTTAACATTCTCTTGAAAAAAATAAAAATATTGGGATTATTTTTTATGGGATATTATTTTTATATTAATTATCAATAATCCTAAATGATTGATATTGTTATTTCTTAAATTGTTTTCCATTTTGATATAGAGTGTTTACTTTGAAATTTATTTGATTAACTGGGGAAATATAGATAATTCTATATCCATTACACAATAAAATTATTTGATGATAAGTAATATATATTATAGGATTAAATCAATGATTTATTATGTGAGGAATTATTTTGAACTATAGTGATATGTGGGGCCTGATATAATATTTCCCCTTAATGCGTTAGTTGGCCTCATCAGATAATAAGTAGGTCAAAATAAATTGTTTTCTACTTGTAATATTTAAAATATATTGTGAATGGTATTTGAATCAATCTAATGTTTTCAAAATATAAATTTAAATTCATGAAATTTTTTTTTATATAGAATTTAATAACTATCCGTTAAACATAATTTTGCTACATATATATTTTAAACGTAAGAAACGGTCATCTACAATTGTGATCAGTAAGTTATTTTGAGTCTAAATGAAACAACTTGTTTTATTTGTGAATAGTAACATACTAGTATGAATAGTAATATTAATTATAATATGAACTTTATGAATACATATATCATATAATTATTTTATTTCCTTAATGATATAAAATAATGAGATTTCAATTAATTTCTCAATGTGTTAAAAAAGATTTATAAATTGAAAACTATTATTTTTTAATAAATTATGATTTTATATAAAAATTAAATTTTTTAATATTTAGAAATTTATATTAAAATATGGATTTCATTGAAATATTATACACAACAAAAAATGGTTAGGGTGATTTTTTGGCATTTTTCAAAACAGTTTAATTTTCAGTGAACCGTAAAAATACTGTTTCAGTTTCTGTGTGTTTAATGACACCATTAATTATGTAATAATTCTGGTCAACTAGTGTACAATAAAAATTGTTATCAGGTGTAAAAAGTGGCCAATACCAATGTAAAATACCATGGGAAGGCCCATGGTTTTTAAAAACTACTAATGATGTATCCCTTGGAAATTAATAAAATATTCTCTCACTTTTCCTATAAAATACCAACCCATTCCATCATTAAATTAATTCCAAATTATACCTAAATAAATTTAATTTCTTATAAACTCCTTTTATGTCCTCATAATGTGTCATCAAGCTCTCAATGTCCCAGGATTCATGTTTTATGAGTAACTCTACAAGGAAAGGGAATCCCCAACCCTTCCCTTTTTCATGCTTTCATTTTTTGTTATTCATTTTAATCTAGATTGTATTATGTTCGGATATGTAATTAAATATCCCCCTTACATCCCATATAATTTAATAATGATTAGATACCCATTTTTCTCATCAAAATATTTTTTAAATTTCAAGTGACACAGTTAGGCTGTCTAATTTTTAAAAGGGATTTCTCAACTTTTCATTTAATTCTATATTTCTTTATTTTATTTTTCTTACCTTATATTCCATTATCAAGTAGGCATTAATGATCTAGTATCCTAAATATTATTAATTTCTTAATATTTATGGATGTCTCAAAATTATATTCCTTCTTTTATTCCACTTATTCAAGAAATTAAAACATTGTTTGAGATGTGTCGATTTACTAACATCCTGGACGATGTGATCTCAAATTATTTTACATGCTTAAAAACTAGTCAAGAAACATATTTTATGGTTGAAATAGATTATAATTTATGTATTATAACTTATATATGGTTCTGGAATCATTTTTTAGAATTTATTTAAATTTATAAGACAAACTAAGTTTTTAAAGATTGATGAATCATGAAAATGACCTAAACATATATCAATAATGATTTAACTTATGAAAAATCCTCATGTAAGAATTAAAAATGATAAACAAATTTATTTATGGTTCTATAAACATCTAAATACCAATCCATTCGAATTACGAGTTTCACTCCCAATCAACAAGAATATCAATCATGAACAAAACATGGAAATCATGTAAAGAATGCTCCCAAAAGAATAGAAGGAATAAGATAATAATAATTAATGGGTGAAAAGATGTTATAAGATGAATATATGAGATATTATAATGATGAATAAATTTCTCTATATAATTATTGACACCCTTTTAACCATTATACAAGATGTTTAAAACACCTTTGAAGTAAGACAAACCCGAGGTAAGGGAATTGATAACCCGATTTCCATTCACTAGGACAATATTCTACTACATTATTTATGTTGTATTGAATTTTAATTGTGTGATGAATTTTTTTTGTTATGTTAAATTATATTTATTCATATTGTATATTAATATTCTATCCACTCTATGTAGTCTCCCTTGATTTATATGATATTTGTAAGGGACTTTTCTTTCAAAATCCTATTTTAAAATTCTATTTTACGAAATTCAAAATAAAGGTTTTAATGTAATTATTAATTTTGTATGATTGTGTTCTGGATATTGGGTATTGTGTATGATGAACGTTTTGACCTATATCTCCCTCCAATTCAATGGGAATGTGTATGTTGTAGGTTGGACGTATGGTTTCTCCAAGTGTAACTAGGATGGTTACAAAAATTATAAAGTAGTCGTGAGGGTTAAGAATTGTATGGTAGCTGATATGGTTACATGATTATGTATGTAATACCACATGATACCTTAATTTTTATGTTTATGTTCTTATATTTTTGGTAATATTGTGGAAATATCATGTTTCTGAAAGTAATTATATATCAGCTATAAATATGTCTTTCTTAAATGATTTCATACATTACCAGTAATCATGGACTAATGTGTTTTTTACATCATTTTATATCACTAATAGTGATTTTTGTGCTCATCTCAGGTTTAGAAATGATTTTCATCGGTTATAGGTATGTGTAGGACAAAAGAGAATTCATGTTAAATATTAGAAAAATTCACAATGAAATCAAGTTTAATTTGAAATGTTCTATATTTTAGAAGA
The DNA here is from genome assembly GCA_963277665.1 of Viscum album. Classification (NCBI taxonomy): domain Eukaryota; kingdom Viridiplantae; phylum Streptophyta; class Magnoliopsida; order Santalales; family Viscaceae; genus Viscum; species Viscum album. The sequence continues at coordinate 1,423,273,417 of OY728141.1, read as the reverse complement.
AATTAATACTATTTTTATGTTATCCACTCTGTATTAATGTGTACTATTATGAATGTTTTATGTCCCAAATCTCTAAATATGTAAACATGAAATGATCCTCAATGTTAAAGGAAGTTATTTCATGACTAAATTCAAGATTATATATTGTAATAAGTTCATGTCCTTAAAGTTGGTATCAAAGGGAGGTTTAGAAAAAATATGGGATATGATGATGTCAATAGAATACCATAAATGATTATTACTCTACGATTAATTTGAAATGTTATAGAATTAAAAGATTACCATGTTTCATAGACTAAGACATATTTTCTATGAAATGGAAGTGTGTAGAAGAAACATGGAAGCTAAGTAGGAGAGGCACCAACAGAATGACATTTTCCAAATATACAACCTCAAATTGTAGGGATTGGAACCGAGATATTTATGATAGTGATGGATCTGATAATACATGTAATAAATAGGTGGTGTATTCCATCAATGAGAACAACTATAGGTACCACAAAAGAACCTGAAAATAGTGTCAATTTTTATGAGACAACACCCTTATTCTTTCAATGAATATTTTGACACAATATTTGCTAAAGGATGGATTTAATCCCTTGAAAAGATATTTGATATTATGGGATGTTTATATTATCAAAGTTATGTCTTTACAATTATAATTTTGGAGGTGAAACAGATCAGTGGTGATCAATGTTCAAGAATATCAGGGATATAGAGAATGTTGATTCTTAGAGTGGGATGAATCTAAAAGTTTTTTCCATGAATATCATTTTCCAAAGGTGGTTTGACTTAGGATAGAGATATATTTCACTGAATTGAAGAAAAATGAATAAGATTTAGTGGTCTTGTATGATGAAAACATCACCATACTGGAAATGTATGCTACAAATCTTATTTTGTACCATGATATAAAAATAAACAGGTTTTACTCAGGATTCAAGCCAATGTATCGAAGGGCGTTGGCCACTCATGAATTCAAATGTTATGAGAATATTGTTTGATGTGTTGAGAGGGTAGATATGGAGTTTCTTGATGATAATTTCCACTTTGACAACAAATATAAGTAGAGGTCTAGATAGAAAGTGATGGGTAAGAATCAACCAATGATATCTGATGGTAAGAAAATAACGTTTCTTATTTGTGAAAAGTGTAGTAAGAAGCACCATGGGGAAGGCCTTCTGATAACTGGGATGTGTGTTTGATGTGGTAAGATTAGACATATGGCCTGATATTGTAATGAAAATGATCCAAAAATCAATCATGATAATCAACCTATTATGTTCTTTAAATTTGGTGAGATGGCTCATTATGCAAGTGACTACCCAAAGAGAGATCTGAATGATGCAAAGAAGCCATACTATAACCAGAAAGGAGTAGAGAAATCCTTTTAGACTATGTCAGCAGACGTCAGGCCATCCAATGAAGTTTCATCTGGTACTTTGTTTGCTTACTCATATTTTTCTAATGTTTGGTTTCATATGGGATCTACACATTCCTTTATTGCAGAGAAATTTTCTAGTAAATTAGATATGTCACCTCAATAAATAAGGCAAAAACATATTTTTAAATAAATAGGTGTAAATATTTTATAAATGAGTAAATTTAAGAATATTTCTATTGTGTTATGTGGAAGGAATTTACCTACATACCATAATGATTACACTTAGTAGAGTTTGATGTAATTCTGGGAAAGGATTGTCTTTATTTTTATCATGCAATGATTATTTCTAGAGAAAAAAATAATTTTTATGAAAGGGTTTTAGTTTGTATACAAGAAAGAAACCATACAATTAATAAAATATGAGGAAGCTGAGAAACTATTGAAATATGGATATTAAATTCATCTTTCTCATATTGTTGAAAAAAGGGAATTTTTTAGTTTAACGATGTGGCAGTGGTAAATGAATACCTTAATATTTTTCCTGACGAGATACCTGGTGTCATACATGATAAAGATGTTGAATTAATAATTTACTTATTTCCTAATGCTAATATAATTTCAAACACCTTATATCATATGGATCAAATGGAAATTCTTGGATTGAAATATCAGTTGTAGGATCTACTTGATAAAGGCTTCATTCATCATAGCACTTCACCATAGTGTGCCCCTATTTTGTTCATTAAAAATAATGATGGTACCATGAGACTTATCAATGATTATAGAGATTTAAATAACATCACTATTAAATACAATTATCCTTTGCCACATATCAATGAATTGTTTTATAAGCTCCAGGGAGCTCATTAATTTTCCAAGAATTACATGAGATCCGGATAACGTCAACTGAAGGTGAAGGAGGATGACATCTCAAAAACGACTTTTCATACTTGATATGGGCATTATTAATTTTATGTTATGTCAATTGGGTTAGCTAATGCACCTATTTTGTTCATGGATCTTATGAAGATAATATTTCATCATTTATTGGATACGTTTGTGGTTTTGTTTATTGATGACATTAGGGTATTTTCTAAGAATAAATAGATGCATGAAAAACATCTAATGGATATTTTTCAAACCATAAAGGAAATGAAACTGTATGGAAATTTAAAAAAGTGTGATTTTTTTGATTGAAAAATATTTTTTTCTTGGAAACATTGTAAAGATGTATGGAATATCCATTGATCCTAAAAATAAGATTTTATGATGAATGGGAAAGACCCAACAATATTACAAAGATTCATAGTTTTATTGAATTAACAGGTAATTACTGGCAGTTTTTAAAAAAACATTACTTGGTTATCTAGACCGCTAACTATGTTAATGTGAAAATGAATTAAATTAATTCGGAGAGAACAATGTGATGTTTGATTTCATGAACTGGAAAAGAGATTGGATAATGCTCTAGTTTGGGATCGCCTTCCTCAAATAGTGATTTTGTAATCTATAGTGATAATTCATTGAAGGGAATTGGTTGTGTTCTGATGAAGAATGATCCGTTAATTTCTTATTATTCAAGGAAACTAAAACATCACTGGTTAAATTATCCCACACATGATTTGGAATTGGCAGCTGTGGATTTTTGTTTTCAAATTTAGAGGCATCATTTATACATAGCCAAATGTATAATATATACATACCATAAATGTCTGAAGTATATATTCACTTATAAATAATTAAACATGATGTAGAGAATATGGGATGATGTGATAAAATATTATGATAGCATGATGAATTAACATCCATGAAAATAAAAAAAGTTTATGATGCCTTGAGTCGAAAGCATCTTGGATCATTAACCACGTGACATTTGAAACATTATCACTTGATTAAGGATAATATGAATTTTTGGATAGAATTTCTTGGAGCATGAAATACCTATGTTTTCTTTATGTTTTACTGTGGTCATACTCATTAGGTAGAATTCTGAAATTTCATAAGGAAGAATGCGAGCTACAAAAATAGGTAGAATTGGTTAAAATGGGTAAGTTGAATGAATTAATTCCTGATAATGATTGTGTGTTATGATTAAGAAAATGGTTGTGTGTTCCTCATGATACCCATTTGAAGAAATATTTTTTATGTTAATCTCATAGTTATCCATTTTCAGTTCATCCTGGATGTACTATGACTTATAGAGACCATCAAGGTTACTATTGGTGGGACAGAATGAAATTGGATATTGCAGATTTTACCGTGAAATGTTTGACATGTCAATAGGTTAAAGCAGAGCAGCTGTTACAAAAGAGGATGCTTCATCCATTTCTAGTGCCAGAGTGGAAATCTGAGAATATATCAACGGTCTTCATGGTGGGACTACCTATGAGTAATCATGGTCATAATGCCATCTGAGTTATTATTGATCGGTTGAAAAAATCTGCACATTTTCTTTTCTATTAAAGATACAGTGATGTTGGATCAAATTTTTCGAGTGTACCTCAAAGAGATTGTTAGGTTACAATGAGATATCCTTTCCATTGTATCTAGATGGAATCCTATTATCTATTATAATTTTTGGAAGGGCCTTCAGAAATCCTTGGGTATAGAATTAAATTTTAGTTCAGCTTTTCATCGTCAATCAAATGGCCAGTCAAAACAAATGATTAAGACTTTGGAGGATATTATTCAAGATTATTCAATGGACTACCAAGGATGTTGGGATCATCATATTTCCTTAGTTGAGTTTTCTTATAATAACTGTTTTCATTCCAGTATACAGATGGAACCATATTTGGAATTGTATGGGAAGTGGTGTAGAACTCTACCATTTTGGGATGAAGTTGGGGAAAAAAGTTGATGGGACCAAAATTATTAGAGGAAGTTATTGGGAATGTGATGATGATTCAACAACACACGAGGATACCTAGATTGGGCAGAAAAGTTATGAAGATAACAGAAGGAAAGACGTCACTTTCGAGGTAGGTGACTAGGTTTTCCTTAAAATTTCTCTTTGGAAAAGTGTTATGTGTTTTGGTAATAAAGGAAAGATAAGTCCACAGTTCATCAGTCTTTTTGAAATCATGGATAATTATGGAGTAGTTTCATACTGAGTAGCTTTGACTCAGAGTTTTTCTTAGGTACAAAATGTTTTTCATGTTTCGATGTTGAGAAAGTATGTGCCATATTTAACTCATGTTTTGAGCCCAAATGCAGTTCAGCTAAAAGAGAAAATTTCTTATAAATAGAAACCAATTCAGATTCATGATCTAACGGAATAGGTATTTAAAAATAAGTTAACCCACCAGGTAATTTATTCTTGGAGAAGCCACATGTTTGACGAAGGAACATGGGAGTTCGAAATTGCTATGAGGGAAAGGTACCCTCACTTGTTTAATAAGAAAATTAAATTACGGGGACATAATTTCCAGAAGATTGGTATAATGCAACACACCAAGATTTTATAAATTTAAATTTGAATTCATGAATCTTTTTATTAAGGAGATATTTATAAGTAGCCGTCAAAAATAATTTATCAACTTTGATGTTTTGAATTTCAAGAAATAGTCATCTACAATTGTGAACAGTATGTTACATTGAGTCTAAATGAACCGACTTGTTATATTGGTGTATAGTAACATTCACTTATGACTAGTAATATGAATATTAATATGAACCTTATGAATTTTAAATCATATTATTATTTGATATTCTTAAGTATATAAGATATTGACATGTCAATTAATTTTTCCACGTGTTAAAAAGACCTATAGATTTAAAAATGATATTTTTGAATAAATTTTGATTTTATTTAAAATTAATTTAATAATATTTAGGATATATTTTCAAAAAATGGATTTCATTTGGGAATTATACACATTAAAAAATTGTTTAGGGTGAATTTATGGAAATTTTCTAAAATAGTTGAATTTTCTTTGAATAGTAAAAATAGATTTTCAGTTTCAGTGTGTTTAATGACATCATTAATGATGTAATAATGATGTAATAATTATTGTTTACATTTTTATTGTATAAAATTATATTAGGTTTCCTATGTGTCCAATACCATGGGAAAATACTTTGGGCAAGCCCAAGATTTTCCAAAAACCACTAATGGGGTGTCCCTTCGAAATTATCAAAATATTCCTTCTCTTTTTCGATAAATACAAACCAATTCCATCATTTCATTCATTAAAAATTCCAAAAAAACTAATATATGGACTTATTACCTCCCTATTAGTCCTCCCAAGGTGTCAACATGCCCCCATGGTTCCAACCATCATGTTTTTGGATATCGTCTACAAGGTAAGAGAATCCACCACCCTTCTCTTTTTCAAGATATCATTTTACGTTATTCATTTTAATATACAATGGATTATGTTAGTATATGTAATTACATATACCCTTTAAATCTAAAATTATGTAATACTGAAGGGATAACCATTTTATCACATTAACATATTTTATGAAATTTTCAGCGACGCCGTTATGGTGCAAATATTTTCTAAAGGGATTTATCAACTTTTCTTTAATTTTGAGAATCCTTTATTTTATTTTTATTTCCTCACATTACCTTATAAAATAGGCATTAATGATACATTATAATACATATTTATGAATTAATCATGTTTATGGAAGACTCACCATTATATTCCTTCTTATCTTCCACTTATTCATGAAATAAAAATACCATTCTTGATGTGTCGATTTATCCGCATCGTGGATGATATGATTTCATTTTCTTATAATTCTTTCAATATTGGTCATGAAACCATTTTTTTGTTGAAACAGATTTTATTTTATGTATTATAACTTATATAAGGTTCTGGAATCATTTTTTACACATGTTATAAATTTATAAATCAAAATTAGTTCTTTACGATCAAAGAATCTATAGAATGACCTAAACAATTATCAATAATGCATTAACTTATGAAACATCCTCATGATAGAATTAAAAATAATAATAGTTATAATTTATGATTTTGGAAACATTTAAATAAAACTCCATTAAAATCCTTTGTTTTCCTCCTAGTAGACAAGAATATTCATCATGAACCAATCATGGAAATCATGTAAAGAACACACCCAAAAAATGGAAAGAACAAAATACTAGTCATTAAAAGGTGAAATGACATTATAAAATAATAATATAGGATATTATAAACAATAATATTTTTATTTATGATATTAATGACACACATTTAACCATTATAACTTATTTTTAAAACATGTTTTATGTAAGATAATCTCGAGGTATGGAAATTCATAACCCGATTTCCATTCTATGGGTTAATATTCTACTTCATTATTTATGTGATATTAAATTTTTTTGTGATGATTTTATTTAATGATGAATTATGTGTATTAAATATGTATATACGTATTCCATAAACTCTTTTATGTCACACTATAATTATATTATATTTTTAAGGGGCTTTTCTTTTTTATTAATTTATGTTTAACGAAATTCCAAAGAAATGTTTTTATATAATTCATTAAATTGTATGATATTGTTCTAGTTCTTATGAATTTTTAATGATTTTGGTTGGTAAATATATCACCATACAATACGTTGGGTATGTTTATATTGGAGGTTGGCCATATGGTTACTCCATGTGTAACTGTGATGGTTACAAAAATTGTATGGTAGTCGTGATGGTTATAAATTATAAGGTACCAGAGAGGCTTATAAGATTATGTTTGTAATGCCCCATAATACCTTTATGGTTCTATTTATATGCTTATATTTTTTTTGAATCTTATAGAAATATCATTCTTCAAAAATTAAGTATACATGTGTGATAATTATGTCTTTTCGAAATGAATTCATACATTATAAGTAATCATGCACTAATGTGTTCTTTCCTTCTTTTTATATCCCATGCTGATATTTTTATGCTCATCCCATATTTTTAATTGAATTTTACAGGTTATAAAGATTTGTAGGAAAAAGAAGGAATCTATGTTAAATGTTTTAATAATTTTCAATGAAATCATGTTTTATTTGAAATGTTATTTTTTCTGGAATAAATGAATAATATTTTTAGGGTATCCACATTATATTATTGTGTAATGTTATGATAGTTTTATTTCCCAAATCTCTGAAGCTATAAACATTAAAAGGCAATCAATGTGAAATGAAGTTACTTTCTGAAATAATTCAATATTTTTAATTTAATAGGGTCGATCCCTTATAGTCTTGATATTAGAAGTATACTGATTCATGGTATCATGGAATAAAATAATTAAGAATATATATCCTTAATAATTTTGTCATCATTAGCCATGATATTTTAACAATTATATTATCATAATATTAATTTCATTCATAGTTTACTGATTAAATTGAATGTGTTTTATGTTATTTACCTTGGCTCGTCTACCCATGCAGTCAAGTTATTTAAATAGAATGTGTGTTATCATTTACTAATTCATGTTAAACTCTTCTATAATTAAAACTTACAAAAAATTTGGGCTCACCCAATTTTTTTTCTTCTCCCTGGGATATGAAGAACAACTGTTTCAATGTGTTTTCATGGATGTGGGTCATTTTATTTTTTATAAATCATGTTTTATTTTATATTCCCAATGAAAAATGTGTATAATGTATGTATATTTATCTCAATAACTACTAAACTATTAATTCTATTGGGATTCAACCCTTTGTAATTGCATCAATGAAATAATGAAGACACAGACTCTGGGCTACTGGAGTCATGGTTGTTACATCCACATTATAGTATCAAAAATTGGAATTAATTTCATAGAAAATAATATACATGAAAAATAACCCAAATTTCAAGATATTTTCATATTAATAGTATTATCATTTTGGCTTATCCTTTGGGATTTCACTAAATTTACATTATCCAATTCTCAAAATAAAAATATATGATATCTCATATAATTAAACCCTACCTTAATACCAGCTGATAACCATAATCATAGATCTTTTAATAAAAAAATCAATTTAATTATTGGATTTAATATAATAATTTCAATAAAATGTCCATATATAATGATAAAATGTTGATATGAAAATAATTTCAATAAAGTGGCCATAAATGTTGATAAAAATATCATCGATTTCAAAAATATCAATGTATGATAGTATGAAATTATAGACTAAGAAATCCATAACAGATTAAATTCACATCCATTATTTAAATAATTTTAATACATTTCATCTTTTAATACACCAAATAATCATTGTACTTGGTTTATCACATAGAAAATATAAAAATAATAATAAAATCTATATAGTGTCTACACTAATAACGTCAAGCCTCATATCAAACACATATCCAAATACATGTTGGCTAATGTGGCCCTATCCATAATGAAACTTATTATTAGACTTGTATAATAGAAAATAGGTCTACATGACCACCATGTACTTCATGAAACGTGTAATAGAATTATCTCAAGAGAATATTTCCATGTCCCCATTATATACCCACATTTTCATGTCCATAAATAAAGAAATATAAATTTCATGAATACAAAAACACATGAGAATACATATTTGGTCATTGTGTGTTACCCATACCACTACAATACAAAACCATGAGAAGTTAAAGTAACTCTGATAAACCATTTAGTCATTGTATCATGATTCATGAATCCTAATCAGTGTACAAAAACATATCCATAACATGGTAAAAATTTCATTATGTATCACCTCTTCATGATAACTATAAGAAGAAAGATGATATTATCACTCAGTGATTCCTAAACAACCAAGAAATTTCCTCATCCTTTCTAGTGAAACATATCATAAGTAGACCCTAAAGGTAGAAACAATGGATCCAACATCCCAATCGAGATGATCTATCCATTATAGGAATATTCTTGTGGGTAATAAAAAAACTAGAAGTGGATCCCATGGAGGAGAAAAATAGGAGAAACAACCCACATGAGCTAAACTATACAAACAATACGTTGGTCCAATTTCAAATTACATAGAATGAAAGGGAAGCTGATAGTGGGAGACAACATGACCAACCTCCAACATGATACCAACCATACAATCACATGGTGGGACCCATGGTTAATCTCATATATTTGAAGTGGATCATTAATGGGCATACAACATATCCAACCAATCCAACATGCTATTGTAAAACTTCATGAGGTTGGTTGAAAGACTTAATACAAGAATTAGGCAATCATATCCCTCATCAAACTCTTATAAATCCAACTTGGAAATTTAGTACATTACATTCCGTAGATTTCTTTAATGACACTTGATTTTAAAATTTGAGAAATATCATCTTTAAGGATATATATTTTATATAATATGCTATTAATAATATTTACAACCAAATAAACAAAAACATTATATAATTTCATCAATATAAATAATTACATATTATGTATAAAAATACTCTATCGAATTAAAAATAATATAATAGGGATTCATAAAAAATTAAATAAAAAAAATTAAATTCTAATGCGTTGTTGTCCCCAAGAATTATCATAGAAGTTGAGAACTATGTAAACAAAGTATAAACTATTAGAAACACAGTCATTTTTTGGAAATGAAAAATAAATTTCTTTGAAAGAATTTGTTGATGAATAATGATTTAAAAAACATATTTTTATTGTTATTAATGAAATAATATTGAAGTTGGAATATTTTCTAACCATTGGATTTGGAAACTAACCATTTAATCAGTTACCAATACTATGATATGGGAGAAGATACCCTAAAATAATAATTAAAATAATTAAAATACATGTTTATATATATATATATATATTATATTTTTAATAAGTTCTTCGACAAATAAAATAAAAAAAATTATGGAATTTTTCCCCATTGTATTTTAAATTATTATTAAATAATAAATTTTAGGAAATTTTGATATTAAACATTAAATTTTTTTTTGGGAAGAATGAAAATCAATCTCTGTGTCTTTTAAGATTTTTATGAAAAATTATAATTTTTTTAAATAAAAAAATATGGTATTTATGAATAACGTATGAATTATAAAATCATCATGATTGAAATTCAGATCAAAATTTATTTAGTTTTTTTTAAAATTTTAAATATATTTATGTTTTAAAATAATTAATTTAAATAATCATAATTTATAAACATATAAAAAAATTAGATACATAAATTTAAATTTTTTCTTTTGCAAAATAGTTACGATTTTTTACATTATATATAATATTATTATGATAAAATTCATTTTTGGGTGTCCAAAAAATTCAAATAATAATCCATTTATTAATATTATAATAATAAAAGTCAAAGGAAACAATACTATTCATAAATTTTCACATAAATAATACTATAAATAAAACATTATTCTAAAATAGTAAACATGTTTTCTATATAAACATTCCTATTACACCCCTTTCTCACCAATTCAATATAACCTTAACATGAAAAATATTTTCTTAATTAAAACCTAAAAATATAATATATATTTGTTAAATTTCTGGAATGACCAAAATCCCCTCTTTCTTAATATTTATGCTTAAACTAAAGGGTGAAAGTCATAGTGCGAGAAAAATTATTCAAAATACATGTTATCATTTAAATTTATGTATTACCCATTCAATAATATAAGTAATAAATATAACATAAATCAAAAAATAATTCTCCACATACAATTTTGTTTTTATAAATATATAATAATTAAAATATTATATCATATGTTATTTAAAACTCTCCTAAAAACAAATACTCACCAATGGAAGTTTCATGCACTCTAAGTCAATGATAATGTTTTTTTGTTAAATTATGCATGTCAAGGAAATTAAAAAAACATTTCATTTTTTTATATATTATATTATTAAATAATATTATTATTATCTTTTTCAAATGAAATATATTTTTATGGAAATAATAACATAAAATTTAAGCAATCATAGTAATTTTTTATGGTCTAAAAAATATTACCGAAGAATATTCAATTATTTATAAATATATATTTATAAATTTAGCATAAAAATCATTAATGATATGAATTATATTTTTTTCATTTTTTTAGTTTATGAACCCATTTAAAAATATCATTCAATTATTACTCAACATAAATGTGGTTTTCATAATATGTAACCAAAATCCTCAAAAATATTGAGGGAAAAAATATTAATTTATCAAAAAAATAAGTAGGATTCAAATGTTTAACAATATATGAAATTAATTAGATTTCTTCTTCATAAATTTATTAATTAATGAAACATGAAATTTATGTATGTAACGGATGCATCCAATGAAATCTGGGACTTAATGTATGTGTTCCTTATTACTCTCTTTTTTTCATGCGGTTATGTTACCTGTTACTATCTATATCTCTCGGTTACATATTTAATACTTTCTTTATGTACTCAATGATTTATATTACATCAAATTATTGAGGATATTCATAATTTATATTTACCATTATATTTTTCTTTTAATTGATAGCCAAAGAAGAGATTAAGGGAATATTTTTATGTTTCTTTCCCTCTTTCCTAAATTTTTATTATATTTTCCATCCAAATTTATTCTTCCGCGAATTAAAAAAAATTATTAACTCAATTAATATTTTATTCTCTAAGTAATGACAATGTTATATATATCTACTAGCATTGTTGTCGATGTAATACCCTATAGGAGTAATCCTTTTACTTCATTAAGATACTAATTTATTATTTCTATTTCTATTACAAGATTATAATTTATTTATATTTATTTTCAATGTGGAATATATATGAAAAACCTTTTAGTACAATGAGTGTTCATAGATCTATAAAACCCTCAAATATATTGTGTACTGAATCGTCTCTCATGAGATCTCAATATATGCAAATCAAGGTTAGCATTGTCTATAATCATATGAAGTCATAGAAAGAATGCATGACCAATATTTATTATATCATGGTTGTGAGAATTGTCATATAATTATAATGTCATGTTTTTGAGCCATGACCAATTATTATTAATTCATGTATTATATTTGTATTATAACTTTCTTCTTCTCATGTTTACTATACTCTTATAACACCTTGTCCCTTATGTAGTGATTACATAATCAATTCCATGTTATTCTTTTCATGTCTCTTTTTATATTACCACATTTTTTCCTATTGAAACCCCTTACTAGTATTTATGAATAACACTTTATTTTATATATATCTACATGATATTACATTTAGTGATAGGATTATAGTTTCCTCAAGCTGAATTAATTAAATATGAAAAAATATATTAAGTAAAAAAGATTTGTTCTATATACCTAATTTACCAAATCCATGTGACTTATATATTTACAAGTGTGTGAAATTTATATTTTTGTTATAAATTATATAGTAATATGTAAATTAAAGTTATTCCATTATAGCTTGAGTTTAACCAATGACTAATTATTTATCTGTATTGATTTATAGAACATAAAAATAAATATACCCTAAATAACCCAAATATGGACTTAGGATGTCATAAGATATACATAATTATTTTATGATTTAATATCTATATAACAAAAAACTTCCCATATATTACTTTTATTTAATGTATTTTCATCAACAACTCTATTTTTTTTTGAAAATGGATGAAAATAGGAAGAATCATGTCAGAGAAAAAAATTAATTGGGAATACTATGATGTAATGAATGAGGTTCCAAAAATGATTGGAGATGACTTTGAAAACATTATGGTGGATGTTTTTCAATTTTATCATGTTATTTATAATAATATATACCATGTAGATCATCACACACCTTAGAAGAATGATCAAAATGTGGGTGGTTCATTTATATAGAAATTACCAAACCCTTTTAGAGGATCATATAATCTATTAACAATATAGAATTGTAAAAACATTAATCCTTAAATATTTTCAATACATTAATTCATTAGGAAATAGATTGTGATATTAGTTATTTATCACTTGTTGGGAAATGATATTTAGTGGTCGGAATTGATCAATATTATCAATCCTAAGAAATATATCTACAAAATGGAATATGATTCATTAATGAAAATATATATTAGTGACTGCATTCACCACACTCTCTATATTCAAATGTATACATTATTTCTTGGGATTATTAAAATTAATGATGAATAAATAGGGTTCTGTGAATAAAATATCACAAGGCTTTTATGAAAAACCATTATCATTGTCATTTAACCAAAAAAATAATGTTTCAGTATTTCGTTAGTGTCATAAATTGAACTCATAAAAAAGGACTGGATTCTAGACTATAATTCCTAGAAGGAAACAGTTCAATCTGTCTTTTAGGTGGATATATAGATCATAGAATCACAATGGTCTTATTATACTACTAAAAAGTAAAGAATAAATATTGTTGAAGTTAGGCATTTACCTAATATTAATTATTGAAGTGGAGAAGTATCAATTTCAAACATATTAGTTGTGCGAGAAGAAGATTCCAAAAAACCATATTGATGTAATCATTATATTATTTATCAATATAATATAAATGAATTTAGCCCAAGAATGTTCAAGGTATATGAAAAATCAAATCAATATGGTGTATCAAAAGAATAATCCACTCAAACACCACCTCATTTTCGAATGTTACAACTACAAGAAACATATTGACTATAGAAACAATCACCACAAAAAATGGTCATTAAAGAAAATTAGTTACCATAAACTCAAAATTAATGGGATCTAGGGGGATATTATAAGATCACAACCACCATAGTGGAACATGAGACACAATCGGTGATAGGTACACTTTTCATTTATAAAAAAATTATTATTTATTATTTGAATTTGATTCAAATAATGTTTCTTTATCAAGAATATTCTATATATAAATATAGTCACCACCTCGTGACATATGGATGAGTTATTATCAAAAACACATTATGGTGTGATGAGTTTTTGTAAATTATATTAATATTTACCAATTAATATTTTCAGTAAGAATATTACTGAGAAGCATGTTATTCTCTATAGGTAGATTTAAATTATATATAAGGGATGTTTTATTTTAATTATATAATAAAAATATCAACTTCTAGAAGAGGGATATCGCATTCCACACCCCAACCCTTCCACCAATCCTTTACAAGTGTAGAGATAATTAGAATCTCTTATGGAATCTTATTCTTAGGTAGAGTTATTTGTTCCTTATTTTTAATCATATCAATATCAAATTTTTTAAGAAAAGTAATTTATTTTAATTGAAGAAATAAAAATTTTAATAGAATATTTTGATGCATTACCAAAACAGTTTAATGTTCATACTTCTAATTGAGTTATTGGAATCTTTTAAGGTCTTATACGTGGATCCCTACCCCAATCCAATAGTCCCCATTATATTGAACCCATTAAAATATTTGTTGTCTAGAATAATCTACATGGAATCTACGATATGGGTTTTATACACCCATGTATCTCTTCATGAAGTTGAAAAATCCTAGTTCCACTGAAGAAGAATGGGTCAACGAATATTTTTATTGATTATGATGTAATTAAAATAATCATGTTAATGAAAATGAATTGTATTCAACAAATGAATGACACATTCGAACATAATCTTAGGCAATATAACATCTATATGGTGAAACATTGATAGATATATAATCAATTAGAGGTTAAAATGAGAATATTTCATACATTTAAAATTTTAAATTATATAAACACTATAATTTAATTATAATTCTCTTTAGAATAACAAATTTTTTAAAAATATTAATAACATGGTGAATATTTCCTCTACGTATTTATTTTGAAATATTAATGGTAGTATTTATGAAATAACAACCTCATATATTCCAATTATAAGTTTGATCATGATGAAACCTTTAATATTATATTAAATACCTTATGAATTGAGAAGTTATATAGATAGAATAAAAAATAAATCATTCAGTTAGATTTAGTGACCTTTTAGGGGAATAATTTACAGGGGTCATGGATATTTGTGGATACTTCAACAAATAATATGATTAATGATTTTCTAGGTTGACCAATAATGATAACCCTCTATAGATTCCTTAGACTGGCTTAGTAAAATAAATTTTCTCTGTGAAAATTTTCATGATTTTCAAACCCATTAACTATGTTGATGTATAAAGGAGTAAATTTTTTGGATAGAACAATTTAATGATAGAGTCATTGAGTTGATGAAACGACACGTCAGGAAACCTATACTCAATGGACTATCATGTGGTGATGGATTGTTGATACAAAAAGATTCATTAAAATGTGATTGGGTTGTGTAATCTGAAAAAATAATAAATTTATTTCATATTAAAATATTAAATTTAAGGTAAATAATCATTTTTAAGCATCTCTTGAAATTAATTTGGCTATAGAAATAATAATCATCGTAATTTATGGGTAAATTTTCATTGGGGAAAATTGGTAAATAAATAATAATAATATATATATAAATTATATAATCTCATGGAAGGATATCATCATGCGATAATAAAGATTGTCAAATTTGATAAACAATGACAACTCAATCCAATAAATTTGAAAAAAAAATTAGTTTCTCAATGAACGAAGTTCCCCTCATCCATATCTATGATTATGATTCAAAATGGTATACTATTTTTAAATATGAAAATGATGGGAAATGGAATCATAATGGAAGGTATAATGTCCTATCATTCTTAAATGATTTCACATCCATTTTTCATTGGGATGATCAAGGTGACCTAAAGGGATAATTTGGAGATAAAAATGAATTTTGAATAAATATGTAATGGGAAATTCCAAAATTTCACCATCAATATTGATGGATTTTTATGATATGATTATAATATAATATATTATGTTATAGGGGTTAAAATCAAATTAAATAACATAGACACACCACAAAAACAGACCGAAAAGGCTTTCCATCTCCCCCTAGGGAATAATCCACCCATCAAGAATTATTTATTTATTACATGAAATGTTGTCCTTGTAACATCCCATGTAAATAAAGAAATTTTTATTAATATATTTGAAATAAATATTAATGTTATTTTAAAGGGTATTTTATGATTTATGGCATACCCGATATGCAATAATGGGTTTCTATGAATTCTAATGTTACACACAATGCTGTGTCATACTAAAAAATAATAATATAATATTATTTTAAATGGTAGTTAATGCCTAGAAATTGTATTGGAGGTAATGAACAAAACTATTTACAATATGATTATACATTTTTGTTAAATGTTATTACATTTATCTAATAAAAGTTATACGATTAAAATGTGAATGAATATAATTTTAAACTTAAATATTCTAATATTCATTAAATTGTCGATTTAAAACCTTTTGATGGTGAACCCTCTATAAATATCATTTTGGTCACATTTATATGTTCTATTTTACAAAATAAAATTATTATTTAAAATTGGGAATCAAATTTTTCTTTGGGTAAATTTTTGATATTTTTCTGATAAAATTCATTTTTTAATGAATAATAAAAAATACGGTATTTTAATTCAAAACTGCATTTTAATATAATTTATTAATATTTATAAATTATATTTTTATTTTGTTTTAAAGGGTAATTAGATTTTATTTTTCCCATTTAATCCAATGATGGTCATTGGGTATAAACAATTGTCAATATTTTGATAGTTATTATTTCGTAAATACATGTTTTTTAGTTTTGACAATAGGAATTAATTTTAATTTAATTAATAAAACTTCTATGATTTAAATTTTGTAAAATGGACATCATTTTTGAATTCATAATATCAAATATATCATAGTCTGAATTTTTTATTTTTCTGAATAACATCGATTTTTGATGAATACTGAAAACACTGAGAAGGTATTAAAAGGCTTAATTTTTCATTTAAGTGAAATTTTAGCACTTTTTTAATTTAATTTTAAAAATATGAAATAGATATTTGTTCTTATTAAGTAAAATATCGTTCAATGAAATGAAAATAATTTTTGGTGAATAGTAACTTTGGACTATTATTTACCGCGGTTAAAGTTAAATAGGGTAATTCAAGGTAAAAATAATATTATAATAACATAAAATTATCTTAACACTTGTACTAACCTTATTAGAGGAGTAATGGAAGACCAAGACAATCCTTGGGTGAGACATTTGGCCTTCGAAAGCCACTTGGGTAAGATAATGATATTAATAACTTTTTATTTAATGTAAAAAAATATCATAATCATGTATTGTTTTGCTAAAAAAAATTTAATGTGGGGGAATATAATTGATATATTTGACAATAAACACTCATTATAAAGCTAATTTTTTTCTACATTATGTTATCTTATTTATAATTTTTAGAAATCAAATACATAAAATTATATATGACACAATAATGATGCAAGGTTTACCTCATTAATGAATGATATAAATAAATAAGATTATAATGATTAAAACAATATCCAAAACCATTTCAATTATTGTTTGATAATTTTATTTCGAACATGATTCATCATATCATCAACTTTAATATGTTTTGGACATTTAATAACCGAAAATCTTCATATAATAAAATTATATTTTCAAACATTCCTAAAGAGCCCCTCCTCCCCCTTATAAAACTCCCACACCTCTAACCGATTACTCACAACTCTCAAGCCCCTTAGCCTATCCAGAATCGGCCCAAATAAGCTCTCAAGATCCCTCTCTTCCACCTAGAATCTTTACCTTAGGCTGAAGGCATGGCATCCAGCCTTTTTATTACCTAACTATTCAATAAATTTTACAAAAAGAGGATTTCAAAGTCTAGTGTGATGGAAATCAAGAACAATAAATCATGAAAACATAAAACACTATTTTAAATCACCTTAAAATGCTTCTTGAAATGTTTATCCTATGTAAAATTATTTCATCTCATAACCTGGAGGCATACATCAAAGGAAAGTGAGTGCTGAAGGCCTAGTAAGGAAAGTAAGGGAATCAATTTACTTATGCCATCAATTAGAAATTGATGGAAAACATAAATACATGACCAATGAAAGTAGAGGAATATTATAATGAAAATAACATTAAACATAACATGAATATGTGGATACAAAATTTCATTTATAAATTCATGAAAATATCAACTAGATTTTTCCCCAAGGTGTCATAAATATTACCAAGGTTATTCACTAAGGTATCATGAAACTTGTAATCTCTAGAGATTAATTCGTCACCCATTGCATTTGAGCGCCATCAGGTAGAACCCATAATATGTATTTAATTTCATGTGAGCCAAATATATAAAAATAAAACTTTTCATAAATCAAAAAAATAGAAAAAAAACGGATTTCATTTGAAAATTGTGATGTTTTAAAAGTGTTTAGAAATAAGACCATTAAGTCATTTATAACCGATGGAAAGGGAGTGGGGGTTATATGTATGTCAATTATAGAATAAAATATATCATTTTTTTTTGAATTTAGTAACAAACCTAGAAATGAAATAGTTCTAGATATTCAGATAATTAAAACAAGAGAATTTCTTGAGAGAAAGAGTGAGAAAAATTTAGATGAATATTCTACAGCATAATGACTAAATAACATCATTTTATAAAACATTAAAAAGAGGGGGTACAAGGATACCCACTCAAAAATAACTCATAATACAATATAATTACATAATAACATGGACATAAGAACATAGTATGGATATTTTAATGAAACCCCACCTAAAAAGGAAACATGAAAGGAAAGAGAAAATGCAATTTATTTTACAAAAATTTCGGCAGCATAACAACGTCACATAAAAAATCATAAAATCAATTAACTATAGACGAAAGGGTCTCTATTAATTTTTTAATTTAATGTATAGTATTATAGATATATAAGACCAAGCCTCCAAATAATAAAATGGAACTATAAGACATAACATAACAGAAGTCATGACTTAATAGTGGAGGGTGAAAGGTTACCTTACCTTGAAGCGTAACATCGAATGATTGATTGGTGGTAACTTGGGATGCTTGTGAGAACCTTGGGATTACTCCGATGGAGGTAAATAAACAATATATTAGTTTAAGAGGATTTTGGAATGGATGTAATGAGGGAATGGATTGTTATTAATAGGTAATGTGAGGGAATAAATTATTAATTTCCAAGGGACACCTCATCGGTGTTATTTGCAAAATCATGAGTATTCCCATCGTATTTTCCCATGGTATTGTCCAGATGGGACACCTCACAATATATCATACTATTTATAAGTCTACCAGAATGATTAAATCATTCTTATATAATTAATGATTCCATTAAACACCCAAAACTCAAAACTATATTTTCACTATCCACTCAAAATTCCATTATATCAGAATAATCCCAAAAATTCACCATAATCTAATATCGACTCTCTAAATTCAAAAATGTACTCCATTTTACGAAATAAATTTTCTAAATATTTTTAATTTAATTTTTAAATAAAATCATTATTTATTCAAATAACAACTTTAAAACTATGACTCATTTTGTAAAACCTTAAGAATGTAATAAATGTCCCATAAGTTATCATATAACCATAAGACAATAAAATTACATTATATGATTACATTTTATGAAAACAAATTTCTATTTTAAATTATTATATTATTTATAAAATTTTAAATAAACTATTTGTGAAAAAAATACTGAAACTTATACTACGATCATTTTTTCACTTTTAAGATGTCTAAAATGTATTTATACATTCATGGGTGAAGTTTCAATTTTTTTATGATTTATATTCATTACTATTCATTACCATTAATTACTATTAATTATTTTTGATAAGGGTATGTTACTATTCATACATTACTATTCACTAAAAAAATTAAGTTGATCTTATTAGACCCTAATTTTTTTACTGAACATAGCTACAGAAGACCATTTTATTAAAATCAATTCAAATTATTAATTATTTAAAGAATACAAAATTACTTTAAAATACCCTTTTTTTCCAAAATTCATCAATAATATACATCGTACATTTATTCGGACATTTTAAATTCAAAAACTTATAATAATATGAAATAGATTTTTTTTATACAACAGGGTTTACACAAGGTAACTATGGCCTTTTTACATAGCCCATTATAACACCAGCATTTGACCTAAGTGTAAGATGTCCTATGGAGATAAAATCTTCGGGCGGCTCAGACAACATTAGTCGATTTATGATTTCTATCAGCTTGAACTTCTCCCTTATGAGATGTCGTTCAAGCATCAAATATTGAAGTTCATCATGGGCTTGGTCCAGAGAAAATCCCAGTTATGCTACCTCCTTCTCAAGCTCCGACAGATGGGCTTCGTACTGTAACACCCCGAGATTTTATGAAAAATATTCTTTTAATTTCATTAATGTCTTTTGTTGTATTCTACACCAAGATTACCTTGCGCTATAAGAAACACCGTATTAGCTTGCAGTATATGCAACACCATTCTTGGATCGTGTTACACAAAATTTTGATAATAGTTATTCTACACAACATTGAGTATATATATATATTCAATGTATAAATGAAATATGGTTGGATTCTGTTATATGAAACAACGAAGGATTCTTTCAGAACATGCAACCCTGACTTTGCTTGCATTACACGCAATCACGACCTTCCTCGATAGCCTGTGTTGTACGCAATACTGGGTTTTAATAAACAATAATATATTTTTATAATATTGTCATGAACTAGCCATTATGAATAGTGTTAACTAAATTTTGAATTTTATAACATTATTATTCATCTTACACATTTCTAAAACATGGTACAAGAACAAAATAAATTTTTCGAGTAAAATAAGTATTTTAAAAAAAATGCAGTCTTGCCGCCTTTTGATGGCGCACCCACTTTAAATCTAGTTTTTGACATGTTTATAAGTTCACTTTGACAAAATAAAATTCTTTTTTTGAATCAGGATATAAAAATTTACATTAGATAACGTTTTGATATTTTTCCAATAACTTTCATATCTTAATGAATAGTAAAAACACGCTATATTTTAATTAAAAACAACTTTTTTCATCGTAATATATTATGTGGTTAAATTATAATATTGAATGGTTTTAAAGAATAAATAGAATATATTTTTACCATTTAATATAATTTATGACATTATCATTGATTTTACCTTGAATTCGTAGGTTAAATCAATTCAATCTTTTGCAATGTTTTAATGAAAACCCGTTTTCTTTTGACAACGGGATTAATTTTAATTTAATTTCTACAACTTTTGTGTATTGAATTTGGAAAAATTGATTCCATATTTGGAATCAGTGGATCCAAATTATGTTAATAAGATACTTTCTATTTTTGGGAATTATGAATAGTAACTACGGTAAATTTTATTTACCATAGTTAAAGGTAAATAGGGTAATTAAGGGTAAATATAATATTTTAAAATTACCCTAACAAATGTAAAAATCCTATTGGATGACTAAAATTCGACCCATATCACCTAAGGGTCGGATTATATTCATTTAATTAAATTTTTTCATTGAAAATAATTTAATTATTATTAAAACCAAAGAATGTGACAACATGTCACTTTCTTAAATCTTATAAGTATAATAATTTTAATCTAGTGATAAACTTAATGAAACTTCTAACATGAATAGTATCCAGAAATCTAATATAATTATCTACATCATATGAATTTATTTTGAATTTTTAGGGATTAAATAATTATCATTTATTATGACACAAGGATGATGCAGTAATTGTCTTATTAATGAAATATTGACATAATTGATGTTATAAATGCCCAAATAAATTTAATTTGAGACTTTTTAGGACTTAAACTAATTTTATAGGTTAATATGACATGTTATTGTTGATGTAAGTAACTTGGTTCGAACTTATCATTCTGTTATGAATTTCATAAAAATCATGTACCAAATAGTGTCAAAATTGACATAAAATAGTTTTTAAAACAAATATTATATTATTAATTGTTATTTTTTTCCTAAAAATATAAGTATAGGCCAAATGACTTAGATAAGATTATATATATTAATAATAAACAACTTGGGGTTCTTTTGTCTTGATATAGTATGATTATTAACCATATAGTTTAAGAAAACAAAAAGACACGGCAAAAGATAAATTATTTAACTTAGAATTAAATCTAATTGATAAGGTTAAAATAATAACCTAAACTTGTCTAAATCCTATTGGATGAGAGGATTTATACCCATCCCCACTTTAGTTTCTAAATAAGACACTTTGGAACCATTATAAACCGAATTTGACCGTAATATAAATTATATTTTGAGATTTTCCTAAGGTGCCCCTCTCCTCCCTTATAAAAGGGCACCTCCTCCCTATCTTCCTCACACAAATTTGAGCCTTCATGCTCGGCCAACCCCTGCCAAATACTCTTATCCACTTTTCTAGAAACATCCTAGAGGTTCTGGTCTTCCTAAAAGACCAATTTTGGTTCCCTACGAGGAGGTCTCAAAGAGGCGCTTCAAAGAAGAGGTAATTTCCGTTACCGATTCTTTCATCTTTATTTCTTCTTCCACTTATTATTATTTAGTTGTTTCATTATGAAGTAATAACATCAGTATCACTCATATAATTATATGTTATTATATGTATGAAACAACCCTATTTCACCATTAATACATCCTACGGAAAAAGAAATCACCGCGCGTGCATACGTACGGAATACCGTCTCCACGCCGTGGTGTAATCTATTTTCCACCACCACCTTACTTGGATGGGTATAATGGTATAAATAATGACTATATATGACTATTATAAAGTTATATTTATTCTGAAATAGTATACATATACTCCAATACAATTCCATGATCGTAGGAACGATATCATCACTCGTGCGTACGTACGGAATACCGTCTCCACGATGTGATGCGACTCGTTCTACATGATCTTCATTTCATAATGATTATATAAATGAATTGAATGAATGAATATGATATATATTACACTAATACCATTCTGGAAATGAGGTATCTATTACCTAAAGAAAAGAATAAGAATTTATTCGACAAAACACGCATAAGAACAAAAAGTTATAAACACCCAAATAACAAGTAGCAATGAAATATTACTACTAAGAAGCTAAGAATATGACCATATATGATATCATAAAAATAAGTATGATTCTGGAATAAGTCAATAACAATATTTAAATCATTATACAGGAGGTTCGGACACTTACGAAGCAAGTCGGACCTAAGGTAAGGGAAAATATCACAATCTCATTTTTATCCGAGATTGTTTATACTTTGGCATTTACTAGGGTGTATTTTATCATCCACATCCATGTTTCTTCAATATGAAATATTATTTCCATCCACCTACAATTTTTTAAATCCAATTTTACCCTTCGGTGAGTTTTTAGTAAAGTATATAAAGGGAATCTTTTGTCGTTTTTCGTACGAGGTACTTTTTGACTTTTCTGACAAAAGTACGAGAAGAATGTTTTTTTAACTTATACGGCATGAATGGATTTTTAAAACATTATTTCCAATAAATTTCCTTTTAATGTTTTCAAGTTTATTTTTAATCAACTTCTTTCAGTTTAAAATTTTATGACATGTTAAGAAAGGAAAAGTGTTTTTGAAGTAGAAAGGATATTTTCCTCAAGAATGAAGTTCAAGTGTTTTATCAAAATTATTTTCCATCTAAGATAATAAAGGGTTCTGTATTTATCCCTATTGTTACATTGATTTTATTATGTTGGGATGGACATATTTTTATGAATTCCTTTATCTTATGTGAATTGTTTTATGATGTCACGATGTTTAAGATTCCCATTTTTATTACATGGGTTATGCAATGATGTATGGTTTATGATTTTGTGGCACACATAAGAATGGTATCATTATGAGATGGGTGGGACCTATATCTCCCTCCAATGCATTGGGTAAAGATTTTATATCTCATGAGATAGACATGGATGGAACGGTAGGTTATACCGGTTCAGTGAAACATGAATGAAACAAGGAATGAACTCGGTTCAGAAAGAGACTTTGTCCACTAAGATAGTCTTGGCAATGAGTCTTGACTAACAAGAAATGATTCTCTACGATTATGTGTGTATGCCATAAGGTTTCATGTTTTATGTTATGATCATTATATTTTCATTTCACTACTATGATTTTTCCCATGTTATGAAATTATGCTCTCTTTTGCAGGTTAAGATTTCCAAAATGTTATGTTCTTATGAATATGATCTGATTGATATTTCTTTTGTTTAACCTTTCTGAGCATTTGAGCTCACCCTTTTATGTTTTCTTTTCCCCAGGTTATAAATAATGGTTTTAGGTATAAAAAAGGAAGATCTTTATGTGAGATGTTGAAGATCTTTCACCACGATTAGAAGATTATATTCCGAGTTTCCAAAGACACAAAACTATTACAGTCCTTGTGTGTGTGTTTTTGTAATGTACTAAGTATTCAGCAAAAGTAATGTAATGTCTACGTCAGCCTTCGGGTCTCTACAGTTGGTATTAGAGGAAAGTTTTAGTCAACCTTTGGAAACTAGGATGTGAGAACGTTAGTGAGATCCCTATAGATATTTCTAAGTTATGTCTAGGGATGTCCCTAAGGATAAGTATACGTATAGGATATAGTCCTAGAACTACAGTAATGATCATAGAATTTAAGCTAAGATGTTACATATTGAAGGTACTCCCCCTTTATTATGTTGTTTTCCCTAACATGATTTTTGCCTCCCACATTATTCTTTTTGGGTTTTAGACGATGGATGGAACCCGAAGAAACTGTGTTGATCAATGCAATAGACAATGCAATGATTGTCCTACTGAATAAACAAATGTTATGGGAGATAGAGTGCAAAATCTTATTGCTATACCTACACAAGCTATGAATCATTCTGGACTTCCAAATGAGCAGAGAAGGGAACAATATTCTATTGAGTCCTTCATGAGGAAACGTCCACCTTCTTTCAGTGGGTCTTCTGATCCACATGTTGCGGAACAATGGATCAGTACCACTGAAAAGATATTTTCAGTTCTTCAATGTTCTGAGCATGAAAAAGTCATCTTACCAGTATATCGTTTGGAAGGTGAAGCTGATCAATGGTGGAATCTTATCAAGAATACAAGGCCAAGAGATGAAATTGAGTCCATGGAATGGGACAAGTTCAAGAACTTGTTTTTCAGTAAGTACTTCCCTCGTATTCTTCGAACAAAGATGGAAAATGAGTTTCTTGAGCTGAAGCAGAAGGATGATGAATTTGTTGGTATATACGAAGCGAATTTTACCCGACTTTCAAGGTATGCATCTGGCATTATCATCCAACCTGAAAGTAAAGTTGATCGATTTTTCAGTGGCTTAAAACCAAGTCTTCCAAGGGCATTATCTATAAGAGACTTCAGTAGCTATGAATAAATTGTGTGTTGTGCTATCAAGGTAGAAATGGAAGTTGGTGTTACATATCCATCTCATGGTTTTGACAAGAAACGAAAGATGGAGTTCAAGGAGAAATCTCAGAATAATGGTGAAAAGAAGATGAATGTTTCCTTATGCACAAAGTGTGGAAAGAAGCATGGTGGATATTGTGTTAAAGGGACTAGAAAATGTTTTAAGTGTCGAAAAGAAGGTCATCGAGCAGCTGAGTGTCTATGTAATGGAAAAAGGGTTTCTAATGATGTGAATAAATAAAACACTGCAGAGAATGCACCACCAACACTTCAATGCTTCAAGTGCAAGGAAATGGGGCATTATGCTAATAAATGCCCTAATCCAAGGGTTAGTGATGATCAACATGAGAAACCACTTAAGGAAAAGGACAAAGGGAAGTCACATGGGACCACTATTGGTGATTTTGAATATGAAAACGATGTGGTGGAATGATTAAGTGTTTATATAATGGGATTCCAAAATAGTGTTGTATATAGTATTGTGGAATATTGGAATATTTATGTATTGGTCTATTGTGGTTTTCAATAATTTTATGGTACCAGAAACCATGGAAAGTGATTGAGATATTTTTGGAAATAAGATGATATGTGCATAATGAAGGGAAAAAGAGAAAATGAAATATTTGACAGTATTCATGAGCTCATGATTGATATAAGGACTAAATGATATCATGGTTTGAGTATATAGAATTTTGAGGATTTTGGTATGTGGAAGGTGTTAACTTTTAACTGCATTCATGTTTTCACTAATGTTCAATGGGTATTCAAGAGAATACATGATTAAGGACTTTGAATGTTTGGAATGTGACCAACAAAACATATCTTATGATATATGGGGATCAACGATGGTATTAAATCTCTGGTAATCATTTTCACTATGTTATGAGAGTGGACTGCAGTATTTTAGATAAGCCTAAAGATTGGAATGGATTATGTTGGACATAAGTTAGTATTGTTTAAGGATAGAAGTTTTTTTCCGATATTATTGATGGGATGTTATAGTAATATAGCTTTAGAAAAAGGACAACCAGCAGGACGGGCGACAACCCATCACGTCGGACAAGGCTGTGGGAATCGAACCCACAACCGAAGTGTGACTGGCCTTTATCGCCTACCACTGACCTACAGGAAGTCCCTGTTTAATAAAAACTAGTTTTATTATATTACGCTGTATGATATATGAAGTATAAGTCCATTTTAGGAACCCTATATGATGAATCTCACTATAGATGGACTTATGTATTTTTTTATAACTTTTCTAACCTTTTGTTTGAGATATATGGAATGACCCATCATTCTATCACATGATCTGCTAACACATCACGAATGACAAATTCAAGTTCATTTCCTTAAGAGATTAAGTGGAAATTGTCCAAAGAACGACCAACGGTTAGACTATACCGAAATCACGAAAGTATTTCTTCTAATTCCAATTTCATCAACATTAGGGAAATGATCTTGAAAACCAAAAATTTTGTCCTAGTGCTCTTATATCTGATGAATAATATTGTACCTTAGATCATCACAAATTAATGGCTTTGTGATTGCTGGATTTTCCATAGCCATGTTCTCTACCACTCTCCATCAGAACATGATGGTTAGATTTCTCTTCCATATCCATATTTTAACCTATGTGGAAACCCAGTGATTAGTTTATTTGGGTAACAGTTACGTTCCATACTTTTTTTTAAAGATTTTTTTTGGTATTCCTTTTTGCGATGTGGGTTTCTATTAAAGAAACCTTCTAATAGTAAACCATTTGTAACCCCAATGAATTTCGAGGGAGAAATTGATTTTAAGTGGGGTAGAATGTAACACCCTGAGATTTTATGGAAAATATTCTTTTAATTTCATTAATGTCTTGTGTTGTATTCTACACCAAGATTACCTTGCGCTATACGCAACACCGTATTAGCTTACAGTATACGCAGCACTATTCATGGATCGTGTTACACAAAATTTTGATAATAGTTATTCTACGCAACATTGAGTATATATATATATATATATATTAAATGTATAAATGAAATATGGTTGGATTCTGTTATACGAAAAAACAATGTATTCTTTCATAACACGCAACCCTGACTTGGCTTTCATTACACGCAATCGCGACCTTCCTCGATAGCGTGTGTTGTACGCAATACTGGGTTTTAATAAACAACGATATATTATTATAATATTGTCATGAACTAGACATTATGAATAGTGTTAAATAAATTTTGAATTTTATAACATTATTATTCATCTTATACATTTCTAGAACATTGTATAAGAACAAAATAAATTTTTCGTGTAAAATAAGTATTTTTAAAAAAATGCAGTTTTTCCGCCTTTTGATGGTGCACCCACTTTAAATCTAGTTTTTGACATGTTTATAAGTTCAATTTTACAAAATAAAATTCTTCTTTTGAATCAATATATAAAAATTTACATTAGATAAAGTTTTGATATTTTTCCGTTAACTTTCATATCTTAATGAATAGTAAAAACACGCTATATTTTAATTAAAAACAACTTTTTTCATCATAATATATTATGTGGTTAAATTATAATATTGAATGGTTTTAAAGTATAAATATAATATATTATTACCATTTAATATAATTTATTACATTATCATTGATTTTACCTTGAATTCGTAGGTTAAATCAATTCAATCTTTTGCAATGTTTTAAAGAAAACCCGTTTTCTTTCGACAACAGGATTAATATTAATTTAATTTCTGCAACATTTGTGTATTGAATTTGAAAAAATGGATTCCATATTTGGAATCAGTGGATCAAAATTATGTTAATAAGCTACTTTTTATTTTCGGTAATTGTGAATAGTAACTACGGTAAATTTTATTTACCATAGTTAAAGGTAAATCAGGTAATTAAGGGTAAATATAATATTTTAAAATTACCCTAACAAATGTCAAAATCCTATTGTATGACTAAAAGATGACCCATATCACCTAAGGGTCGGATTAGATTCATTTAATTAAAATTTTTCAATGAAAATAATTTAATTATTATTAAAACCAAAGAATGTGACAACATGTCACTTTCTTAAATCTTATACGTATAATAACTTTAATATAGTGATAAACTTCATGAAACATCGAACATGAATAGTCTCCAGAAATCTAATATAATTATCTACATCATTGGAATTTATTTATAATTTTTAGGGATTAAATAAGTAACATTTATTATGACACAAAGATGATGCAGTAATTGTCTTATTAATGAAATATTGACATAATTGATGTTATAAATGCCCAAATAAATGTAATTTGAGACTTTTTATGACGTACACTAATTTCCTAGGTTAATATGACATGTTATAGTTGATTTAAGTAACTTGGTTAGAACTTATCATTCTTTTATGAATTTCATAAAAATCATATACCAAATAGTGTCAAAATTGACATAAAATAGTTTTTAAAACAAATATTATATTATTTATTGTTATTTTAATCCTAAAAATCTAAGGTTCGTCCAAATGACCTATATAAGATTATATATATTAATAATAAACAACTTGGGGTTCTTTTTGATTGATATAGTAATATTATTAACCATATAGTGTAAGAAATGAAAAAGACACGGTAAAAGTTAAATTATTTAACTTAGAGTTAAATCTAATTGATAAGGTTAAAATAATAACCTAAACTTGTCTAAATCCTATTGTATGAGAGGATTTCGACCCATCCCCACTTTATTTTCGAAATAAGACCCTTTGTAACCATTATAAACCGAATTTGACAGTAATATAAAATAATATTTTGAGATTTTCCTAATGTGCCCCTCTCCTCCCTTATAAAAGTGCATCTCCTCCATCTCTTCCTCACACAACTTTGAGCCTTCAAGCTCGGCCAACCCCTGCCAAATTATCTTCTCCACTTCCCTATAAACATCCTAGAGGTTCTGGTCTTCCTAAAAGACCAATTTTAGTTCCCTAAGTGGAGGTCTCAAAGAGGCGCTTCAAAGAAGAGGTAATTTCCGTTACCGATTCTTTCATCATTATTTATTCTTCCACTTCTTCATCTTTAGTTGTTTCTTTATGAAGTAATAACATCAGTATCACTAATATACAGATATGTTATTATAAGTATGAAACAACTCTATTTCACCATCTATCCATCCTACGGAAAAAAAATCACCGCGTGTGCGTACGTACGGAATACCGTCTCCACGCCGTGGTGTAATCTATTTTCCACCACCACCTTACTTGGATGGGTATAATGGTGTAAATAATGACTATATATTACTATTATAAAGTGATATTGATTATGAACTAGTATACATATACTTCAATACAATTCCACGATCGTAGGAATGATATCATCACTCGTGCGTACGTACGGAATACCGTCTCCACGATGTGATGCGACTCGTTCTAAATGATATTCATTTCATAATGATTATATAAATGAATTTAATGAATTAATATGATATATATTACACTAATACCATTCTGGAAATGAGGTATCTTTAACCTAAAGAAAAGAATATGAATTTATTCGACAAAACACGTATAAGAACAAAAAGTTATAAACACCTGAATAACAAGTAGCAATGAAATATTACTACTAAGAAGCTAAGAATATTACCATATATGATATCATAAAAATAAGTATGATTCTGGAATAAGTCAATAACATTATTTAAATCATTATACAGGAGGTTTGGACACTTACAAAGCAATTCGGACCTAATGTAAGGTAAAATATCACAATCTCATTTTTATCCGTGATTGTTTATACTTTGGCATTTACTGGGGTGTATTTTATCATCCACATACATGTTTCCTCAATATGTAATATTATTTCCATCCACCTACAATTTTTTAAATCCAATTTTACCCTTCGGTGAGTTTTTAGTAAAGGATATGAAAGGAATCTTTTGTCGTTTTTCGTACGAGGTACTTTTTGACTTTTCCGACAAAAGTACGAGAAGAATGTTTTTTAACATATACGGCATGAATGGATTTTTAAAACATTATTTCCAAGAAGATTCCTTTTAAAGTTTTCAAGTTTATTTTTAATCTACTTTTTTTAGTTTAAAATTTTATGACATGTTAAGAAACGAAAAGTGTTTTTGAAGTAGAAAGGATATTTTCCTCAAGAATAAAGTTCAAGTGTTTTATCAAAATTATTTTCCATCTAAGATAATAAAGGGTTCTGTTTTTATCCCTATTATTACATTGATTTGATTATGTTGTGATGGAAATATTTTTATGAATTCCTTTATCTTATGTGAATTGTTTTATGATGACACGATGTTTAAGATTCCCATTTTTATTACATGGGTTATGCAATGATGTATGGTTTATGATTTTGTGGCACACATAAGAATGGTATCATTATGATATGGGTGGGACCTATATCTCCCTCCAATGCATTGGGTAAAGATTTTATATCTCATGAGATAGACATGGCTGGAACGGTAGGTTATACCGGTTCAGTGAAACAGGACTGAAACGAGGAATGAACTCGGTTCAGAAAGGTACTTTGTCTACTAAGAATGTCTTGGAAATGAGTCTTGACTAACAAGAAATGATTCTCTATGATTATGTGTGTATGCCACAAGGTTTCATGTTTTAAGTTATGATTATTGGATTTTCATTTCACTAATAAGATTTATCCCATGTTATGAAATTATGCTCTCTTTTGCAGGTTAAGATTTCCAAAATGTTATGTTCTTATGAATCTGATGTGATTTATATTTCTTTTGTTTACCCTTACTGAGCATTTGAGCTCACCCTTTTATGCTTTCTTTTCCCCAGGATATAAAGAATGGTTTTATGTAAAAAAATGAAGATCATTATGGGAGATGTTGAAGATCTTTCACCATGATTAGAAGATTATATTCTGAGTTTACAAAGACACTAAACTATTACGGTACTTGTGTGTGTGTTTTTATAATGTACTAAGTATTCCGCAAAAGTAATGTAATGTCCATGTATGTCAGGCTTCGGGTCTCTACACGTACGGCCCAAGTCTACTGAATGAGGCCATTCGATCTTCTCTATGTATTAATTAACCAAGATCACTTGTATTTATAAACAATAATCTCAACATTAAGAGTTTAGTTTCCAATAGTCATATAACAGTCGAAACCCAATGGTATAATTTTAATTATACTCACATAATTTCTTTAAAGATATATTTTTGTTGAGTATTAAATAAAATGAAACACAATATTAAGAAACAATTATTATTCAAAAGTTAGGGTTGTTACATTCTTCCCCCCTTATGAAATTTTTCCCCTGAAAGTTTTAACTCATACCCTTAGAAGAGAAATGGTGTGGGTACTTTTTCCTCATAGACTCTTTGGTTACCACATGGATTCTTCATATTTTTGGTTCATCCACAAAGCCTTAACCAGGTTGGTAGTCTCGTTGCATAAAACCATGTCTCTACGATCAAAGATCTCCACCAGCTACATCTCATTAGACATGCCATGTTCGAGTTGCACCACCACTAGATTTAGTACATGTGAAGTGTCTGGTATGTACATCCTCAAGAGGGATACGTGGAAAAAATCATGAACTTGTTCTAGATTTGGAGGGAGCCCAAGCGGATAGGCCACAACTTCTACGCGATCAAGGATTTCATAGGGGCCAATGTATATAGGCCTAAGCTTCCCATTCTTTTGAAACATCATGACTCTCTTCCATGGTGAAATTTGAAGAAATACTTTCTCAAAAACATCAACCTCCAAGTCCCATCGATGGTTGTCGACATAGCTCTCTTCCTGACTCTAAGCAGCATTAATGTGTTTCTAGATGGCATGTAACTTTTCTGTCAACACTTGCACAAGAATAGACCCAAGAATCATTCTCTCACAATATTCTTGCAAAAAAGTAGGAGTTATACCTTTGTTACCGTATAGAGATTCATAGGGTGCCATTTGAATGCTCGAGTGGAATCTATTGTTGTAAGAGAATTGAACTAAAGGGAGATGTTGATCCAATCCTCCTTTAAACTCCTATAAGCATGTTCTCAGTATGTCCTCAAGTGTTTGAATATTCCATTCAGATTGGATGTCAATTTGGGGGTGATATGCCATACTGAAATTCAATTCAGTGCTCAGATCTTGCTGAAGACTTCTCCATAATTTTTATTTGAACATTGGATCATGATCAGATACGATATAATGTGGAACTCCATGCAGCATTAACACTTATTTCACGTAAATCCTGGTAAGCTGATCAAGAGAAAAATCTTTTCAAATGGAGATAAACTATCAATCCTGGTGAGATGGTCCAAAATTACCAATATCCCATTATTTTAATTGGAAGTTCTTTGGAGACTAAAGATGCATTCCATAGTTATATTTTCCTTTTTCCATGATTGTATGGGTAGTGGTTGCAATACCCCTTTAGGAATTTGTCGCTCTACCTTCACATGCTGACATACCAGGAACATTGAAGGGTAGTCAGCAATATCCCTTTTTCATATTATCCCACCAATAATGTTCAAGAATGTCCCTATACATTTTCATGCTTCCCGGATGTATAGAGAAAGTAGATCTATGATCTTCATCCAACATCTCCTTCTTCACTTCCAGAATAGATGAAACACATAGTCCTGTATGAAATTTTAATACACCATCCTGTCCAACATTGAACTCAGGAAACATTTCATCCCTCACAGCCTCAAACATCATCTGTTACAAAGGATCATCCTTCTATGATTTCTTGATCCTCTCTAGTAATGACAGTTGATAAATCATTTGGGTTAGGGTCGATGATGTCCCTTCCCTTATAATATCCACATTTAACATTACTAGGTCATTAATCAAAGGATCTCTTTGAATCCTCATCATGGTTAGAACATCTAGGTCTTTCCTACTTAATGGATTAACAACTTTGTTTACTTTTCCAGGATGATAATGAATTGAACAATCATAGTCATTGAGAAGTTCCAACTATATCATATGTCCCATTTTCAATTCCTTTTGCGTGAAAGTATACATCAAAAATTTATGGTCTATTTATATATTACATTTCTCCCCATAAATATAGTTCATCCATTTCTTTTTAGCCAAAATGAATGCAGCTAGATCCAGATCATGGGTAGGATTGTTCTGGTCATGAGTCTTCAACTGTCGAGATGCATAAGCAATGACTTTATCATTTTTCATGAGGACGCACTGAATCCCTTTTATAGATGCATCAATAAAAACAATGAATCCTTCTCCACTTGAGGTAAAAGTTAACATGGGTGTTGTGACCAATATCTTCTTCCGCTATTGGAAACATTCCTCACACTCCTTTGTTTAGATAAACTTGACCCCTTTTGAGTTAACATTGTTAATGGATTATAATTTTGTGAAACGTTTTTCACAAACCTGCAATAATATCCTACTGAACCAAGGAAACAATGAATCTTAGTTATTGTTGTAGTCTAAGGCCACTACCCAATACATTTTTTCTTTTCATGGTCAACGATGATTACATCATTGGTAATAATGTTCCACAAGAATGAAACTTATTGTAAAAAGAATTCACATTTTCTGAACGTCCCCAAAAAGCCTCTCCTTCCATAGAGTTTTCAAAATAACCCTTAAGTGATCCTTATGCTCCTCACAACTTTTAGAATATATTAGAATATCCTCAATAAAAACTACCACAAAGTATTCACAGTAGTTCTTAAATACTCTATTCATAAAATCCATAAAAATATAAAGTGAATTAGTTAATGCAAAGGGCATAACATCAATCTCATAATTTCCATATCTTGATCGAAATGCAGTTTTCAAAATAAGTTCCCTCATTACCCTAAATTGATGATAAGTAGATCAGAGATCAATATTAGAGAAGAATAGATCCCCATGAAGTGGGTCAAATAAGTCTTGAATTGTGGGAAGAGTCTATTTGTTTGTTACTATGATGCCGTTCAGTTATCTATAATCAATGCATCGCCACATTGATCCATCCTTCTTCTTTACAAATAAAATACGTTATCCCCATGGAGACACACTCGGTTGGAAAAACCCCTTATCCAAAATATCATGGTGTTGTTTATTTAATTCCTCCAGCTCCACATATTTCATCTTATACGGGGTCTTTGATATCAGATGAGATCCAAGTATGAGTTTACTGGAGAAAACTACCTCCCTTTCTGGGGGAGGTCTGGGTAACTCCTCAGGAAATACGTCAATGTATTCATGGACGATGGGGACATTTTCCATCCTAAAACACTCATTTTATTCTTCTTATTCATCACTGATCAACTCCATAAATAAGGATATAGGATGTTCTTCTAGACAAAGATCAGGTTGACGTATCTCTCCTTGGAAGATAACTGTAGATTTTCCATTCAGGAATACTAATATTTCCTTGCTTCTATATTTGATCGTAGCATTATACATTAAGAGCTATACCATCCCTAGAATAATGTCGAATTCCATCATGAAAATAAATACTAGGTTAGCAATAATATTTTTCTCACTCATGTAAATACTAGATTTTCTAAACACTGACTACGCTTGGATAATCCCCCCAAGAGTCTTTATTGATTACTCTACTTTTAGCAAATCAGGGGTTGATTGTAAATTCTTTGCAAACTTGTATGAAATGAAGGAATGTGTAGAACCAGAATCAAACAAAGTACTTGATATATTTTAGAGAAAAACAAGAGTACCTTCCACCACCTCATTCGGATCATCAACTTCAGCTGTCTTGATAAAAAAAGCACGACCTTGCTCCCTTGGCCTTTGGTGAGGCTGATGGTGGTTCCCCTCCACTACCCTTGGATTTGGACAGTGATTGGAAAAGTGACCAATTTGTCCATACGTAATGTATTGGACATCAGGTTGGGCCTATACCATCATCCCTTTTTCTTTAGTGTTTTGAAGTTGAGGATTCACCTCAATACGAAAACTCCTCACAATATGGCCATCTCTTCCACACTTGTAGAATTTCCCTCTCCCTGCCAAGATGTTCCCCAAATGATTCTTCCCACATTTATTATATGTGGGATGTTTCACTTTATTTACTCCTCTTACATGATCAAAAGTCCTCCCTAAGTGGGGATCCATCAATCTCTTCTTTTCGTTGGATTTATGAGACCACCACATCTCACCAAACTCCAGCTCAACATTCATCACACTCTGCATGATCTCCTCATAACTATCATAGTCTCGGTTGGAAATATTCTTCCGTAGATCAGGTCTCAGTCAATTGAAGAATATATCAAAATTACCATCTGGATCCATGAAAAATCTAGAGGCGTAATGTTATAGAATTTTTAAATTCATCTTCTAGCTTCCCATAGATTCATTCTCCTTCTGCTTCATCTTGAGAAACATATTCTTCATTTTTGATCTCATGGAATGAGGGAAATACTTACTGAACAAGATATCTATGAACTCTTCCCACATAATAGCTTTATCCTCCACAATTGTCTCCATGTTTCTAATCAGTTCCCAACATTTATCAGCTTCTCCATCCAAGAGATCGATAGCCATGGTGACTTTCTCTTTCTCTGAATAGTGGTGCACATAAAAGATCTTTACTATAGAGCTGATCATCTATTTATAAATCAATGGGTCAGTCGATCCACTGATGTTTGGTGGTAATTGATGCATAAAGGACGTAATATAATGTTGTTCCCTTCGTGGTGAGATCATTCTCTAAACATGATTCATGTTATTTTCCATAACTTGAGTCAGTTGGTTCATCATTCATATGAAAGTTTCCATTCTGGCTTCCATCGTAGTGTCGTTAGTGCATGATCTATTACGGTCACCAATTTCATATTTCTTCATATTTCATGCCATTTTATAAAAGAATAAAACCTTAGTGGGAAACATATTTCATTCAGAAATCATTTTACTCTAAAGTATTTTATGTCTTAAAAATTCATGCTTAAACAATTACATTTCTCTATAAATCATTCAGAGTGATTCATAATAAGATTATGATTAACCAAATATATCCCCCAGTAGTGTCGTAACCAAGAGTGAATTAAGGCATGCTGTCATGTACATGGAAACCCTGGGTCATGACCAAAATTCCTTTTTAGATTTCTCACTCCTAGGTATATCTTTTCCAGAGCCTCTTTTACCCAATCGTATCCAGATAGGGATGTATTTGTTTGATAAACCACTTACTCAATACTCACCAAAATTCCAAAAAGTTTTCCTACATTTAAAAATTTCTACGGGGTTCTTCATAAATATTTCATAGACTAATTTACAAAAATAACTAAACTATCCTTTGATACCAACTATGGCATCCTAATTTTTTACATATCTTTTCAATACATTTTATAAACATAGGATCTTTAAAGTCTAGTGTCTTGGAAATAAATAACAATAAATCATGAAAATGTAGAACACTGTTTTAAATACCCTTGAAAAGATTCTTGAAAAGTTCATCCTATGTATAATTACTACATCTCATATCTTGGGTACATAATCAAAGGAATGGGTGAGCAGAAATCCTATTAAAGAAATTAAGGGAATAAATTACTTGTGATATCAATAAGAGCACGATTGAAAACATAAAGACATCAAAAAAAGTTGTAGAGGCATATAATAATGAAAATAAAAAGAAACATCATATTAATATGTTTCTACACCATTTCATTTAGTCATTAATGAACATATCACCAAGGTTCATACCAAATGTATCATAAAAATAACCATGGTTATTCCCCATGGTATCGTGAAACTTGTGATCACTAGAGAATAATTCATTAAACAGTACATTTTAGTGCTATTAGGTCGCACCCTTAATATGTATTTACATTCATGTTATCCAAATATATAATAATAAAAAATTTATAAATAACTGAAATAGAATTAAAGAAATGGGTTTTATTTCAAAATTGTGACGTTTTAAAAGTGCTTAAAAATAAGATTATTATGTCATTTATAACCCATGGAAAGAGAGTAAGGGTTATGTATGTAAATTACAGAATAAAATATATCAATTTTGTGTATTTATGAAAACCCATATAAACTATATATGTCTAGGTATTTACATAATTAAATAAAGAGAATTTCATGAGAGAAAGGGAGATAAATTTTGTGTTGACAATTCTGCAGCATAACGACTACATAACATCATTTTAGAGAACATTAAAAAGAGATGGTACAAGGGTAACCCATTCATAAATAACTCATAATATAGTATAAAGATATAACACCATGGAGATATGAACATGGTATGGATATTTGAATGACATACCACATGAAAAGGAAACTTGAAAGGAAAGAGAAGATGTGATCTCTTTTATAAAAAATTCAACAACCTAACGACGTCCCTTAAATATTCATAAAATCAATTGATGAGAGAATAAAGGAACTCTAATAATTTTTACCAGAAGTGGAATGTAGTAAAGTTATATAATAACAATCCCCCACATAATAAAATGGATGTATAAGACATAACATAAAGGAAATCATGACATAAAAGATGATGGTGAAAGGTTCCCTTACCTTGAAGAGTAACTTCGAATGCATAATGGTTGGGACCTTGGTAGGCATGAGGGAACCTTGGGATGACTACATGGGAGATAAAGAGTCCAGATAATCATTGAGTAGTATTTTTGAATCAAAGGAATGAGATAATGGCGTGGTATTTATAAGAAAAGTGAGGGAATAAATTATTAATTTCTAAGGGACACCTCATCAGTGGTATTTGCAAAACCAAGGGATTGCCCATGGTATTTTCCCATAGTATTTAACTCTTTGGAAATATCATATAATATAATAAAATTAGTTAGTGGAAAAATATTATTACATCATTATTACAACATTAATGATGTCATTAAACACCTCAAACTCAAAAATGTTTTTTTAATATTCACCAAAAAGTCAATTATTTCAGATTAAATCCCAAAAATTCACCCTAACCAAATATCGATGCTCTAAATTCAGAAATGAACTCCATTTTTTGAAAATAATTTTCTATATATTCTTAATTTATTTTTTAAATAAAATCATTATTTATTCCAAAAACACAACTTTAAAACTATAACTCATTTTATAACACATTTAGAAATTAATCAAGGTCCCAAAAAATTATCATATAACCATAAGATAATAATGTAACATTATATGAATATATTTTATGAAAATTAATTTCAATTTTAAATTATTAAATTATTTTTAAAATTTTAAATAAAATATATATGACATACAATAATACCAAAACATATACTATGATCATTTTTTCACTTTTAAGATGTCTAAAATGTATTTATACATTCATGTGTGAAGTTTCTATTTTTGTGGATAGTTTAATATTTCTTAATGTTCATTACTATTAATAATGATATGTTAGTATTCATACTTTAGTATTCACTAAAAAATTATTTTTATCTAATTAAACTATAAATTTCTTACTGAACATAACTGTAGAAGACAATTTTTTGAAAATCAATACAAATTATTAATTATTTAGAGAATAAAAAAATATATTTAAATATCCCTTTTTAAAAAAATTCATCAATAATATATATCCTATATTTATCCAGACATTTGAAATGAAAATAATTACCACAATAAGAAATAAAAAATTTATTTATACAAAAGGGTTTACACTAGGTAACTAAGGCCTCGTTACATAGCCACTTATAACACAAGCATAGGACCTAAGTGTAAGGTCTGATATGGTGATAGAATCTTGGGGAGTCTCGGAAAACATTTCCTATGTGGTGATTTCTATCAGCTTGAAATTCTCCCATAGGCAATTTCGTTCAAGTTTCACATGTTGATGTTTAGCTTGGGCTTGGTCCAGTGCAAAGCCCCGTGATGTTGCCTCCTACCCAAGCTTTGACAGATGGGCTTAATATGGCCCATGTCTATTGGATGAGGCCAATCAATATTTTTTCTGTATTAATTAACCCAGATAACTTGTATTTATAAACAATAATCACAGCATTAAGAGTTTAGTTTCCAACAGTCATATAACAGTTGAAACCCAAAGATATCATTTGAATTATACTCACATCATTACATACGGATATAGTTTTGTTGGGTAATAAATAAAATGACTCTAAAAATTTGGAAACAAATATTATTCAAAAGTTCGGGTCGTTAAAGAAGGCACTTCAAGAAATCTTTTTGGTTCAAACCAAAGGGAGTTACCCGATTTGAAGTTAACATCTTCTCTTACATTATGTTGTTTTATTTTCCTTCTCCAACCCCCTAAAGACTTTTTATTCATTTATTTTAAAAAAAACCAGTATCCTCAATATAATAGGTTGTTATTATGAGAAGGATTTGAACTACACTTACACACAACTATTTCTAATGGGTAAAGAACATACTATTTCGATGAACGAAGATCTACTACCCCAAGAAACGATGATTGTCTAATATTATCCTACCACATATTATGGTGGAAATTGCGATGGAACTGTATTTATATTTGATATATAATATATTTATATTTTTTCTATGATAATGTATTTTTCAGTTATGGAATACATTCACAGTTTCCATTTTGGGTAAATAAGATAATCTCATTTGAGGAAGTGCGGACTACCACCCCTTCAAAGTGATATGACTACTTCATTCCATACATGGAATGTATAAAGGAAGGAGTTATTGAAATTATATATGTTATTATACTAGAATTATAATATTCTTATTTATCATTATTTTTTCATTACATTAAATATGAAATAGAATTGAATATAGCATTCATGCGTACGTATGACTTACTGTCTCCATGAATGGTGCATTTCATTTCTTATCTCCAAATGTTTTGTACTATTATAAATAAATATATATATTGGATATATATGATATATATGATATCTACATCATGAATATCACTCTAGAAATAATGTAATTTTCACCACATGATCAACTTGTAATTATAAGAAGTTTATTTTTGACTCTAGTACCAAATATTGACAAAATGACTGTTATTAACATAAAAGATTACATAATGTTTATAACATGATAATAAGTGATATAAAAAGAATAATAAATTTTAAAATGGTTCTTAATAATGTAAAAAAAATTAGACTATTATTTAGGAGATTAAAGAATGAACGGGTCAATAAATACATGAGGTAAGGGACGTTGTCTCAATATCCTTTAATTGAGGCATATATTGATTTATACACAACTTTATTTTAAAAGGTCTATAAACACCATTGAATTTTAATTTCATTAAAAGGGAATATTTTCTCTATTAAGAGTTTTACTAAACAACAAAAAGAATTTTTGTTTTTATCTTAAGCGGAGACAATGACCCTTTCAACTGCTGTGAGTATTATTTGATCATTGGCATCCATAACAGGAAGTAAGGTTTTTAAAAGAAAAGTAAATACCATATACTCTTTTACATATTTGGGTATTGAAAATCGTTTTGATAGTGTATTTTTTTGTTTGAATATATTTAAAGATATATTTTGATTGAAATGTGAAAATTTTATCATTCTTTTGTGATTGTTTTATTTGTTATGAATATTTAATGGCTCTTGGGAATTTTTTACATATACAGGTGGTTCCGTGCTAAACCTAGGGCGGGTGAGCCTGAG
Source organism: Viscum album (assembly GCA_963277665.1). Taxonomy (NCBI): domain Eukaryota; kingdom Viridiplantae; phylum Streptophyta; class Magnoliopsida; order Santalales; family Viscaceae; genus Viscum; species Viscum album. Next base: position 1,423,232,225 of record OY728141.1, on the reverse strand, counting down.
AGAGCACTCCAAAGCATTGAGTAACGTGACAGAGGTAAACATGATTTTTTCTCCAAAGTGTTTTAGGGAATATATTGTGATGGGTATTCCAAATGTAACTCCTTACATAGCTTTGAATGCTACACTGTAAGTATGTTATCGATTCCACAAGTTACCCTTATTATTTATGATTATAATGTGTTGTTCATAAGTTTTATGATTTCATGATCTATGTTAAACAACATATGTTATGTATGTATTGATGAAGTAAAGTTTTTTTCTTTGTTTTATAACCCTTACAGAGCTTTTTATGCTCATCCGATGTTTTGAAATATTTTTCACATGACTTAAAGATGAATAGGGTCAAGGATGGGATCAAGGGAAAGTCATGCTGTCTAAAACAGGGAACTAGACATGCCTCTTTTTTTCAATAGTTTTTATTTTATGAAAAAATGGAAACTAAGTAGAAGTGTCTACTTTGTAATTTTTTAGATGTAATATAATAGTTACGGCCAAATTCTCTAAAACTAAAAACCAAAAAATTTCCTCAATGTGAATTATCCATTTAATTCATGATTATGTATGTTTTAAGATTGGATCCTTATTGATGGTATCATAGGTCAGTTTAGACAACTTTAGAAGTTAGGATATTGTTAAATTAATGTCCATTAATTAATTTATGGTAATATTAAAATGATATAACATTTAGATATTACTGTCTTTCTTCACCTAAGATATTTATATGTTCATAATGGATTTATATAGAGGAAACATGTTAGCTATGATGAGATGACATCACGAGGAATACAACCTTCAAAATCAGCCACATGAGATGGTCAGAATCGGAATTGAACAGTTTTTTGTAGTGATAGAATAGTTTAATCAAGCTTTAAATGGTGGGGGAATCCATGAACGAGGTTATATTGATCAACCATAGAGGAACATGTCATATGTAGAGCATTTCACGAGGCAACATCCCCCATTATTCAGAGGATCATCTAAACCTGTGCTACTTGAAGGGTGGATTAATGCATTGGAGAATATTTTTGATGTCATGGGTTATTAAAAACATCAAAAGGTTAGTCTTTCTATTTACCCATTTGAAGTTGAAGCTGATCAGTCGTGGTCGATATTGAAAAATATTAGGGATAGTGAGGATACTGATGATCTTGATTAGGATGAATTAAAAGGTATGTTTCTTGAAAAATATTTTCCTAATGAGGTTCATCATAGGATGGAAAAGAAATTCCTGTAATTGAGGCATAAGGATGACTCTGTGGCTACTTATGAAGAAAACTTCACTTGACTTGCAAGGTATGCTTCAAATTTCAGATGAGATATTGATAGTAAAATCAACCATTTTTCTCAAGATAAAAACAAATGTATCGAAGGTCTTTAGCCTCTTGTGAAATAAAAAGTAATGAAAAAACTTGATTCGCATGCATAGAAGGAGGAAATTGAGTTTTCCAATTATCTGGTGTTCTTTAACAAACAATAGAATAAGAGGTTGAGGTGGTAGACCAAAGGGAAGAACTCTTCAATAAAGTCTTATGGTAAGAAACATATGTTTACAGTTTGTGAAAATTGTGGTAAAAAGCATGATGGGGATTGTCTCTTGAATTCTTGTAAGTGCTACTGATGTGGTGAAATGGGATATAAGGCTCGTAATTGCACTAAAACAATATCAGGTTTATGGTAAGATAAAATCTGATTTACATCATGTGAAATGTATTAAGTGCACTGAAATGTTTCATTATGAAAATGGGTGTACAAAGAAGAACTCAACAGTGGGAAAGTATCCAGACTACAAGTAGAAAGGTGTAGTGAAATCCTTTTCAACTAATTCAGCAGATGATGGGCCATCAAATGATGTAGTATCAGGTACTTGGTTTTTTTGATCAGATTATGTCAATGTGTTGTTTCATTCAGGGTCTACACACTCTTTCATTTCTGATAAGTTTTCTAGTAAATTAGGAATTCCAACTAAATTTATGAATCCTGAACATTTGGTAAAAACATTGGGGGGAAATGTTGATACAAACAGAAATTATAAAAACCTTCATGTCCTTGAGTGCAAATAGAATCTTCCTTCAAAACTTATATTTTTCCTCTATTAGAGTTTGATGTTATTTTGGGAATGAATTGTATTTCTGCTTATCATTACAACATTGACTGCAAAGCTATAGAGGATTCGTTTCAGAATGAATTTTAGTTTTTGTATAGGAATGAACCCTTACATTTGATAAGATATCAGGATGCTGAGAAAATAGTAAATGATGGAAATGAAGGTTACCTTGAACATGTTGTTTAAAACAAAGGAACTATCCAGATTAATGATATTTCAGTTGTAAATGAGTATCTCGATGTTTTTCATGATGATTTTACTGGTTTTATACCTAGTCTGGAAGTTCAATATAAAGTGTAATTAGTTCCTGATGCAATGAAAATTTCAATACCCCTTTATCGAGTGGCTCAAATTTAAATTTTAGAGTTAAAGAAGAAATTGCACGAGTTATTAGATAAAGATTTCATTTGACCTAGCACATCCCCATGGGGTGCTCCTGTATTGTTTGTTAAAAATAAAGGTGGTTCAATGAGAATTTTCATTGATTATAGAACATTGAATAACATCACTATTAAGAACAATAATCCTTTTCCACATATCGATTATTTTTTTGATCATCTCCTGGGATATACGTATTTTTCGAAAGATTGATTTGAGGTTGGACTACCATTAGTTGAAATTAAAGGAAGTTGAAATTCTGAAGACTGCATTTCATACTAGATATGACAATTATGAATTTGTGGTTATGCCTTTTTTATTAACCAATGCTCCTACTATATTCATGGATCTTATGAGTAGAATTTTCCGTGAGTTCTTGGATACATTTTAGGTTGTGTTCATTGCTAATATTTTGGTTTATTACAAAAGTAAAAATTTACATGAATGTCATTTAAGGGTTGCCTTGTAACCCTTAAATGAAATGAAAATGTATGTAAAATTTATCAAGAGTGAGTTTTGGTTACAAAAAATTTCATTCCTTGGTCACATTGTTTCATAAATTGGCATAACTGTGGATCCTGCTAAAAAAAGTTGTTGAAGAATGGCCAAGACCCAAAAATATAACCGAGATCCATAGTTTTTTTTTGGATTGGAAGGTTATTTCTAAAGGGTTTTTGAACATTTTGCATATTTATCTATTACAATTACTATGTTAACTCGAAATGGTCTTTAGTTCATCTCGTCAAAACAAGGTGATGATTATTTTCAGGAATCGAAGAGAAGATTGGTGAATGCTCCATTTTTGGTGATGCCTTCAAGAAATGGAGAGATTATTATCTACAGTGATGCTTCTTTGAAAGTACATGGTTGTGTCATAATTAATAACAATTAGGTAATTGAATATTCTTCTCATTAGTTGAAACATCATGAGATAAATTGCCCTACAGGTTATTTGGAATTATCTGTTAGTGTTTTGCTTTCAAATTTTAGACGAATCATCTATAGTGAGTAAAATGTGAAATATATAATGACCACAAAAGTTTAAAGTATATATTCACTCATAAATAATTAAGCATGATACATAAGATCTGGATATAATAAATCAAGGATAATGTTTTCATGATTCATTACCATACAGAAAAGGAAAATAATGTTTCTGATGATTTGAGTTGGAAATGTAATGAAACATTAATCTGTCTACATTTTGAACATGATCCTTCGGTTTTTTATTTGATAAACTTTGGCATAGAAGTTGTTAGTGTAGAAAATTCATCTGTTTTGTTTTATGTGTTAGTGAAATTATCATTATTAGATATAATTAAGTAAGCACGAAAGGAAGACAATGAGTTGTAAAAAAAGTTATAGATGGTTCAGAAGGTTATGTTACCTGAATTTAACATTGATAAAGATTGTGTTTTGAGGTTTGGAAAGAGATTATGTGTTCCTTGTGATTCATAGTTTAAATAAGAGTTATTATGTGAAGCCCATAGTTCATCATTTTTAGTTAATCCTGGATGAAAAAATACGTACAAAGATCATCAAGAGTATTACTAGTGGGATGGAATGAAAATAGATATTTTTGAATTTACTATGAAGTGTTGGACTTGTCTGTAGTTTAAATTTGATTGGTAGTTAACAAAAGGGATGCTTCTATCTTTACCGGTGCTAGAGTGTAAATGAGAAAATATATCCATGGACTTCGTTGTGGGATTGCCGAAAACATATCGATGTAAAAATGCAATCATGGTTATTGTTGATCGATTGACTAAATCTACTCATTTACTTCCTATTCGAGATACATTATCTCTAAATAAACTATATCGGTAATATAGTAAGGAGATAGTTAGATTTAATGGAGATCCCCTCTCCATTCTATCTGGTAATGATCCCTTGTTTACTTCATTCTTTTGGAAAGTTCTTCAGAAGTCGTTGGTTACTGTATTAAATTTTAGTTCAACTTTTCATCCTCAATCAGATTAGAAGTAAGAATGAAAAATTCAGACCAAGGAGGATATGCTACGTGGTTGTTCATTGGATTACTAGGGATGTTGGGACCACCGTTTTTCTTTGGTTAAATTTTCTTATAATAACAGTTTTCATCCCGGTAAACAGATGGCTCCATTTGTGGTATTATATTTAAAGCGGTGTCAAACTCCTTATTTTTTGGATGAAGTAGGTGAAAGGAAACTTATTGGACCAGAATTGGTTGAATAGATGGCAGAAATGGTTCAGTTGAATCAGAATCACATGATCAAAGCTCAGAGTAGATAGAAATTTTATGCGGATAATTGGAGGAAGGATCATTCTTTGGATATAGGTGATCATGTCTTTCTAAAACATTTCAATGGAAAAGTGGGATGTGTTTTAGTAAGAAGGGAAAGTTGAGTTAAACGTTTATTAGACCTTATGAAATCTTGGAGAATGTTGGATCATTTTCCAACAGAGTGGCTTTACCTCCATGTTTATCCAGGCACAAAATGTTTTTCATGTTTCAATGTTCTGAAAAAATTTTACAGATCCATCTCATGTTTTGAGTCTAGAGGTAGTTTAGTTAGAAGATAATCTTTTTTATGAGGATCAATTTATCCCAATTTTAGACCGAAGAGAGGAAGTGTTATAGAATAAGTTAATTCATCATGTAAATGTTTTGTGGAACCCCCTTATGGTTGAAGAGGTGATGTGAGAATATGAAAATTTTGTGAGGGTTAAATACCCCCATTAATTTTATAAGTGAATTAAAATTGCAAGGATATAATTTAAAAAGGTATTAAGGATGTAACACCCCATGTAAATAAATAATAATACATTTAAATATTTATTAATATTAGTGAATTAAATATTACAGTTATTTTAAATGGGATGCTATGTCTGATGGCGTACCCGATACACAAAAATGGGTTTCTTTGAAGTATAATGTTACACACAATGCTGGGTCATACTGGAAAATAATAATATATTATTATTTTAAATGGTAGTTAACACCTATTTATTGTATTGGCATGAATGAACAGAAATAAAAACAATATGATCATACATGTTTGTTAAATTTTTTTCATTTATCTAATAAAATTATGAGGATTAAAATGTGAATGAATATAATTTTAATCATAAATAATCTTGTGTTCATTAAAAGGTCAATTTAATGCCTTTTGATGGAGAACCCTCATTAAATCTAGTTTTGGTCACTTTTATATGTTATGTTTGACAAAATAAAATTCTTATTTAGAATTGGGACATAAAAATTTACTTTGTGTAATTTTTTTGGTACTTTTCTGATAAAATTCATTTTTAAGGAATAGTGAAACACATTGTATTTTAATTAAAAATATACTTTTAATCTAATATATTTATACGGTTAGAATTTATTTCTAATTGGTTTTTTCCATGACCCATCCACATGAGCCCGTATTGTGACTACCCCAAGCCCGCCTTCCATATGCCAGGGGCTGACGACATGCACCAAAGGTGTAAATCGCTAAACTGGGAAGACATTGCCTTTAAAAACAGAAAACACACAACAGAGTATGCAACTGGAAGTGAAACACTAAGTAAAACTGTATAAAAACGAGCGTGTTGAATGTAAAGGGGGCCAGAAATACAAGCCCAATAGTAAAGTACAATACAACTGAAATGCAAGTACAACTAAAGAAAAAGAAGTTAGCAGCTACAAGATCATCCTCTGGGGTCCCTACCTAATGGTTATGTACATATGGCCTCCTCAGCACCCCACGTCTGTCAGTCCACTCCATATACCATCATGTCGAGTGGTACACCATTGAGTACCGTCCAGTCCTTCTACTCTTAGCCTCATTCAGCATTGTCCATCGTCTGCAACCAACACAATGAGGTGCTGGCAAAGCCTGTGCAAAGGTGAGTATAATGATACTCAATAGGAACCCTGAGACCATCAATGCCTCACAAAATCCAAAAAGGATAACCACAATGTATGAAATAAATGGATAAAATTTACTTAGGTATATTCCCACACATATACCTAAGTTTTCTAGTAACCCACCTCAATCATGAAAAAAACTCAAAAGTCAATGTCTCAGCTCCAAACCAGGATTTTATTCTAGGTTGGTAACATGTAACACTCCCATTCAAACTGTAAAAACCTCATCTGCTTGTCTACTCCGCCTATATTGAGTACTATAGGACTGTCGTGTCACGTAGAGGCGCTTCCCACTGTCCTTGACTGCCATGGTACTCCTCATGTCATGTAGCGTGGGTCTGATGGGTCACACAAAGGTGCTTCCCACTTTGGGTCTGCCACGTCACACATAGGCACTCCCCCCTCGTTGCCTGCTGAGGTACTCCTCCTATTGAGTACCATGGGACTTCCATGTCACACAGAGGGGCTTCCCACTATGGGTCTGCTGCATCACATAGAGGCGCTTCACACTCGGCTAGTAGAAACACATTGAGTTGAAAGGTCAGCAGTCTTCAGGTCTCATCCAACTACTAGGTCTCCGTAATCCGCACGCTCGTCTCCAGGAGGATCCGCTCCACGAGCTACTGGTTGATATTAAAACTTTCACGAAGTCCCATGTAGAAGTATCTTAAATGTCTACCTCATCATTTTGGTCTCAACGCAAGAAAAGACAGGTCAATTGGACACCTAGTCTGTGATTTATAAACATTTCCATTCCAGGGGCTTGGTTGATTTTTAGGGTCAAACGAACCAGATATTATCCCATATATGTGCAAACCTCAAGTGGGGTATGCCAATAAAACCGTCTTGCTATAATCATTCCATCTCTATAGATGGTTCGCCGATTGGACACCTGTAGCCCATGATATTGGTGAAAAGGTGTAAACAGGCCAAAGCGGGTCTGGGTCCTATCCAACATTGTCGGACTGACCCCCCCTGACCCAGTCTGGACTGGGGTCTGACCCAGTTCGGGGGTCCGACCCAGCCCGAGGGTGGACCGGCCCGAGGGTGGCCTGGCGGCCCGGTGGTCCACGGGTGTCCTCCTCACCTGTGGCCAGGGGGATGCCGCACGCCCCCTAGCTCACGAATGGCTTATCAATTTGGTTGGGTAACCAAACCTGCGCCAGGTGGCGTCGGTCCAGATCATGCAGGACCCGTTGGGTCCCAATTCTCCCTGCTGGCTGAGCGGCCAGCCGCTCCATATCTACTAGCGACCGGCCTAACCGATAGCCTCTTTACCTCCACGTTTGCGAGATGACGCAATGGTTCTACACCTCCGTGCGGCGCTACGACGCATTAGTTCTGCCCCTCTGTGCGGTGCGACGGCGCAGTGGTTCTGCACCTCTGCGCAGCGCGACAGCGATGTGCCACCTCCACCGCGACCCGATCTATACGCAGCCTTCCCTAGCCACAGCTCTCTTACTGCGTGGCACAGTGGTGATGCTCCCTCTTTGCGACCCGATAGACTTATTCCACTTCTTTTCTTCGCGACCAGCCCATCACTGGACGTTGTTACTTCGTCGTAGTTTGTTCCTCCAATGGTATTATTGTGCTTCCACAGTCGTCATCAAGAGAAGAAAAAAAGGTGGGGTTGGGCAGTGTTTTTTCGGCCCGCACCCTCTGCGTTAGGGTGGTAGCAATCAGCCTCAAAGAGAACAACAAACGACGAATAATGGAGGGTAACATCAATCAAAAAACAACTCATGCATCATATTTATTGATCGTTGATGATGATGGTAAAAGGGCAGACGTCGATTCATTGTTCGTCTCATTATTCACACATTCCCAATCTCAAACTCGTGCATCAGAAAGTGTTTGGAGGTGACGAAGAATGAGGAAGAAGCATTGTCCGTGTTCTTCGCGTTCTTCGTTATGAGGATGGTTCCCCCTAGCACTCCACTTTCCCCATTCCCCCAAAAGAAATCATTCAAAGAAAAATAAAATAATAGCTTATCCATTATTTTAATGGTTGGAATGAATTCAAATGGGTTCAATTAATTAATTTCAAGGGTTAAATTAATTAATTGAGGGTGTTGGAACATAAGGAGGGGAGTTCAAGAGTTCTCCCCACATAAATGGGGGGTTCCAAGGGTTACAAGCCTGGGTGGTCCCTACCAAATATATCCTCCCATGGGAGGTTATCCGCAAGAGGGCCCCACCACCATAACCTCTCATGGGAGGTTATAGTGTGGTGGCCTCCATTAATAACCACCCCTTTGAGGTTTTAACCACCAATCATAAAAACAAGTTTCACACTTATTTTTAATCAACTTTTTCTTAAAAACTCAAAAACTAACTTTCTTTCTCGACCAACTACTGTCGAGGTGAAAGTCTTCTTAAGTGAATACCAGTGCTGCAAGTTCAACGATGCCTTCATATTTAAATTCTAAGCACCGTTTAAAAATATACAAAATCCCACTCATACGTTTACACAACGTACCTAAAAAAACATCAGAAATTGATTCCGGGCACACCGGGCCTCAGAATCAAGCACTGCAAATTTTTGCAGACTCGTAAAAATACCATGAATTTAAGAAAAAAATTTCCATGGTATTTCCAAGCCTTTACAATCTCCGCACTTAAGGGATTTACATCCCCGTAAGATACAATATGAAATAAGGGAATAAATGGGGGGTAATGAGCACACATCTCATCCTCCCTCTCCCATGTGCTCTTCTAGAGGTTCCTCTGATACTAGCGAACACGCATCATAGGTATCGACTGTCCATGTAGGACCCACTCCTATCGATCCTCAATCTGTACTAGAACCTCCATGAATGTTTCCCTCTCATCGATGTCCAGCTCCCTGTGGTCAATTATGTGGGATGGGTCATGCACGTATCTCTTCAACTAAGATAAGTGGAAGACGTCATGAACATGGTGCAATTGCGGTCGATGAGATAAGAGGTAAACCATCTCACCTACTCTGCTGAGGACCTGGAAAGGTCCAATGAATCTCGTAGATAACTTTTTGCCTTGGCCAAATCTATGTAGACCTCATCGAGGTGAGACCCGTAGGAAGACGTGGTCTCCATCCTCAAAATCCATAGGTCTTCATATCGTATCGGCATACGAAATCTTCCTCCTCTGTGCATTCTTCATCTGCTCTTAGATGATCTCCACCTTCTATGTGGTAGCGCATACCATCTCTTGTCCCACTAGTACTGACTCCCATGCCGATTTGTATGGTCAACCATACAAGGCCTCAAAAGGATCCATACCGATGGATGAGTGATAGATTTTGTTGTATGAGAACTCCAAAAAAGGCAAGTGATCCTCCCAGCTATGACCAAATTTGAGTACATAGGTTCGGAGCATGTCCTAGAGGGTCGGAATGGTCCACTCAGTCTGACTATATATCTGATGATGGAAGGTGGTGCTCAAGCAAAGATGTGTCCTGAAATCCTCCTGCATCCCCTTCCACATCCGGGAAGTAAACCATGCGTCACTATCAGAGACAATAGAAGAAGGTACTCAATGTAAATGCTCAATATCTAGCTCATAGAGGCTTCCCAAGATATCTACTGAGCCTTAATCTCTGATCGGTTGGAAGTGGGATGACTTGATGAGTTGGTCAACGATCACCCATATCGAATCGTGACTCCTTCATGTACGTGGAAGACCTGTCACGATGTCCATGGATATCCCATCCCACGTCAACTCTGGGACCTCTAATGTAACAAACCAAGATTTAATGAAAAATATTCTGTTAATTTCATTAATATCTTGTGTTGTATGATACACCAAGATTACCTGGTGCTATACGCAACACCGTATTAGCTTGCAGTATACGCAACACTATTCTTGGATCATGTTACACACAATTTTGATAATAGTTATTCTACGCACAATTTAGTATATATATATATATATTCAATGTATAAATGAAGTATGGTTGGATTCTGTTATATGAAACAACAAAGGATTCTTGCACAACACGCAACCCTGACTTGTCTTGTATTACGCACAATCGCGACCTTCCTCGATAGCGTGTGTTGTACGCAATATCGGGTGTTACTAAACAATGATATATTATTATAATATTATTATGAACTAGCCGTTCTGAATATTATTAACTAAATTTTGAATTTTATAACATTATTATTCATTTTACACATTTCTAGAACATGTTATAAGAACAAAATAATTTTTTCGGGTAAAATAAGTATTTTTCAAAAAATACAGTTTTGCCGCCTTTTGATGGTGCACCCACTTTAAATCAAGTTTTTGAAATTTTTATAAGTTCAATTTGACAAAATAAAATTATTCTTTGGAATCAAGAAATAAAAATTTACTTTGGATAAATTTTACATTTTATTCTGATGACTTTCATATTTTAATGAATAGTAAAAACACGCTATATTTTAATTAAAAACAACTTTTTTCATCGTAATATCTTATGTGGTTAAATTATAATATTGAATGGTCTTAAAGTATAAATAGAATATATTTTTAACATTTAATAAAATGTATGTCATTAGAATTGATTTTACCTCGAATTCGTAGGTTAAATCAATTCAATCTTTTGCAATGTTTTAAAGAAAACCCCGTTTTCGTTCGACAACGGGATTAATTTTAATTTAATTTGTGCATATTTTTTGTATTGAATTTGGAAAAATGGATTCCATATTTGGAATCAGTGGGTCCAAATTAAGCTAATAAGCTACTTTTTATTTTTTGGGCATTGTGAATAGTAACTATGGTAAATTTTATTTACTATAGTTAAAGATAAATCAGGTAATTAAGGGTAAATATAAGATTATAAAATTACCCTAACACTTGGAAAAATCCTATTGGATGACTAAATGTCAACCCATATCACCTAAGGATCGGATTAGATTCATTTAATGGACTTTTTTACATGAAAATAATTTAATTGTTATTAAAACCAAAGAAAGTGACACTACTGAAAAAATGGCCTATACCCACAGTTCAAAAACATGGGTATAACCCCCAAAACCGTGGGTATAGCCTATTCCCACGGTTTTGGGAACCTTGGGCTGGAACGACTTCAGTATAGGTCCCCAGCCTATACCCACGGTTTTCCAAAACCGTGGGTATAGGTGTCCAGCCATTGTGTCACCGAAACATAGCCAATTGTCATGGTGTCAACGGCTTTTACCCACGGTTTCAAAACCGTGGGTATAGGTCCTAAAATAATGCAGGCGCCGAGTTTCGATCATGTAACCACTTCTCTGCATACATCGCGTCAAACCACTACCCTAACATCACATATATGTATATATATATATATATATATAGTTAAATATAGTTATAAAAACCGCGGGCATAGGGGGGTCTATCCCCACGGTTTTGGGGAAAACCTTGGGGATAGGTCCATTTTCCAGTAGTGTGACAACATGTCACTCTCTTAAAAACTATAAGTATAATAATTTTAAGTTAGTGATAAATTTCATGAAACATCGAACATTAATAGTCTACAGAAAGCTTACAAAATTATCTACATCATGAGAAATTATTTAGAAATTTTTGGGATTAAATAATTATCATTAATTGTGACACAATAGTGATGCAGAAATTATTTATCTAGTGAAAAATCAAGAATATAGTTTTTATTAAACTAATAGTGACCATAAAAGGCACAAAACCCTGACCAAAACATATTGGTCATGTAAATATAAACTATAATCATCCAATGGTCGAATATTTGACCATTTGGAGTCTTATACAATCAATTATGACACTTATATTATTTTATTTTAAATGATGCCAAAGTTGTCACCTTAATAATTTAATAAATATAACAATTTAACTATTGTGATTTTAAGATGATAAATTTGAGTAAAAGTATTATTGTGAAAGTTAATAGATTTATCATCATCATAGGATTTTAGTTTTAATTTTTATGCGACATATAAGTATATTAAATAATTATACAAAAATGTTGTAGTAATTATTTTAATAAGAGATAAACCAAATAAATGGTTTTAAAAATAATAAAATAAATATTATATTAACTATTTAATGTTCTCCACGAATTTTCTAGATACATATGGCCTTTTATGAATCTATTAAGGCTTTTATTTAGAACATATTATCTGTATATATTTTATTTAAATTCAAATAACTGAATAGTTTTAAAATTGACACTATTGTTATTTTATAAAAATAACATATTATAAAATTGTTTAAAAATCACAAAAATATTTAAAAATTATAAATTGAAGTCTATATGGTATATAATGGTATAAAGTAAAAAATTAAGGAAAATTCACAACAAATATGTAATTATTTCTTATAATTTAAAATTTAGAATTTTATTACCACAAATAAACCTAAATCGATTAAATAAGGATAAATCAAAATGATAAGGTTTAAAATAAAATCCAAACATGTCTAAATTTGATTGGTTGATGAGATTAAAACCCTATATCATCTAATATTCGAATAAGAGTCATTCTTGGAGGTTTTTAAGTAGGGTTAGATTTATTATAAATTAATATTTTTAAGAATTCCAAAGGTGCCCCTCTCCTCCCTTATAAAAGGGAACCTCCTCCCTCTCTTCCACACAGCACTTTGAGCCTTCAAGCTCGGCCAAACCCTGCCTAATTCTCTTCTCCACTTCCCTAGAAACATCCTAGACATCCTGGTATTTTTCAAAGAACAATTTTAGTGCCCTATGAGTAGGTCTCAAAGAGGCGCTTCAAAGAAGAGGAGGTTCGGATACGTACGAAGCATATCGAACATAAGGCCAGGGATAATGTTTCAAATCCCATTTTTATCCGAGATATCATATTTGTAAGTATTTTCTGGGGTTATTTCTATAATCCATGTCCATGTTTTATAAAAGTGTTTTCATGTATGTTTAAATTCCTTTTTACCCATTTTTGACTTTTACTACATGGTATGTAATGAATCTTTCTTTTGTTTACGTTACGAGGTACTTTTTTGACTTTTCTGGCAAAAGTACGAAAGGAATGTTTTTTAACTTATACGGCACGAATGAATTTTTACGGTTTTATAAAGCCTTATTTTCATGAAGCTTTCTCCAAAATATTTCATGATTATTTTCAAAAAAATCACTTTCTTTTAAAATTGCATGACATTTTGTAAAAAGAAATTGATTTTTGAAGAAGAAATGATATTTTCCTCAAGAATTCATTTCAAATGTTTTATCACAATGATTTTCCATCTAAGATGAAATTATTTCATATTTGTATGATTCAAGTGTAATGACTCTATTATTTACATGGTTTCCATTTTCTTTTTATGAAATGATATCCATTTCTTTTATATTGATTATGTGAAGATGGGATGATGTTTATGAAACCCATTTTATTCGTTGGGTTATTATGAATGATGTATGTTTATTTTGTGGCACAAGTAAGAATGATTTCATTATGAGATGGGTGGGACCTATATCTCCCTCCAATGCATTGGGTAAAGATTTTATATCTCAAGAGATAGACATGGTTGGAACGGTAAGTTAATCTGGTTCAGTGTTACAGGACTGAAACGAGGAGTGAACTCGATTCAGAATGGGACTTTGTCCACTAAGATGGTCTTGGCAGCAATTACATGGCTACTATGGAAATCATTACATGTGCTTAATGGATTCCACAATTACATGTTTTATTCCCATGCTATTTTTTCATTATTAATGTTTCTTAATGATCTATTCCTTACGTACTTCCATGTTTTATGTCATTTCTCAAGCTTTTGATTATTAAACATTATGTTCATGTTTTTAAGTTCAAATGTATATGGTATGTTTTATTTTATCCATGCTTACCCTTACTGAGCATTTGAGCTCACCCTTTTAATGTTTTCTTTTCCCCGGGATATAAAGAAATGTTTTAGGTAAGAAAAAACGGAAAGATCTTTATGGGAGATGTTGAAGATATTTCACCATGATTAGAAGATTATGTTCCACGTTTCCAAAGACACTAAACTATTATGGTCCATGTGTGTCTTTTTTTGTTATGTATTAAGTATTCTGCTAAAGTAATGTAATGTCCATGTACGTCAAGCTTCAGGTATCTATAGTTGGTATCAGAGGGAGGTTTAGTCAACCTTTGGAAACTAGGATGCGAGAACATTAGTGAGATCCCTAGAGATATTTCTAAGGTATGTATAAGGATGTCTCTAAGGTTAAGTATAAGAATAGGTTATAGTACTAGAATTACGGTAATCCAGATGTTAGATATTTAAGGTACTCCCCCTTTATTATAGTGTTTTCCCTAGCGTGATTTTTTCCTCTCACACTATTCTTTTTGGGTTTTAGATGATGGCTGGAACCCGAAGGAACCGTGTTGATCAATTTAATGGAAAATGCAATGATTGTACTCCTGATCAAACAAATGTTATGGGAGATGGAGTGGAAAATCTTATTGCTATACTTACACAAGCTATGAATCATTCTGGACTTCCAAATGAGCATAGAAGAGAACAATATTCTATTGAGTCCTTCATGAGGCAACGTCCACCTTCTTTCAGTGGGTCTTCTGATCCACTTGTTGCTGAACAATGGATCATTACCACTGAAATGATATTTTCAGTTCTTCAATGTTCTGAACATGATAAATTCATCTTTGCAGTATATCGTTTGGAAGGTGAAGTTGATCAATGGTGGAATCTTATCAAGAATACGAGTCCAAGAGATGAAATTGAGTCCATGGAATGGGATGAGTTCAAGAACTTATTTTTCAATAAGTAATTACCTCACATTCTTCGAACAAAGATGGAGAAGGATTTTCTTGAACTAAAGCAAAAGGATGATGAATCCGTTGGTATATACGAAGCGAATTTTACAAGTCTTGCAAGGTATGCATCTGGATTGATCATCCAACCTGAAAGTATAGTTGATCGATTATTCAGTGGCTTAAAACCAAATCTTCGAAGGGAAATAGCTATAAGAGACTTCAGTAGCTATGAAGAAATTGTGCGTTGTGCTATCAAGGAAGAAATGGAAGTTGGTGTTACTTATCCATCTCATAGTTTTGACAAGAAACGAAAGATAGAGTTCACGGAGAAATCTCAGAATAATGGTGAAAAGAAGATAAATGTTTCCTTATGCTCAAAGTGTGTAAATAAGCATGGTGGAGATTGTCTTAAAGGGACTATAAAATGTTTTAAGTGTGGAAAATAAGGTCATCGAGCAGCTGAGTGTCGAAGTAATGGAAAAAGGGTTTCTAATGATGTGAATAAAGAAAAGACTACAGAGAACGCACCACCAACACTTCAATGCTTCAAGTGCAAGGAAATGGGGCATTATGATAATAAATGGCCTAATACAAGGGTTATTGATGATCGACATGAGCAACCACTTAAGGAAAAGGACAAAGGGAAGTCACATGCGATCACTATTGGCGATGTTGAATATGAAAACGATGTGGTAGAATGATTAAGTGTTTATTTAATGGGATTCCAAAATAATGTTGTATATAGTATCATGGAATATTGGAATATTTATATATTTGTCTATTGTGGTTTTCAATAATTTTATGGTACTGGTAACCATGGAAAGGGATTGAAATATTTTTGGAAAAAAAGATGATATGTTCATAATGAAGGGAAAATGAGAAAATAAAATGTTTGACAGTATTCATGAGCTCATGATTGATATAAGGACTAAGTGATATCATGGTTTGAGTATATAGAATTTTGAGTATTTTGGTATGTGGAAAGTGTTAACTTTTAACTGCATTCAGGTTTTCACTATGGTTCAATGGGTATTCATTTTTCAAGAGAATACATGATTAAGGCCTTCGAATGTTTGGAATGTGACTAACAAGACATATCTTATGATATATGGGGATCAACGATGGTATTAAATCTCTGGTAATTGTTTTCACTATATTATGAGAGTGGACTGCAGTATTATGGATAAGCCTAAAGATTGGAATGGATTATGTTGGACATATGTTAGTATTGTTTAAGGATAGAATCTATTTCGATATTATTGATGGGATGTAATTGTAATATAGTTTTAGAAAAAGGAAAACCTGCAGGACGGGCGACAGCCCATCGCGTTGGACAAGGCTGTGGGAATCGAACCCACAACCGAAGTGCGACTGGCCTTTATCACCTACCACTGGCCTACAAGAAGTCCCTGGTTAGTAGATACTAGTTTTATTTTATTAAGTGGTATGATATATGAAGTATAAGTTCATTTTTGGAATCATATACGATTAATCTATCCATAAGATGGAATTATAAATTTTTCTAACCTTTTGTTTGAAAGAGATGGAATGACCCATCATTCTATCACATGATCAGCTAACACATCACGGATAAGAAATTCAACATCATTTCTTTAATGGAGGAAGTGGAAATTGTTCAATTCATGAACAACAGTGAGATTTTACCAAAAGCATGCAAGTATTTCTTTTAATTCATCAACATTAGGGAAATGATCTTGAAAACCAAATTTTTTTTCCTAGTTCCCTTATATTCGATTATTCAGATGGTACCATAGATCATCACAAATCAATAGCTTTGTGATTGTTGGCTTTTTCCTAGCCATGTTCTCTACCACTCTCCATCAGAACTTGATGGTTAGATTTTTCTATCATATCCATATTTTCACCTATGTTCTCCTACGTGGAAACCCCGTGATGAGTTAATTTGGGTAACTGTTAAATTTTATAAATTAGTTTTTAAAAGCCATGTTTTGGTATTCCTTTTTACGATGTGGGTTTCTATTAAACAAACTTTCGAGTAGTAAACCATTTATAACCTCGACGAATTTCGAGGGTGAAATTCATTTTAAGGGGTGTAGAATGTAACACCCTTATATTTTATGAAAAATATTCTTTTATTTCATTAATTTCTTGTGTTGTATGCTACACCAAGATTACCTTGCGCTATACGCTACACCATATTAGCTTGCAGTATACGCAACACTATTCTTGGATTGTGTTACACATAATTTTGATAATAGTTATTCTACGCAACATTGAGTATATATATATATATTCAATGTATAAATGAAATATGGTTGGATTCTGTTATAAGAAATAATGAAGGATTCTTTCACAACAGGAAACCCTGACTTGCCTTGCATTACACGCAATCACGACCTTCCTCGATAGCGTGTGTTGTACGCAATACCGGGTGTTACTAAACAACAATATATTATTATAATATTATTATGAACTAGATGTTATGAATAGTAATAACTAAATTTTTAATTTTATAACATTATTATTCATCTTACATATTTTATAGAACATGTTATAAGAACAAAATAAATATTTCGGGTAAAATCAGTATTTTTCAAAAAATACAGTTTTGCCACCTTTTGATGGCGCACCCACTTTTAATCAAGTTTTTGTAATGTTTATAAGTTCCATTTGACAAAATAAAATTATTATTTGGAATCAATAAATAAAAATTTACTTTGGATAAAATTTTCATTTTATTCTGATGACTTTCATATTTTAATTAATAGTAAAAACACGCTATATTTTAATTAAAAAAACATTTTTCATCGTAATATCTTATGTGGTTAAATTATAATATTGAATGGTTTTATAGTATAAATAGAATATATTTTTACCATTTAATATAATTTATGTCATTAGCATCGATTTTACCTTGAATTCGTTGGTTAAATCAATTCAATCTTTTGCAATGTTTTAAAGAAAACCCTGTTTTCTTTCGACAACGGGATTAATTTTAATTTAATTTCTGCAAATTTTGTGTATTGAATTTGGAAAAATGGATTCCATATTTGGAATCATTGAGTCAAAATTGTGTTAATAAGCTACTTTTTATTTTTTGGGCATTGTGAATAGTAACTACGGTAAATTTTATTTACTATAGTTAAAGGTAAATCAAGTAATTAAGGATAAATATAAGATTATAAAATTACCCTAACACTTTGAAAAGTCCTATTTGATGACCAAAAGTCGACCCATATCACCTAAGGATTGGATTAGATTCATTTAATGGACTTTTGTCCATGAAAATAATTTAATTATTATTAAAACCAAAGAAAGTGACAACATGTCACTCTCTTAAATACTATAAGTATAATAATTTTAAGTTAGTGATAAACTTCATGAAACTTCAAACATTAATAGTCTACATAATACTAAACAAAATTATCAACATCATGAGAATTTATTTAGAAATTTTGGGGATTAAATAATTATCATTAATTGTGACACAATAGTGATGCAGAAATTATTTATCTAGTGAAAAATCAAGAATATAGTTTTTATTAAACTAATAGTGAACATAAAAGGAACAAAACCCTAACAAAAACTTATTTTTCAGGTAAATTTAAACTATAATCATCCAATGGTCGAATATTTGACCATTTTGAGTCTTATAAAAGCAATTATGACACTTAGATTATTTTATTTTAAATGATGCCAAAGTTGTCACCTTCATAATTTAATTAATATAAGAATTTAACTATTGTGATTTTAAGATGATAAATTCGAGTAAAAGTATAATTGTGAAATTTAATAGATATATCTTCATCATAGGATTTTATTTTTAATTTTTATGAAACATATAAGTATATTAAATAATTATACAAAAATGTTGTATTAATTATTTTATTTAGAGATAAACCAAATAAATGGTTTTAAAAATAATAAAATAAATATTATATGAACTATTTAATGTTCTCCACTAATTTTCTAGATACATATAACCTTTTATGAATCTATTAAAGCTTTTAGTTAGAACATATCTTCTTTATATATTTTATTTAAATTCAAATAAATGAATAGATTCAAAATTGACACTATTGTTATTTTATAAAAATAACATATTATAAAATTTTTTAAAAATCAGAAAAATATTTAAAAATTATAAATTTAAATCTATATGGTATATAATGGTATAAAGTCAAAAATTAAGGAAAATTCACAACAAATATGTAATTATTTATTATAATTTAAAATTTAAAATTTTATTACCACAAAATAAACCTAAATCGATTAAATAAGGATAAATCAAAATGATAAGGTTTAAAATAAGATCCAAACATGTCTAAATTTGATTGGTTGATGAGATTAAAACCCTATATCATCTAATATTCGAATAGGAGTCATTCTTGGAGGTTTTTATGTAGGGTTAGATTTATTATAAATTAAAATTTTTAAGAATTCCAAAGGTGCCCCTCTCCTCCCTTATAAAAGGGAACCTCCTCCCTCTCTTCCACACACCACTTTGAGCCTTCAAGCTCGGCCAACCCCTGCCTAATTCTCTTCTCCACTTCCCTAGAAACATCCTAGACGTCCTGGTATTTTTCAAATACCAATTTTAGTGCCCTAAGAGGAGGTCTCAAAGAGGCGCTTCAAAGATGAGAAGGTTCGGATACGTACGAAGCATATCGAACATAAGGCCAGGGATAATGTTTCAAATCTCATATTTATCCGGGATTGCATATTTGTAAGTATTTACTGGGGTTATTTCTATCATCCATGTCCATGTTTTATAAAAGTGTTTTCATGTATGTTTAAATTCCTTTTTACCCATTTTTGAATTTTACTACATGGTATGTAATGAATCTTTCTTTTGTTTACGTTACGAGGTACTTTTTTGACTTTTCCGACAAAAGTACGAAAAAAATGTTTTTTAACTTATACGGCACGAACGAATTTTTTCAATTTTATAATTCCTTATTTTCATGAAGCATTATCCAAAATATTTCATGACTATTTTCAAAAAAATAACTTTCTTTTAAAATTGCATGACATTTTGTGAAAATAAATTGATTTTTGAAGAAGAAATGATATTTTCCTCAAGAATTCATTTCAAGTGTTTTATCACAATGATTTTCAATCTAAGATGAAATTATTTCATATGTGTATGATTCAAGTGTAATGTATCTATGATTTACATGGTTTCCATTTTCTTTTTATGAAATGATATCCATTTCTTTTATATTGATTATTTGAAGATGGGATGATGTTTATGAAAGCCATTTTATTCGTTGGGTTATTGTGACTGATGTATGTTTATTTTGTGGCACAAGTAAGAATGATTTCATTATGAGATGGGTGGGACCTATATCTCCCTCCAATCCATTGGGTAAAGATTTTATATCTCAAGAGATAGACATGGTTGGAACGGCATGTTAATCCGGTTCAGTGTTACAGGACTGAAACGAGGAGTGAAATCGATTCAGAATGGGACTTTGTCCACTAAGATGGTCTTGGCTGCAATTCCATGGCTACTATGGAAATCATTACATGTGCTTAATGGATGCCACAATTACATGTTTTATTCCCATTCTATTTTTTCATTCTTAAGGATTCTTAATGATCTATGCCTTACGTACTTCCATGTTTTATGTCATTTCTCAAGATTTTGATTATTAAACATTATGTTCATGTTTTTAAGTGGAAATGTATATGGTATGTTTTATTTTATACATGCTTACCCTTACTGAGCATTTGAGCTCACCCTTATAATGCTTGCTTTTCCCCGGGATATAAAGAAAGGTTTTAGGTAAGAAAAAAACGGAAAGCTCTTTATGGGAGATGTTGAAGATCTTTCACCATGATTAGAAGATTACGTTCCACGTTTCCAAAGACACTAAACTATTATGGTCCTCGTGTGTCTTTTTTTGTTATGTATTAAGTATTCTGCTAAAGTAATGTAATGTCCATGTACGTCAAGCTTCGGGTATCTACAGTTGGTATCAGAGGGAGGTTTAGTCAACCTTTGGAAACTAGGATGTGAGAACATTAGTGAGATCCCTAGAGATATTTCTAAGGTATGTCTAAAGATGTCTCTAAGGTTAAGTATAAGAAGAGGTTATAGTACTAGAATTACGATAAACCAAGATGTTAGATATTTAAGGTATTCCCCCTTTATTATAGTGTTTTCCCTAGCGTGATTTTTTCCTCTCACACTATTATTTTTGGGTTCTAGATGATGGCTGGAACCCGAAGGAACCGTGTTGATAAATTTAATGGACAATGCAATGATTGTCCTCCTGATCAAACAAATGTTATGGGAGATGGAGTGGAAAATCTTATTGCTATACTTACACAAGCTATGAATCATTCTGGACTTCCAAATGAGCAGAGAAGGGAACAATATTCTATTGAGTCCTTCATGATGCAACGTCCACCTTCTTTCTGTGGGTCTTCTGATCCACTTGTTGCTGAACAATGGATCATTACCACTGAAATGATATTTTCAGTTCATCAATGTTCTGAACATGATAAAGTCATCTTAGCAGTATATCGTTTGGAAGGTGAAGTTGATCAATGGTGGAATCTTATCAAGAATACGAGTCCAAGAGATGAAATTGTGTCCATGGAATGGGACGAGTTCAAGAACTTATTTTTCAATAAGTACTTCCCTCACATTCTTCGAACAGAGATGGAGAAGGAGTTTCTTGAACTAAAGCAAAAGGATGCTGAATCCGTTGGTATATACGAAGCGAATTTTACAAGTCATGCAAGGTATGCATCTGGATTGATCATCCAACCTGAAAGTAAAGTTGATCGATTATTCAGTGGCTTAAAACCAAATCTTCGAAGGGCAATAGCTATAAGAGACTTCAGTAGCTATGAAGAAATTTTGCGTTGTGCTATCAAGGTAGAAATGGAAGTTGGTGTTACTTATCCATCTCATAGTTTTGACAAGAAACGAAAGATGGAGTTCAAGGAGAAATCTCAGAATAATGGTGAAAAGAAGATGAATGTTTCCTTATGCTCAATGTGTGGAAATAAGCATGGTGGAGATTGTCTTAAAGGGACTAGAAAATGTTTTAAGTGTGGAAAATAAGGTCATCGAGCAGCTGAGTGTCGAAGTAATGGAAAAAGGGTTTCTAATGATGTGAATAAAGAAAAGACTGCAGAGAACGCACCACCAACACTTCAATGCTTCAAGTGCAAGTAAATGGGTCATTATGCTAATAAATGGCCTAATACAAGGGTTAGTGATGATCGACATGAGCAACCACTTAAGGCAATGGACAAAGGGAAGTTACATGCGATCACTATTGGCGATGTTGAATATGAAAACGATGTGGTAGAATGATTAAGTGTTTATTTAATGGGATTCCAAAATAATGTTGTATATAGTATCATGGAATATTGGAATATTTATATATTTGTCTATTGTGGTTTTCAATAATTTTATGGTACTGGTAACCAAGGAAAGGGATTGAAGTATTTTTGGAAAAAAAGATGATATGCGCATAATGAAGGGAAAATGAGAAAATGAAATGTTTGACAGTATTCATGAGCTCATGATTGATATAAGGACTAAGTGATATCATGGTTTGAGTATATAGAATTTTGAGTATTTTGGTATGTGGAAAGTGTTAACTTTTAACTGCATTCAGGTTTTCACTATGGTTCAATGGGTATTCATTTTTCAATAGAATACATGATTAAGGCCTTCGAATGTTTGGAATGTGACCAACAAGACATATCTTATGATATATGGGGATCAACGATGGTATTAAATCTCTGGTAATCGTTTTCACTATATTATGAGAGTGGACTGAAGTATTATGGATAAGCATAAAGATTGGAATGGATTATGTTGGACATAAGTTAGTATTGTTTAAGGATAGAAGCTATTTCGATATTATTAATGGGATGTTATTGTAATATAGTTTTAGAAAAAGGACAACCTGCAGGACGGACGACAGCCCATCGCGTTGGACAAGGCTGTGGGAATCGAACCCACAACCGAAGTGCGACTGGCCTTTATCACCTACCACTGGCCTACAAGAAGTCCCCGGTTAGTAGATACTTGTTTTCTTTTATTAAGAGGTATGATATATGAAGTATAAGTTCATTTTTGGAACCATATACGATTAATCTATCCATAAGATGGAATTATAAATTTTTCTAACCTTTTGTTTGAAAGAGATGGAATTACCCATCATTCTATCACATGATCAGCTAACACATCACGGATAACAAATTCAACATTATTTTTTAAGGGATGAAGTGGAAATTTTTCATTTCATGAACAATAGTGAGATTTTACCAAAATCATGCAAGTATTTCTTATAATTCATCAAATTTAGGGAAATGATCTTGAAAACCAAAAATGTTGTCCTAGTTCCCTTATATTCGATTATTCAGATGGTACCTTAGATCATCACAAATCAATAGCTTTGTGATTGTTAGCTTTTTCCTAACCATGTTCTCTACCACTCTCCATCAGAACTTGATGGTTTGATTTTTCTTTCATATCCATACTTTCACCTATGTTCTCCTACGTGGAAACCCCGTGATGAGTTAATTTGGGTAACTGTTAAATTTTATACATTAGTTTTTAAAAGCCATGTTTTGGTATTCCTTTTTACGATGTGGGTTTCTATTAAACAAACTTTCGAGTAGTAAACCATTTATAACCTCGACGAATTTCGAGGGTGAAATTCATTTTAAGGGGTGTAGAATGTAACACCATAAGATTTTATGAAAAATATTCTTTTATTTCATTAATTTCTTGTGTTGTATACTACACCAAGATTACCTTGCGCTATACGCAACACCATATTAGCTTGCAGTATACGCAACACTATTCTTGGATTGTGTTACACATAATTTTGATAATAGTTATTCTACGCAACATTGAGTATATATATACATATATATATTCAATGTATAAATGAAATATAGTTGGATTCTGTTATACGAAATAATGAAGGATTCTTTGACAACAGGCAACCCTGACTTGCCTTGCATTACACGCAATCACGACCTTCCTTGATAGCGTGTGTTGTTCGCAATACCAGGTGTTACTAAACAACAATATATTATTATAATATTATTATGAAATAGATGTTATGAATAGTAATAACTAAATTTTCAATTTTATAACATTATTATTCATCTTACATATTTTATAGAACATGTTATAAGAACAAAATAAATCTTTCGGGTAAAATAAGTATTTTTCAAAAAATACAGTTTTGCCGCCTTTTGATGGCGCACCCACTTTAAATCAAGTTTTTGTAATGTTTATAAGTTCCATTTGACAAATTAAAATTATTCTTTGGAATCAATAAATAAAAATTTACTTTGGATAAATTTTTCATTTTATTCTGATGAATTTCATATTTTAATGAATTGTAAAAACACGCTATATTTTAATTAAAAAAAACATCTTTCATCGTAATGTCTTATGTGGTTAAATTATAATATTGAATGGTTTTAAAGTATAAATAGAATATATTTTTACCATTTAATATAATGTATGTCATTAGCATTGATTTTACCTTGAATTCGTAGGTTAAATCAATTCAATCTTTTGCAATGTTTTAAAGAAAACCCCGTTTTCTTTCGACAACGGGATTATTTTAATTTAATTTCTGCAAATTTTGTGTATTGAATTTGGAAAAATGGATTCCATATTTGGAATCATTGGGTCCAAATTGTGTTAATAAGCTACTTTTTATTTTTTGGGCATTGTGAATAGTAACTACGGTAAATTTTATTTACTATAGTTAAAGGTAAATCAGGTAATTAAGGATAAATATAAGATAAAAAAATTACCCTAACACTTGGAAAAGTCCTATTTGATGACCAAAAGTCGACCCATATCACCTAAGGATCGGATTAGATACATTTAATGGACTTTTTTCCATGAAAATAATTTAATTATTATTAAAACCAAAGAAAGTGACAACATGTCACTCTCTTAAATACTATAAGTATAATAATTTTCAGTTAGTGATAAACTTCATGAAACATCGAACATTAATAGTCTACATAATTCTAACAAAATTATCAACATCATGAGAATTTATTTAGAAATTTTTGGGATTAAATAATTTTCATTAATTGTGACACAATAGTGATGCAGAAATTATTTATCTAGTGAAAAATCAAGAATATAGTTTTTATTAAACTAATAGTGACCATAAAAGGAACAAAACCCGGAAAAAAACTTATTTTTCATGTAAATATATACTATAATCATCCAATGGTCGAATATTTGACCATTTGGAGTCTTATAAAAGCAATTATGACACTTAGATTATTTTATTTTAAATGATGCCAAAGTTGTCACCTTCATAATTTAATTAATATAACAATTTACCTATTGTGATTTTAAGAGGATAAATTCGAGTAAAAGTATAATTGTGAAAATTAATAGATTTATCTTCATCATAGGATTTTATTTTTAATTTTTATGCAACATATAAGTATATTAAATAATTATAAAAAAATGTTGTAGTAATTATTTTATTAAGAGATAAACCAAATAAATGGTTTTAAAAATAATAAAATAAATATTATATGAACTATTTAATGTTCTCCACTAATTTTCTAGATACATATGACCTTTTATGAATCTATTAAAGCTTTTAGTTAGAACATATCTTCTTTATATATTTTATTTAAATTCAAATAAATGAATAGTGTCAAAATTGACACTATTGTTATTTTATAAAAATAACATATTATAATACTGTTTAAAAATCACAAAAATATTTAAAAATTATAAATATAAATTTATGTGGTCCATAATGTTATAAAGTAAACAATTATGGAAAATTCACAACAAATAAGTAATTAATTTTTATAATTTAAAATTTAGAATTTTATTACCACAAATAAACCTAAATAGATTAAATAAGGATAAATCAAAATGATAAGGTTTAAAATAAGATCCAAACATGTCTAAATTTGATTTTTTGATGAGATTACAACCCTATATCATCTAATATTAGAATAGGAGTCATTTTTGGATGTTTTTATGTAGGGTTAGATTTATTATAAATTAGTATTTTTAAGAATTCCAAAGGTTCCCCTATCATTCCTTATAAAAGGGAACCTCCTCCCTCTCTTCCACACACCACTTTGAGCCTTCAAGCTCGGCCAAACCCTGCCCAATTCTCTTCTCCACTTCCCTAGAAACATCTTAGAGGTCCTGGTCTTTTTCAAAGTCCAATTTTAGTGCCCTAATAGGAGGTCTCAACGAGGGACATCAAAGAAGAGGAGGTTCAGATACGCACGAAGCATATCAGACCTAAGGTAAGGGATAATTTTGCAAATCTCATATTTATCTAAGATTGCATATTTGTAAGTATTTACGTGGGTTATTTCTATCATCCATGTCTATGTTTTATAAAAGTGTTTTCATGTATGGTAAAAGTCCGTTTTACCCATTTTTGACTTTTATTACATGGTATGTAACAAATCTTTCTTTTGTTTACGTTACAAGGTACTTTTTTGACTTTTCCAGCAAAAGTACGCAAAGAATGTTTTTTTAACTCATACGTCACGATCGAATTTTTAAGGGTTCATAAATCCTTATTTTCATGAAGCTTTCTCCAAAATATTTCATGACTATTTTCAAAAAAATCTATTTCTTTTAAAATTGCATGACGTTTTGTGAAAAGAAATTGATTTTGAAGAAGAAAGGATATATTCCTCAAGAATTCATTTCAAGTGTTTTATCAAAACCATTTTCCATCTAAGATGAAATTATTTCATATGATTATGTTCCAAGTGTAATGTCTCTATGAATTATATGGTTTCACTTTTATTTTTATGAAATGACATCCATTTCTTTTATATGGATTATGTGATGATGGGATGATGTTTATGAAACCCATTTTATTCGTTGGGTTATTATGAATGATGTATGTTTTTTTTGTGGCACAAGTAAGAATTATTTCTTTATGAGATGGGTGGGACCTATATCTCCCTCCAATGCATTGGGTAAAGATTTTATATCTCATGAGATAGACATGGCTGGAACGGTATGTTAATCCGGTTTAGTGTTACAGGACTGAAACGAGGAGTGAACTCGATTCAGAATGGGACTTTGTCCACTAAGATAGTCTTTGCAGCAATGCCTTGGCTACTATGGAAATCATTACATGTGATTAATGGATGCCACAATTACATGTTTTATTCCCATTCTATTTTGTCATTCTTAATGTTTTTTTATGATCTATGCCTTACGTACTTCCATGTTTTATGTCATTTCTCAAGCTTTTGATGTTTAAACATTATGTTCATGTTTTTAAGTTCAAATTTATATGGTATGTTTTATTTTATCAATGCCTACCCTTACTGAGCATTTGAGCTCACCCTTTTTATGTTTTATTTTCCCCAGGATATAAAGAAAGGTTTTAGGAACGAAAAAAGGGAAAGATCTTGATGGGAGATGTTGATTATCTTTCACCACGATTAGAAGATTACGTTCCAAGTTTCCAAAGATACTAAACTATTACTGTCCTTCTGTGTCTGTTTTTGTTATGTATTAAGTATTCCGCTAAAGTAATGTAATGTCCATGTACGTCAAGCTTCGGTTCTCTACATCTAAGGGATATACCAAGCCTACTGGTACCTAGTGCTCCACGTTTAGTTGCTGACAAGTGAGGCATCATGAGACAAAATCTGCTACTGCCTTCTTCATACCTAGCCACCAGTGCTATAGTTGAAGGTCTTGGTACATATTCACCACTCCTGGATGTTCCGCTAAAGGGGAAGTGTGGAACTCCCTCGACACTTCCTCCTATAGTGAAACTGGTACCAAGGTACATCCTCTGAAGAGGATGACATGCTCCCAACCATTAGAAAATCCATCAGTTGCCTGCCCTGTGGATATTTGAGGACATCATGTCTCGCAGTTAGCGTCCCATCGCTGAGCCTCCCTAACTCGCTGAATAAGTGTAGGATTGACTATAAGAGACAAAAGAAAGACTGCTCTATCCTTATCCACGAAAGATATCTATATGGCAGCCAGATACTCTATCGCCTCTCCCAGCAGTTGTATACCAGATCTCCAACTGAGTGCATCAGCAACAACATTCTCCTTCCCAGGAGTATAAAATATCTCAAATTCATTATCCCGGAGGATCTCAATCCAACGCCGCTGTCTCTGGTTCATGTACTTTTGGGAGAAGGTATTCCTAAGACTCTTGTGATAAGAGTAGACTGTAAAACGCTCGCCCATCAGATAGTGCATCCACATCTTCAAGGCGAAGACCACTGCTGCTAACTTCAGGTCATGGGTAGCATAGTTCTACTAGTGCTGTCTCAGCTGTCGAGAACCATACGTGATCACAGCTCGCTCCTGCATCAGGAAACACCCGTGTCTGGTCCTTGACGTGTCGTAGTAGACAACGTACCATACACTTTCCTTTGGAAGCCTCAACATAGGGGTACTTTTTAGCCTCTGCCTCAGCTCCTGAAAGCTCTATTGGCATCTCTCTGACCACATGAATGGTTTCCCATTATTCATAAAGGCTCATAGCGGTGATGTAGCTGTGGAGAAGTCTGGAAAAGAACTTCTGGTAGTATCCATCCAAGCCCAAGAAACTCTGTACCTCCATCACAGTCTTGGGTGGCTCCCAAGCACGTACCGCCTCAATAATCACTGGATCTATTGCAACTCCATCCTTCGAGATGACATATCCGACGAAGTGAAACTCTCAAATCCAAAACTGGTACTTCGAGAGCTTACCATAATGATGGATCTCTCAGAGTGTGTCTAATAATACCTAAAAATGGAAGACATGCTCCTCCTCGGTAGTCAAGTAGATTAGAATGTTGTCGATGAATACCATGACAAAACGATCGAGGTATGGATAGAATATTCTATTCATCAAACTCATGAACATTTCTAGATAATTGGTTACATTGAAGGGACTAACCAAGAACTCATAGTGGCCATACCGACACCTGGAGTCCATCTTCTGCACATCCTTGTCTCGAAATCTGAGCTAGAGATAGCCTGGTCTGAGGTCTATCTTCAAGAACCATCGTGGTCCCTTGATATGATCAAAGAGGTATTCAATCCTCTAGAGTGTGTAATTGTTCTTCACAGTCACCTGGTTCAGGCGACGGTAATCAAAAGAAAGATGCAAGCTCCCTTCCTCCTTAGTGAACAGAATCAGGGCTGCCCAGGGAGAAACAGAGGGCCTGATGAATTCCTTCCCCTACATGTCCTCTTGCTATACCCACAACTCCCAAATCTCAGTGGGAGCCATCTGATATGTTGCTGTAGATATCAGTGTCGTCCTAGGGTATAGGACAATGTGGAAGTTCACCTATCTGCGAAGAGGTAGTCCGAGAACATCTTCAGGGAAAATATCCGCGTACCGATCCACCACTACAAGATAACTCAGAATCTTCACGTCAACTTCTCCGAGGCTAAGGCATGACAACTGATGAGTGATCAGTTGTATCCTCCTCCGAGTATGTTTGTCTTGTGCTGAAAAGGTTCCCTTATTGCCGGTGAAGGTAAACCTGGTCCCATCCATGTGGACACACCACACTTTTCTCCTAATACATTCAATCTGGGCATGGACTGTAGATTACCAGTCCATACCCAAGATGACATCATAAGGCCTCGACGCTGCTATGAGGAGATCCCAGCCAAAGCTCTCAACTCCTAGAGTAAGCTCACACTACGGACATCAATGCGTAATCGTCGAGTCTTCCCCCATAGGAGTCTCTAGCGATAAGGATCGAGCCAACGCCTCCGTCAGAATCTCCGAGCTCCGATCGAGGGAAGTGGCTATGAAAGAGTGACTGACACCTGTGTCTATAAGAGTTGTAGCTAAGGTGGAGTAGACACAGATAGTACCTCGAATCATCTACAGAGTTCTGCGGTCGTATGCCTCAATATCCTGAAGCTGAGCTCTCCCATGTCCACCTGCTCCCTGCGGCTGGTGTGGACCTCCTGGTGGTGGTGGTGATAGCACCTCGTAACGTCATCCACCGCCAGCTACTCGACCAGCTCCTCTGTGACTTCCGCCAGAGCCCTGTGGACCACCTCGATCGAATCTCTGCCTCTACCTGGGACGTCACTCAACTGTCTGTTGATCATCTGAACGGTGGGTTGGATAGTCACGAGCCATGTGACCCTACCCGTCGCATGAGTAACACTGTCTTCTCTTAGCATATATGTCACTTCCCCAGGTGCCCTGCACAACAGATCCTGAGTCCTGCGGTCATCCACCCATGGATCCGGTCTTCTGGGACCTCTGCGTCATCTGACTACTTCCAACTATAGAATACTCCACTGCAATTCGACTAGTAGTGGGTCTCACTAACAGAGACTTCTCATAAAGAATAATATCCAGGATGAGAGCTCTCTCTAAAAACCTTGCCTACGTCGGGATGCTGAGGGAGATCATCGATGCCCTAATCTCTCACGTGAGCCCCTTCTTGATGGTTCGTGCCCTAATGAATGGGTCCCGCACCATATCTGTGGAGTAGCGTGAGAGGTCAGTGAACCGCGTTGAGTACTACGCCACCATCATGCTACCCTATTGTAGGTGTTGTAGCTTCTGTATATGTACTGCTCGTAGGGTCGCTAGAAAAAACTCCACCCAGAACAGGCTCTCGAAGTCTTTCCAGAGTAGTGTTGCCTCATTGTGCACCTGGAGAATCAGTCTCCACCATCTACCCACTTCCACATGAAGGAGACTCGTAACAAGGATCACCATGAGGTCTGCTGGTGTCCCTACCAACCTGAATACTCTCACCACAGAATCCAGTAAATCCTCAGCCACCTGTGGGTTAGTCTCTCACCAGAACCTAGTTGGCCTCAGGTGCTGGAACTCATGCAACGTGCTCAAGTAGCATGAATCATCTGCTGCTGGGGCTGGTGGCATCGGTGGACCAACGGGAGGTGGTACTACTGGTGCCTCCGCTGGTAAAGGTCCCTGTACCTAGTCCTCGTCGCTCAGTGGGCTGTCAGAGCATACGACTCTCAAGGCTCTAACTGGTCATCCCCTGGGAGGCATCCCGAAAAAAATAGATGTGACATGGTCAAAAGATTAATACCTTGTGAGCTGACTTGTTTGAGATGACATAATGAAAAACGTTTTAAAACACACACACAATCAGTGTTTTTGTGCACTAAGTCAGAAATCAGTAGTCAGGGTCCTGGTGTATGGATACGTTGGCCACCTGCACCAACACTGGACTCCCTAAACTGAAATCCACACTCAGTACCCTTAATAATATTGCTTCACAGAAAAGAATGATCAGATCCCTATTATCTATGGTAGAACTGATTACTTTGATACCAATTTGTCACGACTCGTCCCCTAGGGCCTGTATCGTGACTACCCCAAGCCCGCCTTCCATAGGCTAGGGGCTGGCAACTTGCACAAAAGGTGTAAATCCCTAAACTGGGAAGGAATTTCCTTTATAAATAGAACACACACAATATAGTATGTAACTGGAAGTAAACCACTAAGTAAAACTATATACAAAATACGGTGATGAAAGTAAAGGGGGCTGAAAATACAAGCCCAACATTAAAGTACAATTCAATTGAAATGCAAGTACAACTAAAGAAAAATAATTAAGCATATACTGGGTAATCTTCTAGGGTTACTACTTAATGGTTAGGTATATGTGGCTTCCTCAGCACTCCACGTCTGTCCTTCTACTCTGTATACTATCACGTCGAGTGGTCCACCTCCAGGTACCGTCCAGTCCTACTACTCTCAGCCTCAGTCAGTGCTATCCGTTGTCTGTAACCAACACAATGAGGTGCGGGAAAATCCCGTGCATAGGTGAGTATAACAATACTTAGTAGGGACCCCGAGACCCTCATGGTCTCAAAAAATCCAATAAGGATTACCAAAAAGTAAGAAATCAATGGATAACTTTTACCTATGTAAATGCCCACACATATACCTAAGTTATCTAGTAACCCATCTCAATCATGAGGAAAACTCAAATGTCAATGACTCAGCTCAAAAACAATATTTTATTCTAGGTTGGTAACATGTAACACACCCATTCAAACTGTCGAATGCTCGATTGTTGGTGCACTCCTCCATTATAGAGTACTATGGGCCTACCGCTTCACACAGAGGTGCTTCCCACTATCCTGGACTGCTGTGGTACTTCTCCTGCCGAGTACCGTGGGCCTGCTGCGTCACACAGAGGCTCTCCCCACTGTGGGTATGTCGCATCACATAGTGGCTCTCCCCTCGTAACGTGGTGAGGTACTCCTCCTGTCGAGTACTGTGGGTATGCCGCATCACATAAAGGCGCTTCCAACTTTGGGACTACCGTGTCACACAGAGGTGCTTCCCACTGGGCTAGTCGAAACACTCCGAGTCGAAAGGTAATCAGTCGTCAAGTCTCAACCAACTACTAGGTCTCCATACTCCACACGCTCGTCTTCGGGAGGATTCGCTCCATGAGCTACTTGGCGATACTCCAACTGTCAGAAAGTCCCAAGTAGAAGTATATCAATGTTCTGCCTCGTCATAGGGGTCTCAATGCAAGTGACATGGTGTCAATCAGACACCCGTTTTGTGAGTTATAGGCATTTTCGTTCTGGGGGACCGATAGGTTTTTAGGTTCAAACAACCTGACTGTATCCCAACTATGTCCAAACATCAATTGAGGAATTCCAATAGAATCGTCTTACTCTATGATTTCTGTGGCCATAGACGGTTCATTGATCGGACACTCGTAGCCCAAGATATGGGTGAAAAGGTGTAAATAGGACAAAGCGGGTCTGGGTCCGGTACGACCCAGTCAAACCGAGCTAGCCTGACCTGGCCCAAGGGCGTCCCAGTGGCCCACGCTTGGTTCGGACCGGTGGACCGCACAAGCTCCGGCCTGGAGGCCCGACGGTCCACGGGGGTCCGCCTCAGCCGCGGCCGGGGGGAAGCCGCACACCCCCTGGCACCCGAACGACCTAGCCGTTCAGCCGGGGACCCAAAGTAGTGCATGGTGGAGTCGGTCCATATCACACGGGACCCGTTGGGTCCCGCTCCCACCGACTGGCTGAGAAGCGAGCCGCTCCAGCTCCACCGGCAGCCGCCCTGGTCGGCCGCCTCTACACCTCCACCGCAGCGCAACAACACCGTATTTCTCCACCTCCGAGAGGCGAGCGGTGCCGCACGACCTCCGCCGCGGCCCGGCATGGTCGCGGCCCCCTTCTGCCCTCCGCGTTGCGCGATGGCGGCACGCGCCTCACCCATGGCATGCCCTGGCAACGACTCTCTTTCCGCATGGCACAGCGGTGTCGTGCCCTCTTGGCGACCCGACAGCCTTGCACCGCCTATTTTCTTCATGGTCGGCTTGTTGATGGCCTTTGCTACTTCCCCACAGTCTGTTCCACTAGAAGAATTGTAGTGTTGCAACCGTCTTCATCAAGGGAAGAAAAACGGAGGGGGGGGGGGTGTTCGGGCCGTGGTTGTTCGGCCCACACACACCATGTTAGGGGGTAGAAATTGGCCTCAAAGATCACAACAATCAACGAAGAACAGAGGGTAAACTCAATCATAAAACCACCACTACCTTCTATTTGTTGATCATTGATGAAGTCGGGAAAAGGGCAGACATCAATTCACTATTCGCTGTTTTCGTCACGCACTCCCAATATCATGCTCGTGCATCGGAAAGTGTTCGGAGGTGATGAAGAGCAAGAAAGAATTGTCGCCAGTGTTCTTCACTTTCTTCGTTGGGAGGACAGTTCTCCCTAGCTCTCCTCTATCCCCACTACACCAAATGAAATCATTCCAACCCAATTAAAATAATTGCTTATCAATTATTTTAATGGTTGGAATGAATTCAAATGGGTTAGATTAATTAATTACAAGGGTTAAATTAAATAACTGAGGGAGTTGGTAGATAAGGAGGGGAGTTCAAGAGTTCTCCCCCATAAATGGGGGGTTCCAAGAGTTACAAGAAAGGGTGGTCCCCACCAAAGATATCCTCCAATGAGAGGTTATGCGTGGGAGGGCCCCACCACCATAACCTCTCATGGGAGTTTATAGTGCGGCGGCCTCCACTTCTAACCATCCCTTGGAGGATATATATAACCAACAAGCATAAAAATATGTTCCATACATATTTTTTATTTAAATTTTAATTAAAAAATCAAAAACCAACTTTCTTTCTCAGCCAACTGCTGTTGTGGTGAAAGTCTTTTTAAGTGAATACTAGAACTACGAGTTCAATGGTGCCCTAAAACGTAATTTCTGAGCATCAGTTCAAAAGATATAAAATCCCGCTCGCATGTTTACAGAACGTACATGAACAAAACTTCGAAAATTTATTCAGGGCACACCGGGCCTTAGAATCATGTACTGTAAATTTTTGTGGACTCGTAAAAATCCCATGAATTTAAGAAAACATTTTCCACGGGATTTCTGGGTCTTTACAGTTTTAAAGTGTAATTATATTATATTTTTCCCATTTAATCCAATTTGAGTCATTTTAATTAATTTCACTTTGAAATTGGACAAAAAAAATTTCAATCTTTTAATAGTCATTATTATTTTTAAACATGCTATTTGTTATGACAACATGATTTAATTTTAAATTAATTAATGAAAATAATATGTTTTGAATTTGGTAAAATATAAATCATTTTTGAATTCATAATATCAAATATATCTTAGGTTGATGTTTTGGTATTTTTGGAAGAACATTAATTTTTGATGAATAGTGAAAACATTGAGAAGTATTTAAAAAGAGAATTTTTCATTTTAATAAAAATTTTACCGCTTTTTTGAATTGAATTTCAAAAATCTTACATATATGGTGGTTATTAGTAAGTAAAATGTTGTTCAATAAAATGAATATAGTTTTTGGTGAATAGTAACTTTTGACTATTAATTAACACAGTTAAAGGTAAATGTGGTAATTCAAGGTAAAAAAAATATTATAATAATATAAAATTACCTTAACAATTGTCCTAACTTTATAAGATTAGTAATGGCAGACCAAGAAAATCTTTGTGTGAGTCTTTTGTCCTATGAAATCCACTTCGGTTGATAATGATATTAATAACATTTTTTAAAGTAAATAAAAAAATATCATAAACATTTAATTTTTTGATAAAACAATTTTCATTTGGGGTTATATAATTGATATATTTTACTATAAATATTCATTATATAGATAAAAATATTTCCTACATTATTGTATTGTATTTTTAATTTTTACTAATCAAATAAATAAAATTATTCATGACACAATTGTGATGCAGTGTTTACCTCATTAATGAATGATTTTAATAAATTACATTATAAAGACTAAATAAATAACCAAAACATATCCAAATCTTATTGGATTATTTTATATGGAACAATATTCAACTTATCTTCGACTTCATTATGTTTTTGACCCTTAGAAACCGAAAATAATTATATAATAAAATAATTTTTTCAAACAGTCCTAAAGAGCCCCTACTCCCCCTTATAAAAAGCCCTCACCTAAATCCCATTACTTACACATATCAAGTCCCTTGTATAATCCAAACTCTTCCCAAATAATCTCTCAATATACCTCTCTTACACATAGGAGCCTTACCATAGGTAGAAGGCACGTCAGGAAAGCCTTTTGGTTCAAACCGAAGGGAGTTAGCCGATTTAAAGGTAATGTCTTCTCTTAAATTATTTTGTTTTATTTTATTTTTACAACCCCATAAAATCATTTAATTCCTTTCCATTATATAAAAACCAAAATCCAAAATATTCGAGGTTTTTGTTATGAGAAGTATTCTAAATAAACTTACATACACCTCCATATAATTGGTAAATAACATAATGTTTCTGTGAACGACGATCTACTGCCCCATGGAACAATGATTGTTCAATATTCTCTTACCACCACTTATGGAGTATATTTTGATGGAAATATATTTATAGGTTATATGTAATATATTTATATTGTTTATATTCCTCTGTATTTTTTATTTATAGTATACCACTATGGATTCCTTTGTGGGTAAACATGATAATCTCATTTGAGGAAATGAAGACTACCACCCCTTAAAAGTGAAATGACTCATTCATGACGTATATATAATGTATAAAGGATGGAGTTACTGATATTTAATATGATATTATACTGAAATTATAATATACCTATGTATCATTAACTTTTCATTCCATTAAATATGAAATAGAATTGAATTTAGCGTTCATGCGTACGTACGGCTTACCATCTCCATGAATGGTTCATTTAATTTATTATCTCCAAAGGTTATGTACTATAATAAATACATGTATATAATGGATACATATGATATATATGATATCTAAATCATGAATATCATTCAGGAGATAATGGAATTTTGACTACATGAACAACATGTAGTTTTAAGAAGATCATTTTTGCCTCAAGTACCAAATATCGACAAAAGGACTATTATTAACTTAAATGATTAATTTTTGTTTATATAATGGTAATAAGTGATATAAATAGAATAATAAACTTGAAATGGTTCTAATAATGTACAAATTAAAATTAGTTTTTTATTCATGAGATTAAAGAATGAATGGGTCAATTCAAGAATGAGGTATGGGACTTCGTCTCAATCTCCATTCATTGAGGCTTATTGTTTGAATACACGTCCTTTTTTTATATGGTTTATAGACACCATTGACATTTAATTTCATTAAATTGGATCTTTTTCTATGAGGCATTTTACAAAATGACAAAAAAATGTTACTTTTAAACCTAAGAGTTGACAATGAACCTTTCCACCACCGTGAGTATTATTTGATCTTTTTCTTCATTAACAAACCGTAATGTTATTAAAATAAAAAAGAAATACCATATACTCTTTTACATATTTTGGTATTGAAAATTGTTTTGAAAATGATTATTTTATGTCAATATATTTAAATGATATATTGTTATTGAAATGTGGAAATTTTATCTTTTCATTTATGCTTGTTTTATGTGTAATGAATATTTTATGGTTCATCGGTATTGTTTACGAACACATGAGGTTCTATTATAAACCATGGGCGGGTGAGACCGATATAGCTCTCCAATGCATTGGGTAACGTGACAGAGGTAATCGTGAATGTTTCTCCAAAGAGATTTAAAGAATATAATCTGATGGCCATTCCAAATGTAACACCCTACATAGCTGTGAAAGCTACAACGCAAGTATGTTATAGATAACACAAGATATATTTATGATTTGTGATTACTATGTGTTATTCATAAATATTATGATTTCATGAGGTATGATAATGATCTTATTTCATGAATGTTTTTAGGAACTAAAGTTTTATTTCTTAGATTCATAACCCTTACTGATATTTTTATACTCATACGATGTTTTGAAATGTTTTTCACATGACATAATGATTAATAGGGTCAATGATGGGATCAATGAAAAGTCATTCTATCCAATACATGGAACATGACATAATAGTTTTTTTCAAGAGTTTTTATTTTATGAAAAAAATGGAAACTGAGTAGAACTGTGTACTTTGTAAATTTTGTGTTGTAATGTAGTAATTATGGATTATTTCTCTAAAAATAAAAACATAAAAAGATCCTAAATGTTAATTATACATTTAATTAAAAATTATGTAATGTTATAAGGTCGGGGCCTTATTGGCCTAATGGGAAAGAAGCCTATCACATGGCCCAAAATCCCAGTGCAGCTTCATGCCTGAATCATCCTAACTGTGTCATCTGGTCTACGTCATACATATATCCCCACCTCTCATCCAACTATATGTGTCACAACATACCATTGTCTTTATCCTTGTCACACCTTTCATATTACTATAATAGTAGTTTCACCCCGCAAGATTTGAACCCAGTCATAACAATGAATTACTGGTACCCTTTACTACTCGTGTAATCAATGAACTACTGGAAAATGATTATATTTTTTATATATTATAGTGATAATAATGGATATAGTATATTACTCTTAAAGTTCAAAATTATCAATCCCCTATAGAAGAAAAAAATATAAAAATATAATAAAAATTTTACTTTGATACTTTGATGAAGGATATTGTTGAATATATATATACAAGTTCTTGGTATTCCAACAAGTTATGAAATAATTATAAACATATAAAGGGGTGTTACAATAATTACATATACAAAAATGTAAATGAGAGAACATCACCATAGAAATGGTCATTGGCCTTCAAAATAACTCTATTGAAATAGTTTCATATGGTTTTTGATGGATCATATTACAATGAATATAAAAATATTGAAATATAAGAATATTTATCACATGATCAATAAACTATGATATATACCATATAAGTGGTGATTCTATATGGTACACCACTTTCTATTATATCAAATCGAGATAACATCAATGTTATAGAAGGGTATTAAAAAGGAATTAAACAAATATTTACAAAATTTAAGCATAAATATCGTCCTTCTAATAATGATCAATATTAACGGACCATTTAATATATAGAGTAAATTCCCAAATCCATCATTATAATCCAAAGGGAGGTGGGTAAAACCCCCTCATTGGATCATGTTTTTATAGAGAAATATATTCCACTTAAGAATATGGATGGATCTATTTGAAGCCCAATTTTTTATGATATTTTGAGAATTATCTTTTTATAATGAACTTAAAGATATGAATCTATGGAATCTATATTTTGTTGGGGGTATGATTAGGAAGGTCTAAAATATTTAACAATAAATAAAAGCATCTTATAGTACATAAAATTTTTATGATGAAAATTATAGTTGTGATCTTGAATTTGTAGATTTGATTAATCTATTACTGAAAATATCTTTATGGACAAGATTAATGAGGTCTAGAAATAAGTTAAATCTTTTTCCTATGTATATAAGATGCTTTAAGAGTCTTGAATGCATTTTGGTTTTGTCTAATTGACATTTACTTTGACCAAAAATGTCTCTAGTACATTATGTGTTCCAAATATATCTCATGGGGAAGTTCATACAATATACCTCACATGTAAAAAATCCAAATGTCCAATAGTTGGAGAATCATCTCTTGTTTGAGGAGTAACTGGGTGATATTTTGTGTAATAAAGATAAATTAATGTAATATAAGACTATTTTTATTATTATCATTTTACTATAATGAAATAATATTTATGGAGAGGAATACTGGGAACCTAATGATGTAATTAAAGAATAAAAACCCTCATCAATTTTTATTATAGCATTTTTGTTGAAATTTTAGTGTAAAGATTTATAAAGGGTGGAGGAATTTAAGGACCTAAAATTGTTAGATATAAAATATTTACATTTTAAATATATTTATTTTATAATGTAAATTATAAATATAAAAAACACATAATTATTAAAAATATCATATTATTTAAACATCTTTTATCATTACATATGAATTATAAAAATACATAATAAATTTAAATTTCTATAATCGGTAAATAAATTCATACAAATAAAAAAATTCAAATTCATATGCATGATGGTCTCTTATAATTTTCATGGGATGGAAATACACTATAATTAGTAAATATTTCTAAAGGAAATAGGATTTGAAATTTGGAAATTAAATATACATAAATTTAATAAAATTTTATTTATTCTGTATTGATGGAAATAATATATATCTAAATGATGAATAAGAATTATATTTTTATATGAATTATATATACCTATTGAAAATAATAAATCACTATTTAAATTGTAAGAGAATAAATGGAAATGGTAACATTCATGAAAATTGATATTTCTCTTTACTAGACTATGTGATTTGAAATCATTTAAAACACTCTCACAAAAGATGATTCCATGAATTATAATAATATTATAGCTTATTAAACTATAAATATTTTATAATAATATGAACCATACACCATAACACTTATATATGTTATGTAATAATTTTATAGTGGATTTAAATCATTACATAAAATCAAATTATTTTTGAAACTATTACTAAAACAACCTAAATGTGGTCGATGTAGGAAATAATATATTAAAAAATAAAAAATTCAATAGAAAAATAAATAATTAATGATGGAATAAATCAAAAATATTTTATAAATAATTTACTATTTGATAAAATTATTTGACTGTTTATCAAGGGAGAGATTCTTTTTATGCTTTTCATGACTTGAGGTAGGGGTTTCTAATTGATATTTTATATTTTTATTGTTATTATCTCTATCACACATTGTCACTACCTATGATTTCGTTTTTCTATTTATCTTATACTTCCTTTATGGCCTCAATGATTTTTTTCTTCCTCTTTGTGGGGATATATATTACTTTGTCTTTCTCATTATGTTGTCTCTTTATTTAAATCTTGTGATTTGTAGAGGGGAATATTTTCTCTTTTCTTTCTCCTTTTCCCAAATTATACATAAGTTGTACATCTACAATTATTCTACCATTAACACCCTGAAACATATAAATATATGTTGTTTATTAAAAATTATTATAAAATTTGACATATTTCCTTGATAATTTTTTTATCTAGTATGTATCAATTTACTAATACTTTTGACATCATTGTTTAGTACAATTATTATCAAAGGATTTATTTCATGAATATGATTTGTGTATGTTTATTTTTTTTGATTCACCCATATAAATGAAATATTATTATGAAGGGAGAGCCCATATATATAATGTCCCCAAATTTTTTTTGTAATTCATTATATATCAGGGGAACTCTATGAGTGGTCATGAAATTTTACATTTTCATTTGTGTTATGATTTCTTAGTGGTGACTATTGAACTATGTTTATGTGATAAATACATTTGTTTAGGATACCCAGTTAGTTTTCTCATGATTAAAATATTCTTTTTTACCTTGTATCTTATTCATCGTTTCTAATATTGATTCCATGTTTTGATTATGTATTCCCTACAAATATCCCATGATGTATATCATATTTTACTATGATATTTTGATTTTTATATAACCCCTTATTTTATATATTTCTCCAAGATATCATATATAGTGATATGATTATAGTGATATTTAAGATCTAGATATGGGTATGATAATGAAGATTATGAAAATTGTATTATATTATAAACCTTACTAAAAATAACCCATTAGATCTATGGGAAATCACAGAGAGTTTGGCGGAATTAGTGATTTCAGTTTTTTTGGTTTACATTATTAAATATACTTCAAAGACAGTTAAATTTTTAAATTATCACTTTTTAAAACTCAAAAAATGCACACATATATTGAAAATAATATATTTTAAAGGCTCACATTTAAAAATATGAAGACAAATAGTAGGTATGATTTAGAACTCACTGATATAATAAGACGCAATAGTATAAAAATTTATATTATATCAACAAGGGTTTATCATTTTACTCATATTACAAAATGTCTCCTACATGGGTAAATGTTATTCTAATATAAGTAAAATAATAAAATGTTGATATTAACAAAAATATATTAATCATCTGAAGAAGACTAATATCCCTTTGAAAAGAGAAAATCCCTTAATCTTCTTCCTCTTATCTCTTTTATAGGGTCAACTATTATTCATAAGAGCCTTTTTCAATCTAAAAAATAGTATATATAATTATTATTCTCTATTATAAATCCTTGAATATTTTAAATTATAGTTAAAAATAATCATAACTTCTCTACATCACATTCTTGTTTGAATCCCTTAATTCAACCCTATCAAACATTCTTACGAGGATCTAGAAAAAATAATATAATGATCCAAAATGATTCTTTTTTTCTAAAATAAACCATAATAATTCACTGGATGTTTATAAAAGGATATTAGGAATCCTTATGAACTCTTTAATAAACCTTAGTAAGAATATAAGTAAACTATATGATGATTAAGGTTTCTCTACAATGAACCATATAATAAAAATTTACTTATACTAATTTCATGTTTATGTTTCATCGATCAACAATAATTTTATATTCATAAAAAACCCTTGAGATCTAATACAAAAAAAATCAATCCAATTACAAAGTAAT
Source organism: Viscum album (assembly GCA_963277665.1). NCBI lineage: Eukaryota > Viridiplantae > Streptophyta > Magnoliopsida > Santalales > Viscaceae > Viscum > Viscum album. The sequence continues at coordinate 1,423,190,205 of OY728141.1, read as the reverse complement.
AAGAAAACTCTATAATATTAAAATTTCTATGACCTCACAGGATAAAAATTATTTCATTTATGTTATAATATAATTTATGGAATGGAAGAAATTATTAATGTATGATATATCTACTCTAATTATTTTTCAAAGGCAATGAACTTATATATTTATGGATCATTTAAAATATTATTTATGTTATAAATGATATAATCATATAACTAATGTTTGTTTTTATTTTTTTCATTACATGGGAACTATTCCAAAATTAAAATGTTATACAACATATTTTATTTCAAAATATTCATATCCTAATATGATAACAATTTATTCCCCAAAAAATACATAGGGATTGGTAAACCAACATTTTAGTATACATTTATACCCCAAAAATTAGGAAACCATGGGTGTAAACATATATCATTCATCACATAGTTATTTTCCATCCTATTATCCCAACCTAAAATAAATCTTATTACAATAATCTATGTTCTTTATATATTCTCATGTTACTATCCAGGTCGTGATATTCAATGAAAATTATAACTGAACCCATTCCTCTAGAAAAGCTCATATAATAGACAAAAACACAGCTCTAATGAAGTTCATTTAGGTTTACCATCATTTATATCATATAGAAGATCTCTAGGCTAGTCATATGGAGGAAAACCCTTTTCATTACACAATTCTAATCCCAAGTCTAAACCACATGTATTCATGCATGAACACATAAAATATATACTATCTTCTATTCTAGGGACCTCAAAAATCCATTGAGAAATAATTCTCTTTAATAAAAAAAATTTCATGACATCCGAAAGCCCATGTAAATATGTTTCAACTCCAAATCCTCCATACTATTACATAATATAATTAAAATGAATCATTGAAATTTATAAAAAATTAAATATTTAAACCCATTTTGGTATGGATATTGAATTTTATCCAATGATCATGTTACAAAAAATAATGAAAAAGATCTCGCAGATGGTCCCTGGTGTATTTATTGAACCACTATATGAAAATTAACAATAAACAGACAAATAATAATTCACTAATTTTTTAAAATTAAACAAAAAACATATAAAAAATTTGTGTAAATGAAGAAAAAAATTAGAGATTCAATGTCATAATATATCATGTCTATCCTGTATTCAGTGCACACTAAATCCCCTCTGTATAGAATGATTCTACCATGATTTAGTGGAGTAATAATTTAATAATTAAATAGAGATAACAATAAATTAGTGGAAAAATTAATGGAATATTAGTTGAGGAATAGAAGAGAGACCATAATATTTAAATTTTTTCAAAATATATGGAAAATAACCCCAAACAGTAGTCACATAAGGTGGAATAATGAAAGGATTTACTTTATTAATAAAAAAACTGATTCCCCATTCCCCTTATACTTCATGGATATAATAACCTTGAAATAACACCAATGTCATTTATTTTTTTAAACATAGAATAACCTCATCATATACTTGGTTAACTATTATATGGAACTTGGTGGGAAATAACAACAATAAACCAAATATGGGTAACCACAAAGCAACTAATATAGTCATCTAGTTACATGGAGGTTGTAGAAAGAATTATTTCACACATTGATCTACACCGTGAGCCCGATTTCCCACAATCGGTTACCCAGTAGTGTGAAAAACATTGTCTTAAAACAACCCTAACCTAATAGTCACTTGATTTCGTATTTTACCAAATTTACATCTTTAAAAATCATGAAACATATCCTAAATTAATTCTATATCCTGGAATTTTAATCCATATCCCAATTCTCAAAACAGATCCAACACTATGATTAAAACTTAATATTTTCAATAAATTTAATTTAACTTTGATTAAATGGATCATATAGTAATGAACCTTAATTGAAGTTGTATCATTAAACAAAATTTATATCAATCAATGATTCCTATTGGTGTAAGAAAAACAACATATATAAAGAATTATTTTAATTGGGGAATAAATTCAATTAAACCATCATTGGAGACACAAGTACAAAACATGTTAATAGAAACATGAAGTTGGTTTATCTGGGAGGTGGGTAAATATTCCAAAAACAATGGAAAAGGAATAACATCATTCATGAATAAATAACAATTAATTCTCCCATTGTAGATTTTGAGTCAATTTTTTGACCTATAAGACTTTTCCACTCTCATTGATTTTTTATTCATAACTCCTCAATGAATTATTATATTAATAATACCCAATTCAGATGGGTGTACTAGATTACTAAAATACATGTATCAAGAAAAACATAAATGGTATGTTTAATTATGGATTCATGATATGTAGTGGTAGTATTTTTGAATCATGGTACTCGAATCTCCTTTCCTCTAGCACCTTATATGGGTATGGTGGCCCTTAAAAATGGGAAGTGAAATCCATTCCTCGTGGTATATCTCTTTTTAGAAAACAAAATATCAATCCATCAGTGGAGGAAATGGATAATGAATTTGTAGAAAATAATTTATGTGGTAGCACTTCTAGTCACTAGCATATATACTAGGATATCATATATGTTGAGAGATTGACTAAATACAACATAGATATAAGGCACACATTGAGAGGGGTTGATATAGAAGATTATACTAAAGCCTCTAATAGTATAATGGAATAATTAATAACCATCTAAAATAAAATTGGCTCCATAAATATTGACTACATACATATATTTTTTGAAAACATTATTTATCTTCACTGCTATAGATCCCCATGATTGGGGAATGGGGGTTCATTCACCTTTTGTTCTAATTTTGTTCATTTTTATCTTTAATAATACATTGAATTTTCTGTCAAAATCATACTCATACTTGAGTGACTATTTTCAAAACATGATATAAATTTTTAATCATTATGTTAGTTATTCTCAAGATATCCATACAAACATGTATCCTTCCTTAAAATTCAAAATAATCTGTATCCAAATTTATCTGAATTAACTAATAAAATAAAAATCTAGAATAAAATTAAACCATTCTATGCCTAGTTTACATGAATTTTTACTCTACCTAGGTCACCACAATACCTAAATGTCATTATGTACAATCCTATATATTAGGGAAGGTAAAATTGTGTAAATTCAAACAAAAAAACAAAAAAGAATTTTATATATAAATTTTATTAATGATATTATTTCAATGAGCTTTTTTGTATCATAATATATATAATGAATATATCACTTCTCTCTCTAGTGTAGAGGGTTACTCTTATATAGAATGCAATATAAATAATCCAATACTGAAACATTTTCAATTCAGTAGAAGTAGGTAATATCTACTAAATAATGAATGGAAAAATGGTATTCATGGAAACAGTGATGAAAAATGTGTAGTTCATAGATATTTAATTGATTAAAAATTTAATGTTGTTATAATAAGAGAATAAACAATTTTATATACAAAACAATACAAATAATTGATGAATATAAAATTTCATATGTGAAAGAAATGATGATTATATTGAAATGGAAAATGTATATTTTATTTTTGATTTTTATTTGTCTTAAAATGAAATTGAGGACTTCATAGTGTATACAACTAACAATATTGTTAAGGGAAGGAAAGTAGAAGTTTTATTCTCATCTAAAAGTTTATTTGAAAAATAATATTATTGGGGACACTATTATAATGGAAATATATACTACAGTTCAAACTAGGTGAAAAAAGAGTCTCTTAGATAGTTATATATTTAAGTTAATTTAATAATAAATTGATGAAAAAAATAAATGTTTCAAACAATATTAAATCTAAAAATAGGGATGGAAACCATATAGAGAAAAAAATATAGAATTTTTTTTCCATCAATAGTTAATGATAATATTATAATAAAAATAACAATATTATAATAATCTTAATGAATATGATAATGTGAGATGAAATAAGGGAAAATTTATATAAAAGTGGTGTGAATTGATTGATATCCTGAATATGGGAAAAACATTTTCCCAAGTGTCAAAAATAAATATTAAAAAAATATTTAGCTATATTGTTATACAATATTTATTGAATTTTATTTTATTGATATGAATCACACATTTAATAAAATAGCGTTGTCAAAGTAAATAAAAAATGATAAAAAAATATGGATTTTAAATAGATAATGGCAGTGTTTTGGTATTTTTGATAAATATTAATCTGTAAAATTTAAAAAACAATAAGGACTTGTTACACAAAACATGATGTACAGTTATGAAACCATCCTTTTTGAGAGTATAATTTTATCACAGGCATTAAAATAAGAGGGCTTAAAATATTCAAATGATGATTATAGTATATGTTGATTATATTATAATTAGATTATAATACGGATATTATTATAAATATTTCATTATAATTATATAGAGATAGTTTGTGATCTATCAATGGTTAATTTAATTTATTAATTGTATTACTAATAATACAATAACTTATAGAGACATTCAAACAAATGATAATCTACAAAAAAAATTTATGATATTTGAGATGGAACAGAATTGTAACAACTCGAGATTTTATGAGAATTAATTTTTTTAATTTCATTAATGTCTTGTGTTGTACGCTACACCAAAAATATCTTTCACTATAAGCAACACCACATTAGCTTGCAGTCTACGCAACACTATTATTGGCTCGTGTTACACACAATTTCATGTTCGTTTTGTGGAAATTATTTTACGCAACATTTAGGGTAGATGTATAAATGAAATATGTTTTGATTATGTTATACACAACACCAAACGAATATTTCACTACATGCATCCCAGACATGTCTTGCATTACACACAATCACGACCTTCCTCGATAGCGTGTGCAGTACACAATACCGAGATTCACTAAACGATATATTCTTACAATATTATTATGAACTAGCCGATATGAATAGCAATACCAACTTTTTGAAATTTTATAAATTTTATTTTTCAAAATGGACTTCATTTTTTGTATTCAGAATATCGAAATTATCCTAGGGTGAATTTTTCGTATTTTTCTGAAAACATTCAATTGTTGATGAATACTGAAAACAGTGGGTTACTATTTAAAAACAGACATTTTATATAAATAGCAATTTATTTTATTTAAATTTTTTTAGGTCAAAATTGAAATATAAAACCTATATTAGTTCAATGTAATTCATTGGAGTCAATTTATAATAATTTTAGACATATAAATATTTTATTGAAATTTTCACAGTCGTTTACCCACCTCCTAGGAGAGTTTGAAAATTTACATAAAACTTAATTTTACCGCTTCTGTGAGTGTAATTTCAAATATCCGAGAGACACGGATAATATCAAGGATTAAAATGTGGCTCAATAATACAAAAATAGTTTTCGGTGAATAGTAACTTTTTACTTTTCTTTACCATAGTTAAAAGTTAATAGGGTAATTAAGGGTAAAAATTATATTATTATTACCCTAACACATGTCTTAAATATATTGGATAAGTGTAGTTCGACCAAAAACAACCTTAGGGATAAAATATTACCCTTTGGGTCCGCTAGGATTAGATTAGGACATTTATTATTATTTCATTTAAAGAATAATTAATATAGTTAAAATCAATGTTTAATAACTATTTTTTTTAATATAGGGATATACATAAAATAAATTCTACTATAAATATTAATTAGAAAGATAAAATTATTTTCTACATAATGGTATTTTATTTATAATTTCTATACAAGAAATTATTTAATTTTTTTATGACACAATGATGATGTAGTAATTATCTTATTAATGAAATGTTAACATAATTGATGTTATAAATACACAAATAATTATATTTTTAGACTCTTTATTAATTACAATAATTTTATAGGTTAATATGACAGGTTATTATTGATTTAATTAATTTTTCTCGAACTAATCTTGCTCTTATAATTTTCAAAAAAATCAAGTACCAAATATTGTCAAAATTGACATACAATAGTTTTTAAAACAAATATTATATTATTAATTGTTATTTTATTCCTAAAAATATAAGGATTGTCCAAATAACTTAGATAAGGATATATATATTAATAATTAACAACATGGGGGTCCGTTTGGCTTATTATAGTAAGTTTATTAACCATATAGAGTAAGAAAACAAAAAGACAAAGTAAAAGTTAAATTATTTAACTTAGAGTTAAATCTAAATGATAAGGATAAAATAGTACCCTAAAATTGTCTAAAACCTGTTGGATGAGAGTAATGCGACCCACAACCACTTTATCTTTGAAATAAATCAATTTGGAGCTATTAAAAACCGAATATGACTTTATTATAAAATAATATTTTAAGTTTCCTTAATGTGCCCCTCTCCTCCATTATAAAAGGGGAACCCCTTCCCTCTTCTATTCACAGCCTTTTGAGACATGAATCTCGGCCAAACCCTGAAAATTACTCTTCTCAGACTCTCTAGTTATATCATAGAGGTTCTGGTCTTCTCAAAATGAAAACTCTTATTCCCTAAGAATTAGTTTAAAGGAGGTGCATCGAGGAAGAGGTGATCTCTTCTAACGATTCTTTCAAGTTTTCATTCTTCTTAAAATTATTCTTATTTAGTTGTTTCATTATAAAGTAATAAAATCAGTATCAATAATATACTTATAAGTTTTTATAAATATGAAAAAACCCAATTTCACCTTCTATCTAACCTATGCAAAACAAAATCACCGTGCGTGTGTACGTATGAAATATCGTCTCCACGTCGTGGTGTAATCAGTTTATCCACCACCACCTTACTTGGATGGGTATAATGGTGTAAATAAAAACTATATATGGTCATTATAACACATACTTATTCTGAGGTATTATATCATACACACCAATTCCATTCAATAGTTATGGGAATGATATCATCGTTCGTGCGTACGTACGGATTACCGTCTCCCCGACGCGATGAGATTCATTCCCCACGTTAACCATTCAAGAATGATTAAAAAGTATAAATAATGAATAAAAATAAAATATATGACATAATGAAGCTATTGAAATTATGTATATATATATATATATCATTTACTTACTTCCATTCAAGTCAATAAGGAACGGAAAGCAGCGTTCATGCGTACGTACGGCCTACCGTCTCCATGAATGGTGTATTTCATTTCATTCATCTATCTAATATATATATATACTTAATATATATTATATATAAATCATTATGTAAATTATTTATGTAAGTAAATCATGATATATTTAATAATAATATCAAGAATAACACATCCAAACAAGTATGATAAATAAAACGATTTTACCCAAAACACTGCTTTAACATGGAATTTACAAAAGAACGGGTAATATAAAGTCATAAGTGAACCATATATGATATAACAACAATGAATATGATTCTGTAATAATTAAATGACATTATTTAAATCATTATACGGTAGGTTCAGATATGTAAGAAGCATATCAGACCTAAGGTAAGGGATAATTTTTTCAAATCTCATTTTTATCCGAGATTTCTTATATGTAAGTATTTACATGGGTTATGATTATCATCCATGCACATGTTTTCTAAAAGTGTTTTCATAAACTTTTTACTATTATTTTTTTTATTTTTAAAGTTATTTTTACCCTTTCTTGACTTTTTACCACATTGTATGGAAGGAATCTTTCCTTTGGTTACCATATAAGGCACTTTTTGACTTTTCCGACAAAAGTACGAGGAGAATGTTTTTTTAACATGTACGACATGTATAGATTTTTACGGTTTTATAACGCCTTATTTTCATGAAGCTTACTCTACAAGATTTGATGACTATTTTCAAAAAAATATTTTTCATTTAAAATTTCATGGCATTATGTGAAAAGAAAATGATTTTGAAGAAGAACGGATATTTTCCTCAAGAATAAATTTCAATTGTTTTATCAAAACAATTTTCCATCTATGATGGAATTATTTCATATGTGTATGTTTTAAGTATAATTTCTCTATGATTTCCATGGTTTCACTTTTCTTATGATGAAATATCCATTTCCTTTATATGGATTATGTGAAGATGGTATGATGTTTATGAAACCCATTTTATTCTTTGGGTTATAAGGAATGTTTTATGTTTATTTTTTGGCACAAGTAAGAATGATTTTGTTATGAGATGGGTGGGACTTATATCTCCCTCCAATGCATTGGGTAAGGATTTATATCTCATGATATAGACATGGATGGAATGGTAAGTTAATCCGGTTCAGTGATACATGACTAGAACGAGGAGTGAACTCGATTCAGAAAGGGACTTTGTCCACTAAGATGGTCTTGGCAGCAATTCTTTTTCTATAATGGAAATAATAACACGTGTTTAATGGTTACCACAATTACATGTTTTATTCCCATTAAATTTTATCATGATTGATGTTCCATTATGATCTATTCCTTACATACAGTCATGTTTTATGTCATCGCTCAAGATTTTGATGTTTAAACATTATGTTCTTGTTTTTATGTTCAAATGTATATGGTTTGTTTTATTTTCCCCATGTTTACCCTTACTAAGTATTTGAGCTCACCGTTTATACGTTTTCTTTTCCCCAGGATATTAAGACAGGTATTATGTAAGAAAACAAAAGGGGAAGATCTTAATGGGATATGTTGAAAATCATTCACCACGATTAGAAGATTATGTTCCGAGTTTCCAAAGACACTAAACTATTACTGTCCATCGGTGTTTATTTTTGTTATGTATTAAGGATTCTGCAAAAGTAATGTAATGTCCATGTACGCCAAGATTTGGGTCTCTACAGTTGCTATCAGAGGTTCAGTTTAGTCAACCTTTGAAAACTAGGATACAATAACTTTAGTGAGATCCCTATAGATATTTTTAAGGTATGTCTAAGGATGTCCCTAAGGTTATGTATAAGTATAGTTTATAGTCACAGAATTACGGTAATGATATTATAATTAAACTTAAGATGTTTTATATTGATGTTAATCCCCCTTGATTATGATTTTGGCCTCTCACACTATTCTTTTTGGGTTTTAGAAAATGGATGGAAACATGAAGATTCACGATAATAGAGGATATGATGGACAATGGAATGATATTCTTCATGAGAAACCAAATGAAATTGGATCTGGAAGTCCACATATCGTTATTATGCCTAATCAGCAATATCATAATATGATCAATAATCTCAACTTAGGTAAGTTTCTTGACTCAGCTAATAAGAGAAATGTGGAGTTTCATGATGATCATAGAGGAAAGTAAGTTCAATTTGACTCATGTAAATCATGTTGGAAGAGGAATCAAGGAGAATGTTTCAAAGGAACTGGAAGATGATTTCAGTGTGAAGGAGGACAGAAAGCTAGTAATTATAAAGGAAAAGGATCAGTTAACACCATGGACAAGGATAATGGTATTTCTAATACATCATCAACAGTTATGTGTTTTAAATGTGGAATGAACGGGAATTATTCAAACCAATGCCCTAAGGGAAAATCTCATAAAGAGAATCAGCAGGGTCATATGGGTAGTATTTATGTGGATTATGATGAAAAGACTTCCAATGATATATGAGATGAAAGAAATGATGAAGCTCGGAAAGTGGTTTAATAAGGTAGTGTAATGATTATATGTTTGTCATGAATAATGTATGGTACTTTGGAATAAAGAAAAATATAAGGATTGTTACACTGTTTCCTTTGCTTGAGTTTTGAACGTATATGTTGAATGGTACCGATAACCATGAAATGTTATTTCGATATTTTTGGAAAGCACCTAATATGCGCATGAAGAAGGGATAACGAGATAATGAAATGTTTGATAGAATTAATGAGCTCATGACTAATATATGGAAAAATTGATATCATGGGTTGAGTATATAGATTTTTTTTGGGATTTTGGTATATGGAAAGATTTACCTTGTGACATCATTCATGTTTTCACTGTGGTTCAAGAGAATACATGATTAAGGTCTTAATATGTTTGGAATGTGACCAAAAAGATATATAGTATTATATATGAAGGATAAATGATGGTATTCTCATGCTCGGTAGATGACATTTCTAGTAATTTTTTTCATTATACTATGATCTTGGACAGAAGTATTTTGGATAAGCTTAAATATTGGATTGAATTAAGTTAGACATAATATAGTATTGTTTAAGGCTATAAATTTTTTCTATTTTATTGCATGGATGTTATTATAATGTAGTTTTAGAAAAAGGGACAACCTGCAGGACGAGCGACAACCCATCGCATCAGACGAGGCTGTATGAATCGAACCCACAACCGAAGTGCGACAGGCCTTTATTTCCTACCACTGGCCTCCAGGAAGTTCCTGGTTAGTATAGACTAGTTTTATTATGTAGTATAATAGATGAAGTATAAGTCCATTTTTTGAATCATATACGATTAACCTCACTCTTGAGGGACTTATGTATATTTGATAACTTTTCCAAACCTTTTTTTGTGACATATGGAATGACCCATCATTCTATCACATGATCTTCTAACAATTCTAGAATGGAAAATACAACTTCATTTTTTTAAGAGATGAAGTGTAAATTGTTCAATGCATGAAAAATAGTGCGATTATACCGAAATAAAGTAAGTATTTATTCTAATTAAAATTCATCAACTTTAGGGAAATCATCTAGAAAACCAAAAATTTTGTCCTAGTGCCCTTATATCTGATGAATTATATGGTACCTTAGAACATAAAAAATCTATGGCTTTGTGAATGTTGGATTTTTCATAGCCATGTCCTCTACGACTCTTCATCAGAACATGATGGTTAGATTTTTTTCCATATCCATATTTTCACGTATGTTCTCCTATGTGGAAACCCAGTGATTAGTTAATTTGGGTAACCATTAAGATTCATAATTTAGTTTTTAAAGTTCAGTTTTGGTATAGCTTTTTATGATGTGGGTTTCTATGAAATAAACTTTCACGTAGTAAATCATTTATAACCTGGACGAATTTCGAGGGAGAAATTCATTTTAAGGGGGGGTAGAATGTAACAACCTGAGATTTTATGAGAATTATTCTTTTTAATTTCATTGATGTCTTGTGTTGTACACTACACCAAAATTATCTTGCACTATACGCAACACCACATTAGCTTGCAGTATACGCAACACTATTCTTGGCTCGTGTTACACACAATTTCATGTTCGTTTTGTAGAAATTATTTTACAAAACATTATGTATAGATGTATAAATGAAATATGTTTTGATTATGTTATACGCAACACCAAACAGAGATTTCACTACATGTATCCCTGACTTGGCTTGCATTACACGCAATCAAGACCTTCCTCGATAGTGTGTGTAGTACGCAATACCGGGTTTGACAAAATGATATATTATTATAATATTATGATGAACTAGTCGTTATGAATAGTAATACCCACTTTTTGAAATATTAAAAATTTTATTTTTCAAAATGGACTTCATTTTTTGATTCGGAATATCGAAATTAGCCTACTGTGAATTTTTGGTATTTTTTTGAAAACATAGAATTTTTTATGAATAGTGAAAACACTTGGTTACTATTTAAAACCCGACTTTTTATATAAATAATTATTTATTTTATTTAAATTTATTTTAGGTCAAAATTTATATATAATACCTATATATGGTCAATTTCATTCATTGGAGTCATTTTATAATAATTTTAGACATATAAAAATTTTATTGAACTTTTCAGCGCCTTTTACCTACCTCCTAGGAGAGTTTGAAAATTTACATAAAACATAATTCTACCACGTATGTGAGTATAATTTCAAAAATACAAGAGAAACAATTAATATCAAGGAGTATAATGTTGTTCAATAAGATAATTTTTTTTTGTGAATTGTAACGTTTTACTTTTATTTACCACGGTTAAAAGTAAATAGGGTAATTAAGGGTAAAAATGATATTATTATTACCCTAACACAGGTCCTAATTCCTTTGTATAAGTTTAGTTTGACAAAAAACAACCATAGGGATAAAATATGACCCTTTAGGCCCACCTGTATTATATGAGGACCTTTATTATTATTTTATTTAAAGAAGAATTAAAATAGATAAAATCAAAGTTTAATAACTAAAACATTATTAATATAGGGATATACATAAGATAAATTCGACTATAAATATTCATTAGAAAGATAAGAATATTTTATACATAATTTTATTTTATTTTTTATTTTTAGACATTATATTATTTAATTTATTCATGTCCCAATGATGATGCAGTAATTACCTTATTAATGAAATATTAACATAAATGATTTTATAAATACCCAAATAAATATAATTTTAGACATTGTATGAATTACAAATATTTTATAGGTCAATATGAAATGATAGTATTTATTTAATTATCTTTTTTTAGAACTAATCATGCTGTTATAATTTTTAGAAATATCATGTACCAAATAGTGTCAAAATTGACATAAACTAGTTTTTAAAACAAATATTTTATTATTAATTGTTATTTTATTCCTAAAAATATAAGGTTCAGCCAAATGACTTATATAATGATATATATATTAATAATTAACCACTTGGGGTTATTTTGGCTTGTTATTGTACGTTTATTAAGCATATAGTGTAAGAAAACAAAAAGACACGGTAAAAGTTAAATTATTTAACTTAGAGTTAAATCTAAATGATAAGGATAAAATAGTAACCTAAAATTGCGTAAAACCTATTGGATGAGAGGATTTAGACCCATACCCATCTTATCTTCGAAATAAATTAATTTGGAGATATTAAAAACTGAATATGACTTTATTATAAAATAATATGTTAACTTTTCTTAAGGTTCCCCTCTCCTCCCTTATAAAAAGGGAACCCCTTCCTTCTTATCTTCACACCCTTTTGGGCCTTGAAATTTTGCGAAACCCTGACTATTACACATCTCAGACTCTCTATTTATATCATAGAGGTTATATTCTTCTTATAAGACCAACTCTAGTGCCCTAAGAAGAAGTTTAAAGGAGGTGCGTCGAGGAAGAGGAAATCTCATCTACAGATTCTTTCAAGTATTGTTTCTTCTTCAACATCTTCTTATTTAGTTGTTTCATTATAAATTAATAACATCAGTATAACTAATATATCTATATGTTTTTATAAATATTAAACAACCCAATTTCACATTCTATCCATCCTACATAAAACGCAATCACCGCGCGTGCGTACGTACAAAATACCGTCTCCACACCGTGGTGTAATCAGTTTTTCCAACAACACCTTACATGGATGGGTATAATGGTGTAAATAATAACTATATATGGATATTATAACATCATACTAATTCAGAGGTATTATATCATCCACTAAAATTCCATTCAATAATTATGGGAACGATATCATCGCTCGTGCGTACGTACGGTTTACCGTCTCCACGACGCAATGAGATTCATTCTCCATGTTAACCATTCAAGAATGATTATAATGTATATATAATGAAAAAATGGAATATATGACATAATAAAGATACTGAATTTATATATATATATATATATATTTCATCTACTTACTTCCATTAATGTCAATAAGGAAAGGAAAACAGCGTTCATGAGTACGTACGGCCTACCGTCTCCAAGAATGGTGTATTTCGTTTCATTCATCTATCTATTATAATATATATACTGAATATATATGATATATAAATCATGGTTTAAATTCTTTAAGTAATTAAATCATGATTTATGTAATAATAATATCAAGAAAAACAAGTCCAAACAAGTACGATAAATAAAACGATTTTACCCAAAACCCGTTTTTAACATGGAATTTACAAATGAACGGGTAATATAAAGTCATAAGTGAACCGTATATGTTATAATAACAATAAATATGATTCTATAATAATTCAATGACATTAATTAAATAATTATACTGGATTTTCGGATACATACGAAGCATATCAGACCTAAGGTAAGGGTTAATTTTTTCAAATCTCATTTTTATCTGAGATTTGTTATACGTAATTATTTACTTGGGTTATGTTTATCATCCATGCCCATGTTTTCTAAAAATGTTTTTATAAAATGTTTACTGTTCTTCCTTGTATGTTTAAAGTCATTTTTACGCTTTGTTGACTTTTTACCACATTGTATGGAAGGAACCTTTCCTTTGGTTACCATATAAGGTACTTTTTTGACTTTTTCGGCAAAAGTACAAGGATAAATTTTTTTAACTTATACGGCATGAAAGGATTATTACAGTTTTATAATGCCTTATTTTCATGAAGCTTAATCTACAAGATTTAATGAATATTTTAAATAAAATACTTTTCATTTAAAATTTCATGGAATTTTTTGAAAATAAAATGATTTTGAAGAAGAAAGGATATTTTCCTCAAGAATTCATTTCATGTGTTTTATCAAAACAATTTTCCATCTAAGATGAAATTATATCATATGTGTCTGTTTTAAGTATAATGTATCTATTATTAACATGGTTTCACTTTTCTTATGATGAAATATCCATTAGTTTTATATGGATTATAAGATGATGGGATGATGTTTATGAAACCCATTATATTATTTGGGTTATGATAAATGATATAAGTTTATTTTTTGGCACAAGTAAGAATGATTTTGTTATGAGATGGTGGGACATATATCTCCCTCCAATTTATTGGGTATAGATTTATATCTCATGAGATAGACCTGGCTAGAATGGTAAGTTAATCTGGTTCAGTGATACAGGACTGGAACGAGGAGTGAACTCGACTTAGAAAGGGACTTTTTCCACTACGATGGTATTGGCAGCAATGCCTTGACTACTATGGAAACCATAACATGTGATTAATGGTTTCCAAAATTAAAAGTTTTATTCCCATGCTATTTTATCATGATTGATGTTACATTTTGATCTATTCCTTACATACTGCCATGTTTTATGTCATTGCTCAAGATTTTGACGTTTCAACATTATGTTCATGTTTTTATGTTCAAATGTATATGGTTTGTTTTATTTTCCCCAAGCCTAACCTTACTGAGAATTGGAGCTCCAACTTTATATGTTTTATTTTCCCCTGTATATAAAGATAAGTTTTAGGTAAGAAAACCAAAGGGGAAGATATTTATGGAATAAGTTGAAGATATTTCACAATGATTAGAAGATTATCTTCCGAGTTTACAAAGAAACTAAACTATTATGGTCCTTTAGTGATTTTTTCGTTATGTATTAAGTATTCCGAAAAAGTAATGAAATTTCCATGTATGTCAAGATTTGGGTCTCTACAAGAATATTCATTTAATTATCCCTTTTTCTACAAGAATAATGATATAAATTGTTGAAAATGAATATTCAATGAATGATGTTAAGTATATGAAATATATTATTAGTATGTTTTATATAATTAATTTTTTTTTAAACATTGTGTTTGAAACTTATCATGTTTATACATATCATATTGAATCAATGGAGTGTTTTATAGTCTTAGTGAAGTGAAAAATCAATTATATTAATGAAAAAAATAGAGTGTGCAATAACATAAATTGTATATAATGATTAAATTATTATGGATGATATTGATGCTTGATGTTAAGGATAAACATGGAATAATAAAACCAGTTGTGGGGAGATTTATTAAAAGAAGTTAAATACATTAAAAATAATAGTCGGAAATTATTGATTATTTTTATTATAATAATTTTCGAATAATTATAATTATATATATATATATATATATTATTATATAATATTTTTATAGATGAAACATCTAATTTCTCATTTTATTGAGTTAATAATGATGGATATATAAATTGATTATGATAATAATATCAAGATATTCTTGAGAATAAATTTATTATACCCATTTATGGTAAATTATATAAATATTAATCATCATTTCATTATTATTACTTTTATAGAGAATATGGTAAAGTATAAACATGTCTCCACAAGTGGGAATGTATCTATTATTATTATTTAATTTCATCCCAAAATATCTTATGGAAATCATATAATAGGGATTTTGGTTCTATACCCATATATTGACTAATATTTTTATGGTTATACTTATTTTCTTTTTTGTTTTTATGAATATATAATGAAGTGACGATTTTTCTGATTACACTATAAATGTGGAGTTGATGTGGAGATATGAATTTTTAATTTTTATGGGAAACATTGAACACTAAATTAGAATAGAATGTTTTTTATAAATGGAATTACATATATAGTCCTTGGTTTTTTTGGTTTAGAATCATAGAAAATCTTCTATTTCTTTTTATTAAAAGAGTGTGTTTTATTATGGGGATAGATTATGAATTCCATTATGGAGTACAAAATATAAAAAATATCCAATGGGGGAGAATATTAATTCCAATTTCGTAAAATAATATTATCGATTGGAAATTGTTTGAATTATGGGAAAATAGTATGCTAATGAATAAATTAAAATGTAGTTGGAGTAACTAGTTTAACGTTCTCAAAATATATCCTTTTTATATTTTTTAAGTTTGATTTTGTTTCATTGAAAGCTATGTGACATTGAATTATTTTTTTTCTTATTATCGTTATATGCTTTTTGAGTATATTGATGACCATATTAAGATGCATAAAAGGCCATGTTAAATTTTTGAATACATCTCAACTAAAGATTAATATTAAATAGAAGTTAGTGAAGAATTAAGAGAGTGTTTTGGAAATATCACTACCAATGAAAATATTTCTAAATTTTTTTGGACATATGACTTCATGCGAATAAGAAAAGATAGAAAAAAATGAAAAACTCAATATTATCATAGAATTTGATAGAGGATTAAAATTACAAAAAATAGAAATATTTACATAAACACCTATGTTATTGATGGTATGAATTATTGGTGATTTTATAAACATTATATAGATAGTGATTTATTCATATAAATTGATTCATATTATTATATTGACTATCATAGAAATTATTTAATTTATATCATTATATATATTCTGACAATATATTTTGGGTGGCTAATAAAATATTTGTATAATAAATAATGCTAAATATGAAACAATGACCTAATTTGTTTTGTAGGGTGGTGACAAGTGGATGTCAAATACCTTGAGGGTGTTGTAGGAATAATAAAATTCCTATAATTTTTTTTCAAATAACTAATAACCCCTATTGAACGATTTGATAATAGATAAATACCTTTTACTTAGTTGAACTATATGTCAAGATTATATTATAAGAAATTAATGGGTTATATCATTAGTAATGATAATATCATTATTTTCCTTTTGAGTAGTTTACATATCCTAATATAAATTGTTATGATAATAGTATCTTCTACCCTGTATATTTTACCTTTAATTATATTAGGTGATCATAATTATCAGAATTTAGTTATTGTGTTTTGAGGATCTTGAGAAATTATTATATGTAGAGTAATCATTATGTTTATTTTCTCAGGAATTACTTGATAAAAAATATTGGTAAAGGTATATAAATTCAAATATGTTGAGGATGATCATCAGATCAATTCTTTGGAAAAAAATTTCATGGTTCTATTTTATATCATTTTATATTGATACTAGTGAATGAAATATCATACATATAAAAATGGATTTAAGATCATATATGATAATAAGAAAATACTTCATGTAATATGTAATTATGATATACTCAAGATTGTAGACATTGAATTTATAGAGGAGAATAAACTATGAGTGAAACAAAAAACAAGATGGGTGACACTGTACTGACCTTTCAAAATAAAAGAGAAAACGTTTTTCTAAAGATTCTTATGTGTTGAATGAGGGATATATGGATTCATTAAATTATTTTATACTTAAATGAAGGATATTTAAATATAAATTTTTCCCATTTTCTGGGAATGTTTTTTTATTGAAATGATTTTTATATTGATAGATTTAGATATTCTGTGTGTCTCCAAAATTATTATAACTATAATCAATGAAATTTCATATGAATGATTATATTTTTCTCAAAACAACACAATGAAGATATAATAAAAGTAATCAATATAGTAAAAAAACATTACAAAGGATGTTAGTCCATACATGAAAAAAATTCATAACTTTCATAAGAAAGATAAATATCCATAACCCCATCAAATGTTTTAAAAAAATACCATTAAAAAATCGTATTCATCATTATGGAATAGTCATCAATAATAATTCACATATTCATCTGTTTTGTAATTTTTTATAGAGTAATATAAGAAAAAATAATCATTTTGTTATGGAATATTTAAAATTTAATTGTGTTCCATTATACATATTTATTTTGAAGGGGTTTAGGAGACAAAATTCTCTACCTATTGCAAATATTATATGAAATCATGAACATTTGTTCCATGGTATGAGTCTACCACCCATAATGTTAGTATAAATTTCTATACAATGAAATATGATACATTTTTGTGATAGATTATCTAGTCAATTACAAATATCCATGGAATGAAGGAATTATTTATGAACAAACCTATATTCCATTGAAAATAACCTTCCATCAAATAAATTAATTGTTACTGAACAAAAATATCATTACAATTATGTTATTTATAACAATTTTTTTTGTATGGATAGCAACATGTTGTAATTTTAATGACCTCTTTTGTCCACTACTTCATGAAAATATGGTGTTTGAGGTGTTCATGGAGGTCAAGGAGACTTATTTCTAACAAATTACCAATTTTCTAGTTTTCTGAATAGTGGTCCCAGAATGGTAGGCCATCTATCGATAGGTAATATATAGGTAGGTCAACGATCAGTATGTCATCTATCTGTATGTCATCTATCAGCTGATGATTTATCGATGGGTTATATATCAGTGGGTCATCAATTGGTTGGTCATATATCAGTTGGTCATATATCGGTAGGTGTCTACTATTTCTTGATCGGTAGACGTGAAACTTTTCTAGAATGGTTCTTTGTGTCGATGACTCACATTAGTGACATTCATCAGTGACTCACGTTAGTGACTCATGTCAGTGACTCACATCAGTGAGTCGTTGGTGAGAATTGTTTGCGACAACCAATTGTTTTCCCCTATGACATTATCATTGACATAAAATTAATTCAGATCATTTCTTAATGGATATAAGGAAGATTTAATTCTTATAACTCCTATATATTTTTTCTAATGTTTTGGTAAACAATAATTGGTCAAACCATCTAGTCTTGAGTAGATATTCCTTTAAATTAAAATCTAAATAGCTGCCCTATTTAGATTTTCAAATGGGCCAAGATACCATCCACCATTGTTCTTCCTTAACGATTTCCTTGGTACAGTACCCCCAAAGTTCTTCCTCCTATATGAGTTGTGAAATCACACTACAATCCATGGATCATTTTCCCTTAGAGTTTTCCTACCTCATGCACACCCTAGTTTTTCCACAACCAAGAAGTGTCAATCCATCTTCGATATAAGGTATCATCTTCCTCTATTATTTGTTTCTCCTAGATAAATTTCCTCACATTATCCTTTCCATGTAATGGCTTGTGATCTCCATGTTTCTAATAGATAATTCCTGGTTGTTGGTTGATGTATTTGTGTCACAACATCCTCATGATGAATGCAATTATTTAAATATAGGTGATCACGATCCACTTTATTGCGTCATTCTCATTTAAATAACTTCAGAACCATATTGAGGTAGGGGATTCATGGAATATCTATTATATTTACATGTAGTCATATATTTATCATGATTTATCCCCTAGAACGTAATGAAATTTAAATTATAAATATTTAAACCAGTGTAAATAATTGGTACAAATTACCTAGTGATGTTATTGCCAATTTTTTTCTTGATAGTGTGATATTTAAATATTTCTTATTTAGTATGTCATTATTGATGGAAATTTGTAATGAATATAAAGCTGGAATTAATTTCAAACAAATTTTCCAAAGATAAATGAGCATGTTTAATGTATCTAGTTGTTTTTGTGTGTGTTAATGATAATAAAATTGATGACATTATGAATGTTTAATGGAATTTTTTGATAAACTAGAAGAATGTTGTTTCTTATTGATTAATGGAATGTAAAATTAATTTTTTATTTAATTTTTGAGAGATTAATATATCTAGTTGTTTAGGTTTCCCATAGTTAAAAAATACGATAATGAATCTATTAATTCAAAATGGAAAAAATAACCAGTTCTGTGATAAATATAATACCTTGGGACTAACATAGGAGTTTTCTTGTAAAGTCCATACGACACATGAATTGGAGCTATGAGTGCTCTTTATGTGTGAAGGATGAATACCTTGTTTAGGGATATGAGCTCTATTTCTATGTTTTTTGTTTCTTGTTTCATTTGATTTGATATGTGACTAGGATGATTGAGAATGGGAGTTGTTGTTGTATTTTGGGGCAGGGAGGCCTAGTGCTTGTGGTATCTATTAAATCCAAAATTAGAGAGATGCCTTGGTTTATATATGTGGGTTTCGGGGAGGGAATTGAGAATGATGGAACATGTTGAATATGGGATTACTCATTTATATGAATATGGTGATGCTTATTGAATCTATGGTTTGTCTACCTTATTTACTTTTCACATATAATGAGGTAGTTGGTCCTAATTTACCTCATTCCTAAAAGAGGTGAAGACATGTGGGGTATTCCATAAGATTTATGTGTTTTTCTTCCTGAGGATGAATGATAATATGCTCCAATTATATGTGCAATAAACTCGAATGCGAGATCATCTACTCACTGTGTTGATCCCCATGTGTTTTTATATTAGAATTATTTCATATTATAACTGTAAATATAGAATGTTGTAATGTTTTTAAATAAAAGAATAAATTATTTAAACCCATGGGGTTGTAGATTTCTAGGATGTAATACCGAGGTTATGATTTTGAGAAGCCATAGGCTCGGTTTGGTAATTCCTGGAGGAAATGAGACATTGTTGTGATGCTAATTTAATGAAATATGGGAAATGAAAATGGTTAATTAATGTCTAAAGAATTAATTAATGTAAAATTTAACTAATAAATAGGGTTAATGTAATTTAATATATATCCGTAAATGTATGTTTTCTTATAGGATATCTAGTCCAAGAAGTTGTAGTCTGGAGTCTGAGAGACATCAGCTGCAGTTGAGTATAATACTAGGTTACTCCCATACTGAGATTGTGAGATATATTATATTATGTTTTTTTTGTTTCTATATGCTAGCACAACCTATCGGTTATGACGACTGACACCATGCGGATTCAGAGGCATTGTTATGTTTTCCCTAACATTCATGAGCAAGGGTGGATGGATGACTACCCCCATTGGCTCAACTATGATTTATTGGTAGTTACATGTGTGTGTTTTCACGGTGGTTAGGATTCCAAATATATGTTTATATTGTGTTTTAATTTGTTGTGGTTATTTCACACACATGTATTACGGATATAGATTCATACGAACAACTATTGGTCTAACGTGTATAGGCTGTGATTTCTTGAGGATCCTTACTCGGTGTAGGGGCTGTAATAGATTGTGGTATATACCAAATGTATGATACACAATATTCTAGATGTGGTGGATCTCAGAAACAACATTGTTACTTTTTATTGTGTGGTTGTGGTGTTGAGTTTCATGATGTGAATTTTGTGGTGCTTCTCCCAAGTGTATACAGGCATGCCTCTTTTAAGAGGTACGCAGAGCATGTGTGACATTGGAGAAAAGTGGAAAACTAGTTGGGAAGTGGTAGCAGGGTTCCCATTCTATTTTTTATAATATACAATCTTTTATACGATACATGGTGAGAGTATCCATGGTTTGGTGGGGAACATAGTATACCAATTTAGGTCATCCAATAGTTTCACCTATTATTCACAATTATTTATCATGGTTTCTTTACAGTTTCACAAGAGGCTCCATGGAGGATCCTACAGATTATACAGTTACACTAAACCTACATTATAAAAACAATTTTTTTTAGGACACATGGAGTAGGTTGGAGATCAGTGTGGTTATTACTATCATTGAGTTGGATGAGATGTTTCGGATTTGAGGTCACTGTAATTTTACATTCTTTCAGTACTTCTAGTTTTCACCTTTCTATTTTAGTAGTCATTGTATGAAACTACATGTGTGCACATGAGATTCCAATAAATTTAGGTCTATGTAGGTGTTTTTTGGTGTTTATCTTATCTCTCTTTTTCTCAAATGTTCTCTTAGAGGGAAAATCCTCTCATCTATGTGTTTGTTATATGCTCATTGTTATTCACCATCCTAGGGCCTACAATAGGATTGACTCGGGGGTCATTATATCTATTCTCACATTTCCAGCCCAGGAGGGGTACACATAATGGGGAGAGGGTTCTCATAAGAGTGGTATTATATGTATTGTTGAGGAATTGGATGAATTTTGGAGTAAATAACATGTGAGTTTTCATGGTTTGGTAGGGAAACAGTGTCAGCATAGTTTAGCAAGTGCATCAAAAAATGGAGATAGGCTAAGACATATGTATTTAGGGACCCATATGATATGATGCATGGACATTTAAGCTTACAGTGGATAGAAAACAAGGTGATGCTGGTAGCAGAGTAGAGACCTTGGAAATGATCAAGAATTATTCTCCTTTGTACCTGCGTTTGATGGGGTAGAAATTTGGATTGGTTATCCTAAAATGAATAAAATAATACAATTAATTAATATTATATTATACCTTATTATAGTATTATGAACTAAAAATATTTTCTCATTTGCAGGTATGGATCCAGGTCGACTTCCTCGTCAAGTTCACATAGATGATGTCTAGTAGGTTACACCAGTAGATCGTCGTAGAGTAGAGGTGAATGAAGATTCCACATAGAGGAGGAAAATCGATGAATTTCAATTCCAGCGTCTATATAAGTATGTGGGCACTATTATAGATGCATTCATGGAAGAAATATTATAGGAGGTTGAGATAGCCTTCAGTTCTACCCTTGTTTATATGGATAAGTGGTTATCATTGGTTGTGAAAATGCTACACGGGGTAGCGAGAAAATAGTGGTTTTGTTCCTCAGGGATCATGATGAGTTGGCAACCTCTTAGGACAGGTTCAGAGTGAAGTCTAGAGGCATGTTTCATTCTTTGTCCAAGAAGGAAACCAGTATCCAAGAGTTTCTTAACCTTTGATGGGGAAGATTTAGTCTGCAGGAGTTCTTGATCCACTTCATGAACCATCTACGATATGATTCATAACATCTTACAAATGAGGAGGTAAGGGAGATCAATTTCAATGACTATTTTCATCCAATGATCTAGTTCCATGTCACCCTATTTCATATGATGGCATATATCAAGGTGTTGTCTAGGTTATAGTTCATCAAGATGATGATAGCCAAAATTGGATGATCATGAGAGTGGAGTCATCAGGTTTCATCATGAAGAAAATGTATCATCTAGGGTTCTCTGTTTCCTAAGAAGAAGTGTTTTCATTTGGATGGGTATAGTTCCTAACACTCAGTATATCATTTCAATAGTTGTAGCATATCTTAGACCTTTCCAAGGGATAAGGTTATTTATTCTTTTTGAGGCTTCCGTCATCAATAGCTAGAGTGACATACATTTATATGAAGTTAGCATGCATCAGGTGTTCTACTTCAGGTTCCTCCATTGAGATAGTTCCAACCATGGTAGAAGTAGCTGGTTGCACCTACTTTGGGTTAGTAGAGATAATATGGAGATGGCAGTGGATAGACTTAGGATTATCTACATCCTCATTGAGTAGAGTGCAACCATGTAGGTGGTCTTCATTAGGGTCATAGATGTCATAGAACAGGTCATGGTTAGATTCATCTGTTAGTGATTCCAACACTAGGTAAGCCAGCAATCATTCGAGGTAAGTTTGTATTGTTAAATACATGGATATATTACATGATTGATTTTGGTTTAAATAACTCCTTCATATCACCTACCCTTGTCCATGCCTTGGGACATAAGGTAGAGATACTTACAATGGTTTTGGTGTTGACTACACTAGATGGTGGCTGAGCTGACTTAATTAATGTATCTATAGACAATGTTCTAGTGATGGGGAAACACCTCTATTTAAGAGATCTCCTATGATTACATATACAACCATATGACGTAATACTTAGCATGGATTGACTCTATTCAGTGCATGCTATGGTTTATTGCTTCAAGAGGTAGGTGAGGTGTTAGATGCTGATGGGGAGCCAGTAGTGTTTTTTGGAGAAGGATAACCTCGTATGGGTTATATGCATGTTCCATACTTGTTATCCTTTATGGATGATTTGATTATGTGTTCATCATTGGTTCGGAAGTCAATGATTCCTAGGTTTGTGGCAGAGTACCTTGATTTCTTTCATGAAGGGGATGTAGTGTTATCCCCACTAAAGGGGATCATGATCAGGATCAAGATACAACAAGGTGTGTCTCTTATGTCGATTTCTCTAACAAGGAAGAGACCTTATGAGTTGAGGGTGTTGTGTGTACAAATATATGGTCTATTTCATCATGGTTTTGTTTGTCCAACTGTGTCACCATGCGTGTACCATTTTTTCTCATGAAGAAGGATGATAGTAATTTGCAGTTTCGAGTCGATTATCATAACTTAAACAAAGTGACAGTGATGAATCACTATCATATTTTGCGGATTACTGATTTATTCTTACAAAAGTAGGGTGCACATTAATTCTTGAAGATTTACTTGAAATTAGTATATCATTAGATGAGTGTGATGGATAATGATATCCTGACAAGATCTTTACATTATCTTCATTGGTGTTATGAGTTATTTGTTATTATATTCAGAGTGAAAAATGATCTTGATGTGGTAATGGGGTTGATGAATGTTGTGTTTTGTGAGTTCTTTGATATGTTTGTGGTGGTTTTCATCGACGGTATCTTTCAACACTCTGCATCTAAGGAGGAGCAAGAAGAGAAACAACATGATGTTTTGTGAGTTCTTTGTTAACACTATATATTTGGGTTGTTTTAAATGTGCAAAATTTAGGCTTAAGAAGTCCGTTCCATGGGGCATGCTATATCCCATCAGGTAGTAGCTATGAATCTGTCAAAAATAGAAGCAGTCGTGTCTTGGTAATCCCCTAAGACAGTGGAAGAGGTGTGAGGTTTCCTATGTTGTTCATACTTTTACAGGTAGTTCATTTCCAATTTCTCTTAGTTTGTGACTCATATAATATAATTCACATGAAAAGTTCATGCATTCATCTAGACTAACTAGTGTAACAATTTTTTTAATATCTATAGTAGAATTTGGTCAGTGATCTGGTTCTTGTTCTTCCAATAGAAGGAGTTCAGTTTGTGGTATTCTATGACAGTTCATGTCTTGGATTAGGATGTTTTATGATGCAGAAAAGAACTATCATTTGTTATGGGTCCTAGAGGTTATGTCCCCATTATCCACAATCTGAAGTTGGATGTAGAGGTTTTCCCCCGAATATGTGGAGACATTACCTCTTCGGCGATCATTTTGTAGTCTTCACTGTTCACACGATCTAGAGGTACATTTTCTCACAGAATGAATTAAACTTTTCCAGTATCAGAGGATGAAGTTCATAAGGGATTATGAATTTGAAATCTCAGATACAACTGGTAAGGGGAATTTTCTAGCTTATGCGGAGAGTAGAATGTTGCGTATTGATTCAGCGCGTGAATCATGTGATTCATGGAGTTTAATGAAAAAACATTAAGAATTACATATTCATATTTGAGAAGTTTGGGGATAGGTTGTATTTTTCAAATTTAGGTGTATTCATATTTGGCGTAGTAGGTGGAATATTCTTTGCTGGGGAATCATGATATAGAGGTTCAGGGAGATTGCGGTGTTTGTGGTGATGCCCATGTTGGTTGGTCTGAGGATGAAACAAAAATTGATGTTTTTTCATGGATGATGTTTCATTCCATTAAGGATGTGTGAGATGGTTCACATAGAGTTACATAGTTCTCCACAAGTGATACATCCTGGCATGAAAATGATGGACTGGTCATTAAGGAGTCAGTTTTGGTGGCCTAGGATAAAGAGTTTAGTTGCAGATTTTGTATCTCGATGCTTTCTCTTCTTAAAGTTGAAGTCCAGGAACTATGTTCCCAGTGGTTTTCTCCATCCATTAAATGTTTTTCATTGGATTTGGGAGGACATCTTGATGAACATTATTATTGGTATACCTCAAGCTCTAGAAGGCTATGATTATATATCTTTGGTTGTGGATCATTTAATGAAATCAGCCCACTTTATAGAAATCAAGTATTGGATCTCAATGGAGGTTTTTCTAAGTAAATATCTGGATGAGGTATTGAGACTCCCAAAAGTCATGAGGATGATCATTTCCTATCGAGATCGTCATTTTTCCTATAGGGTGTGTAGAGGTCTCCATTAAGCTTTTGGTTCTCAGCTATTCCTTATAAATTCTTTTCATCCACATATGGATGGTCTAAGGTTGTAGACTATCTAGAATAACGAAGACATGTTGTGCTCGTTTTTCTTGGAATTTAGAGGTTTTTGGATTAGGAAATTAAATTTCGTATACTTCTCGTATAATACAAATTTTCACTCTAAAATCAGTATGGTGTGGTTTGGAGACATGTATAGGTGACCTTTCCATTCTCTATTGTGATGGACCAAGGTCGAAGAGTCACCAATTCATTGGCTGGAATTGATACAAAATATAAGAGAGATGGTTAAGGTGATTCACGAGTGGATAAAGTCATTACAGGATCACCAAAAGTCCCATGTAGAGTATTGGATGAGGCATACTGAGTTTGTTGTTGGGGATTATGTGTTTTTTAAGGTTACATCACATTGTGGGCAGTGAATGTTTTTTCATGGGAGTAATATCTCTTTGCGATTTCTTGGACCATCTATATAGATGGATCATATTGGATCTGTGTCATATAGGGTAGAATATTAACCATTGATTAGAGGAATAAACAAGGTTTTCACATTTCATAGCTCTATTGTAATCTTCATGTTGAATCTCACATCATTTATTAGGGTGAGATCGATATTGATGTTGATGTGTCCTTAGAGGAGAAATCTGTAGAGATCTAACACCACAAGGATAAGGTGTTGTTTGGGAATTCTATTACCTTATTTCATGTTGTTTGGTGGCATTGTGGCATGCACGAGTGTACTTGGTAATGTGAATCATAGTTATGTGATCAATACCCTGAGATGTTTGGGGTTTAGATTTTTTATTTTAACATTGTTTGTTTGGTGGTTATAGACCCTTTCTATTCATGATATTGAATCATCTTGTTTCATATTAGGGAATTCTCTCTTTTAATAGGTATCCCCCCTCTAGAGAGAGTGTTTAGGGGATGGATCTAGATGCCACATTGTTTTGTGTTGTTATTTTTATGAAGTTGTTGAGCTCATGTGGTGGCGAGAGCCACGAGTGGAATCTCATAGGGTGGATGGTTCAGTGACCCCTTTTCTATTTCTACTCTAGGTTGGTTTTGGATTCATGAGGACAATAATGTTTTTAGAGGTATCCAATGTAATTTTCCAGACCTCACTGATCTATTCCATTGTGAAAATATGGTGTTTGGTGTGTTCCAGGAGGTCAATGTGACTTACATCAAACACATTTTCAATTTTCAAGTTCAATGAATAGTGTTTCAAGGATGGTATGTCATCTATCGGCATGTCATCTATTTGAAGGTAATCTATTGGTAGGTCATATATTTGTACGTGATATATCAGAACATCACATACATTTAGGTCATCTATCTACTGGTCATCAACTAGTAAGTCATCGGTTGGTTGGTTATCAATAAGTTTGTCATCAATCTGTGGGTCATATGTCGGCACATCATCTATCAGTTGGTCATCTATCGATAGGTCATCTATCGGTAGGTCAGCTATCAGTAGGTCATATATCAGTAGGTGTATAGTGTTTTCGGATTGGTAGATATACAAAGTTTCTTGAACAGTGAGTCATGTCGGTGAGTCACATTGGTGACTCGCATTGATGACTAGTGTTTGTGAGTCGTTGGTGAACAATGTCTCCAGTATCGTACAATTTTTCCCTATTAACATCATCTTGGATGTGAAATGAATTAAATACAATGTTCTAAGGGATTTAACAATAAGTCAAATCCCATAACTCTAATTTAAATTTTCTTTAGGGTTCGGGTGCCTTTACATTGTCAAACCATGTAGTCTTGACCAGATATTCATTTAAAAAAAATCTAAACCACTGATATATTTAGATTTTCAAAAGGGTTGTGATACATTATGCCCCTATTATTCCATCATGTTTTCTTTGGTATGGGATGCTGAGAGTTCATCCTCTTATAGGAGTCATGTGATTGAACTGCAATCCATGGATCATTTTCCCTTACAGTTTTCCTATAGTAAGCACACCCCCTTTTTTGGTGCAACTAGGTTGTGTCGATCTATCATCGATATAAGGCATTTTATTCCACTAATATTCGAGGTCCCTTAATTGTTTCCTCCCATCCTCATTTCCATGTTATGGAATGTGGTTTCTATGTGTTAAATG
The DNA here is from genome assembly GCA_963277665.1 of Viscum album. Taxonomy (NCBI): domain Eukaryota; kingdom Viridiplantae; phylum Streptophyta; class Magnoliopsida; order Santalales; family Viscaceae; genus Viscum; species Viscum album. The sequence continues at coordinate 1,423,161,852 of OY728141.1, read as the reverse complement.
AGACTCTGTTGGGTGTTGGTTGATACTGTTGTGTCTTAGTGTCCTCGTGTGGATGTAGTCATTGTGGGATATTTGAACATGATCCACTGTGTTGGATCACTATTGGGAAAAGAATCCAAAAAACCTTTTGATGTTAGGGAATTGTGTCTTCTCTAATCTATTTACATGTAATCGCAGAGTTAGTAGGATTTATGCCACTGAATCATAATCAAATTGAAATAATAAATATTTTAATCGGATTAGGGAATTGGTATCCATTGAATATAGATGATATTGTCTATTTATTTCTATATAGTGTGATATATAAGATCTTCTTTCATAAAATGTTGTTCTTGAAGGAAATTTGTAAATAACATAAGGTTGATATTAATTGTAAATTGATTGTCTAATGATAAATAGACTTGTTCAATAAATCTGGATGTTTTTTTGATTTTATGATAATAAAATTGATACAATTTTTCTTGTTTAATAGAATTGGTTAATAAACCTTAAGCATGTTGATTTTTGATTATTATTTGAATGTCAAATTAATTTTTTAATTAATTTTTTATTGATTGAAATGGATTGTTTTTTTATGTTTCCCATAGTTTGAACATGCGATAATGAATCAATTAATTCAAGAAGAAATAAAAACCAGAATGTATGATAAATGTAATTCCTTGTTGGGTCTAATATAACCTATTTCTTGTAAAGTACAGTCATGTTGTTTTTTGGATCCTTGAGTGATCATGGTGCGTGAAGGCTGATTGCCTTTTTTTGACCAATAGCCTAAATTCCATGATGTTTGTTTCCTGTTTCATGTGACGTTATGTGATCCTAAGATGGATGAACCTAAACGGATGTTGTGTTTTGTAAGAGAATGTTGGCCCAGTGGTTATGGTAGTAGTTGTTCCCAATAGTGGCGAGATGCATCACTTTAGGAATTTGAGTGTTAGGGAGAACACTAGGGATGATGGAACATGTTGAAGTTGGGGTTACCCATCGATATGAATGTTGTGATTCTTGTTTAATGGATTGTTTGTGTGTCTTATTCACTTTTCCCACATGTTGATGAAGATGGTCTTGCTTACCCACCTTGAAAATAGAGGTGAATATGCATAGGGTATTCCACATGCTTTCATTGTTTTTCTTCCTGATAATGGATGGTTCGATGCTCCTATTATAGGTGGAAAAGTCTCAATGGGTAGCTCACCTACTCACGGTGTTGATCCTCTTATGTTGGCATTTTATAATACATTCGTAGAATATCTAGAAATATTGGAACTACTAATACTGTTAAACAAATGAAAAACTGATGTTATCCCCACTGGGGTGGAGCTTCCTAGGGTGTAATACTGAGGTTATGATTTTGAGAATTTGTGGACTAGGTTTTGTTATGAAATGAGGGAATGGAACAAAATTGTGATGCTAATGTAATGAATGTGGTAAATGATAACTATTAATTAATATCTAAATAATTAATTAACCAAATGTTATACTAATATAAAATGATAAAGTAGTTTAATGTAGCTATTTAAATGGATGTGTGCTTATAATATATCAATTCTTACTAGTGGTATCTTGGAGTCTGAGAGACGTTAGCTGCAGCTGTGTCTAAGAATAGGTTATTCCCATAGTGTGGTTGTGAGTTGTAATATATTATGTACTATGTTTGTTTCTATATGCTTCCCCACCCTATCAGTTATGGAGATTGAAACCCCATGAAATTTGAGTCAAAGGGGTATTTTCCCCAATATTCAAGTGGGAGGATGGATGGCTGACTAACCCTTTTGGCCTCACTATCATCTCTTACAATTTACTTGTGATTATATGAATGATGGTTAGTTTTTACCATATATGTGTGTAGATGTTAAAATGGATTGTGGTTATTTAACACACATTTATTCGAGATATATTTTCATACAAACTATTATATGTATCACGTGTATAGGTTGTGATGTATTTAGAATCCTTACACAGTTAACTATATGTAATAACTTTAGGTATAATACCTGATGTATGATACTTGCTATGTGGGTTATGGTGGCTCCCTGAAACTACCTTGTTACATTTTTTTGTTTGGTTGTGGGGGTGATTATCACAAGGTGAATGTCGGGGTGCTTCACCCAAGTGTTTGAGGGAAATCCTTTTTGGAGAGAGATGCTCAAGACATGCAACATTGCGGAAAACCAGAAAACCAGTGGATAAGTTGTAGCATAGTGCCATTGAAATTTGTTATTATATTATATAATGTTATATGAAATACTTGGTGATAGTTTTCACAGTTTGGAAAATAACATAGTATACCAGTTTATATCTTCCAGTAGTTTAACCAGTTTTTCGATGTGCTAAATAATGATTTCATTACTTTGCATGAGAGGCTCTGAGAATTTTCCTATCATGTATATTGTTTTACTCACCAAAGTTTATATAAACTATTTTTCTGGGCACTTGGTGGAGGTTGGATATCAGGATTGTTATTACCAGCTTGTGATTACAGAAGATGTTTGGGATTCATGCTCGCATTCGTTTTACTTTCATTTATTACATGTAGTTTTTTCCCTTTTTGTTGTACTACTATTTTCCTTACAATACATATGTGCACATGGGATTCTTTTACTTTTTGGTTTAAGAAGGAGTTGGTTGGTGTGTATCTTATCTATTTCTTTTTCATGTGTTATTTTAGAGGGTAAGGCATCCCTTCCATGTGTTTACTATACCTTCGGTGCTAGTCTCCTTCCTAAGGCCAATAGGAGGCGAGTCTCATGGGATCACCATACCTCTTCTAAAATTGATGGGCTAGGAGGGGTACACATTGTGGGGAGGGGTCGTGACTACTTCAAAAATTGTTTTTTACGATATGCAATTCATTTTTTTGAATAGTGTGCAAAAAAGATATACACAACAACTTCTATACATTACAAATAAGTTTTAGGTTAGCAGAAAAATTTATATGTAGACTAGTTTTTTCATTAAGTCTTGCTTTTAAAAAACAAAAATTCCACCACAAACTGTTCCACTGACAGAATTTCTGCAATGGATTCAACTGCTAATTAATGTATATATGAAAACATTAAATTATATATAACCCTCTCTTCCACTAATAAAATTCATTATTTTTTTCTCATTCATCTCTATTTTACTAATAAATATATTTATTGAATGTTGATCAAATATTCAGAATCCAATCATCCATTTTAAGTCATTCTATTAATCTTCTTTTAAATAGAATTTTGAATTTAATTTATTTGTATTTGTTTATAAAATTTTTAGTTAATTGAATTTATTAAGGTTAATTTATTATTCCCTATCACTATATTTATTTTTTTCATCACGTATATTTTAATTTTCAAAATTATTATAATTTTAAATATAAAAACATAGTATAATTTAAAATAGTTACTTATAATAATTGTTAAATTTATATTCTAATAAATACTAGTAATATTAAAAATTAAAAATTAAAAAATTATAAGATTATTATACCCAAATGCTTTCTAAAATTACAAATGCTTACATGACGGCAAAAATCATTTGTGAATTCCACATTAGAATTTATTAGTTATAAATTTGCAATAAGATAATAGAAGAGTAGTAATAATTAGGTAAAAATAATAAAATATAAATAATTTAATATAGGTAATAAATGGAAAATATAACTATTAGTTTTTATATATTAGTATAAACTATCCAAATTAATATAAAATAATAAAATTTTGTGATATTTTTTTACAACTGTGAATAAACAATAAAAATTTAAATAATTAAAAATAAATAATAATAATTAAAAACATATATTAAATAGACAATATAAATTATTATAAATAGTTAAAATTAAACTAAAATAAATAATTCGTTTCAATTGGGGAATAAATATAAATATATAAAAAGTTTCATATAAAAACTAAAAAATGAAATATGAAGAGTTTTTAATTTGTATAAATGTGTATAAACTATTGGTATTAATTTGAGATATAAAATAATAGTTCTACTTTGGAAAAATAATTGAAATAAATAAATGATAATTTATCATGTCCTTATATATATTATACAAGTAAAATATCATTTTATGTACCATTGATCTTCTAAAAATAGCCAATAAGAACGTGGTTTTAAAAACCCCATGGTGTATAAAAATCATTCCTTAAACTTTCTCGTTATCTACTTCAACAATTACCACCTGAATTAAAATATAATAACACCATGTGATAATGCAATTTTATAATTTCTTTGACTCTCATTGTCCTTATGTGTGAAACACTTAAAAATACCATTTGAAATAATTTCTTCCCATCTTCATGAATACATGAATTAATAATTTTTTCCATTTCTCTATATTTGTGGAATTAATTCCTCTTTCGATGATATATGAAACATATATTCATTGATGGGTCACCATAACCAGGATTGAAATTTTTTATATGTCTCAATTTCTTGTTGATAGTTCATTAAAACACAACATCATTTTCTATGATGTTGTAATATTTCAGTTAACATTTTCAAGATAGACAAATGTGGTTTATTTCAACCATTTCATATTGGAAATCATTTTTCATAATAATTCATCCACTATGATGTAAATTATGTCATAATAAAAATATCCACTTACAATGATCTTTTCCATGTTTTGATCACCTCTCCTTTTTCCATCCTCACTCCTTATGAAATTATACTAGCAGCATTGGAAATATCTTCCATTATTATTTTTTACCACCAAATTACTTTGAATAAATCAAAACTAACTCAAAAATGGGTCATGATATTTGACCAATCAGGAATAATATCTCATCTCATAGTTAAATATCAATACACAAAATTTATTTATTCTTAATTTTCATAACTTATCTATATTTTTCGCATGATCATTTTACATTTACCCATATGATAAGTTACGTTTTCAGTGCCATGTAAAAGATTGAATGAACATTATACAGATTAGTTGTACCCTCACATGCCATAGTGAATTCCTCTATAACCATTGTGTAGATACGTTACCATTCCATGAATACATTTGTACCTTACACATCCCATATATTTCACCCCACATGTACGTCAAATCCAGTTATCCAGTATTAAGATAAATACACATTCAAATAAACATTAAATGTATTCTTTTTTTATTAATAATTCATTTACAAAACAGAATATTACAATTGAAAAACTTGTTGAAAATATTATTTCACATTACAAAAATTCTATAATTTTAGATTTTCCATTTCATGACATACAAAATCACTTCAACTCACATCAATGTATTTATGAAAAAAATAAATACATCACCCATCATCCCATAAATAAAGTTGGAAAAAAATTCACAACAAAAACAATAGGCATTAAACCAGAATGGTCAAACAAAGAATCGGTACACTAAAACATGTAGTGAAAATGAATAGAATATCATCCTATAAAGTAGTTAAAAATCATTCAATTTTTCTTTTTATCAATATTCATCATTCCTTTACCCCATATTGACATACAATAGAACTTTAAAAAAAAGATATGCATCAACATTATCAAATAAATTTTTATTAAATAATCATCTCTATGTCTACTTCAGATGGAGCTGTATATAATAAAGTGTGATTATATCAGTAGTCAATGCTATACTGGAGTAATTCTTATCTCCAACGGTAAAAATTTCATTCTCAACCAAATAAAAAAACTAATTTTAAATTTTAAATTTCTTTCCTATATAAAAAACGTTTAATTATCTATTAAACAATTATATGATCATTATCCCCATATATATAACATACCCAAAAACACATGAATAATTAGAGGGGGAAACATTGAACTCATACCTCAGATTCTGACTTGAGGATGCACACCAATTTGAATCATATCCTTCTAAAAAATCACAGTTTTGAGAGGCTTTGTTAATATGTAATCAACGTTTTTAATGGATGGAAAAAACACTAGATTCGAAATTCCTTCAACCTCATTATATTTTATAAAATTAAATTTAATGTTAATATTTTTTAACCAGGAATTTTTCATTTAAATTTTTTAAAAATTAATTGATCATTGATTACTATAACTGATTATTCGTGGATATCCAGTTCTGATATTTCCATCTTCAATAAATGGCTTCATAATTATTATATAAGTAATGCAAGTGATGTATCTACATATTTTACCTCATTTGAACTAAATGTAACAGAAATTTAAATCTTATATTTCCGTTAAAAACATTTTTAAATATCAAGGATTACATTTATTGATTGGGACTTTCTATAATCCACCTCTCCTACAATTATTGTATTAATATTTAATTTATTTTTTATATCACCTTCCATTATTACATAGAAGAAGAAATTTGTTAGTATATGTAATATATCATAGAACTCTCTTGGATACTAAAAATTTTATTTTTTTTAGGATAAAATTTGGAAGATAATGAAATAGAATACATTTAGTACGGACATGAATCATTTAGGTTGAAGGGACATACAATTAGTGGGTGTAGTTACCCCCCATCTACAATTTATCTGTTATCATATTTTATTTTCTATATTCCCACTTATATTGGAGTATATACTCTTATATGTACATCTATTTAAAATATTTATTTTATCATTATATGATACATTTCATATTTTATTTTAATATTGAAAACATGTTGAGTTATGTTAAACCAATGAAGAATTTATTTTCATAATAAATAGAAATTTCAAACATAATATCTATACATCTTCATTATCTTTTTTTAGTCACACCCATTTTTTTCAATCATGACATTCTTTATGGTTCTTGGAAAATGTTCCTAGGTTTATTTATGTTTTTTGTACCATATCATCATTTTTATAAAGGATACAGGTCACATGTTGAATATAATCATAAAATTGTTTGGTTATAACCTTAGAAAGAGTGATAGTATAAATGGATCTCATAACTCATATTTGGGTATCCATACATTTTTTTTGATCACCAAATATATTTTACATATCCACAATCTTCTCGTACCTTCAATATACTCCTAAAAACATTTTTCTGACATCTTAATCCATTTTATTATAAGAATATTCATAATGCTTGGAAATATATGTCATTTTTTAGTTTAACTTCTTTTGGTTTTGAATAAACAACTTATTCTTAACAATTAATCACAATAATATTATTAACAACATTCTTATTTAAGAAAGAATCACATTATAACAATAGACAATCCAATGAAAATTGTTATTGTTGTATCTATAGGAACTCCATTTGATAGCTAAAGAGAAATATTAAATCATCTTCACTCTCATAAAAATAATTCCTACTCTTCTGTTTTTTTTGATCAATTATCAACACATAATTTATCAAAAGTTTTTTACACATGGTTTTTTTCAAAACCCTTTTCATAGGGATAAATGTATGAATTATTCATTACAAAACTTCTATTATAAATAAAATTAATTATTATAATGGCATTTAGATAGTAGGACAATGAAGTATCATGTTACTATGAATAAATCAATCCAAGTCAATACGACTCAAATTCCTCCATTTAATTAATTGATTTTAATTATAAGTATACAGACCTAAAACCCCATGATTTATCCCTTATTATTTTATATATTCTAATAACATTCTACTAGAATATTATGATTTATTATTTAAAATAAATCATTTTCAAAGGAAAACTTTTTTTTCCATCTTTCCTCCTAACGAATTTAAATCAAACCAAATCATGATATTTTTATGACCTAAAAATTATGAGGCTTTATATTGTTCCCATATTCTAATGGCCATGATCATCTCTATGGTGTGTAATTCTCTCCTCCATAATGGTTACTCCTTAATCTTTTTTCATGCTCAAGCTAATATTTCACCAATAATCAATCCCTATAAATTAATTACATTATATAAATCACATTTAACTCATTAAAAATCATGAAATTTTATAAATGAAAATTAAAATATCATTTCCTATTATAATATCACTCTGTTGAACATAAATATTATTTATTATGAGCTCTAAGGTAAAGGGTACATATGTCTAGTTTACATTCAAAAAGATCAAAAATGACCGTCATGTAGTACACTCTAAGAATGAGATAATTTTATATATAATTAGGTTACCCCCATGTTGATGAGTGAATCCCTATATATCTATTACATTGATTGGTTACCATTTAATTGATACATTAGTAACCTTACAACACTGTTGATTTTCAAAGTACCTTTTCATAGAACCATGCTAACCCTTCTTCCAATAAAGAATCATGTTTATTAACATTAAATAGAAACATTTTTATTATGGTAAAATTTATATTGATTGTTGATACACTAATAGAAAAATATTAAAAACATGATGTATCTTTATATACATTGTGAAAATTTAAATTCATTTTTAAACAAGAAACTAAATTTCTATAAATCAGTACAAGGAATTCTAATAGAATCTACTACATCAACCAACATCCATAAAATTTATTATAAAAATACATTATAGTAATAATATTAGTATTTAAAAATAATGAAATGTATAAGAAAATCACCAGACTAAAACATTTATTGATAATAAACATACCATCATCCTATAGTGGGTTTAATTGAAAAATTTTATAATGTGGGATTCCATCAATTATGTTTTGGTTTTTATATAGAATATAATTTTTATATTAAAATATTAATAATAATTTGGACAAAAATATAAATTATTTGTTTCCATATCCAGCACAACTTCAAAATATAGTTCCACAAATTATTGGATAATCATCTCATGAAATAAAATCTTGAAATAATATTTCAAATGAAAAATTAAAACTATCACAATTTTATGATTAGTTTAAATCCTTTAAGAATGATCTACATTTGTATTGAAAGATAATAAAATAAGATACTATTATAGATATTGTGGTTATTAAACCACATCATGGAGTATCATATAGTTGTTTTAATTACCAATTTTCTTTGGAAGAATCTTTTTTACTAGAAAGAAATATGGTTCTAAGAAATTTTTATGAATTCATGTTGTACGTCCACAATTTACATCTTAGTTTTCAATAATTTAAATAATGTTCAAATGAATGTATAATGAATAATTTTGAATATAATTCTTTAGTTAATTTTTTACCATATTGTTAATCGATATACAAAATGATAAAACCTAAAAAGTATAGATTGTTTCTTGTAAATTTATTTATGTATTTACTGATGACACATTCATTTTATTATTTATTCATGTCTCAAAACTCATTTGCATTGTTTATATGGAATAATTTAATCATTTATATAATAGAAAATTTAATCATCTATAAAATGGTGATTAATGGAAACACAAGGATTATGCCAATCAACATTTCCCTTTATATCATTATAAAAAATAGTTTAATATTTCTTATCCATGTTTTTTTTATAAATATAGGGCTTATGAAGATGAATATTCATGTGGTAATATCTTCACAATAATGTTTTAAATACTTTGTTTGATGTTAATGAATTAACATACAATCTATATTCCATTAATAAATGTAGAAAATTCAAAGAAAAAAATAATTATTATTTAAAACTGTTAATTAATGATATATATTTATTATGAAGTAATGTTGTAACTTTATAAGATTTTCTTCCATAATATAATTTTAAGAAATATATTTCAATATTGTGGATAAGAAGTAAATTTATTGTGTATGATATGTAATCCTCATTGAGAACGTATGGAAAAAAATCTTATCATTACATCATGGGTTAATATAAAGCTTTTATGGATGTAAATTAAAAAAGACATACTTTTACTCTCATCAGATATTTAATACTATTTATTATACATTTTAATGGAATATTAACAATTTTAACAAAGTAAGAATTAATAGAGATACACCTCTAGATGTTCTTTGTAGTAATATGATAAAATATTTTATCTCAGGATTATCTCCTATTACATTTAGATTGATTATAAATTCATAAATTATATGGGACATAAAAATTATATAATGTCGAGTATTTATATGGGTCTTACCAAAATTTTCTAATTTTATGCACCCTCACATACTATAGGGATTTTATATCTCTAATAAATTATTTTAAAAAATATTTCATAACATTATTGATTAATCAAAAATGATAAATGATAATTAAAATGAGAAATTTGATTGCCCCCAAATGTTTAGGCATCCTAATCATTTTTTATTTGAATATGATATATCATAAAATGTAATGAATAAAAAAGAATCCTATGAACATTATAAAAAATTTAATTATTATTATATTAGTGGATTTTAAATTTTATGTTATGAAATGCATATAGTTCTAGTTTATCTAAATATTTAATTAATGATCATATTATAGGGTTAAAAAGTTATTATTATCATTTCATAATATAATTATTACTATATAGTAGACATATAGGGTTTTTGAATTCATATATATGGGATGTGTTGACTGAAATCTCATATTTCTCTAATACATTTTTTCACCAACAGAAAACATTGATTCAAATAGTATTCAATGGAAATATATCATTATAATTTTTTTTAAATTGGAAATAATATTTTTACATACATACACAGTTTCAATGGAACAATTATTATTATATTTATCAAATTATTGTATATATGGTGGCCCGATATAGTTATTTTGATGTGTTTCTATCTTGAATGTATGTAAAAAATTAAATAATAATATATGAATCTATATATACATTAAAATGGTTAATTTTAGAAGCATATTTTAGGAGGTTATTTCAAATGTATTGTATTAAATGTTTAATATAAATATTCTTAAAAACATAATTGAATGAGACATAGTGAGTGAATTGAAAATGATGTCAGAAAAAATAATATTGTCATTATTTAATTGAAAAGTAAATTGTCTTTATAGGGATCATGAATAATGTATTTAAAATTTTGAATGAAATGAATATCAAATATATTTTGTAACACCCCAAGCTTCTACGGTACGTTTCCCTTTGAATAATGCGATAGCGTGTGTTGTACGCAACCTCGAGTTCTAACACACACCACAACTAATTAAACTAGCCGTTGTGAATAGTAATACCTAATTTTTGAAATTATATATATTTTATATTTGAAAATGTACTTCATTTTTGGACTCGGAATATAGAATTTAGCCTAAGGTGAAATTTTGGTACTTTTCGGATAACTTTCATATTTTGATGAATAGTGAAAATTACTAAATTTTAATTAAAAACAACTTTTTTAATCAAAATAATTAATACTGATAAATTATGAATTTTAGTAGTTTTAAAGAATATTTAGAATATATTTTTACCATTTAATATAATGTTGGTCATTGGACATAATTTTACAATTAAACCGAACATAAACAAGTGTCAATCTTTTGATAGTTATTATCTCTTAAAAACACGCTTTTTGTTTTGACAGCGGGAATTAATTTTAAATTAATTTCTGCCACTTCTGTGTTTTGAATTTAGTAAAATTGATTCCATATTTGGAATCAGGATGTTCAAATTGTGTAAATAGGTAACTTTTATTTTTAGACATTTTGAATAATTACTGCGGTAAATATTTTATTTACCATGGTTAAGGGTAAATCCGGTAAATAAGGGTTAAAAAATAATATTATAATAATAATAAATTACCCTAAAAACGTGTATTAACCCTATTGGTTGATAGATGGTCGACCATGGACATCTTTGTGTCAATTTTGGGACCCCATGGATCCACTTGTAAGTGATAATGACACTTTATTTTAATTTAGTTAAAATGAATACAAAAATGACACAAGCATATATCCTTTAGAACAACAATTTTTACATAGAGTTATATATGTTGGATTTTAGATTATAAATATTAATTAGAAAGCTAAAAATATTTCCTACATAATTATATTTTATTTATAATTTTTAGACCTTAAATAATTTATTTTATTTATGACACAATGATGATGCAGTAATTACTATAATAGTGAAAAATTAAAATAATTGATATTATAAATACCCAAATAAATATAATATGAAACTTTTAATGAATTAAACTAATTTTCTAGGCTAATATGATATATTAGGATTGATGTAATGGACTTTGTTCGAAGTAATCAATCTGTTATGAGTTTCAAAAAAATCAACTATTGAATAGTGTCAAAATTGACATAAAAGGGTTCTTAAAACAAATATTATATTATTAATTGATATTAAATTCCGAAAAATCTAAGGTTCGGCCAAGAGACTTATATTATGATAGGTTAATCATTAATGGACCACTTGGGGGTCGCTTGGATGTATATAGTAAGTTTATTAACCATATTATATAAAAATACAAAGAGACATTGTAAAAGTGAAACTAATTAACTTAGAGTTAATACTTAAAGATAAGGTTAATATAAGTACCCAAACCTGTCTAAATTCTATTGTTTGAGTGGTTTTCGACCTATCCCCACCGTAACCTTTGAATAATAAGATTTGGAGCCATTAGAAACCGAATATGAATTTATTATAAATTAATATTTCTAGCTTTTCCAAAGGTGCCCCTCACCCCTCTTATAAAAGGGCACTCCTCCTTCTCATTTCTTCACACCTTCAAAGCCTTTTGGTTCGGCCAAACTCTGCCCAAATAATCTCCCAACATCCCTCACTACAACCTAGAGGCCTTAGTTTGATCAGAAAGCCAACCTAAGGAGCCCTTTTGATCAAATCAAAAGGAAGAACCCGAAGAAGAGGTAATGATTTCACCACCCTTTTCTAAGTTCATTTCTTCTTCCACTTCTTCTTCCTTTGTTCTTAACAATCTAAAATAATAACTCCAGTATCTCACATATACTGTGATGTTATTATAAGTATGGTACAACCATATTCAGTATTCTATCCACCCTTTGAATAACATGTCACCATACGTGCGTACGTACGGCTTACCGTCTCCACGTCGTGGTGTAATTGTTATTCAATATAATATTATTTGGATGGGTATAATAATGATGTGTAACTCATGTAAATAATAAATATAACATGTTAATTATTCTGTATATATGATATACCATTCATTTATATATTATTTTAATATCAAAAGAATGATATTGTCGCTCGTGCGTACGTACGGACTACCGTCTCCACGAACGCGATGAGATTCATTCTCCATCGTATCCATTCAAGTATAATTATCATTTTATGATTTAAAAATGATGTTTAAGGACTTGATATCATTCTGGATATGAATAAGATACAACAAACATGGCTTATGTACCAAAACATATAAAAGAAAATGAGTAAGTTAACACCCGAAACGATGATAATTCTAAGATATTATTAATAAATCAATGTTAAAACATCATATATGATATCATATTAATATATATGATTCTTGTATAATTTAATAACAATTATTTCACCATTATACAGGAGGTTAACCTACCCCAACCAAGGAAAAGTACAAGGTAAGGGTTATTTCACAATCTCTTCATTATCCGAGGTTGTTTATATGTAATAATCTACTGGGATCTCTTTATCATCCACATCCATGTTTCTTAAAAATGTATTTCAAAACATTTTTACTATTTACAAGAATATGGGTTAAAGTCATTTATACCCTTTTTTGACTTTTTATAAGACGTTTATAATGGAATCTTTCCGTCGTTTTCAAAACAAGGTCCTTTTTAACCTTTTCGACAGAATTGAGGTAAGAATGTTTTTTTTAACTTATACGGCGGGTGCGGTTATTTTACGCCGTTATAAAATCTTCAAAGCTTTCCTTACAAGCTTATAAGAATATTTTCAAAGAAAATGTTTTATTTTATATGGATCTTAAATGATTTCAAAATAAAAGGAGATATTTCTTTAAAAAGAATATTGATTTCATCTATGTCAACATCCTTTGATGGATTTTAAGATTATTTGAAGTTGATTTATTATGATACAAAACTTCTATATTGTATTGAAGGTTTTGTGATATGTTTGACTGTGGATGTGCTATTTTTATACCATTCATAGTTTATTGTGAAAGTATTGACATTTCGTATGATAGTTTTAATACGAATGTTTTTGTTATGTTTAAACCTTTTCATATGGGAATGCATTGGACTTAATAAGTGACGGGTGGAGCCCGCTATAGCTCCTCGATGCATCGGTAGGTCTCATGAGACAAACTAGTGTCTTGGCACAAGGCCTTGACAAAATCTTATTTGTAGTCTTGGCACGAGGCCTTGGCTATGTGGTTATGATAGTCTGGCATTATGCATTCCAACATTATGAAAGTGGTTATTGATTTTTGCATGTGATTATTCATTTAGTAGAATATCCATGTGAATAAGTAAATGGCATTATTTCATTTATGCCATACCATGTTGAAAGTTCGTATTTAAAAGGCTTTTGTTTTAGTTATACATTGCCTTAAATGTTTATTCTTATTTATGAAAGTTTCCACTTTATTGTTATCCTTACTGGGCATTTGAGCTCACCCCTTTTTTTATGTTTTATTTTTCCCAGGATGTGAAGAAGTAAGTTATGAATGACCTGCAGGGATTTTATGAGGGGTCAATAGTGTGGATTGTGGAAACATTATGTTGTTGTATTAGTTTTTCATTTTATGATGTAATGTAAAACTTATGAATATATCTAGTGTTTCCAAGGCTACTAAACCAATCGGTCTTTCGAGATTTGATCTTTCTTGTGATCTTGCCAATGTTATGTAATTAATGCACCGACTCTGGGTAGCTGGGGTCGGGGCGTTAGAGTTGGTATCAGAGGAAGTTTAGTACAAACCTTGGAAGCTAGATTGAGATAAACTCTGATTAGAGCACATAGACCTAAGATGAACTTTGAGGATTAGTATAGAAGAACATCCTAGAATTTTGGTATTGTAGAGACTTTGTGAGTTTTCCGAGCAATACATCCCTGTCTGGATACGAGCAGGTAGAGGCGGCTCTGACACAGATGTACCTAGGGGTAAAACCCAAAAACACCGCTTTGAGCTAGACTCGAACGGGAACTGGTGCACGACAACGGGCCTTGCTGCACTCTTGGTTACGACACTCCCGGGGGATATGCTTAGGATAACTCTCACTTTCTTTACAAATCATTATGAAGGGTTTATGAGTATATACTTCCTCAAAGAAAACATATTTATGATTATGGATTATATCCATAGATAGTTCAATTTATGTTTAGTGTTTTATAAGTATGGGATTATTTATTTTGATGCATAAACTGATCTAGTTTATGCCATTTTTTTAG
Source organism: Viscum album (assembly GCA_963277665.1). Lineage (NCBI taxonomy): Eukaryota > Viridiplantae > Streptophyta > Magnoliopsida > Santalales > Viscaceae > Viscum > Viscum album. The sequence continues at coordinate 1,423,146,743 of OY728141.1, read as the reverse complement.
ATATGGCGCCTAGTGGAAGAAATGGAAACCGTATCAATGCACGCACTCCATGTAGGGATTGTCCTCCTGCTCAAGATAATTATAGTGGGGCTGGTGATGCAACTGGTGCTGATCAGCTAATCACCATACTGGGACAACTTACTCAGGTTATGAATAATAACCTTACCCGTATGGAGCACCCTGATCCGCAGCGTGGAGGATCAATGTTAGATCGATTCATGAGACAACAACCACCAACGTTCAATGGGAGTACAAATCCCTTAGTAGCTGAGCAATGGATATTTTCCCTAGAGAAAATATTTCAGGCTTTGGGGAGTAGTGAAAGGGAAAAAGTTACCATGGCAGTTTACCGCCTCACTGGAGATGCTGATCAATGGTGGTCATTGATTCAAAACATGAAGGAAGATGATGAAGTATCAAACATGGAATGGAGGGAGTTCAAAGATCTGTTTTTAGAAAAATACTTTCCTCGCGACCATCGAGCATATATGGAAAGACAATTTCTGAGTCTGAGACAAAAGGAGGATGAGAATGTCACAAAGTATGAGGCTAACTTTACAAGGTTAGCGAGGTATGCTGGAGATTATATTCGCAACCCAAGAAGTAAGATTGATCGTTTCTTTGATGGGTTAAAACCATTTCTCCGTCGAGCATTAGTCTCACAATCCTTTTCGTCGTACGAAGACATTGTCTCATGTGCTGTCAATACCGAAAAAGAATTCTCTAAGTCTTATGACTTTAAAGCGAAGCAAGAGAAGAAGAGACCTTCTGATCAATCTGGGAATGGAAATAAGGGGAAGAAGGGAATGGTTGAATATCCATCTTGTGGTAAATGCGGGAAGAAACATCCTGGTACTTGCTTGAAGGGAATGGGAGTCTGTTACAAGTGTGGTGAAAAAGGCCACCAAGCTCATGATTGCAAGGGGAAGAAGGAAGCTACCAACGTTCAGTGCTACAATTGCAGGGAGATGGGGCATTATGCAAATGCATTTCCTAAGCGTTAGGAGAACTTAACTCAGAAAAGGCCAAGGGATCAAGGCCAGGCTTATGCTATCACTACTGCTGAGGTAGAAACTCTGAAAGACGTGGTGGCAGGTAATTTAATGGTTTCCTCAAGTTTAGCAAATGCATTATTTGATTCTGGATCATCGCATTGTTTCATATCTTCCCAGTTTGCTAAGAAAATTAGATATTTCCAATTTGATTTAATAAGGGAGTTGTCAGTTAAAACTCCTAAGGGAAGTATCGTTGCAACAAAGTTTTGTGAATCAGTCCCCATTAGAGCACATAAATTTTCTTTATCTGCTGATCTCATCGTCATACCTATGATTGAGTTTGATATAATCCTCGGTATGGACTGGCTTTCGGACTATGATGCGAAGATTTATTGTAAGAAGAAAGAGGTTACGATTCTTGATGATAATGATAAGGAACACCTTATTTTTAGAGCAGAATCGTCACCACCTAATTCTTATTTGGATCCACCCCCAGTAGTTCAACTTAATTCAATTATTGGGGAGGAAGAGAATGAAATAACTGTCGGTGAGGAAAGGAATGTTCAAATAGAGGATGTACCTGTTGTGAAAGAATTTGTAGATGTATTTCCGGAAGATTTACCTGGACATCCTCCAGAACGAGAAGTTGAGTTTTCCATTGATTTGATTCCTGGATCAAGGCCTATATCGAAGACCCCTTATTGAATGGCCACTGTAGAGTTAGTCGAACTAAAGAAACAACTAGAGGAATTGAGTAATAAGGGATTTATTCTCCCTAGTGTTTCTCCATGGGGAGCCCCTGTTCTTTTTGTTAAAAAGAAAGATGGATCTATGAGGTTATGTATCGACTACAGGGAGATCAATGCTATAACAATAAAGAACAAGTATTCCCTACCTCTTATTGATGATTTATTTGACCAACTGCATGGAGCTCAATACTTTTCAAAGATTGACCTTCGGTCTGGATATCATCAGTTGTGTGTAAAGAAAGAAGACATTCCGAAGACAGCATTTCGAACCAGGTACGGGCATTACGAGTTTACTGTAATGCCGTTTGGATTGACTAATGCACCCTCTGTATTCATGGATCTAATGAATAGAGTTTTCAAGGAGTATCTCGATGAATTTGTGGTGGTATTTATTGATGATATCTTGGTATACTCCAAAACCTACAAAGATCATGAAAATCACTTGCGCATTATCTTGAAGACTCTGAGGAGGCATGAATTATATGGAAAGTTTAGCAAGTGTGAATTCTGGCTTCAGGAGATTTCTTTTCTTGGCCATATTGTCTCTAAAGATGGAATCTCTGTTGATCCTTCTAAGACCAAGGCAATCCAAGAATGGCCAGCACCTACGAGTATAACTGAGGTACGTAGTTTTATTGGTTTGGCAGGTTATTATCGACGTTTCGTCCAGAATTTTGCCCGATTGGCTAACCCATTAACGACGCTCACACGTAAAGGGGTTAAATTTGTTTGGACAAAAGAGTGTGAAGAATGTTTCGAAGAACTGAAGAGAAGATTAGTCAATGCTCCTATATTGACTCTACCATCGGGGAATGATGGGTTCGTTATTTATAGTGATGCATCAAAGAAAGGACTTGGCTGTGTCCTTATGCAGAATGATAGAGTTATTGCCTATGCATCACGACAGTTGAAAATTCATGAACAAAACTATCCTACTCATGATCTTGAGTTAGCAGCTGTGATCTTTGCTTTGAAGATATGGAGGCACTACCTCTATGGTGAAAAATGTGAGATTTATACTGATCACAAGAGTTTGAAGTATATTTTCTCACAAAAAGAACTCAACATGAGGCAAAGGAGATGGCTTGAATTACTCAAGGATTATGATTGCACGATACACTACCACCCAGGGAAGGCAAACAAGGTGGAAGATGCTTTGAGTAGAAAAGACCATGGAGTTTTGAACAATATGAGAATTGAAAGGGATCCAATTTTCATGGAGCTAGTGAAGATGGACATGGGAATAACCAGGGAAGGTGAAACATCAATGCTTTTTCAAATGGTTGCCAAACCATATTTACTAGAAAGGATTAAGAGTTCTCAGACTGATGATGAAGAATTCCAAAAGAAGATTAAAGCTGTGAATGATGGGAGATTGAGAGACTTTGCGTATGAAGGTGGAATTTTGAAATTCGGGAAGAGACTTTGTGTTCCCAATATACCTGATCTAAAAAGGGAATTGCTGGATGATGCTCATAGTTCCAATTTCTCTATACACCCTGGGAGCACCAAAATGTATAGAGATTTGAAGGAACATTTTTGGTGGGACAACATGAAGAGGGAGATTGCTGATTTTGTGTCAAGATGTATGGTTTTTCAACAAGTGAAAGCTGGAAGGCAACAGCCTGGAGGAGTCATGCAACCTCTTCCCATACCAGAGTGGAAATGGGACAATATTACAATGGACTTTGTCATGGGGCTACCAAAGACTCCTAGAAGGAACGATGCAATATGGGTTATTGTTGATCGTCTTACCAAGTCAGCACATTTTCTTGCTATAAGAGAAGATCTACCCCTGGAACGTCTAGCAAGACTATACATTAATGAAGTTGTGAGACTTCATGGAGTACCCCTATCGATTGTTTCTGATCGTGATCCCCGTTTTACTTCATGATTTTGGAAAAGTCTTCAGAAATCCCTGGATACTGAACTTCATTTGAGCACTGCTTACCACCCTCAGACAGACGGACAATCAGAACAGACTATTCAGACCTTAGAAGTCATGTTGAGATCTTGCTCACTTGATTTTCAGGGTATGTGGGATCAATATTTACCACTAGTAGAATTTTCCTATAACAATAGCTTCCATTCGAGTATTCAGATGGCACCATATGAAGCGTTATACGGAAAGAGATGCCGTACACCAACCTGTTGGGATGACGTTGGTGAAAGAAAACTTGTAGGCCCAGAACTGGTGGAGGAAACGGTGGAAAAGGTGAAGGTAATCCAAAATCACATTAAAGCAGCTCAAAGTAGGCAGAAGAGCTATGCCGATAATCGAAGGAAGGATTTGGAATTTCAAGTCGGTGATCATGTTTTCCTGAAGGTATCTCCGTGGAAGGGAGTCATACGTTTTGGTAAGAAAGGTAAATTGAGTCCCAGGTACATCGGACCTTTCAAAATTCTAGAACGAATTGGGGCTGTAGCTTACCGATTGGCAATGCCGCCAAGTCTCTCCAAAGTTCACGATGTGTTCCACGTATCTCTGTTGAGGAAATACATGCCTGACCCAACGCATGTACTCACCTATGAAGATTTAGAACTGGAACCCGATCAGTCTTATTGCGAAGAGCCCATCAAGAATCTTGATATGAGAGAACAAGTGCTGAGAAACCGGACGACGCGTCTGGTAAAAGTTTTGTGGAGGAATCATAAGATGGAAGAGGCAACGTGGGAACCCGAGGAACTTATGATGAAGAACCACCCGTGTCTTTTTATGCAGTAATACCCTAGAAATTGCGAGGACGCAATTATTTGAAGGAGGGGAGAATGTAACACCCCAAGCTTCTATGGTACGTTTCCCTTTGAATAATGCGATAGCGTGTGTTGTACGCAACCTCGAGTTCTAACACACACCACAACTAATTAAACTAGCCGTTGTGAATAGTAATACCTAATTTTTGAAATTATATATATTTTATATTTGAAAATGGACTTCATTTTTGGACTCGGAATATCGAATTTAGCCTAAGGTGAAATTTTGGTACTTTTCGGATAACTTTCATATTTTGATGAATAGTGAAAATTACTAAATTTTAATTAAAAACAACTTTTTTAATCAAAATAATTAATAGTGATAAATTATGAATTTTAGTAGTTTTAAAGTATATTTAGAATATATTTTTACCATTTAATATAATGTTGGTCATTGGACATAATTTTACAATTAAACCGAACATAAACAAGTGTCAATCTTTTGATAGTTATTATCTCTTAAAAACACGCTTTTTGTTTTGACAGCGGGAATTAATTTTAAATTAATTTCTGCCACTTCTGTGTTTTGAATTTAGGAAAATGGATTCCATATTTGGAATCAGGATGTTCAAATTGTGTAAATAGGTAACTTTTATTTTTAGACATTTTGAATAATTACTGCGGTAAATATTTTATTTACCATGGTTAAGGGTAAATCCGGTAAATAAGGGTTAAAAAAATAATATTATAATAATAATAAATTACCCTAAAAACGTGTCTTAACCCTATTGGTTGATATATGGTCGACCATGGACATCTTTGTGTCAATTTTGGGACCCCATGGATCCACTTGTAAGTGATAATGACACTTTATTTTAATTTAGTTAAAATGAATACAAAAATGACACAAACATATATCTTTTAGAACAACAATTTTTACATAGGGTTATATATGTTGGATTTTATATTATAAATATTCATTAGAAAGCTAAAGAGATTTCCTACATAATGATATTTTATTTATAATTTTTAGACATTAAATAATTTATTTTATTTATGACACAATGATGATGCAGTAATTACTATAATAGTGAAAAATTAAAATAATTGATATTATAAATACCCAAATAAATATAATATGAAACTTTTAATGAATTAAAATAATTTTCTAGGCTAATATGATATATTAGGATTGATTTAATGGACTTATTTCGAAGTAATCAATCTGTTATGAGTTTCACAAAAATCAACTATTGAATAGTGTCAAAATTGACATAAAAAAGTTCTTAAAACAAATATTATATTATTAATTGATATTAAATTCCTAAAAATCTAAGGTTCGGCCAAGAGACTTATATTATGATAGTTTAATCATTAATGGACCACTTGGGGGTAGCTTGGATGTATATAGTAAGTTTATTAACCATATTATATAAAAATACAAAGAGACATTGTAAAAGTGAAACTAATTAACTTAGAGTTAATACTTAAAGATAAGGTTAATATAAGTACCCAAACCTGTCTAAATTCTATTGGTTGAGTGGTTTTCGACCTATCCCCACCTTAACCTTTGAATAATAAGATTTTGAGCAATTAGAAACCGAATATGAATTTATTATAAATTAATATTTCTAACTTTTCCAAAGGTGCCCCTCACCCCTCTTATAAAAGGGCACTCATCCTTCTCATTTCTTCACACCTTCAAAGCCTTTTGGTTCGGCCAAACTCTGCCCAAATAATCTCCCAACATCCCTCACTACAACCTAGAGGCCTTGGTTTGATCATAAAGCCAACCTATGGAGCCCTTTTGATCAAATCAAAAGGAAGAACCCGAAGAAGAGGTAATGATTTCACCACCCTTTTCTAAGTTCATTTCTTCTTCCACTTCTTCTTCCTTTGTTCTTACCATTCTAAAATAATAACTCCAGTATCTCACATATACTGTGATGTTATTATAAGTATGGTACAACCATATTCAGTATTCTATCCACCCTTTGAATAACATGTCACCATACGTGCGTACGTACGGCTTACCGTCTCCACGTCGTGGTGTAATTGTTATTCAATATAATATTATTTGGATGGTTATAATAATGATGTGTAACTCATGTAAATAATAAATATAACATGTTAATGATTCTGTATATATGATATACCATTCATTTATATATTATTTTAATATCAAAAGAATGATATTGTCGCTTGTGCGTACGTACGGACTACCGTCTCCACGAACGCGATGAGATTCATTCTCCATCGTATCCATTCAAGTATAATTATCATTTTATGATTTAAAAATGATGTTTAAGGACTTGATATCATTCTGGATATGAATAAGATACAACAAACATGGCTTATGTAACAAAACATATAAAAGAAAATGAGTAAGTTAACACCCGAAACGATGATAATTCTAAGATATTATTAATAAATCAATGTTAAAAGATCATATATGATATCATATTAATATATATGATTATTGTATAATTTAATAACAATTATTTCACCATTATACAGGAGGTTAACCTACCCCAACCAAGGAAAAGTACAAGGTAAGGGTTATTTCACAATCTCTTCATTATCCGAGGTTGTTTATATGTAATAATCTATTGGGATCTCTTTATCATCCACATCCATGTTTCTTAAAAATGTATTTCAAAACATTTTTACTATTTACAAGAATATGGGTTAAAGTCATTTATACCCTTTTTTGACTTTTTATAAGAGGTCTATAAAGGAATCTTTCCGTCGTTTTCAAAACAAGGTCCTTTTTAACCTTTTCGACAGAATTGAGGTAAGAATGTTTTTTTAACTTATACGGCGGGTGCGGTTATTTTACGCCGTTATAAAATATTCAAAGCTTTCCTTACAAGCTTATAAGAATATTTTCAAAGAAAATGTTTTATTTTATATGGATCTTAAATGATTTCAAAATAAAAGGAGATATTTCTTTAAAAAGAATTTTGATTTCATCTATGTCAACATCCTTTGATGGATTTTAAGATTATTTGAAGTTGATTTATTATGATACAAAACTTCTATATTGTATTGAAGGTTTTGTGATATGTTTGACTGTGGATGTGCTATTTTTATACCATTCATATTTTATTGTGAAAGTATTGACATTTCGTATGCTAGTTTTAATACGAATGTTTATGTTATGTTTAAACCTTTTCATATGGGAATGCATTGGACTTAATAAGTGACGGGTGGAGCCCGCTATAGCTCCTCGATGCATCGGTAGGTCTCATGAGACAAACTAGTGTCTTGGCACAAGGCCTTGACAAAATCTTATTTGTAGTCTTGGCACGAGGCCTTGGCTATGTGGTTATGATAGTCTGGCATTATGCATTCCAGCATTATGAAAGTGGTTATTGATTTTTGCATGTGATTATTCATTTAGTAGAATATCCATGTGAATAAGTAAATGGCATTATTTCATTTATGCCATACCATGTTGAAAGTTCGTATTTAAAAGGCTTTTGTTTTAGTTATACATTGCCTTAAATGTTTATTCTTATTTATGAAAGTTTCCACTTTATTGTTATCCTTACTGGGCATTTGAGCTCACCCCTTTTTTTATGTTTTATTTTTCCCAGGATGTGAAGAAGTAAGTTATGAATGACGTGCAGGGATTTTATGAGGGGTTAATAGTGTGGATTGTGGAAACATTATGTTGTTGTATTAGTTTTTCATTTTATGATGTAATGTAAAACTTATGAATATATCTAGTGTTTCCAAGGCTACTAAACCAATCGGTCTTTCAAGATTTGATCTTTCTTGTGATCATGCCAATGTTATGTAATTAATGCACCGACTCTGGGTAGCTGGGGTCGGGGCATTACATATTTACTTCTCAGTTTCGATGAAATTAAATGATTTGTTAATTAAGTGATAAATTTATATATTTTTTTAAAATAATTTTTTAATTATAAAGATTAAATATATTTCTAATTCTTATATGATGATCATATACAAAAACATAAACAAAACACCCGGCATACTCCTAAACAAATTCAACAATGTTATTTTAAATATTTTTTTAAAATAACAATTTATTAAATTCATTATGGTTGAATAGATGAAAATGATATTTTCATATATCTTTTATTAGATATAATTTTTTTCCATGTATTGCATCATGGAAATAAATTTTATAGTTTATTGTAATATCGTGAACTTTTATGTAGTTTTCATGGGCATGAATTCAAGTACCTATAATTCTTATTTATGTTTATTTTTTGGATATATTACTTGAGGTGTGTTTGGATGGATTATTTAATAAATTTTGAGAAAAAGGGTTTGTTCATGGTTAGTGGACATTTAGGATAAACTATTCCCCCATACCAGCTGACCGTGTGAACCGAGTAAGAATAGTTCTCATAGATGCTGCATGGTTTTACAAAAAAAGAACTCAAATCATGGAAAGTGTGCAACCTTGGATAGTGTGGTCCTAATGGTGGTCATACCGTTTTACAAACCATGTAACCCTTCCCAAAGAACTATACATATAGTTTTTTTTACCCAAAAAAATATTTTAAAACCCCCCAAACACCTAAAACAGATCCTATTCAACCTTGACTCATTACTATACATTATTTAAAAAATTTAAAGAATTCTAGAGGGGTTACAGGGTTTTTCGACCACCGTTCGTCCAGATTCAAAGAATGATTCAAACATCCACCCTTCTCTCAAGAAATGGATTTCATCTTGATGCCTACACTCTCTATTTCCTTGATCTTTTAGAGGATTTTATTATCTATATATTTAGTTCGAAAACAAATTAGTTAGAAAGATATCTAGGATTTTATATAAATAACTAGATGGATTAAATATTTCTATCATTTATCTTGATTTATGGATTTTAATCTGAAACATAGATATACAATGTTGTGCTACTCTGATTTTGGGGATTTCCCTTGAGAGAACGTCTATTAATGAATTTAGTTATTTGGAATAAAATATAATTCCCATAGTCATAAATTTGATACCTATATGAAATTTTATATAATTTCTAGTTTCCTTTAGATATTAATTTTCTTAAACTTGGTTATTTAAGTTGACCAGTTGATTTATCAATGCTTTGTTGAATTTATTGATTATCTGAGGAATTATTCACAAAAATTAGGGAATCCCCTATTAGAATATTAATATGTGAAATTGACCATGAGATTTAAGGATTGTATTCTAGTATATTAATTAGTTGAGTAATTATGAGATATCAAATTTTTTATGATGATATAATTAATTGTGAATTAATTTTGTTCTGTGATATTATGATCTAGAAAATTAATTATAGGATTAATTATGATCAGTTATGATTTTAAAAGGGGTAATTTAATCAATAAATATTAATTATTGCGATATGAATAGTGTCAATGATTAATTAATTGATTGAATTAATTAATGATGATTGAAATGTTTACTTAATTCAAGGGTTAACTAATGGATTTGGTGTATTTAACTAATTTTTGAATTAATAATGGGATTGGTGTCGATAATAAATTGTGAATTTAATATATGTGAGTCATGGTCATTAAAAACTGTGAATATAAAATGGTAACATTTTCATCACAGATACGTGTAAAGGAATGAGTACATGGTCATTATAATGAGAAGTATACATGCTAACATGTTTATTATAATTATCAGAATGAGAATGGGAACATAGTTATCCTATTGATAATTGAGTATGATTGCATGGTCATATCACTTACATTTGTTATATTTTTATCTATATCAATTTGGCTTATAAATGTGAAATTATAGAATGAAAATAATGGCACTCCAAGTTATAGACTCATATAAGAATATTCCAAACTTCTTCATGAGTCGAATCCGTTATTGAGATATCATAGAACATTTTAATTCATAGATATTCCGAAATAATAAATTATTATGATATGATGTTGCTAAGGGTTAACTTCTGTCTTTGTCCTTATATGAATCTTGTATTGGGGTACGGGTCTCTATGGGAATCCTGGATTTAATGTAGTTATATTAGAATAAATGATAATGTTATAACTAGTTATTTATTCATTTACCTTATTTCATATAGATCTGCATACATTATCTTTTGACTAGATTAGTTTTAGACACCTGTGGTGGTTTCCTAATGAGTTATACTCACACCCTATTCAGGATACCTGATCAGTACCCGAATAGATTATATTCTTACAAGACATGATAATGGAAAATTCCCTGTGATGGATTGCTGATTTGGGATGGAGCTTGGACGAGGGGACATGTAATTGTTAAAAACCTTGTTTGGGATTTTTATTGTCTTTATTTTCATTTTCATTATAGACATTTGACTCTTCTATTGGTATATAACATTTTCTCTTTTAGTTGACTATTTTTTCCTGTTTGATTATCTTGTGAAATGATTATTCGTATAGTAAAATGTGCTTCCATGTTTTTTTATCTGTTTCCAGGAGTGTTTTAATCTGATAATAGAAGGTATAGTCTCTCCATGATTGACTTTACATACCCTCACTTTTAATTAGAACGAACTTGCATATAAGGAGGTTCATTTGAGGTCATGTGGCGACTCGTATTGGGGCATCTTCATGTGGTACCCATGTAGGGATGTTACATAGTTGTATTAGATCACCAGTTTTCATTTTTCATGTTTTGTATTAATATTTTGGGAATGTTAGACATGAGACTAGGAAGTGTTAGTAGTGGGTAATTATCTCATTTATGTGATTGACAAACCAATGTACGAGGGGAAACCCATGTAAAAAAAGGTGGTATTGTTGTTATTTATCTTTAGTCTTATAGTAAAATATTATTTCACCTTGGGTGAGAAAGTTGTGGTGTGATGTGATTATTTTCATTGATATTATTTTGTAATGATTTTTGGCCTATAATGTCTTGAGAGTTGAGTTTTCATGCATTATTCGAGACACTCAAGGATATTATTATATTCGTCATTTTCGGGATGCACGAGGAAATAGATAATGGTTTTGTTGTTACGAATGAACTATTTTCCTTATTTGTGATAATAAATAAAAAAATTGATCCTAACATGATTTGAAAAAGGATGTGAAAAATGATTATAAATTATAATAATTATGTGCCTAAATGAGAAAATTGATTATGATATTGTGTTTAACCTTATTACTCAAAAACTAGGAATGGGATGGTTAAGGGTGGTGATAACACCTCAGTTTGACCATGTGGTGAGATTTTGGGGGAATTGGCATGTTGTGACGTATTTTGATTATTTACTATGACATACATGTTATAAGGATTTGATATGAGACCTAAGATGTGTTTTTTTTATTCCAACGAGTTTTCCTCCATGGTGCTTGAAGAGGGGATGATTGATGGGGAATTCCTAGGAATGAAATTTCATTTTGGGTACTTCAGGCACTGATCGTGATAGCTAATGATGAAGGGGAGTTGTTTTAAGATAACTTCGATTGCTTCATGCAATTCCTATAAAGAGACCCAGGGAGAGTTGTATGATGTTTGTATGGGTTGAAAATGATGATTCAGGTGTAGTACCCTACAAATTTTACTATAGAGGTTGGAAAAAAGGGAGATATGTTCTGGTTTGTTCCTGGGACCAAATAATTTTCTATTTTGGGACTCAGGATAAGTGGAGGTTCAGACAGATAGGACCTTACTGCAGTGATCTCTAATCATTGGGGTAAGTTGGGACACTATCATTGACACTATTCTAGACCACTATTAGAGCGTCGAACTTATGTCACAATGTGTCATATACATGAATTTTGCAGGTCTTAGTGATAGATTGGAACTAAAGGAGCAACTGGGAAGAGTCAGAGTATTGAAAGACGATCACCTACAACTTGTTGGGAAAGTATTTGGAATTCTTTTAGGATAGGAGGTAATGGTTATTAACGTATTTCTTCTAGAAAGGAGTCGTTCTTCAGAAGAGTGATGCTACTATGGGGAATCAAACAACATCACCAGGAAGAGGGGAAGCACAATTACATGTTGTACAACCTAATATTGTGGATAGTGATGCTGGACTACCAACAATGAGAGGTAATATTCTAATACCTTTTACTTTATCTAGTACCTTGTCTGATACTGGTTCCTCTCATTCAATTATATCTTTAAAATTTAATGATTTTTTATGCATGACAGATGAGTATTTGAGTGGGGTAATGAATATAGATACAACATTGGGAGTGTGGTCTAGAGATATCAATCTATTCAAGGGATGTTCCCTAGAGATCTAGGAATATTGGTTCCTATGGGATCTCTAAGTTCGTGATATGATGGGCTTTGACCTAATTATATGGATGGAATAGATAATCTATTACCAAGACCACATTGATTGTTACCATATGAGAGTGACCTTTTTGTCATAAAATGGTGAACTGTATATTCATTGTGTAGTGTGGGTTATCCTAGCGGGCTATGTAGGGCCAATTACTCAACAATCAGGCGATCTCACATCCCAAGTTACTAGTCTATTATTGGATGATAGTTTTGTTAGGGAATAATTCCTTCCACAAATAGAGGAAATATTTTAGTATGTATTTCCTGAATACCTCTCTGGGATACCACCTGAGGGAGATGTATAATTCAGTATTTAGCTCATGTTTGGGGTCCAGCAAGTATCTATTCCACAATACTTAGATGAACTGATTAATCGTCAAGAGATAATGACTCAATTAGAGGAGTTAGAGGATAATAAATTTATCCATCAAGGTATGTTTCCTTGGGGACCTCTACTTTGTATGCAATGAAGGATAATGGAATTTAAGTTTGTTTGTAGATTACCGGAAGTTGAGAAAAATAACTATGATGAACCAATATACACTTTCGTGTATCGATGATATGTTTGAATTATTTGAGAGAGCTTGTGTGGTCTGAAAGAAAGATTTTGAATTAGGGTATCATTAGTTGAGATTATAGACATCTGAAATATTGTGGACTAATTTTAGAAGCAGGTATAGCCTTTATGATTTTTTTTCAAATTTCCGTTCGGGTTGAAAAATGCAGCATATGTGTATATAGGATTTATGGAATCAATAATTCATCCATATATAGATCCGTTTATGGTGTTTTTTGTGGATTCCATCTTAGTGTACTCAAAGATTCATTAAGATCATTCCAAAAAACATGACATCGTCATAGGTTAACGGATAGAGGATTGGTTATAGGCTATGCTCTCTATGTTTGAGTTTTTTATTAGCGAGGTACACTCCTTGGGGAAAATAATCTTGATGTAAGATGTGTTATTGTATATAGAGAAGGTTCCAGAAGTGGTTTCTTGGGAGAATACCATGATATGTTTTGATATCCCAAGCTTCCTGGGGTTATTTTGATATTACAACAGATTTAACCAAGACATTTCCCTTTTTATAGTGCCACTTTTGGGCCTGACCAAAGAGGGAGTGATGTTTGTATGGTTTGAGGCTTGTGATATATATTTTCAAGAATTAAAGAAGATCCTAACATTATAAACAACTTTGACCCAACCTGAGTCAGGAGAGGAGTATATGATTTATTATGACACTTTTGGAATCAAACCTAGAGCTGGGCTGATATAAGGATATCGAGTTGTGGTGTATGGGTCTCGGTAGTTGTGGCCTCATGAATGGATTTACCCTACTCACATCCTCGAGTACGAAGAAGTGGATTATGTTATTATGTGCTGGAAAAACCTTCTTTTGGGAGAAAATATTATAGTTCATACAAATTGTAATATCATGATGTATATATTTTCGCAATGTGATTTGAATATTCGGCAGTAGAGATGTGTTGAGTAAGAAAACACATAATCAGATGATTTAGGATTCGTGTGTAGAATAAAAGATGATGAACTTCATGGATGAAATAAATGAGGTGGTTCTATAGAGTTATTAGTGGATTACTATGGTTTTAGTTACATCAGATTATACTCTTTTGAAATGCATCATAGATAGATAAGTATTATGATCTGGAATGCCTAGACTCGATGGAAATCATTGAATTCATGGACAGAACATTAGTCCGGTTGATTGATGAGGATGAGATCATCTATATGAAAAATTGTGTTGCGTTATGTATGGGTTTGTGATAGGAGCGCATGAAAGAATTTAATACCTCAAATAGTTAGGTGCATCATAGTGTAACAAAAATATACCATGACCTATGGGGATAGTTCTATTGTCCATGCATGAAAAAGAAGATACCAGGGTTTTTGACACGGTGCATCATCTATCAGCTGGTGAAAGTTGAGAATCAATGAAATAGTGGATTTCTATAGTTGTTTCCCATCCCTCAATGGAAGTCAGGTGATGTGGCCATGTATTTTTTGGTGGGTCTCCCCAATAATATTAGGACGAATTATTCAATTTGGGTCATTATGGATCGACTAAAAAATTTTCAACATTTCTGGACAATAAGGAAAACCTTTACACTAGAATAGTTTGGAGAATTGTACGTTCTGGAGGTAGTCTGACTACATGGACTTCCAAGGATAATTTTTTTAGATCGTGATTCACGTTTTACATCACACATTTAATAGAGCTTGTAGAAAGAACTACGAACGCATGTATTATTGAATATGAATTACCACCCTTAGACTGATTATTAGTCATAACATACTATACATGTTCTTTATTATATGTTATGGGCTTCTGTACTTGAATTTGGGGATCATGGGAAAAGAACCAAGATTTAGTTAAATTTTCCTATAAAAACAATTAACCTAAAAATATAAAAATGGAACCATATTAGGCTCTTTATGGTAGACCATGTAGATCACTAATATGATGGATAGAGGCTGGGGAGATAGAGTTTTTTAGACACAACCTTGTAAAAGATACATTGGAGAAGGTATAATTGATTCATAAATGTATAGATATAGCTCAGAGTAGACAGAAGTCATATTATAGTATATATAGATTCCACATAGAGTTTATATTATGTGATTGTGTATTCCTCTGGGTGTCACATGGGTTGGGGAACCGATGGATATAGAGGAAGGAAAAGTTAACAATTAGGGTTGTTGGAACATTTGAGATAGTGGGGAAAATTTATTTAGTGGCATACCAATTTTATCTTCCAAAAAGATATATCTCTATGAATGATGTTTTCCATGAATCACAAATTCAGTGGTATCACCCCAACCCTTCTCATGTGATTGATGTGGATGAGGTTGACCATACGATAGATGAATCTTTGAGGATAATCTAACATGTGTGTTCAATCACAGTGAGGAAGTGTTTCAGGGAAGGAATTGGTCGATAGTTCATGTGTTGTGGAATCACGGACATGTACAATAGGAAACATGGGAACAAGATTCATATATGACGGTAAAATGAACCAATATTTTTGTCATGGAATCATATAATGTCTTGGAACTGTACCTCAAGGATGTGCAGTTATAATTTGGGGATATTTTAAGTTCCAAAACTTTTATATATTAATATTTAATTGAATTCAAGTACTTTTAACTCATCTTTAAGAACCTTTGTTTGGAGTTATGTCTTGGGGTGTGTTTGGGTGGATTTTTGAAGAATTCTTGAGAAAAGGGGATTGTGACTGGTTGGCACAAGATTATGTTAAACTGTGTATTGATCCCAACTAACCATATTATTCCAGGTATAGAGTTCCACATGGCTAGTTCATAGTTTGACAATCCATGTTCTGAAACCCAAGAAAGTGTGGAACACTGGGTAGTGAGGTTCACACAGTTAGTGTGTAGTTTTCCTAACCGAGCACCCCTTCCTAGAAAACAGTGCATGTGGTTTCCTGTCACACATAAATTAGTATTTAAATCCTAAAAATCCCCTAAAAATCCTCTAAACTGACCTAGAATAAAAACTAAAGTAGTTTTGGAAAATCATGATATTTCTGGAGGGGTTCCAACATTTTCCTACATCTATTCATCAAGATTCAAATCCCAATTAGAATATTCTCCCTTCTCCCCTATAAGTGGATCACATCCAGTTTCCTATCCTCTATATTTTATTGATCTTTTAGAGGAGTTTATTCCCTATTTGTTTATATCAAATCATAGTTAGTGATATATAGATCTGCAATTGTATATCTAGATCTAGATTGATTATATCATGATATCCTTGATCTTTTTTTAGGGATGTTGATCTGGACCTTATATCTACATCATTATCATTATGGATATTGGTGATAGACATTGAGCGAACATCTGTCAAAAAATTGTTGTAGGTGTTATAAAATCCAATTCCCCTTATAATTGATTTAATATGTATAAGAAAAATTGTAGACATTCCAGAATTATTTAGTAATTGATTTTTTAAATTTATTTAATTTAGATGATCAATTGATTTATTGAAGCATTATAGAATTAAATGATTTTTTGTGGAGTTAATCTCAAGAATCATGATATTCCCTATTAGATAATTTATTTTCTAATTGACCACATGATTTATGGATTGTAATATTGTTAAATAATCGACGAATTAATTATGAGATATGGAATTGGCTAAGATAAGATATGTAATTGTGAATTAATTATGTTATTTGATATTAATTGTTGAAAAATTAATTATTATGATATGAATTTTGACATTGATTTTTTAATTGAATAATTAATTAATAATAATTTATATATTTGGTAACAATTATTCTTAGGTATATTTATTTTCTATCATTCCATGTTATATTTTTCTGGATGAATTCAATTATATGTTACATAGCTTTATTGTGTATGATTTACTGAATGAAGAGCCACATATTTCATGATAAAGGAGTGTCGAAGTGACATCATCTAAATGGAGAGGTTAAGGGTTTGTGTTATTGTTAATTTTAGAGACTATTCATTAGTGGTTATTATTCCTTAAATTAAAATCTATTTATAAAAAAAAATTTAATAATAAATTTCATTTAGTTTTTTTTCATTTTTATAAATTATGTTAGTAGTTATCATTATTTTTCTTATCATTTCTTATCCAATCATCACCCATGATAGAGTAATTTTTTAGGGTATATTTTATTACTCCTTGTTTGGTATGGGATCAAGTTCTTAATGAAATGAATCAGCACATCTATGATAAATACATGGTATATAAATAAAAAATTTATTTTCTTTTAAATTTATATAATTTACATTTTAAAATATTATTAAATATCTTATGGGTTAATGTCTTCCTATTGATGATAAAATAACAAATTCCATTTAGTAAGCATGAGATAATATTATGTATTGCCATTTTTTATTTTCTCTTTAATCATTTGATTATATCTATAGACAGAGCATTTTTAGATGTCTATGTGGAATCTTAACTATTTCATTAAATTAATTATGTCACTTCCCTTACAAGTGATGGATTGTGAAATTACAAAATACGGTATAATTTTAGATAGACATCTCTTCCAACTAAAAACTCATGGTAGATACGATACCCCACATATTTGAATCATTAGTAATTTTATTATACATCATTGATAATTGTTAAGTAATATGATTTAATATATACATATATACAAATATACATAATAAAAATAAATATGATAAATTTTAGAACTCCAATATTGATCCCTCCATAATATAATTATATTTGTACACGAGGATTAATGTTGATAAAAGTACTGGGAAAATTGATGGTGAGAGAAATTGGAGAATTATTGTTAGTATATAATTTTTTATTTATTTTATATTTACATATGATTATTTTTCCTCTTAATAATATATATATATGTGTGTGTGTGTTTTAGGAGAAATATGGGAAAAATATCTCAGATATGGGAGAGTCGGGCTGAGATGGGTGATGGATATGAGGAATCAAGGAGTCTCTTTTTGAAGAGGTGGCATGAATATGGAATAAATAAATGGATATTTAAAAATAATAGGTGATCTAAATTATTTAACTATCAACTCTAGATTTTTACTATAGTACCGAAGTGATATAATAAATTAACATAAAGATATCTCATACAGGATCATCATTCTTCATTACTATACAATATATGATAGAGCAATATGTTTAGTTAAAAAAATACAAATACTTAATATAGTATTAAAAGTGTAAGGACCAAAACATTAAATAACAGTGACATAAAATAGTAAAACCATCGGTATATGATCGAGTATATTTGTCAACATTTTTATGATTTGAGGATGAAACACCTTCCATTTAATAAAGATTATCAAAAACCCCCTTAGTGAGAATATTATTGTTTTTCTTTTTATGAATTTTTTTTGTGATAATATTTTTAAAATTAATAACAAATGTTTATTTACTTTTTGAAATTTTTAGTGAATTTATGTTATTATTATTATTCATCTACCAGTATTTATGATGGGTTTATAATTTATTTGTAAAAAATTATTTGACAGAAAAATTTAAATCTATCATAAATAACTAGTAGAATACTATTTGTGAATGAAATTTGAATTCAATTTATAATATTAGTTTCAATAGAAATATATATTCATTAAAAATATTATTTGGGATGAAATGGTAATTCAATTACACATATGATTATATGAATTTATTTACCACAAACATTGAAATCCATCATAGATTTTGTTTTCAATGAACATGGTTACACACAAAAAAATTTATCCATTATATTAATTATTATGGTCATTCATAATTAAAAGTATTTTAATCACATTTTTTTGGTGGAAAATATGATATGAATTTCTTTTGGAAAAAAGTATTAGGGATGGGAATTGATCTATGATAGACCTTCACAAAAAATAATTATTTCCATAGTGAATGATTTTATCTAAATATCCATATACAATTGGATTAACATGAAGAGGAAAATTATTTCAATCATAGTATACAAGAATAAATAACCTCCCACTATTAATTATTTGTAAAACCTTATGATCAATGTCACCCACAACATATTCGTCAATGATCATCTCACAAGCCTACTAAATCATCATCATCAATATCAATTGTTATTTATCTATCGTAATTCATATAGATAATTCTATCCACATAAATCATAATGTCCACATAATTAATAGCTATAAATCTTGATTTTCGTTTTCAAATATTCATCTTCTTATTTTTTTTGAATAAATTTAAACCTATTCATCCATCCCTATGTATAAATCTATAGCCATGTACTTGGTCCTGTGAAAATTATCTTTATTGACTCATCATGGTATCACATATTTATATCCTATGTTACTATAAGAAATCATACATCCATTTTCTATAGCTAAATTCTACTACACCATGTTATCAATATTTTTGAGAATTATAAGGACTTCATTTCTCAAAAAAACATCTTCTTGTGTTGGGTGAATGTAATGATTGAAATTTTTTATAGAATTATTTTCACATTCACAAAAATACTAAATAGATCACCCTTAATGAATCATTTTCATGGACATAATTTTAATATCTATAATATGACATATTTCATCATCATTCTCTACCTAGGTTTTATGGATAAAATATAAAAACTATTTTATTTAATTTATTTGGAATTAATTTAACCCAACAATCATTATCCATTAATTGATTTAAAAAATAATATAAAATACATTATTATATATTTTCTTTTAGGATACACATGGTTGTATTAATTTTAGTATTAAAAATACATGGATGTTAATATAATTGTATATTTTTAAAAATAATCTTATTTTTCATTGATGAAAACCACTTTGAGAGAAGGCATTGAGATATTAACATCAAAAATTCATGGGATAAAATAGAGTGATTCAAAATACACATTAGATAATGAAAAAAAGGGAGAATATATGTGTAATTTCCCATTAGTTTAATTGTAACGAGATTCTAGAAATGACGTGTAAAATTTATAAGTATAACTAAAATCACATTTTTAAGATGATCAACATTCCTATAGAAATTAAATGACCATAGAAATATATGAAAATGTAAATAAATTTTCTATACTCTGATCCTGACAGAATTTATTTTTTTACGAAATGAATTAAAAAGAGTGGATGATAATGATACCAAGGCATAGAATAAATATTTAAGCTACCTTATTCATTTATGTGATTATAAAATTGATCAATTGAAGGACAATTTCTTCTTGTGAAGCATAAAATAATGATGAGAGGTGTATGTATGATAGCATTTAAATCACTACATAATGATTAGTTAAATGTAAAAAATAAAGTTATTGCATGTTTTTTAGAGGGGTTAATCTTCATGAAGAAGGACACGGTTTTTTGATAAACTAAATAAAGTCATTTTTTGAAAATGTAAATGAACGTTATATGGTATGAATAAATATCTGAGGAAATATAAATAGATATTTTATGACATTATAATTTTTAAAGGTTTCTCTGAAGTGATGTTTCTAATTTCTATTATCCCACATTGTTCAATGTTATTAATTATGTCATACGTGTTTTATATATTATGATATTTGCATAAAAATTCATAATATGGATCAAATTATGTTTTTAAAAGGTGATTTATCAAGAGGTATTGGAATATAAAACCTCAGTGAAGAAAATTATATTTTGTTTATATGAATAAGAATGGATATAAAGTCCAAAATTTTTATTCTATCATAGTATGAGTACATCCAAAAAAATAATTTTATGATTTATAATTACCAGATGTAACCCTATAACCACCTCATTTTAAAAACATTTGATGTGATAGAGAGTGAGAAAATATATAATTGAATATAATTACATGTACATAGTTTATGTTATATTAGTATCAGTGAGGAAAATATTGATCTATAAAATGTTTTTGGTGTGGTTATTCATTTTTCATGAAATTTGATATCATAACAGGTATAAAGATAACCTTGGTATGAATATTTGGGATTTAGATAAGTGAATTATTTGATATTTGAAAGGAATGGATGATCTACCAATATATTTAAAAATGGAAGATTCATTATAGAGGAATATTGATTTGAAGTTTGTAGATGATATGCATTTATATAAGAAAACCATGGGGTTTATGTTCAGTTTTATAATAGCATAAATATGTTGTACATGAGGAATACACACAGTGGTTGTGCTTTCACCTTGGAATGTAGAGGATATTACAATTATGGAAACCTTAAGAATTTTTTTTCTATAATGTGATTTCTTTTGAAGAATATTGGTTGAGTTTAGAAAATGGGTTTTCATTCTATGATATCTAGATTCTAATTTATCTTATAAAGATTATTTTGTTTCATCTATGCATTAATAACATTGTGATAAAATATGATTTTATCTAAAATCCTATTGAGGAAAATTCAATGACTTGTGATTTTAGTAAATACTTTTTCATAAATAATGTGAAATAGCTTTTCAGGTATGCATCACTGATAAAAATGAAAAAATTGATCCATTACTTAAAAAAATTGTCAAATATGATGTGAGATGTTTTTTATTTTAAGAAATTAAATTATATCTATATATATCTCTAGATATTAGCCCTGGGACGAGGTATGATTCTGAGGACCTATGTGCAAGAAATTAATTCATTATAAATATTAAATAAATTTTATATTGCGGGCCTATAACTTCATCAGGATAATTGGATAATTCTTAAAATGTTGACCAGATCAGAAATATGAGACCACAATTGAGTCTAGAATGCTATTTTTACCCTTTGAACAACATAATTGTTTTTATTGATGGACATTTAGACCCTTCTCTCAGCGGAGGTACGTTTAATTGGTTAATTAAATATTTAATTATTTAATTATTTCCTTTTTGATCTAATTTTTTTATAGATACATACTTATGAAATCTTCATAAGGGTTAGCTTCATAACACTGAAATCATTGGTGAGGGGTTCCTCATTTATTTTCATATAGGATCATGATGAACAATGATGATACCTCATATCTGAGTAGATTAGGACATGTCATATATTATTCTGACACGGCGGGTACTGGTACATAGAAAATATTCCATGTACAGAATAGGGACATGTTCAGGCAATGGAGGGGGGCCACATGTCGTCTAGGTCCTCTCAGACATTGTACACCCTCATGGTTCATTTGATTCAAATTCCATTCTCCATATCTTATTCTTTTTAACTCAGTTATGGACAATAATAACCTAATCTTGAGTTTGTTTCCAGGTAGAATGTGATAGTTACCATAATTTTGACTTATAGATATGATTTTTAATGTTCTGAGCATGAATATTTTTAAGGCAATTCATGAAAATGCTAGTGGTCATGCAGGATCTACATAGGCTTACTCCCAAGTATATTCCTCTAGTTGGGATATACATGGAACCCCAAGGACTCTTAGAGTTTAATCCACTAGTCTGGATGGGTATGATTCTGGTACAAACACCTGAGTGGAACCCTCTAGCTTATCTAGGCTTGGGTCCTCAAAAAATTAGAGTGGAACACTCCAACTAGGTTGGTAATGGTTCCCCAACTTACTGAGTACATCTGCCATGCGGTATCAAGGCATGTTCCCTTAATGACATAGAGTCGAACCCTCCAACTAGGCTATGAATGGGTCTTCAACAATCAGAGTGGATCCCTTTTACTCAGAAGGGAGTGGGTCCTCAATCGACTATCAAACTGTAACCCTCCTATTATTTTGTAGTATGAGACCTATACCTAGAGTTTGTTGCCCCTAGATAGTACGAGGCAATGAGGAGACATGGATTGTCATGGATTTGGACTTGTATAGAAGAGGGAAGCCTTACCCATTGAGACTCATTTTGGACACATGACCAAAATTATGAAAGAGAGACAGTTCTGGACAAATAGAATCATGTCAAGCTGTTTCAAAATAGTTCCTTAGAATTTTGTGATCAGGTAAGATGCTTGAGATGTTGGGTATCATTGAAGGACTATTAACAATATAGGATACTCTTATTCTTGGGCTGATCAGTGAAATGGAGATCCCCTTACTATGTTATTTGGGCATCTTTACATAGCACACACCCCCCACCACACACACACATATATTCATTCTTTTTGATTCAATCCTCAGAGTTGGAAACTATACTTCCATAAGAGGTAAAAAATTAGAGGTTATACCATGTGTTTTCTGTATTTACTTTCTCATGGATAGCAGAGTCCATTATTCTACAATTGTTTGATTAGTCCTGATGGGGAGTAAATAATCTCATGGTTTTCATCTATTTGTTCTTGGATGATATTACATTAAATCATGGTTGGGTTGATTAGTTCTCTTTCATTGTACCTTGTTTTACCTACTATTTTCCTCTTCTTTTGTATCTCTTACTACTCTCCTTTCAGATTTTGGGTTATGCCACATGGTATGTTTATAGTACCCCATACATGAAATTTACCCACATGTATCTTGTATTAGGATGAATATGGATAGTTCTACTAAGACTATAGATGAGTTTTGGGATAATGTGTTCTTGGACAACGTACGGTGGTTGTATCTTGGGATTCAAGAGATGGTATATCATTTAGATGTTTAATTTCCAATATCTATCATGTTGGGAAAAAATTCTAGTTACGATTGTATTTTTACTTTTTATCTTTTATTATATACTACATTATATTATGTTTTCTATAATTTCATGCATGCTTGGTTTATTTCATAGTAGTGTTTCATATTTTATTCCTTCCCTATGTAATTTTTTATTATTTTGTTGGTTTGTGTGCATTCACATACTTCGGTAAAGGCCCTACACATAGTTATTCCTTTGGATGTTGTATCCACCCCTAACCTATAGTGTTTGGAATGGGGTAGTTACGGCTCAATCCCCGCCTTGGGTTGGGTCATGATAGATTGGTATCAATTAATTTTCATTCCTTTGGATAGTTTTTGGGCGTATCCCTTAAGATGATTTGGTCAGGATTATGGAAATAATTTCAAATGGTCTCATTAATGGATATCATTTCATGGAGTCTAGTCTTGGTGTGGAAGCTAACTTATCCAATCACTTAGACCTTGAATACCTGATTATTAAATCTGTTTTCCGAGATTTTTGTTCTTAGAATTAATGGTTCATACATCATATCAAATTAAGTATTTGGTTCTCCTTATTGAGTTAGTTCCACATTGCTGATATATATATATATATATATATATATATATATATATATATATTGTCTCATATAATAGTGGTACTTATTGATATATTTTAGGATTCCTCTATGATGACAGCTAGCTATGATACTAGCTATGGTCTGTGATGAAGATCCTACTAGCGATGTTGACCCAGTTCATGTTTCATCCTATAATTCCCTTCCTTTAGGATGAATGGTAGTAGGACCTCTCCTTTTAATCAATAAAACATCCTAGTATAGTTACATAAGGACCCGCGTATTCTTGTTGGGCTTCGGGAGATCCGGTGTTTGAGCCCGCAGAAGTTCCACATAGATCCATATCCTCTGGTAGCAGAGCATTGAATTGAATTTGTTGTCTGTATCTTTAGGAATATTCAGAACCTGACAGATCATGTAGTTTCACAATCATCTAGTCTCTTCTAAATTGCAGTTGGGGAATAGTGGAGCCTTATTACGTAGATTCACAATGCATCGACAGTCTCTTGGGATGTACTACAATAGATATTTCATAGAGACTACTACCCCTCCTACTTATGTTTGGTATAGGTCTAGGACCTTTGGTATATGTAGCAAGGATGGATGAAAGTGGATGTGTATGCAACAAGGTTCAAAGACCTTATGTGTTACTCCATTCACATGACCCCTGATAGCTACTTCCAAGCATAGAAGCTTGAGAATGTACTCTTCAAAGAGAGCAGAGGCATCATTGTACCCTTATGCACCCCTACCAATGACCGGATTCTGGAGAGTGACCTATTGACAAATATATTTATATAAGAGTGACTCCAAAATGTATGATCTTCTATTGGGATCCAATGAAGAGATTCATCTACAACAACTAAAATATTCCATTCCTTAGGGTTTTGGTGTTGGAGATTCATCCATGATCAGACCTAGGAAAGTGGTTATAGGTAGTGAAGATTACTAGGGAATCCTAGGGTGTGGAGTTGATTTTCTTATGGTGGGATAGTTCATATGGCATAAAACTTATCGACCAGATGTGATGAAGAGCATCGACAGATAGTTGATGGACCCCCACGGTAGAGGGAACACATCAACCAAGAATATCCTATTCATGTACAAGGTGGTTTCTTGGGTGGTGGAGCTAGAAGAGGAGCATGGGGAGATATATGTGGATAAAGATACTATGATATCTTTCCACCACCACATATAGAAAACCCCCATCAGGATTATGGATTTAGTGGTTGGGGTCATGATGGACGGCATGCATTGGACTCTTATGACCCTACAGAACACATGATGACATGATGTACAATATGTGTGTTTTCTACTCTTTATTCATTGTTTGTATACATAAGTTCCAGTCATTCCATTATCTATAAACTCGTGGTGTGAAATATGGAACTCCTAGTTGAGGTGTGGGAACAACAATTTTATCTTGAGGTTCCTTTAGGGAACAATTATCTTGTATCTTTTATATAATGGTTGTTTGAGCTATCTATTATTGTATTAATGTTCATGTGGTAACATTTTTTCATTAAAATTTATCCCTTTTAATTTACCATGGGTGTGGATTAGCATTCCATGGTCAAATACTAGATTGAATGTCACTACAGAAAAGTCAGATGGGTATAAACAGATCGGATAAGATTCTTAATTTTCTGGTGAGTGAGATCTTATCATAGGGAAACTGGGTTATGATAGTAGGAGGTGAGATCCCATCACTGATCATTTCGAGAGACTTGCCATTTGTTCAACTAGCTAATCTAGAATCTGTATTCCTTCAGTCATGGAGGATTATAAGGATGTCTTTCACGACGATGTTCTGGGACGACATCTGAAGAGGGAGAAAAAGTTTTTCATTGACTTACATCCCAGTACCACACTTATATCTTTAGTGGAATATCATATAGAACCTACAAATATCTAGTTTCTTCAGATACATTTAGAGGAACATTGAGGCAAAGGTTTCATAAGACCTAGAGTGTCAACCTTGGAATCTCAAGTGTTGATCGTGAAAAAGAGGATGTGTGTTTACGGATTTGGGTGGATTATCATCCCCTGAACCAGGAATAAATAATTAAAAAGTAACCCTTCTTGAGGATTGAAAAACACTATGACTAGTTTTGGGGCATTATATGGTTCTCTATGATACATCCTAGGTCCTTCTACCAACATTTTTGGTTCCATGAGGCTGATATTCCAGTGTTGTCATTCTGAGGTGTCCATGGACAATGTGAGTTCATATTTATGTCATTTGGTAAGAGATATTTTAAGACATGATTATGGATTTCATGAAATAGGCCTACTATTTGAACATGGAATTTTTTTTTGTCCTCATTGATGACATGATCATCTACTCTATAATATAGGATGAGCTTGACGAGCACATGAAGATTGTACAATACATTCTTTGAGAGCACTAGCTATAAAAAAAGATCTCAATGTTCCAAATTTTGATTCATGAGGATCAATTCATAAATAATGTCATTTTTTATTAGGGTTTAGCCATTGTTATAGAATATATCAGTGCAGTTCTTTCTTGGGAGCTACCCGATAGTGTTTTAGAGGCACAATGCTTTCTTAGATCAATGTGGTACTACAAGAGGATTGTGGAATACTTTTCCAGAATCTAATCCGATTTTAATTCCATGAAATTATGTGGCATTCCTTTTACTTAGTATAAGTAGGGGAATATGTCCTTCGTGGAGTATAGGTAGACGATGAAGAGTGATCTAGTGTTGATTCAAATAGTGGAAGGCAATGAGTTCCTACTATATTGTGATGAATTAGAAGCTAGTAATGATTTCATAGTAATTTAATATCAGGTAGTTATTCCATGTGGGTCTAGTCCATTATGACCCCAGGAGTAGAGATACGTGACTCACGACATAGAGCTATCAATGGTACCATTCACTATGAGGATGTGGAGACACAACCTTTTTGGAGAGCCCTTTCTGTTTTACATAGACCACTAGTGTTCCATGTATGACTTTATGTAGAGAGACATAAACTCGAGACAACGATTATTGTTGGAGTTATTATAAGACAAGAAATTCTATATATTAAATAATCTATTAAAGGATAAATGTGTAGTATAAACCATTAGTAGGAAGTCACATGCTTGTATAGTGTAAGAAGCGTTAGAGAAGTTATCTTCCTTGTAGCTGGAACAGGTGGAGCAGGTGGGTACCAATTTTCATTAGTCGATAGTATTGACATCATATCTTCTCAAATTTGAGTGAGAGTCCAAGATGGGGGATATGGACTATGGGGTTTCACATGATCAGAAATCTACAGGTCCCTCGCCATATGGATATTATATAGGATGAAATCACATCTTAATGTTCTAAGGGGGAATAGTGGTTTCAGTCCCTATATGGGCGAATGTGATGTCAAAATTCCAAAATTACCCCTATAATTACTTACCGGTGCTGGGAAGATGTATAGAGAACATAAGTGGTTGTTTTGGTGGTTTGGTATGAGATAAATCATAGAAGATTTCATCTTTTGGTGTCTCCTTTTTAAGAAGGAAAAAAGATAATATCCATGTTCAAAATGGTTTCTTATAGCATCTAAGGATCATAGAGTAAAACTGAGATGAAATATCCCAAGACATTTGCACTGGTCTTCCACACATAGTAATGTTCCATGAAACCATCATGGTGATAGTTGAAAAACACTGATCGTAATCTCACTTTTTCCATCATAGAGCATTGTTTATGTGTCATTTTTCGGTAGTTGTGCATAAGAGAGATCATACGTCTTCATGGGGTTTCATCAACGATTATATTCAATCATTAGGGGTGATTGAGGTAACCATTGTGGTGAGGCCTGCATGAGGAATTCTAGACCCTCATGTGAATGTGTTCAACCTATAACCCCCAGACTGATGGGTTGGCTGAGGTCACTATCAATGTGCTAGAAGATAAGATGAGATCATACAAGTTGGAATTCATCCAGAGGGAGGAGGATCAAATTCCGTTGGTAGATTTTGTATAATACAATATCCTCCACTCTACCAAAGGAA
Organism: Viscum album; assembly: GCA_963277665.1. Classification (NCBI taxonomy): domain Eukaryota; kingdom Viridiplantae; phylum Streptophyta; class Magnoliopsida; order Santalales; family Viscaceae; genus Viscum; species Viscum album. The sequence continues at coordinate 1,423,118,398 of OY728141.1, read as the reverse complement.
TGCCACCTTTGAGGACATGTACGAGAAACCATGAATGTAACTCTTGTTTTAGATATAGATAAATGATACATTTTTTGGGCCCACAAATGGCGTAGGTGGTGATGAGGAAATTCCATGTCCTCTAAGAGTGGATGAGGATTACCCAAAGTAGAAAGAAATCATATGCAAATCACCATCATAGTCCCTTGGATTTTTATCATGGTGACCAAATTTTCATGGGAGTCCCCACTTGATGAGGATTGCAGAGGATTGTTCAGGTATTAATGCTATCATTGAGCTTCAACAAGCTATTTGAGATCCTGTGAAGGGTTGGAGAGGATGATTATCACCTCAACCTAACCCTAAAGCTAGACAGGTTGAATGATTTCTTCGACCAATCATAGCTGGGGAGATACGTGCATGACTCCTCACACATAATTTAATTGGGAGATCTCGACAATGAGTTTTAATCCACCATTGGGGGCAGTCGGTGGAGGTCTAGGACCTGCAGTAGAGTACCCAGCATGGTTGGACCATCCCATTGGATCAAGTACTCTGGTAGCATGAAAACATACATGAGAGTTCCTAGGATAAGGATACACAAGTCTGGGCTTAGTACCGTGATATTTTTACACTGTTATCCTTTTAAAAGAATACAATATTAATGGAGGGAATAATGTAATGACCTGGTTATTCCTCGTAAAAATGTGAAATATTTCTACATATATATTTCCAATGCTAGCCACTGTGATGACATATGATTCAAATGCTCGATGTGCCATGAATTAGTTCTATAAAAACATAAAATATATTTTTATTGTGCATGAGCATATTCATAAAGATAATGGGATAACTATTGAAAAGTTGATTAAATAAAAAATCTTAGACCACTATTGGGTCTGGATTGTGGTGTTAACCCTAGGTGAGACATCAAATGAATCAGCTCAGGGCATTCATATCCTTTTCATTGGTAGAGATATATAAAGTGGATTAATAAATTAATAATTAATTTAAATAATTATTTTTTGATGTAGTTTTTTATAAATATTTCATTATGAAAACATATTCATGGTTATCTTTATAATATTGAATTTATGGGGAGGTCTCCCTCTTTCCTTCCATTGGGGGACCATGATAAATGTCGATGAAACTAGAAATCCAAGATGATCAGGACACATTGAATGCAATGCCTCCTTCTAAATAATTAATAAACACATTCTTCATCAATTAATGATATGTAATCAAGTTGGGAATCATCATATGTTGTTATCAAACCTATAATTAAATTTATGGAATATTTTGTTGTTTTTTCTTGAATATGTTCACTATTGTGGTCTTTGCATGATCTTATGTACTGAATTTTATGTTTGTTTAAGAAATGTCCTAACCTCAGTATTGTTGTTCTTGATTGCTGGCCAAGAATACCTAGAAAATGATGTTTGATCCTTGTTTTTTGGTGCTTTTCTACCTCTTTGCATCACGTTCCTCAACAATTTGATCCCTACAGTCTCAGTTCAAATTTTTTTGGAGATACTAAGCTTGATTAGATCACCAAATTCACATAAGATGAATAAAATTGGAATGAAATTATGAGAGAAGAATAGATTAGAAAAACTTTAATGTTGATTATGATGATCATTTTTGTGGTTTAGGATGCTAAAATGAAACCTAGAAACCATTGTGGTGTTTAAAACGAGCGGCCAAATCCATGATTGTGACCGAAGGCCATTTTCCAGGAAATGAATTCCCACATTTTATTATTCAATCTAGATCCCGCAATACCAAATGAGAATTGAGCCGGATATGATGTGTATGGGCTCAAAAAACAATGACAAAAGTTCAGATATGAATTTATAACAAAATTTTTACTACAAGATATGTTCATGGATAAACACATGACATGTTAGAACTCTTACAGGGAAGATTAGGGTTTGTGATAAATTATGGATGATATTGTGTCATGTCCAACCTACACACCCATGTAATCTATTCCCAATTGGATGATCTTGGTGATGATCCACATATATGAGAACCCATATGGTTGTAAATGGGGTCAGATAAATGACTATTTACTTTGGTACATGGTGACAATGAGAAAAAAACTTACTTGTCTTGTTAGATAAGACATTCCATGTAGTCCACTAACATGGAATTTTATGATAGATGTAAATGAATATATGTGCGGACTAGGGACATGGCTAGCCTGTGAAGTGGGACCAAATATTGTGCAGTTCCCCTCACATTCCGTATACCCTCATTGTTCATTTTAGAAAACTCTCAATATTCATATCTCCTTCATTTTAACTCTTATTTTTCCCATGATTCGCATATCCTATTTTATTTCTGCATTTAAATCGATGGTGTCCTTAGTTTAGGATTTACAGATACTATGTTTATTTTTCATGGAATCTAGAATCACAAGAGGCTTACTCCCAAGTTCAATCTTCCAACTGGGATGGGCATTTGTCCTCTATGACTCCAAGTGTGGAACTCTACAGTTGGGCTTGGTATGAGGCCTCTATAGGCTCCCCAGTGGAACCCTCCACCTGGTATCAGAACGGGTCATTGATGACACAGAGTGGAACCCTCTTGATGGTATATGATTATGACCTTAATATCATGAGTGGATCCCTCTGACAATATTAGTGAATAAGTCCTCACTGACTTAGAGTGGGCCCCTCCAGATGGGTTGGGAATGAGACCCCAATAATCAAGGTGGAAAACTCATTTTGGGATGACCATGTGTCCTCCCTCGACTATTAGAGCGTAACACTCCTTTTTACTAGGGAAGGGAACCACTACCAAGAGTTTGCGTCCCCTCTAATGTGAAGCACAGTGATGACATGTAACATGATATAACATTGGACTCAAGAATATGAGGGATTCATTCTCCAATGATACATGGCTTTGTGATGTGACCAACACCATGTGGGGGAGCCAATTTTTTCTAAAGTGTATTGTATCAATGTGTTGAAAATTATTTCCATAGACTTGTGTGTTTGGTGTATATGCATGAGATGTTTGGCATCATTGATGGACTTTTGGAATTGCTGGCTACTACTATTCTTGAGTTGACCAGTGAGATGGAGATGACTTTACTATCTCATTTTGGCTTCTCTGACTAAGCTTATATATATATATATATAACCCTTCTTCTATATTTACACCTCGGATTCAAAATATATCCTTCATGAGAGGTGAATATGTGCGAGGCATGCCACATGCCATTTGTTTTTATCTTCTCATGGTTGGATGAATCTACCCTCCTTTTATAGTTGGTGAAGGCTTGATGGGTAGTTTATTTACTAATTGATTTCATCCCCATATCTTTGTGATATTTCATTAACTCCTGGTTGGGTTATGCTATACTCATTCATGATAACTTGTTCTATCTACATTTCCGTCTTCTTTTTTATCTCTTACCACTCTCCCTTCATCTTCTATGGTGTCCTATTGGGTATTCTTGTACACAACCCTATATAGGATTTTACTGTGTGTTTCATTTATTATTTAGATGACAGACATATTGATCATAATTACATTGGGGTAATGGTTAAATGGTTCCAGGACTGCGTATGGTGGTTGAATATTGGGATTCAGGAGATGAGATATCATTCAGTTTAATTTTTTTTCATTTTTGGGTATATTTATAGTTGTGATTGTATTTCCCCCATTACATTTAAGTATACACTATCATACATTGTACTGCCTATAGGTACATGAATGCTAGGTTTATTTCATAGCATTATTTTATATTCTATTCTTTCCCTGTAAAAATTTTCATTGATTTGGTTATTTTTGTGCATACATGTACGTAAGAAAAATCATTCCCATTTAGTTATCCTTTCAGCGCTTATCGCCACCCCTGGAATATGGAGGTGGTCTTGTGGTAGTTATTGTGTGATCCCCGACATTGGTCATGCCATAAAAAATATGACAATTATAAAATAGTTTATAAAATTAGAGTATAAATATTAAGTAACAACATTAAGAAAATCAATTAAAATGTATAGTAAAATAAGAACAATGTTTTTTAATAAAAAAACACATATTTCCTAAAAAACATTTTTTCTCATTAATTGTGTTAATATAAAAAAATAAAAATTTTCCCACTCATAAAAAAAATTATTTTTAAAATTGTTTTAAAAATTATGAATCGCTAGGATGAAATATTTTTTTAAAAAAATATTTCATTTTAGCTATAAAAATATAATAACTATGAATTGAGTTAATTACCCAAATAATGATAAATTAGTTATTTTATGAAGAATTATTTTATTAACATTGTTTATATTTTATCTGATAAAATAAATTATAAATTTATCAAAACTAACTAGAATATAATATTTAATCTTATATATTAATATAATTAAAACTCATTCATTTATTAATCAATTCTAACTTAATTTAAGATAAATAATTTTAAAATTAATATTTTTATACAAAAGAGTTTATATATATATATATATTAAATTCCATAATTTAAAATCTATTTCAAATTATAAAAAATATTAATTGGATTAAATAGTTGTTAAATTTGGGGTTATCAGAATTTTTTAATATTGGTTATTTTATAATTTTACTAAAAAAATAATTACATTGTTTACAATTATTTACCCAATTAAAAAATAGAGATTGTAATATTTAAAAAAATGATAAATGATTTGAGAAATTTGTGAACCTTTGGGTAAAAGAGTGGTAGAGGATTTTATAACCTCATATCACCTAGAAATTGTTATTTTACACTTCTGGAGCTATTGAACAATTAATAGTTTAATAAAATCTTTTAAATGTGATGTGTATTTACAAAATTTCATTTTCTAGCTCTTATAGATAGAGATCAATTTCACCACTTTTCATCACACAATAAATGTAGTTTCTCATTCCCAAACTGAACATTAGTCTCAAAAGACCCCCCTCACCACATCCATTAATCCATGTTCTTTCTAAAATAAAAATACATAGATCCCCAAGTTGATATCCAATGGTAAACATCCAATGAGAGAAGGAAATTCTCTGAAATGATCTCTGTTAGTTTATTTCTACTTCTACCCTCTAGAAATATTTATGTCAATAAAAAATGATATCATAGTTATTATTAATATATGTAATGTAATTTTACTAATGGAATATTAGTATTATTATTCCCTACATAACCATTCGAAAATTGATAATTTCGTCATTTTTTTCTATGAAATACACTTCCCTATATGATGAGCTTCATTTTTCATAAATTCATTAATTATAATGTCAAAAAGTGCTATTTAAAAAAAATTAAAATTTATACATGATTAAAAATTAAAAATTAAAAATATTTTATTTTTATACCACTTTCGTTTGTATGAAAAATGATAGTGTTTTCCATGTGTGTGCAGACTGCCACCTCCATGGAATGACGTATCACATTTTCAAAATAGTATCTAACATGTCTTATTTTAAAAATATAACTATTTTATAAAAATTATTTTTTTGAAATAACTAATATGATAGACTCATAGTAATTAACCATATATATTTTATTTTAAAATTAAATTGATATAGTAAATTTATTGAATATAAATGAACATATCAAATTACAACTCTTCATTTGGGAAAGTTTTTTAATACTAATAATCTATATTATTTTTCCCTAATGAAATAGTAAATTATATCAACTTATAAAATTTATGATTTGACAAAGATATTTTATCAAACCTTTAAAAATTGCCATCAATCCAAAAATTTTACATAGATATTACCATAAGAACCCCAGGTAACTAGAAAAAAATAAAATAATATTAAAAAATACCAAACAATATTAAATAAAATAAATAAAATTTAGCATAGATTAAAAAGATTATTGATAATTTTTGTAATAATTTTAATTTAATTTTCTAGTACATTAAGAACATATGAACAATGAATTAGGATTAATTTTTTGGTTTTTTAGACTCTACTTTTTGTAGTCCCAATGATACATTTTTTATTATATATTTAAAATTTATGTTCCATATATTAAATAATGATTCAATAATTAATCCTATTTCTTTGTAATAAGATTTTGAAATTCAAATATTTACCTTTCATAATTTCATTTTTAAAATTTTCTCATTGTTTAGAAAATTTTACATTCTTTTTATAGAATATTTCCCCTCTTGGACCTTATTTCTCATTACTGCCAATGTTCTTAATTTTATGTGGAAACATAATTATGCGTCATCTTAGGTTACACTTATATTTTTCTTATACTATTTCAAAAAATCTATTTTAATATTATTTTTATGATATGGGTTTTCACCAAATATATTTAAAAAATATTATGAAGGATTTTACTCCTTTCGTAAAAATGTATTACTTCTTTGACACAAAATTCTACTTGATAATCTTTATATCCTTATGAGGAACTATTTTTCACTATTCATTATAAAAATTATTTTATTTAATTTTTCTCTCCACCTATAATAATGTTACTCTTGATTTTAAATTGAAACTCTTATTTTAGGAAAATTTAAAAATGTTTTCAAAAAACAGTTTTATGGTTTCATTAACATATTCCACTTTATCTGAACTGGATTTATTTTTTTAGATTTATTTTCCATGAATCCCCAAACATTTTTTTTATGAAATACATTTACCGGGAATTAAATTTTTTAGTATTAATCATTTTAATTATTAAGATAAATTTTTGTGATACCATTTAGAAATGTTGTGAAGCCCATTAATCTATCTTGAAGTCCTCTTTGATGTAATGAAGGAAACCTATTTTGATCAAATTGGTTTTCATGATATATTGAATTTATTAAATTCATATGGAATAAATATATAAGGATAATTTAAAAGTGTAATCTTAAATTTTCTTCTAATTCAGTGGTACTTATTTTATATCTCATTTTATAATGTAATATAATCCTTTTTAGAAGATCTGAAATACTAATTCATGGGTCTTCATGGATATACCCACAATCTAAATGGTGAACCTTCATATATTTCTTCTAAATATACAGCTTGATACATCATGGATATGATTACAAAAAGATGATACCATATTCTTATGTCTATACGAAATATGATTGTGATATTATGTCTTAAGGGAATGTAATATTTCGATCATATCTTCCTAGTATTATAAATTATACCTCATCTTTATTATCAGATTGTTCTATATTATTTGAACAAATTTTATGTTGGTCTTCCACATTTATATATATCAATTATGGAAAAGCCCCATTATTTTATGTTAATTTTAAATTTCCATTTCTCCCCTTCAAATGTTTTATCTTATGATTATGATCTATCCCTTGATGAAATGATTTTTTTTGTTTCACCATACTATGATTTTGATGAACCCATTTATTATTTTTACTCTCCTAAGGGTATGATTATTAGTATATCATTTGATAAGTCTAGAAGGGAGTCTATTGTTGATAAATTTAAAGAGGAATTTTCAAAAGTTTTATAAACAAATATTCTTAAGTATCTTGTTATCAGAGACACTAAAAATTAATTATTATGAGTATGAGATAATTTTTTTAGTTTAAACATTTATATTATTGAAATGATGTAAATTTTAAAATTAATTACTTCTTTTATTATTGTTAGTACAATAGAAATATTTATTTATTATTGGTGGATTGGATTAGTTATTTTACAGATTAATGTGATGTATTTTTAGTGAAAAATATATTGGTATATCCATTTGATAAGTCTATTTATTAGGAAACAACGTTTTGGTTTTTGAAAAGTAAAAATTTTGTTGTTTTAAAGAAATTAAATCTCTCTCAAGATACTAAAAAGTGGATATAGTTTTGGAATAAATAAATGTATGGATAATTATCCTAAAATGTTGGTTGATTTTCAACTAAATCTTAACCATATTCTGAAATGAATTGTTATTTAAGTACACACCAGCTAGAAACACTCGTGGGATATTCTTTTGGATTTAAATCACTATTTATATACCTTTATAAAGGATTATAGTATATATTTATTGTATGGTTTGAGGACCTAATAAGAGATAGATAGTGAATAACATCTATTTAAACCAATAATTTTATGTCACTTTGGATTTATTAAATTTATGATAAATTTAATTCTTTTTTGATTTAGTGTTTTTATCATTAACATTTCATTATTTGGGAATTGGGTAGAGGATTAGAAAGTCAAGATAGAAATGGGTGTGATTGGAAATGTGATGATTATTAAAATATGCAAGAAAATGAGATGAGATTCAAAGTATACATTATATTGGTGACTCTCATTCAACAAACCCAAGAAATGACTAATAATATAAATCATGAATAACTTCTTTTTAAACCACATAATTAGTTAATTATTATTGATTGATTTATTTGTTAATGCCCAAACTCATCTTGTAGATATTCTAGTACACATATTTCTAGAGTAAGAGATCAATATAATGGAAAAGTTACATTCTATTCTCTAGTTCATGAAATATTAGAAATATGAATTCTGTTTTTATCATTAAGATGGTATTGTTGAATATTGTTGACTCTAAAAAAGAATTTAATGGAAAGGGAGTATATTTACACTATGGAATGAAAGGATTTAAATAAATTTTCGTCACCAAGTATTATACTTGTAGTATTTACATGAATATGGATATATAATTATTATATTCGAAGCAAATATAGGATGAATACATTGGAACATATATGGAAAATATTGTGTGTATCATAGATTATACCTCTTGATTTATCAATGTACCAGAGAGTAAAATTGATCATTTCATTAGTGCATCGATGCCCAATGTTTGAATGCAATTTTCAACATGTTACTTTAGAAGACATGAGGTGATTGTTATATGTGTTCTGATATATGAGATTGAATCTAAGGAATTAAAATATTTTGGAGAGGTAAAAAGGAATATATATTACCAGGTATGTTCCGATGATAATTCAACTGTTGAAATTTAATTTCGAGTACCAAAATGTAAAAAATACGGGATGAAGAGTCGCAGTAATATTCATTATGAAATAAGTGTTTTGGAAGATTTTCCCTAAATACAATGATTTTCACAATCTGATAAATAGGCCAATTAAATGCACATAGAAAAATAATGTTCCAAATAATGTATTTACCACACATCATTACATAAAAATGAAGGAGTTTTAGGATTATTCAAATAAATTACATAATAACATAACTAATGAATATATTATGCCGTTGTAGATTCCTCCACAATTAATGTAATGAATATTGTATTTTATCACCACCACTATGGTGGATCATTATAATTAAGTGATTAAATTTGCACTCATTATCTATTATATTTCTAAAAATTTCTTATTTAATTTAGATTATTCACATACATTCATAAATTTTATTTTTTTCATTGAATATTTATTGGCCACAACATGTTTTTTACAATGAAATATATATAAAAACATTAAAAGGGACAATTATATTATAATGGATATATACATATTCTTCAATATATATATATATGGAATCACTTCCTTCGAATGCATTTTTTACTTGATCAGATTAATTTGAAATAATATTTTGCATTGATTGTTGTTCCATGTATAATGAATATATTAATTATCTGGAAAATGAAATGTCATTTCATATCCCTAATCATATTTTTCTATAATATCAATGAAAAGATAATAATTAAATCTCTTAAGAATAAAATTTGGTATGATGAGTCATAACAACATTCAATGTGGAAAATATAGGTCATATCATTAGTTAAGAATTCAATTTTTATTTAATAACTATTATATGAGAGTATGATAGTATATTTGTAGATTAATTTTATAGTATCCCAGTAGAGTGTGAGGTGTAGTATTTTATTGAACTAATTCCTAGATCCATTTCTATATCTATGACTCCTTATATATTGTCCCAAGTTATTTTGGAATATTTAAATATGCAGCTGAAATTGAGTAATATGGACTAGGTCTTTATACACAAAAGATATTTTCCATAGGGTTCACTAGTCCTCTTAAAAATGTATAGATCAATTAATTTTTTTATTTATTTTAATGAGATTAAAAAATGATCAAAATAGGTTTCCAATTACTCATATCATTTATTTGATTGATCAACTCAGAGTTGTTACACATAAATAAAAAATTGACCTTTGATTTAGAAAACAACAGTAAAGGGTTAAAAAGGAGGATATTTCCTTAAAAATGAAAAATATTGTTAATATAATCTATGAATTTATACTTATATAATTTTTACTTATGAATTCTCCAATTATAATCATAAATATACCCAATATAGTATTAGGTGACTCACCTGATTGATTAGTGGTTGTCTTTGTTGATGCTATTCATATAAATTAAAAGAACAAAAAAAGACTATATAGACCATATTTATTGATTTGATTTCCTTAAAAATGTATAAATAATATAATATGTTTTGTACAAGGTAATTATATCTATAAAAATTATCATTTATTTGTGATGTAATCACATGAAATTTAAATATATAGATCCATAAATAATGAATGTTAGATTGAAAAAACATAGCCAAAAATAGTAACCATGATAAGTAATTTTCATTGGTTAGCATGGTATTATAAACATTTCTTATAAATTTCACATAGATATCAATTATACTAACCATTTGAACATTAATGAAAGTGATTTTCCTTTAAATAGAGGAAAGTGAGCAATGTTTCAATGAAATAAATATATATATATTTTCATTGTATAAATGCTTATATTACCCTAATATAGTGAAATAATTATAATATGTAGTGATGTAACAATAATGTATTTTTAAAAATCATCCTCTAAAATAATAAGTGAATTTATTATTCCCCATACTAATAAAATACTAATGAGAAAATATGCCCTGTGTCTGGTTCAGAATTTGAAATTATGATCTTTACATTATTCATTTTGTGTAATTATCACTATAGTGAATTGTTTTATTTATATACTTCTCTAAAGAGCTTCAAATATATCATCACACAAAACTAGTTGAATATGTGATAGTGTAGATGGTTTTAAATGATAATTGATTATAGCTTCAAAATATATTACCACTAGGGATGGAATATGAGGTTGATGATATTATGATAAAAGTAATCATCCTACACAATCTATGATGAGGATTAAAAATGACTTAGTAATAATGTATTATTAAATGATAAATATTAAATAAAAAATGGAAGAGTATAAATCCAATTATTCTAAATAATATTTCAACCATCCATTCCTGTGAATATCAGCTATACATAAAATGATGATGTTTATTTTTAGAAAAAGTTATTGAGTATTCAGAACATTGGCTTTGATGATGATGGAGTTTCATGGTTTCAAACCTAGATATTTAAATCATTAAAACAAGATGTAAATATGGATATTTTTAATTATTTTCATCCCTCATTCCTATATATTATTTTGTTATGTACAAATATGCATATAGATCTAAATTAAAACATCTCTTATGATAGTATGATGTATGAGAATATACAATATGAATATTGATTCACGTTATTATATCATGATAATTATAGATGAAAAATGCCATTGGGGATTATGTAACCATTACATGTAACTATATGGAAATTAGACAACAACACCATATATTTTTTAAAAGTAATCCAAATTACATCTACATGTTATAATGTATTTTTTTGTTCTATTAAGTCCCCTTAAAAAGTCAGTGTATCTCATTCTCATTTATTATTATCTCTATAATTACCAATGGCCCATGATATACATAGATGTACTGGTAAAAATTCATTTTGTACAAAAATATAATGAATCTAATCAATATTTGAGATTTACCTAAATGTTATGAAAAAATATCTGTGATAATTGGAGTTAAAAAAAAGTTTCTACATGATTAATAACCCCCAGAAAAATGATATTTCTGAGAGAACCATTATAAATCTTTAGGATATGATGAAGTATTTTTCATTTTATTTCGAAGGATTTTGGGATCAACACATTCCCCTAGTATATTCCTAATTTAAAAAAATGTAATTATTAAAAATTTATGATTTCACAATATGAGGCTTTTTATGAGAAGAGATGAAATAGTGCCTCATGATGTGTTGGAGTATGTGATTAGATGTGTAGCACCACACTATTCATGTTTATAATTCTACCTTAAATAATACTACATTCTCTAAAATCTACCATAATTATCATTGGTAATAACTAAATCGTGATATATAGTAGAAATATATTTATTTTAATATGACTATTATAACCTAGACATTGGTTTAGAAGGTATGAATAAAAATAATCATATTATGAAATATACATAAATTGTTTTCCTTAATAAAATTATCGAATAATCATATACTAAATATCAATTTGTTAAAAATTATGAAATAATATTTTTTAGGTGAAAATTATAGTATTACTATGAATTTTGTTCTATGGAAAATGTATTTATTATCAAAATAGATAATATTGATATATATTATTAGATGATTATAATTAAATAAATATATTATATGGTGTCTACTCGAACCACGTACCTTCGATTTAGGTATTTATTTAATACATTGGGATACAATACAAGGAATCACATCCTAAAGGAATGAATAGTTTTATAGTATTTGTTAACTAGATACAAGAGTGATTATTTTTTATGTTTGTAAAAACAAATTACAAAAAAATTATTATTTATGGAATGGAATTATTCTATATAGAACATCCTTGGAAATAAACCATGGTACAATAAGTGGAATCATGTGTAATGGAATCAAAATAAGTGTGACCTCAAATTATGTCTAAGGGTTATGTATTGTGGAAGATATCATGAATAAACTAGGATAATTAATATGGAATGATAAAAAAAATATCACACAATCATTTAAAAAAATTTATTGTAATGTTCATACGTAGAATAATAAATACTTCATGGTAAATAACAAAACACATGTTCCTTTTAATTAATAAAATGATAATTATATACATCTATAGATAATATCATTTTGAATATATCATGTATAATATTAACTAAATCATTATTGATGAAAATTATTAATTATTAGACACTATGATCTTGAGAATCATGATACATCTACTATCAAAACAATTATGAGGGAATTTATAATAATGGGTGAAAACTAATTATGATTGGAAAAATGATTTTATTAAACCTTACTGACTTTCCAAATGAGACAATAACTTCATCAAGGGGATATTAGTAATAGGTCCCCACATATATCGTTCATTCCCAAATTATTCTTCATTTATCAAATAATTGATTTAATTCATACACAATTGGCATTTTCATCAAGTATCTATTTTGAGTAATGGATAAAAATTTCTCAATATTTCACTTGTTATTCAAATAAATTTCATTGTATAAAACTATTTGTTGAATTGAGATATAGTTAAATAATTCCACATAATTATGATAAATGATATGTATATATTAGTTGAAATTTAATCTCCATTGATCATTGTAATGTGAATATTTCACGGGGGAGACAAAAACTATAGAAACTAATCGAGGAAGTGAATGACCATAATATCCTTAGTCAATATAATCAAAATCCATCCAAAGGGGGAATAAGGAAGGTATCACAAAAATATATCCTCAATATAGTAAATTTAATACGATAAATTTTTTTTATTTATATATGTCAATACTATAAAAGTATCTATAACAATAATATTAATGAAAATTTACTTCTTATGTTGAAAATCACTTTTTAAAACATAATAAATTTTTAAAGTCCTTTTCATTGATGTGAAATTAAAAAAACAATGAATTATCATAATATTAGGAAAAACATTTTATATAAACCTAACCTTATAAACATGAAAAGAAATCAGCAATTAAATAATTATCATGTTGGTGTGTAATTCAATATATTTTGTACAAGTTAAAAAAACACCATTTAAATGTAAAATTATTAAAAAATTGACTTGTTTAGAAAATGAAAAAAACATTGACCAAAAAATATTTTTAAAAATGAAAAAAACAAAAAAATATATTTAATAAATAATTTATATATTGCTAAAAAATTGATAACATTTTACAAAAAATAATTTTGGAAGAATATATATTTTTTTCTAAAGAGAGAAATGAAGTAGAATTTTATAGTGAACAATTCATAATTATTTTAAGTAAAAAATAGTGATAATATAATAAAATTTAATTAAAATGTCATTAATATATACTAGAGAATAAATTTATATGGGTTTATATGAAATGATTAAATGATTTTATTCAACATAAATTATAGAATATACAATCTTATTAAGAATGATATTGTGAAATAAACCCGTACAAGATCATAATATTGATGTTATAATGAGTAAATGAATATATTATGCGTATAAATTTTCAATCTATTTAAATTTATTTAATACCATTGTTTAAAATTAAAATTCATTTTACAAATAATCTTACAGTATTAAAAGATGATGAAGAAGTAATATAACCTACTGAAATGAAAGTTAGTTATAAAATTATTTACAACTTGGTATCCCCTAAGTCAAATGCCCATAGATGAAATAATTTAAATTTAAATTAAATAACATAAATATAGAATTATTCGTTATATTTGATTTCATAGTGGCAATACTTACACCATATAAATAAACTAGCCTCACAACATTAGAATGTTCCCCAATGAAATTAAATCAATATGAAATCCCTTACCTCAAGAATGGTTTTTGGTTAATTTTATTTAACTTCTTGTATTGTGGGAATGAAAATTTTATTAACATATTAAAGAACCATATTAATAATTATAATATATTTTTATAACATTTTTCACCTATTTGTTAATAATCATTCATTGTTTTCATTATTTTAGGTTTTAGTTTTCATAGTTTATCATGCATATTATTTCATTAAAAGATCTATATAATTTATATAATTATATAATTATAAGAATAAAAATAATGAATCAAATATAATATTTTTATGAAAAATATTCACTTAAGACTAATAATAATTGGCAGTATTGTGACATGAAGTACACTGCGATCATAGAGATGGTAGGTCATACAGATTCATGAGTAATGTTTCCATTTTCTCATTATCATTATGTAAAAAAGGTATGTAATATATTATAATTTCATTATTATTGTATCATAATATATAAAATATTGTGTATATATATGTGGGTTAATATATAATCCATGTGGTGTGGTGATGAAGATACAATCACATCATTTCATGAAAGATATTTTCCACATGTACACGAATGATGTTATCATCATTCATTGATTATAATGGTAATAATGAAAATTATATATTTTTTAAGATTGAAAATTTCTTCATGAATATAAGATTTATATCATATATATCACATCTAATCATTGACATTAACCTTTACAACTTCCATGTAAAGTGTTAGTGAAAGATGAATCACATCACTTCGTGAGACGGTAGTACACCATACAGATTAATGACATTATCATATCCCCTAAGGATTATAATTTGAAAATGATATATATGATATAATGAATAAAAATTTACAAATTTTTTTTTAATATAATATATGTTAATTATATTTAACATCATACCCATTCATGAGAAGTGGAAATGGAACAAATGAATGACATCAGGTCGTGAGGAAGTAGTCCACCATACACCCAAATAATGAAATTGTTACCCATTTTATGGAAGTGGAGGTGTTTTAAGGTTATTAACATAACATAAAATCATATATTAAAATGAAATATATTGATGTAATTATATCATCATGATAAAAAAAATTATAGAGTTTGAGGTTGAAATGAAACAGAAATTAATGTTAAAAAATGTTACGTATTATATGGGTGGCTTATATATGTTTTCACTAAAATCCTACCTTTTCTGATTTAGGGAATTAAATATGGCTGATAGGATGTGTTGATAAAATTTAGTAAGTCAATTGTGATGTTTTTTATGATCCAATAGTGTGTGTTGGTGTGATGAAGAAAGGAGGTGGGATTTAATAAGTGTGGCGAGTCACACATTTGTAATTATTTTAAATGATTCAATCATACCTAATTTTTTATCAGGTTGACACCAAATAAATGGTATATTTTTTATAAAAGAATATATAATATCAAAATATTTCCCAAAAAATGGGGTTTTCTATGTTGATAATCCATTTTTAACACCTATCTAATTAGTTTTACACTTGGTAAGTTTGTTTTTACCTTATATGTGTTAATTAATTGTTTTTATCTTTATTATTAATTTTAAAAAATTCATTGAAAATATTAAAAATTAGAGATTATTATAATTCTAAATGTGGAAATGATTTATCCTAATTAAATTCATATATCTTAAAAAAATATGTTTAAGTTAATCCCACTGACATGATGACAATACATGTTTTTAAAGAAAAAATGTAATAAACATTAAATTGTTTTCACAAAAAATCCAATATTAAAATAATTCCAATGAACATAATTGAATTAAATAATATATAATTGAACTATGATTAATTTAATTTTAACACCTCGACCCCAGTTACAAAGAGTCGGTGCATTATTTGAATGCATTGGCATGATTACAAGGAATCATGTCCTGAAGGACCGATCAGTTTAATAGTCTTGGAAAATAGATTACATACATGAACATTACATTAAAATTTATTACATACAATACAGTATAAATAATCTTTTTATAACTCCATTGTTCTCTTATATTAACCCTTCATCTCAATCATAAAAAGATTCTTGGTATCCTAGGAAATTAAAACATTAGAAATGGGTGAGCTCAAATGCTCTGTAAAGGTAAATAATTTAGTGAGAGATATAATATTTTAAGGCAAGATGTGTAATAAAACAATAGCCTTTTAAACATAAACATGAACCTAATATCGAAAAAATAAATCAAAAATTACCATATTAATATGCACATGGATATTCTACTAGTCGAATAACCACATATAATAACTAATTTCATAATGAGGGAATGCATAATGCGGAACATCATAACCACATAGTCAAGGCCTTGTGCCAAAACTAAAAATAATATTTTTTTGCCAAGGCCTTGTTCCAAGACACTAGTTTGTCTCATGAGACCAACTGATGCATCGAGGATCTATAGAGGGCTCCACCCGTCAATTGCTATGTCCAATGCATTCCTAATACGAAAAAGGTTGAAACATAACATAAACATTCATATTAAAACTAGTATATGAAATATCAATAATTTAACTGTGAACCATGAATATTCTAATAATAGCACATCCATGGTCAAAAAAATCAGAAAACCTTCAATATAATATAGAATATATTATCAATAATAAATCAACTTCAAACAATTTAAAATCCATCAAAGGATGTTGATATTGATGAAAATGATCAGCAAAATGCTTTGAGAGAAATAACCCTTTTTTTGAAATTATTTTAAAGTCTCATAATTTAAAAAGGAATTCATTTAAATGTTATTTTGAATAAACATTTTCCATACCACTTTGACTATTTTTAAATTAATTATCATTTAAAAGCATTCATGTCTATATAAATAAATCCTTATAATCATTTGGAAAACATGGACATTAATTAAAATGGGTTTGAAGGCTCAATCTTTAAAACATTTAAAATGATGATCTAGTCAAATAAACCCTCCCCTAATACCTTAAATGATAACTTTTAAAAATCATATTTATGATATATGGGTGTCAATGATAAGTATGTCCCAGTAAATACAGACACATAAAAAATCTCGAATAATAATGAGATTGAGGAAATAACCCTTAAATTTCACTTTCCTTTGGTTGAGGGTACGCTTAACCTCTTGTATAATGAGCATTGTATGTTATTAAATTATGCCAGAACCATGTTGATATTTATTATATCATACATGATTCATTTATGACTTTATACTACCCATTTAATAATGATTTTCATGTTAAATTAACATTTCGGGTAATGATCACTTTCTTTATCATACATGTTTTTTACTTGTTATTCTTGACCGTATCATTTAGATAAAGATTTAAATAATTATAGAATATAAAAACTGATTTATATATCATATATATTGAAAATATAAATATTTATCAAATATTGATATATGAAATGGAAAACACCATTTATGGAGATGGTAGGTCGTACGTACGGATAAATGCTATTTCTTTTTTCATATCATATTGAATGAAAGTAATTGAATAAGATATATGTAAGTACATACATACATATATATATATATATATATCTTCAGTAGGATTATTATTTCATATATTACTTAATTATTAATAATATATATTTTTATAATCATCGATGAATGGTGAACGTGGAAATGAATCTTATCGCGTCATGGAGACGGTAATCCGTACGTACATATGAGGGAAAATATAATTTACTTAATGATTAAAATGTGTGGAATTGTATTCTATATAAATTTTAAAGAGACATTATAATGTTATTTCATTATTTATATATATATTACTTATCATTATATCCATCTAAATAACATAGTGTTGAATAACAAATTATACCACGACGTGGAGACTGTAAGCCGTACGTACAAACGTATGGTTAAATTATAATTCAAAGGATGGATATAATAATGAATATGATATTTTAATATTTATAATAACCTCAAAGTATGTATTTGGTACTGGAATTACTATTTAGGTATGGTAATAACAAAGAAAGAGGAAGTGGATAAAGAAAAACAATCGAAAGAGGTGGTGAAATTATTACCTTTTCTTCAGTTGTTTCCTTTTGAAATGATCAAAAGGGCTTCTTAGGATGTCTTTATGATCAATGTAATTAATATATATTGAATTGATGAATGTTTTCAGGATATTTGGGTAGGGTTTGGCCGAGCCAAATAGCTCTGGTGGTGTTATTTTGAGTGAAGGGGAAGTGCCCTTTAATTGGAGCGGTGAGAGTCACTTTTGGAAACGATTAATGTATTAATTTATTATACAATAATATTAGGTTTATAATGGCTCCAATGGAATTTATTTATAGATTTATGTGGTTATGGGTCAAAATCATCTAAACCAATAGGATTTAGGCATGTTTAGGTTATCATTTTAACCTTATCATTTAGATTTAACTCTAAGTTAAATAGTTTAACTTTTACCGTGTCTTCTTGTATTCGAACACTATATTTTTAATAAACATACTGTAAACAATGAATAGAATCTCAAGTGGATCAGTAATGACATATATAATTTATTTAACACCTTCTAAAAAACCATATATTTTTTGGAATAATATATCAACCAATAATATAGCTTCTGTTTTAAAAAATATTTTATGTCAATTTTGACACTATTTGGAATTTGTTATTTGATAAAATCATAAATGCATGACTAATTCAAAAAAAAATTATTGAATCGACCATAAAATTTAATATTAACAAATAAAAGTAATGTAATTCCTCATAAGTCTCAAATTACATTTTTTTGGTATTTATAATATCAATTATTTAAATATTTTATTAATAATTTAATTACTGTATCATCATTGTGTTGTAAATAAATTTAATTATAAAATATCTAAAAATTATAAATAAAATACTATTATGTAAGAAATATTTTTATCTTTCTAATGAATATTTATAGTCTAATTTATGTTATGTATCGCCCTATATTAAAAATGTTTTAGTTATGAAAACTTGAATTTAACACTTTTAACCCTTCATTAAATTAAATAATAATAAAAGTCCTAATCTAATCCAAGTGGGCGTAAAGTGTCATAATTTTTTCTTAAGGTAATTTTTACTCTAATTAAACTTGTCAAATATAATTAGGAAATGTGTTAGGGTAATTATGATATAATTTTTACCCTTAATAACCCTATTTACTTTTTACTATGATAAATAAACATCAACAATTGTTATTCACCTAAAATTATTTTCATCTTATTGGAACTCATTTTACGTACAGAATTTTATCATGTATCTCGGATTTTTGAAATTCAACACATAGAATCAGTGAAATTATGTTTTATGAAAATTTATAAATACTCATAGAATGTGGGTCAAAGAAGGTAAAAAGATTAATAAAATTTTATATATCTAAACCTATTATAAATTTACTCAAATGAATTAAATTGAAAATATATAGGTATTATGTATCTATTTTGAAAAAAATTAAATTAAAAAAAAACAACTAATTATGGAAATAAAAAGTCGGTTATAAACAATAACATGGTGTTTTTCACTATTCATCAAAAATTGAATGTTTTCAGAAATATACCAAAAATTCATCCTAAGATAATTTTGATATTCTAAAATCAAAAATAAATTATATTTGACCAAATTAAACACATATAAGTTTAATTTATTAATTTTAAATTAACTCCCATTGTCAAAACTAAAAAGCTAGTTTTTAAAAAAAGTTAAAACTAACAACTGATGGACATGTGTTTATGTCAAATTTAAATTTGAAATTACTTATAATGACAATTATTATATTAAATAATACAAATATAATCTAATTATACTTTCAAACCATTCAAATTTATAATTTAACACTATAAATTATGTTGATTAAAAAAGGTTTTTTCTGTTATAATTTAGTAATTTTCACTATTCACCAAAATATGAATGTTATCCAAAACACCAAAAATTTATCAAATATAAATTTTTATATCCCGATTCTAAAGAATAATTATATTTTGTAAAATTGAATATAAAAAAGTGTCAAATATTGGATTAAAAAATGGTTCACCATTAAAAGGCAGTAAAATATCATTTTTCTAAAAATAATTCTTTTATCTGAAAAATTGAATTTTTTCTTCTATTATTTCTAATAAACAAATAATATGGATTCTAAAATTTCATAGAGTATATAAAATTAAAAATTCATTTAACATTATTCATAATTACCTTTTGATCGGCTAGTTTGGTAAGTTATAGTGCGCTCAAAAACGGTATTTCGAGTTGCACACGTTATTGAATTACAATGAAGAGATAACATACTATAAAATATTTGGGTGTTACATTAATAAATTTTAAAAACAAATTTATCATTATAAATTATATAAATGAAAATTATTTTTTCATTTAACCCATGGTATTTTTCATTATTCGTCGAAGAATGAAATATTTTAGAAAAATACAAATAATTCAGATTATGATAAATTTTAAATACTTATATAAAAAATGATTTTAATTTTTTAAAATAAATTGTATATAAGTGGTAAAAATTAATTTTCAATTGTGTGATCAAAGAACCAATATATCATCTTTTAGAAAAATACATATTTTCAGAAAATATTTCATTTTTATTAAAATGATACAAATTTTAATAAAAATCAATAGATGAGTAAAAAAATGTACCAACTAAATATTTTAATAATTTTTTAATATTATTCATGCCCACCATTCTAATGGATAGATTAAAACTATTATAATAAAAAATAATATTTTGATAATAATTTACATTTCTTTTAAACCTAGTGCTATATTTATCAGAAGGCAAAATAATTATTTCATGAAAAAAAGATAAAAACTCTATTTTCTCCAATATAATTTATTAAACTTATTCAATTTATTTAAAAAAATTTATATCATCATGAACTTGGGTGTTATGCTTTATTTTGAGCTTTTTGTTGCATGTCATATATGATATCCAAAAAATTATTATTCATTTAGAATTTATGGGTGACGTACCCTCCTAACAATCAATAAATTACAAAACTCATAATCTAATAATGATATCGGTAATCATTGGTTTGATGTTTCGAAAGAAAATTTTGGAATAACCCATATTATAAAAGTGTTAATAAAAAACAACTTTATAATAGAGAATCAGAAGTACACAAGCTATATGAATTAACACATTAATAAGTTTCACTGTAAGAGAAAATTGGTGGAATTAGATGATGTGGACATGGAATAAGAGAGTAAATAACTATTGAGTGATAGTGGTAATTAATCATAATAAATTGAATAATAAAAATAATTTTTAGGACCTCAAAACAATAAAAAATTATATCATTTAAAAGAACATCTTATTCATTAGATATTAATTCAATTGGAAAACAATTTTATTTCATGCCCCTTTTAATAATGATGGGGAATTATATCACTATATAAGGGTATAAGGGAATATACTGTTGAGTCAATAAGGTTTTCCTTAGGACTTTTCCATTCTATCTTGTTTTGAAAATCAGAAACACTTTATTCTTAAGAAAATCGATATTTTACATTCATAAGGAAAATTTTCTTCTTTAAGAAAATTTACCCTAACCTAGATTTTCTAATACATATCAATATTTTTTTAAGTACAAAAACTGGATTCATTCCCAAAACCCCAAAATCATATAATGTCAAGAATTGGTGCATTCTGTTTTTAGGATCCGAATTCTGTATGTGAACTGTAATGAAGTCTCACTCCGAATTCTGGATGAGAACTCTTATGAAGATCGACTCCGATCTTTCATAAGTTTGACTCCGAACTCTTATGAAGTTCGACTCCGAACTTTCATGATTTCGACTCCGAACTCTTATGAAGTTCTACTCTGATCATTATTGAGTTTGAATTCCAACTCTTATGACGTTTGACTCCAAACTCTTATGAAGTTCAATTCCGAACATTCACGAGTTCGACTCCGAACTCTTATGAAGTTCAACTATGATCTTTCATGAGTTCGACTCCAAACTCTTCTAACGTTAGACTCTGAACTATTACCAGTTCGACTTTGAACTCTGTAAGTTCATATTCTGAACTCTGGTGAAACTAGACTCTGAATTTCTTTAGAAATTCAAACTCCAGACTTCTACATAATTTAGGTTTCGAATTCCTATAAAACAGAATCCAAATATCCTTTTGGTTATAGACTCCGAATTCCATTTTGGTTAGACTCCGAACTTTTATTTTCTTACATTCCGAATTCTAGTTTTTCTTTTGCATACACTTGTTTCATTATAAAACGATGTCATGCATTCAGTTATACATGTTTTTTTATAAAATGATGTCGGTCATTCTGTTTCTAACTAACTGTTGGTTGAGTGACACGTGTACAGGTCCCTCTGAATTTTATGGAAAATATGATCGTTTGAGGAGGGGGACAACTGTTCCAACCGAGCCTATAAATAAGAGTTCATTTGAAAGTGCTCGATACTGAAACAAAAGTTGATCACTCTAGAGAACACACACTGTTAAGGTGATTTATAGAGAGAGAATCTTTTCATGCCTTGTGCGTACTGAACCGCTCGTTCTGAATTGTTTAGTGCGATTGAGAATGTTGGTGATTGCATACGATGCCTTCCAGGGATAGAAAGATAGAGGTGCCAACTACCTTGATGTTTGAGGGCTTCCTTGGTGAGGAAGACAGAGGTTCCAACTACCTTTAAGTTGAGGGCTTACGAGGATAGAAAGACAAAGACACCGATCTTCGTATTGAGGGCTTACCATGGTGTGGGTAAGACAGACTTTCTTGAAAATATAAATCAAGGGATCTTTATCCAAGGTTGTTGTATACCCTTCTATTTGGGTTAAAAGACTTATATCTTGTAACTAGTAGTTTTACTACATGATTTCCTCTGCATTTAATATTGTAAGGAAAGTATAACATTCTTTTATTTCATTACACCTGTACTCTGATTTCATTAGATTCTATACGCTTTAAGGTAGAATCTCATATTTCAAACCTTGATTAAGTTTCAATTTCCGGATCCATATTTCCGGAACCTATTTTTGGAATCACCTTCCAGATTCAAGATAGTGCATAGAACTAGAAGTTTGTATATTCATACCTCGTTACAATTCTCCAATTGTTGTTAGAGGTGTTGTGAATTTTTTTAGAATAATTTTGTTAAACATAGATCTTTCATTGTTTAAATAAAATTTTAAAGTGTAAAATTCACCCCCTTTTGTATATTGAGCATATACATCGTTATTTCGATCCTACAATTGGTATCAGAGCAGGTCTCTGAAATACTTATACTAACATATAAGTTTTTGTTTCTCAACTTTTCATTTTTCTTCATCCTTGCTCAGAAAGATAGTTCTGTTCCGAACTTTTTCATTCTGAACTTTTTCATTCCGAACATTTTCACTCTGAACATTGTGATAACGAACTTTTCATAATAACAAGTTTTGTTGCCAAAGTTTTTCTTAGAGATGGCAGGTATAAATATTGGTTCGATCGACAACTTAAATCCTACCTGACCACCAATTTTTTATTGTAATTATTATATGTATTGGAGAGATCGAATGAAGATTTTCGTTATCAATACTGTAGTAGAAAATTTTGTTATGCTTACCGGATGTTATAAAATTACTAATAAGGAAGTAAGTGATTTCACAAACCCAGAGAAGCACGATTATCAATTAAACTACAAGGTATGCAATACTCTACTTTTTTCGATGACTAGGAATATATATAGCCAACTTTTTTCATGTGAAACAACTAACTGTATATGGAAGAAACTTAAAGTCACAAATTTTGGTACATCCAATGTGATATAGACAAGAAGAGATATGTTGAGAGCATAATATCAGGGTTTCAATTTTCCTTATGGTGAACCCACTTGTAAAGTTCAACAGAGGTTTATGACAATCGTAAATGGTCTACAATCTATGGGAGAGAATGGTCTGGATGATGAATCTCTTGTGGATAAAATAATTGATGTTATGCCAAATGGGTGGGAATCAAAGAGAACAGCTAATGATGACAACAGGAAGGTCACTCAAATTTCATTATATGAGTTATTTGGAACTCTTATTCAACATGAAACAAGAATGAAGATAGATGCTAAAAACATCAAAAAGAAGAATGGGAATGGTACTATTTCTTTTACAACAACATCAAATCATTTGAAAGCTAATACTCGAGAGATAATAACTAGATCCAAGTATAAGAAGGTTGTTATACAATCCAAATCTAGTGATTTTGAAGTCACATAGAATGAGTTATCAAATCATGCTCGAAGAATGAACAAGATAGTTGGTTAGAGAAATTTCTAATCTAAGTATAAGAAAATGGAAAGGAAAGACAAGAAGGATAGAGAAGTAACTTGTTATGAATGCAAGAGAGCTGGACATACTAGACCAGATTTCCCTTTGCCCAAAAATAAATAAAGGAAATAAATTCATTCTAAAAGGAACAAAAATAAGTATTATAAATACAATGATAAGAACATTCTGAAAGCTAATGATACATGGAGTGCTAGTGGTGGTGACTCTTCAGATGAATCTTCTGATTATGAATCATCAGGACAAAAGAATCTTGGTCTTATATCCAGATTACCTATTAACAATCATTGCTTCTTGGCTAAGGTATGAAATGCTGAATCATTGTCCAATGTTTCCATAAATTCTAGTGATAGTAAGTAATATAACTCTTAAGATGAAGAATCCTCTTCTAATGAAGAAGATACTTCACCTACCTATGAAGTAGTTTCTAGGTTTTATGAACTTTTTGAGGTTGAGAATTCTAAACTCAATAAAAAACATGACAAGGAAAAATCTAGGAATACTATACTTAAAAAAGAAATAACAGATCTTTCTAAAGATATTGATAAGAAAAATGCTGATTTTATAATTGTTTCAAAAAATATTGAGGAAGTAAATTCTGAGAAGAATAAACTTCCTAAAGATCTAGAAAAATTATTTTATAAGAAAAATGATTTTGATCCTAGCACTATTTCCAAACCTAATTATTTTGAAGATAAAAACTTGGTTAAAAAACGGAAGTCCTGAATTTTTTCCTTTAAGAAGTTTTTATTAAACTTTACTCATGTTAAAGATAATTTTGATAAAATGCATTCACAAATACGACCTTTAAGAAACAAATCCTGATTTGGTTATACCCATGAAAAACCAATTTTTAGTAACAATTATTTTGTTCCTCAATGTGCCCATTTTGTAACAAGTGTCAATGTGGTGGTCACAGGGCAAATAATTGTTTTTTAAACAAACCCCAGTCTTTAGGTTTCCATACGGCTTATTTTTCTAAGAATATGTGGGTGCCCAAAATTTTTTTATTTGGAAATCTCAAATCCAAACAAGTTTGGGTTACGAAAGTCTAATTCGTTTCTCATTTTAAGGAAGATAAAGGAAGTACCAACAACAATACATGGTACATGAATATTGGATATTCCCGGCACATGACTGGTAACAAAATATATTTTGAAAATATTATCAAGATGAAAGGAGAAAAAGTAACTTTCGAAGATAATGCTCCGGGAGAAATTGTTGGTATAGGTAATATTGTTCTTCATGGTAAAAATTTGATTTCAAACTTTATATTTGTTAAGGGTATTAAGCAAAACCTCATTAGAATAAGTTAGTTATGTGATGAAGGATACCTTGTGAATTTAAATAATGATATGTTCTTAGTACACAATTCCAAGGATGAATTTATTCTTTCTTAAAATAGGAAAGAGAATGTTTACACATTAAATCTGGAAGACCTTAAGATCCATGATTTACCTTGAATAAGTGCAACGGAAGATCATTCATGGTTATGGAATATAATATTAGGTCACTGTAACCTTAGAAACATATGTAAACTATCTAAGAACAAACTAGTTAAGGATCTACCCGAGCATAGATTTGATTCTTCAAAAGTTTATAATCCTTGCCAATATGGAAAGCAACATAAATCTAGTTTTAAATTAATCGGTGAAGTCTCAACAACTGATGCATTACAGTTAGTGAACATGGATCTTTTTGGTCCAACCCAAACTGGAAACATTGGAGGCAAATACTATGTGTTTGTACTAGTTGATGATTACACTAGATTTACATCGGTCTACTTTATAGCAAAGAAGTCTGAATATTTTTATTATTTCAAAAGTTTTAGAGCCCATGTTGAAAATAAGAAAAACCGTCCACTGAAAAATATTCATAGTGATCATGGAGGAGAATTTCAAAATTCTGATTTTGAAAATTTTGATAGTAAAAAAGTTATTACTCAAAACTTTTCAGTAGCTAGAACTCCTCAACAGAATGGTGTAGTTGAATGAAGAAGTATAATTTTTCAATAGATAAATAGAACCATGTTGAGCGAATAATTGATAGCTATAAATTTTTGGGCTGAAGCTTTAAGTACTTCTTTTTATATAATAAATCGAGTTTTGATTATACATTTTCTTAATAAAACTCATTATGAGTTATGGAATGGTAGAAAACCTAGACTTTCCTACTTCAAGGTTATTGGTGGCAAGTTATTCATCATTAATACTAAAGATAATATACACAAATTCGCACCAAAATATGAGGAAGGAATTATCTTAGGCTACTCCACAACTTCTAAGGCTTATAGAGTTTTCAATAAAAACACTTGTACTGTTGAAGAAACATTGCATGTAAAAAATGATGAATCTAATCATTTTGTTTTTAAATCATCCCAACCTACATCCTCAGATTTTTTTGCAAAAACTCATTATCAATCATTAATTGAAGATCCTTTTGATAAGGAAAATGTTCAAGAATATACTTCTGAAACATTTACCTCAGAATATTTTCTACCCTGTGTTGATGAACATGTTTTACAAAACCCAAGTCAGATGTTTCTTATGAATCATATCAGTGATGGTATCATTGGTGATGTAAATCAAGATGTAAGGACTAGAAGTTTCTTAAGAAATGAAGTAGAACATCTATAATTTCATTCCCAATTAGAACAAAAAAGAACTGATGAAGCTTTAGGTGATTATGATTGGATTAATTCCATGAAAGATGAACTAAATGTATTTGAAAGGAAAAACGTGTGGACCTTTGTTGAAAGAACTATGGAAAATTCTGTTATTGGAGTAAAGTGGGTCTTTATAAACAAGTGTGATGAATATAAAGTCATTGTAAGAAAAAAATCTAGAATGGTTTCTAAAGGCTATAATTAGCAAAAGGGAATAACTTATGAAGAAAACTATGCTCTAGTAGCTAGACTTGATTATATTCGTATCATACTTGCCATTGAGGCATTTTTCTATTATAAACTTTTTCAAATTGGTGTGAAATGTTCTTTCTTTAATGGTTATGTTCAAGAGGATGTTTTTGTTGAACAACCTCTTGGTTTTAAAGACACAAAACATCCTGATCAGGTTTTTAGACTTACCAATTCTTTGTATGGCCTTAAACAAGCCCCATGAGCCTAGTATTATAGACATACATGATTTTTGCTTCAAAATAACTATGTTAAGGGAAATGAACCTCCAACCCTTTTGTAAAGAAAGATAAGAAAAATGTTTTGATTTTTCAAATTTATATTGATGACATTATATTTGGTTCAACTCAGAAAACTCTAACGGACTCCTTTGCAAGTCTAATGAAATATGATTTTGAAATGAGTATGATGGGTGAGTTAACAATTTTCCTTGGTTTTCAAATTTCTCAAAGACCATAAGGATCCTATATATCACATCATCAGTATATTAAATATCTTCTTAAAAAGTATGGGTTTGACAACACTAAGAGTACAAGTACTCTTATTGGTACCTAAAACTCTTTAGATCATGATGAAGCTGGGAAACAAGTAGATCAAACATCTTTTAGAGGTACAATAGAAATCCTACTATACATGACAGCTAGTCGACCAGAATTAATGTTTTCAGTATGCTTATGTGAAAGATATCAATCCAATCCTAATGAATCTCAATTAATGGAAGTGAACAAATTTTTTTTCTACTTAAAGGGAACCATGGATCCAGGATTATTTTATACATCTATAAATGATTTTGTTTTAAAAAGAATTTCATATACTGGCTTTGGTGGTTATATAATAGATATAGAGAGTACATCTGAAACTTGTAATTTCTTAGGAGATTCATTAGTTTCTTGGTCATAATAGAAGCAACACTCATTAGCACTCTCCACTGCTAAAGCTTAATATGTAGCAGCTAGATGTTGTTGTGCTCAAGTATTGTGGATGCAACACACACTCATAGATTATGGATTGACTTTTACTAAGACTAAAATTTTGTGGGATAACAGAAGTTCCATTACCCTTAGTAAAAACACTGCACATCACTGTCATGCAAAGCATATAGATATTAGGCATCACTTTCCTAGGGATCACACACTTAAAGGAGATATAATTTTTTAGTTTATCAGAATGCAAGATCAACTTGCTGATATTTTCACAAAATCATTACCCTCCGATAAATTGTAATACATTAAACAGAATATAGGAATGATAACCATAAGGTAATCAGTCTTCATTAACATCTTGTTAAAAAATTCTCTTTACAGTAATAAACTTCTTCTCATAGTGGGAGTACATTTTCAGGATAGTTTAACCAAAATATTCATTTACAGTTTTCTTTTCAATATTTTGTAACTAAAATTTTTTGTAACAAGTTATTGGAAATTCCTTGAATGGAAATTCTCGAAATGGAAATTCCCGAAATGGAAATTCTATGAATAGAAATTTCGGAATGTAAACACTTGGAATTTATTTTTCATACTGGAACTTTCGTAATGAGATTTTCGTACTGGATCTTTCCTAATGAGATTTTCGTACTAGAACATTCGTAATGAGTTTTTCGTACTGGAACATTCGTAATGATATTTTCATACTGGAAATTTCTAAATGAGATTTTCATACTGGATCTTTTGTAATGAGATTCTCATAATTAATTTTTCCGTATTGAGAATTTTCGTAATGAACTCTCGTAATGAGGTTTTTTCGTAAATTTTTTTTTTCATGAAGAATATTACCAATTACGAACAATATTTATAGATAATCCAAAATGTATGATTTTCTTACTGAAATTATCGTTGACATAATTTTCATACTGGTATTTTCCTATGAGTTTTTAAATTATTCATATTCTAGTTTTCCTTAAATTCGAATGTTTTTCCTAAAAACCTCAAAAGATCAGAGTCAAGTTTTCCTTGAAAGAATGTTATCTACTGTCAGATCATATCAAAATAATTTTCAACCGTTAGATGGTTTTTGGAAGACCAATGGTCATCTCCATCGCCTTTATAAATGGGACCCTCAAAGTCATCCCACATCGGTTTTTCAAGCTCTTGCGTCTCAAAGCCCTACATCTCTTCTTAAGGACCATTCCGATCATTGCAAAGCCATTACGAATATTTCAAATCTCTCAGTTCCGAATGTCTGTTGAAGAAACATCCAAAGATATGTTAACCTCAAAACCAATCTCAAAGTGGTTAGTTTTCAGGCAAAGGTTAGTGCATTTGGATTTCTATAAGTTTTATCTCCTTATATTAAAGAATATTTTATTGAATGGATGGGAGGATGTTTTCTTAGCAATGTCAGATAAACTGGATCTGGTTTATACTGATTTGTTGATTGTGTTCTATGAGTTTGTTTCCTTCCAAAAGGAAGATGACAGAGAGTGGTTTTCATTCATGTCTTATGCGAAGACATACAAGTTATGTTACACCAAAGCCGCGAGTTTGGTTAGTTTATCATATGAAGGGGAAGCTGAGTTTTTCTTACATAAGATTCCAGATGAGTAGGAAAGTTTCAACAAGGTAAATGCATTTAAATGTCCTATACTTAAGGATGATACGACAACTAAGATTGCTCATCTCACTCAGAACAACAGAATTCTACAGTTGTTGGTTCATGTTTTTCTCGTCCCAAGAAGGGGTGACAAAGATAATCTGCAAAAAAGTGATATCTATGTAATAGATTTCTTGGTAAATCTAAGAATGATAAATTTGATGACGCATGTTCGGATTATGATCAAGAACATCAAGTTAAGAAACCTAAGAGCTTAGATAATCATGTTCACTGCCTTACTATCTAAGGTGATAGTTCGGAGTTTAGAATCCTTCAGGGTTGCATAAAAATCAAAATTCCAGAATTGTAAGCTTATCCTTGTTAGTGATGATACCTTGAAGAGAATGAATATGGGTTTTTCTAGTGAATCTGGAGAATTCTATCCTTTATACATGGAAGAGGCTGAGGCAGCCTAGAAAAATATATAGACTCTGGAACCATCCAAAAAGGCTAGGATGAAGAGAAAGATTAAGGAAGTGGTTGCTGATGAAGAAAATCTCAAGTCTAAGGAAACTCAGTCTGCTCCCCCCAAACTGAAGAAACAAAAATCTTATCCTGATTAAGTTGCGGCGAAGTAGAGGGCAGACAATGAGAAGAGGAAATAAGGGAATCCACAGTTCGAAGTGGACGCTACAGAGGATAAGGCCTTAAAATAGAAAGCTGTGGATGTGTTAGAAAAAGAGGCAAAAGCAATGAAGTTGAGAAATAAGTTGTCTGAAACTGAAGTAGTGCAATCTATACTATGAGCTACAATGTTATCCTCTAAAAAGATTCTGAATCCAGAAACCTTCCTTACTGAACGATTACCAGAATCCTTGTAAAAAGTACTTCACTCTGGAAAAATCTAAGGGTGAAGAAGTGGTTGTTGAAGAAGAAAAAGCAGTTGAGGAAGAAGTAGAGGAAGATGTTGAAGAAGAAGAAGAATAAGAGGGAAGTGAAGATTTGGATTCAGTGATCATGAAAGTATAGGATTAACAAGATAAGGCAGAATCTAAAAAGTTAGTTACTCCAGGAATGGGAGTTCAGAAAGATAGTAAGGATAATGATAAGAAATAGCAAGAAGAAGTAAATGTTTTGTATGATGAGGAAGAATCCTATGAGAAGGATTTTCAAGAGTAAGTCCCATTTTTGTTCACCATGTGTCAATTAGCTCCTGCCCAATGCACCCCATTTATAGATATTACTTCTAGATAATGATTTTATAGGAAAATGTCAACTTTTAATATAGATACATTGATATATTTCTAGAAAAACCAAATAATATATTCATTAACAAAATAATAGCATTTTATTTTAAACATATACTCAATGTCTACAACAGGGTTTCAATCCATTATATATGTTTTCTTAATCTTGTTCCCAAGGTTCTTACTAATCATCCTATTATTCTAACTGTAGAGACCCAGATTATAGTAACCTAGAGCTGGTTCCCACATTAATACATTGGAATAATATATAGGGAATCATATCAGAATGGTCTGAATAGTTTACAAGTCTTGATAAAATAGATATGTACATGAGTGTTTTATTACTTTTGAATACTCAAATTACAAAAAAAAAATTGAAAAAAATTATACTATTTAGAATATCCATGTTCATATAACATAGTACAATTTATTGAATCATGAGGAAATGAATGAAAATAAGGGTGAGCTCAGATTCTTAGTAAGGGTTAAGTACACCAGAAGCTATCATGAATAAAAAATCATAATCACAGTGGTAACGTAAATAATTGAACAAAAATTACCTTTAAATATCATGACTCTAAAGACAAGATAAGTCATAATCAATATATTAAGGTATATAACTAAAAACACATGTCATTTAATCAATAAACCGATAGTGAAATACTTAAATAAATAATATCATTGTGAAAACATCATGAATAATTAGAAACTAATTATAAATAATGGGAGTTTTTATTTATTGTATAAGATGATACTAGGCATCATAATACCTTTGCTGTCAATACCTTTTAGAGAATAGTTCAAACTACTGGGAAAAACCCTTTTGTTATGAATGAATGATTTTATACTTGCTTACAGATTCTTTTATTGAGAATACTAATGCATTAATGGTTCATTACTAAATGGTTACAACATATATGTTTTACTTCCAATGAATTACATATATTTTGAATAATCAGTTTAAATTCAAAATAAATGACCCTTATCGTCATGTATAGATATAAAGAATAGGATATTGATTTAGAAATATTTCTCTATTTAGATAAATAAATTTCCATTTAAATCATCGTATATAGAAATGAGATAAAATTTATTAAATACACATGTATATGATAAATGATATTGATATTTAAGGGAATTTAATGTACAATAATCATAAATAATATTATATTTAAAGGGGATGTTAGTGAAATTATAAATGAATTGAGGTAGTTAATGTCAAAACCATCCTTCTTCAAACATACAAAAACCCATCTAGGGGATAAAGATTAAATAAAAACCAAATATACACTATGTAGTCAATGAAAAATAAATGATTTTTTTAAATTTATGATTAAATCACCATGAAAAGAATTCTTGATGAAAATATCCTTTTCATTTTTAAAACCACATTTTGAAACAAAAAATATTTTGATAATCCATCTCTGTAAAAATAAATTTTATAATCTAATAATCTATATAAAATTTGGAAAAAAATTTTAATTATAAAGTAACCCTATATGATTGATATGTAATATTCAATGAAATGGCGGTCTTATCAGTGGATAATTTTTTTCATTCTGTAAAAGTTAATAAGAATATTTAATTTTAACTATAAAATAATAGAAATGTGCTTTCTTTTGGAAACAAAATTTTTTTTCATTTAATGTTTTTAAAAAAGTCATGATATGGAAAATTTTTATGTAATACAGAATTACTAAAATGATAAAAACATTTCTGAATTTTTTATAAAACATGGTTTTGGGCGAAAATAGATTTCTGACCGAAGAGATTCATGAATTTGACGTTTCTTAAAGAAATTTTTTCAGATATGTTATTTAAAAAAATTTTAAAAAATGAAACTATTACTTGAAAATATAATATATATCCAAAGGAAAAGAAAAGAATTTTAGTTTGTTAGACATTTACCAATTAAATTCCATCAACTAAAATTCAATAATAAAAAATATCTAGGACAATAATTTTGTAAATGAAACCCTTAAAAGGATATAAATTTAAGTGGGAATTAGTTAATGAATATATTATTTGTATCAAATAAAAATATAGATAAAAAATTGTAAATAAAAAATAATTTAATTTAATGTTATTACACACAAAATCATTGAACATCAAAAATGTCAAAGAAGTAATATAACTCAATGAAAAGTAATTGTGTTACGAAATAAAAAATTTATTAAAATATGATTAGCTAATATAATTCAAATTGAAACATAAAATAAAATTTTCAATGCATTATTCCTTCTATTACATGTCCAAGGGGTAGTATATACACCATAAAAAAGAAATTGGGTGCATATAATGATGATATGCAACAATAAAATAAATTTAGATGAAATCTGTTACATAATTCTTCATCATAGTAGATGATGATCTAAATTCATATAGTGGTGTTAAAAATGTTTTTAATATATTAGATAAGAATATTTCTATTTATAATATCATTTATGATTCTTTTATCATATCATATCACTAGTTTATTATTAGTCTTTCATTATTTTCATTATTTCTGATGGTAATATCCTTATTTTCCCATTCATGTATCATTATGAAATATTGGATTCATTTATATAGTTATATAATAAAAAATACTAATAAAAAAATAATTATCATATTTCATATCTTTTATACCTTTAAAACCGATCATGTATGGTGGTTTTAAAAAAAAGTTTTTACAATCATGGAGATAGTATGTTGTACATACAGATGAGTAATGTTGCCTTTTTCTAATGATCTGTATAAAAATAAGGTAAGTAATATATTATATTTACATAATATTAATAATATCATATATACAATATTTTTTCTTTTAGTATACCTATATATATCATCCACGTGTTTTTGTGATGAAAGGTAAGTTACATCATTTGGTGACAGTGGTAGTCCACATATACACAACCAACGTTATTAACATTTATTAATTAAAATATAAGAAATAAAATGATATATATTATATATATATATATATAATTATAAATATATCATGAATAACATAATTATGTAATATATTTCATATATAATAATTAATTTCGACAATATCACCTTCATGTAAGGAGTTTGTGAAATATGAATCACATCGTTTCATGAGGCGTTAGTCCACCACACAATGGAGATGCATTATTATATCTCATATGAAATGGAATGTAAAATGGTTTACATAATATAATGACTATATATGTATTTCAAATTTATAAATAGTATATATATATATATATAATGTTTACCCATCATCAACCCCTTCTGTGAAAGGTGGTAATGAAGAAAATGAATGACATAAGTGTATGAGTATGTAGTCCTAAATACACATGATTAATGATTTTTAACACATTTTAGGGATGTGGAAGAGGTTATAGGTAATTATCATAAAATAAAAAATATATAATTATATGAATTTTTTTATTTTATTATATATTCATGTTTTAATAACAATTTTAGTATGTGGAGGAAGAAATAAAAAAATGATCATTGAATAACATTACCTATTATTCTCATATCATCCTTATTTTTTCAAAAACAATTAATTTCTATGATGTATTTATACCAAAAAAGGCTTCTAGGATGAGAATAGGTATATTGGGATGTGATTTGTGTAGTTTTTGTTGAATAAAATTATATTAATATGTGAATAACTGATTAGAGGGGGTGTCCTTTTATATGTGATGTGTGTGGAACACTTGTAGTTTTTTGAAAGGATTCAATCATACCCGCATCTTTATATTTTCAAAATATTCCACAATGAGTCACTCACAAACCTAAGAGATATTTGGTCGAAATAATTATTGGAAAAGTGTGTTGAACAAGTTGGAAGGTCATTTTTAACTATTACCTTCTTGTATTAACCCTGCTATAAATTAATATATACAATAACCATAGTTACTAATATTTACTTTTATTACTATTAATTTCGTTCAAAAAATAATTTCACCCTATTAATAAATATAAATAATTTTGATTCCTAATATTGAATATATTTTCCAAATTAAATTCATATAAGTGGAATAATTTAACTTAAAATTATTAATGCAGACGCAAGGAGAAAGCGAGGGTCGAAGGATAAAATGTTTATGTTTTTACAAATTTTAAAATCAAAATTCAATATTAAGAAGTTTAAAATTCCCTAAATTTGATATCTTTTTATTCAATTTAACTAAATTATATTAATAAAATAAAGAAAAATACCCTCATAAATTATTTAAATGAAAATTATGTTATTATTTGAAATTCATTATTTTTCACTATGTTTAAAAAAAATTAATATTTAAGAAAAATCCTAAAAAATTACCCAACTCTAATTTTTATAAATATTTTTAAAATCTAATGATCCTACATAAATTAAATAATCTAAAATTATTTAAAAATAATTTTAATTTATTTGAGAAAAGCATTAATAGGCCGTCTTTTATAAAAATACAATTTTCAAAAAATATTTCATTTTCATTTTAATTAATCTTATTTTGTTTCTACTAAATTGATAAAAAATAAACATGTGGAAGAAATATATTTTTAGTATTTAGTTAATTTTAACCATAATCTCTATATTGTCATCCATATTATAAATATTATATTAAATAATAATATTTTACCAATATTTCACATTTCTAGTAACTAATTGATTCTTATAACACATTATAAACTCAGTGTTGTGTTTAATTATATCTAAAAATAGTTCATATTGAATGAAATCTATTGAAGATATTGAATTTATTTTAAAATAAATAATTCATACTTTCTTAGGGTGTTATATTTTCTTCTAATCATGGTGTTTCATGTCATAAATGCAATAAAATACAACGTAGTTATTTTATAATTGTAGGGTCATACATTATATATCTAACAAATGTATTTCAAATTCATATAATTATGGTTATTAAAAATCTAATGATGAAAAAATTAACTTTATGGTTAAAAAATACATTTTATTCATAAAGGTTTTATATTGAATTTTATGCATTGATATTATATTTAATTTCTTCCCTATTATTAAATTTTATTTAAAAACATGGATATTATTTCTAAAATCACCATGTAATAATAGGGACAGAAAATGTTTTTGATATTTTTCAAAAAATTTTGTTTTTTAATAAATAGTGAAAATAGTTATATTTGAGAAACAATCATTTATTTTAATTAAAGTCTTTATTTTTATATTACCATTATAACTCACAAATTTTTAATTAAATTACCCTTATATTATGTATTATCCCATTATATAACAAATTGGGATGAGTTTTGGATGTGTATAAAAAGATTTTAAGTGTTTTTGAAGTGTTTCTTAAGGTGTGTGGTTTGGGAATTGTTATATAAACTATGTGGTATCTCTAGAAATATTTGTATTTTGATGATGGGATTAAAATGATATAAATAAGGTCAGAGTATGGTGAATTCAAACAATGTATATTATAGGGAAACCATGTCGATGGTGGAACTAGGAGAAGCATGTATGGAATTCGTTGTGTCTAAATATTTAGAAAAATGTATGAGGTTTTAACCTCAATAATGTATAAGAGCACAATTGGTGTATATTTTTTCAAACCTTATGTCATATTCAATATTATATATAAATCATGACCAGTACTGCAAACATGTTTGGTAGGGATTTTGCAAAATTTTACAACCTCACCATTTGACTTGATGTAAATTCTCTAAATATTAATATTTAACATGAAATAGGGTACTGAATAAAACAATTTTCTAACATTTAGACAATCCCTCAAACTAGACCCCACTCCAAGTCTCCAACAGTGCATTAAATTGACATAGAATTGAATTTTGGTCAATATATTTTTGCGGGGTCTTCAAAGTCAATATTTAGTCCATGTTTTCCCTCTTTATTTATAGATACCATATTATTATCACATATATAATGTTAGATCTACTCATTTATGGGTAGATATAATATCTTCCTTGTTTTCTTGATGATATAATATGGGATATAATTAAGGTATGTATATTAAATGCTAGATCAAGTAGTTTTTATATCAATTTACACTTTTCTCAACCAATCTGAGGTACATGGATTTTTTTCATTATACATGCTCAGAACTATATCAAATTTCTTTAATTTCAATTTTTTCATATTTCATTAGAAAATAGTTTTTAGTGCCTAAATACATTGGTTGAAATGATTCTAATTTTTCTCTGTAAAAATGATAGAATGATATGTGTTTTCTAAAGAAGTATTTTATATTGAATAATTTGAAGTAAGAAATTAGTATACATTATGGCATGTTGTCTTGGGTAAATCATATGTATCATTTCGAGATGTTCCAAATTCAATGAATAAAACATTGGATTGATTATGGTAGGAATGTGAACCATCAATTTTTATCCAATTTATGTCTTGGTGAAAATATGTCTCACCACTCATGATTATATGGAAGACCATTTTTTGATGCACATGTTAGTGTGTGTGTGTGTTTGAACATAATATGATTATTCAATTTGGTATGAAATTATAATAAATAATTGATCAATTTTATTCATACGTGAATCTTCATTATGTTTTTATAATTAAATGTTTATCTTATTTTTTAATATTTAAAATAAAATGTTCCAACCTTTTATTATCCTAGTAGAATGTGTTGGGATGTATCTATGGATTACATAAAATGTTTTTAATCACCACTATGCTTGTGAAATTATATGTGTTTGTTGTTATAGTGTATTTAAATATATTAATGTGAAATATATGGAATTTATCTGATGGTAAATATTGATGCTTCCTTCTTAATTGAAGTTCATTTATGGTAGAACAATATTTGTGTCACTGTACTGATTCTACAGTAGTGTCACTACATTTTGATATTAATTGGTTTCAAGTATCATATGTTAATTTTATATAATTAGAAATCTAATTATATTTTTAATGGTTTTTATTTGATTCCCTTATTATTATTATATAATCATATAGTTGGTTTCATTTGTATGTTTTTTCATCATTTGGTAATTTTGGTTCATTAGGTTAAATCATTCCGAAACAGTTTTCTAATCCCTTGCATTTTAAAATAAAGATTTTAATTATTGAATGATTTTTTCATTATAGATAAGGGTTGTCTCCATGTATATAAAACAATAGGGAAATAATTTTAGACTCATAATTGTATAGTAAAATGGTCATAATAGCTCACTAAAATAGTTATTTTATTATTTTTAAGACACTTACCACCACATGCTGAAAAAGGATAATTTTTATAACTATTATATCATTGTATGGGGGTATATGACTCATGGTTCATATTTCAGTTATTCTATATGTGTGTAAATAATTTTAAATCATGGACTATGACATGTCCAATGATAAAAAACATCATGGTTGTGGTCAACTCTACATGAGGATATATGGAAAAAACATTCAAATTTTTTGGATGTTCAAAATATGGTCAAGGTAGATTGAAAATTGTTTAACTAAAACCTATATAGGTTTATACCCATTATTCTATGGTTTATGAAAGATGTAAAAATTTATATATTTTAGTTTCTTATAATTTTTAAATGGATTAATTATGTTTAAAGATTTCTTTATAAATCTTTATAGATGTCTTTGACATGAGATTCTGTATAATTTATATAAAGATGATTATAAGTTCATATTGGATTTAAGGATAACCATAAGTACCTATACTATAATGATGATATAAAATATACTTAAAAGCGGATAACCATAATATTTTTTAATAAGGTGTTGAATATTGAAATTCACTATTTTGAGTGTCGACGACCCATACAGGTTTCTACAAGAGAGAAGAACTACACATATAAAATCCATTATTGAGGTCAATATAAATATGTTGAAACAAGATCATATATACTATTTGGAATGGTTAAATGAAGAATAATTCATTTTAATTCATCATGGATACATGTTAGAGTTTACTAATATTTCTTACATCATAAATTAATTTTCATTGACAACAAAATAATAATATTTGGTAAGGGATAAAAACATTTGAACCCCATAAAAAATTGACCCACGATATATTTTTTGAGTAATGAAAAGTGAAATGTGATGGATACTTATCATACATACATTTATTATTTTTCAAATATTTTTTTTCTTCATTATGTTTTTTTGGATTAAAAAGTTGTAGGGTTTAATATTATGTACAATGGGTTTATGATTAAAGGAAAATATTTAATGTGTTATAACTTGATTAAATGTTTTATGGGATATTTTTGATGTGATATTAGTGGTATTATAAGACCATAATAGGAAAATATGAGTAGGATAAAAGATTAGGGAAAGGTAATTGTGTCAAGGAATCCTTGTATGTCAGGTCTAGAAATCTAAATCCAAATGCATGGAAAGGGGCACCATTATTGAGACCATTAATGTTTACCATGCATGTTGTGAAAAAAATTTAAAAATAGAATGAATATACAGATATATGATTAGGTGGATTAGGTATTTAGTTTATATATAAACTAAAAAGATCCCTAAATTTTTTTTAACTTCGCTCAAATCCTCCCAATCCTCTTTCATTTTAACTGTCACTTGACAATGTACCATCTTGAATGATTTTTCATTGGTTAAGATGATTATTATACTCCAATACTTGTGGATCCAAGGTAAATCCCTCAACCAATATGTTTAATTTCCTTTTTTTCTACTCTTATATTAAGGATAATATCTTGGAATTTTGGTGCTATGGATTATAATTCATGATCCAAAAAACCTCAAGAAATTACATATGAACCTTTTCTAACACAAATGTTTTCAAATCCGAAATATGAAAAATAATATGACTGAATTATGACTAATATAAAACATTCGTATGGATATAATGGTCAAGAAAACCATAATGAGAAAATTTCTCTTAGAACTCTAGCCATAAGTCACCACCGTTTGAAAGTGTTCATTTGATAAGATGAAGAATTAATCATGAAACTAATGATTTAATGCTAACCACAAAATAGTTATACTAATATTCTTTATTCAATTGAACACAAAAATAATGAATATTAATTACTAATAGTTGATTAAAAATTTATAACAACATGTAACCATAAAATATACTTTGAAATAATTTTTAACAACATAGTGAATGACCTGGATTTTACATAATTTATATCCCACTAAATTTAAAATTCATGAAACTACTAAAGAATTTATAGGAACATAGCCCACTAGATTATATTTTCATATATTCATCATTTAAATTGAAGTTTATTTTATGAGGATCGTCTTGACATCTAAATAAATAAATTGGATTGGAAATTAAAATCATTTTAACCATAATTATTGTACTAAAATTTCAAGATATTAATCCCTTGTAATTGTGTTGGTCATCCTATGTATATCATGGATTAAACTATTTTAAGCCTCATTTATTATTTTAATACACCATTTTGTGATTGGTCAATGAATTCCAGGAAACATGCATTTTGAATTGATGTTCCATCCATTATGCATTCCATGATTTCCTTCAAATCCATTTTAGTAATATGTGTCATAATTTTATTCACCCATTACACTTTAAATTTCATTTTCACTTGAATAAAAAAATTAATGGTATAAAGATTAAAAACATTAAATATATAACATACCATACCATAATTCATGAGAAATTAAATATTATAGAAAATATTAATTTTTGCGAAAAACATGTAATGGAACATCTATTCATGGATAAGGTTTATATATATTTGTCTCCGATCACTTCTCCATTCTTATATACACCCACAACCAGTATCCTAGTTCAAAAAATACATTTCATTGACCCATGATAGAATCATAGTGAAAGGTTCATTCTTTCACAAATATTTTATTTTACCTTTATGTGAAGCTCAAAAAATTTCTTTCTTACTTACCATATGCATTAGAAATATTATAATCAGGAAAATGTAAAATATCAATGGGATCCAATGGATAAAATTCATACAATGATTAAAAATTGGATTAATTATTTGTAGAATAAACAATTAGATTATTTTAAAAAACACTGTGAAAGGAAAATATTATTACTGAACCAATTTATTTATTGGGATTTAATAGAAATATAAATAAATTGTCATGTTTACCACTTTAGTGTGACCATTAGTTTTTTATTATTGGGTGGTGGAGAAAAAAATTATTTATATTTATTCCATAATGATGGTGATATATTACTAAGAAATTCGACATACCTATCACATATTATGTTATTATTTAATCCATAAAACAAAATAATATCCAAAAAAATGAATATGTAATAGGTGTTACATTATTGGTTTTAAAAAAATAAATAAAATGATTTATTTTA
The DNA here is from genome assembly GCA_963277665.1 of Viscum album. Classification (NCBI taxonomy): domain Eukaryota; kingdom Viridiplantae; phylum Streptophyta; class Magnoliopsida; order Santalales; family Viscaceae; genus Viscum; species Viscum album. The sequence continues at coordinate 1,423,076,674 of OY728141.1, read as the reverse complement.
CATTATAATTCCACCAATAAAAAGATGATATAATTATTCATTTTGATATAGAATATCAGAGAACATATTTAATTGAAATTTCATCCCAAGGATTATATTGAATGGAAGAATGTATATATAATCCCTATGGTAGCACTTTGAATTTATAATTTTTATATACATTAAAATATCGAAAACCCCAATAAAATCCCTACACATGTTAAAAAATAAATGATTTTAACAATCAAATTATGGTTTCATTAAACCTAAAATGCAGCATTAATCCACCCCCTTGGTTTATATATAACTAAATATACCAATTTGATAATATGTTGGTCAAAATTTTTTAATCACAAAACACTTTTAAATTTTTTAGTATTAAGTTTTTCTTATGTTCTCAAATTAAATTAATGATTTTTAGGAAATCAACATCATTCTCATACATGATTTTACACATTTCAAAACCCTTCATTTTTTCATGAATAAATTTTATAAGATAATATCTTCTAGAAAGATAATATTTGATAATATTATATTTTATTTGATTATGAGTAACTATAAAATGAATTTGTTTAATGAAAATAGGATATCTATCATGCCACATAATCAACATACCCTATCAATTTAGAAATTTTATTACATTATAATTAAAATGAATTAAAATTCCATTATCCACATGTAATGTATCTAATTATCTAAATTCATTTTATGGTCCTATAATTCATTATTATAGGAATGATTTTTCAATGCATCGCCAAAAATATTATGACTTAAATAAGTAATAGGAATACTTTCCTGCATTAAAAAAATCCCATTTTATAAATTATAGGCTTAAAATTCAACCTCAAACACCATGGAAAAGTTATGAAGAATTAATAGAGGTAAATTAGTCAACATACTTATGAGTAACGTTATGGAATGTTCTATATGTTTTTCCTACCAGATCTTTATTCATTTCAGAATGAATTCAATAAATTGTCTGAAATTAGATGAAAAATCCCTCCAAAACCTCTCTTAGAATATCACAATAACGAAATAATTATTTTATATGATTCAATACATTAGAAACTTTTAATGAATATTTTACGAGTTGGTCGCTGATCTATTTTAATTGGGCAATCTTGTGTACATTGAAATAAATTATTTAAATTATAAATTAATATTTTTTTATTACACACATTTTTTATACAGAAATATTAATGCCTTCATAATAGAATCCAAAAATGTATAAAAATTTTGTGGTTTATCTAAAAAAATTAGAGTTTTTCTAATGAGGGAACAATTTTAATCTACATTATAGTCACCAAGATAGGCCGTCCTGTGTGAATTATTTAATAAAATACCAATTGATTAAAATTTTTAATTAACACTATGTGTTAAATAAATATATTTATATATACCCTACATACCTTTTAGAAATTACCACTATAAACCATACCTATGGAGATATATATATGCAGAAATAGAGGACATGAAAGAATCAATGATCTGGTGCATGTAAAATGACTTTTCCAAATTAGATCATCAATGACACGCTATGCAAATGTATTCCTCATAAATTGCAGATCATGAATCATGATATGACTCACTATTTCTATTATATTAACTATCCATTATGAATTATGTGTTTTTAATACAGTTCATAATTTATTATTGATAATGTATTTTACCAATATATTTATTTGTTTATAAATTTTTTCAAATTTACAGTTATTCCTATCTCCATTTTAATTGAAAGATTTATAAACAATAAATGGTTGATGGGATATAACAAAAATCACCAAAAAATAATTATTCAGATTATATCCCCCTAATTATTTGTTCATTTTTTGTCAGGCCTTCCCTTTTTGGTGATTCAACATACAGAGCCAGAGATGATATATGAGTGATATTAGTGTTTTTATATAGATTCTTTTGAATATAATTGTAAATCTGGGGTAAATTATGATAAAATGTGTGTGAGGGCGTGTTTTTGGATTTGTAGATAATTTATATAAATAGGTCAATAGTAAAAAAAAGTGTCATGGTTGTGTTCAATTTTTTTCTTTTGGTAATATAGGTTAGGGTTGGATAAAAATTAATTTTATAAAGAAGACGATGGTGAAAAGGTAAAGAGGCAAGAGAGGAGGAAACATGATTTTATAATATTGGGTTTCTATTTGTAAAATATAATATCACATGAAATTTGAAATCAAATCCAATCCTAATGAATGATTCTGTCTATGATGGATTGGGTTTCAAGACATGATAAGTATTACACAATGTGTAATTTAATTATAAATTTTGTGTAGTTATAAGATTTATGGGTAAGTGTGGTCTGAATTACATATTAAGGTATCTAGATGGACATTCATGCCAAATTTATTAGAAATCATTTCTTGTATTATATAAAACAATTCCTGTCTAATATGCATATATTCCATGTAACCCCAAGATATGAAAAAACATATACATTAGGATGAAATGTTGTGTATGTCAGGATATCCCAACATAGTGTGTACATTGACAACGAATCAATGTCACCCATTGATCTCATAGTCCATTTACCATCCCTTAATATCAATTAATGGAAACCCTTCAATAAAAATTCTGTAATAGTGGACGACCTGAATATATCATTATAGATACGCCACCTTTCGGTAAGATCCTATGATTTGGACACCACTATAAGATTATTCCAAAAAATGATGGGGGGGAGTTGAAAACACGTGACCCCTTTACTATAATAATTTTAATTTTTTAAAACATTTACTCAACTTTTAATTTATTATTCTATGAAAAAATAATATATATGGATCTTCTTAATACTATCCATCATATAATCTAAATAAAAAGATTAGTAAATAATTAATGAGATCAGTATATTGTATTTTATGAAGGTTGAAGCCCAATGTGAAAATCTACACCTTGATTATTTTGGGAAAATTAAAATTCATTGATATAAAAAATATAAATCATTTGAATATAATAGGAAATCTAAATTTTATTTTTACGACCCTTAATAGTTTTTACAATGTTCTGATTATTTCCATCATAAAAAATATTTTCCATTATCAATATAATATGATTAAAAATTAATTCAAAGACTTAATATATTTTTTTAATTTTCATTTGGTTTTAAAAAATTTATTACATTTTTATCGTTATTTTTGATTCAAAGGTATAATAAAAACTAATAATTCTAAAAAAATAAAACATTTTGTTTTGGTATAATCACACATGGGTTTTTAAATTTTACTTAGTTCTGGTTTAGGTCTTGTTCTTGGTCAATTTCTCAGGAGTCGGATGTGATGGTTTTGAAATATTTGGGCATTATTTCTCTCATATTCTTTCACTATCTTTCCCCATTGGTTCCCCCTTAACACCCTTGAATTTTGATGAAAATTAGAATGTTTTGGGTTGACAGAACTGGGATCACGATGTCCAAATCATACAAATTCTTATGTTAATCCGTGTTTTCTCCTATGTGATTAAACCTAGTGTGCCCATTTCTTCCCCCATTTGACCCTAGAAGCTGTGGGAGGCCTTCAAACACCCTAATGCTCCCATGGAACTGATTTTGAAGTGTTTTTTTGGTGGGTGGAAGATAATGGTTTTTGACATATGAGATTATCTCTTTGATTTCCTTCCGTATCATTTGGGTTTCATCCAAACATCTTATAGTTCTAAATTTCCAAAAGATAGTGATTCATTGATAGGGTCAAATTTGGGGTTTCTTGGATCAATCTTCTGGGTTAGGGTTCATTTTCACTCACTTGTGGTGCGGTTGAAGTATCACACAATGTTTTGGATTTTTTACATTCAATGTATGTGATTCCATGTATAAACAATCTTTGAGGAGTTATCATTCTTTATTGACCTTCCTAGTATGTTTCTTACATATTGGATGTGGTGAAAAAATAATTTTTTATAGAATTGGTTAATCGTTTGATTTCACAGTTTAATATTTTCCTTGAAATTTTGTTTTTTTCATCTGTAACTCATGTGGTATTATTTGAGGGAATTTTATAATATATAAAGGAGGTTTATTAATTGCGTAGAGGGTAGAAAATCCGGTTTTGGTGTTGTATTGAAGTAAATTTTTTTCTTGAAATAGGTTTTTTCAGTGGATTTTGTGTGCAAATCCATCTTTTACTCCATGAAATTATTTTATGAAAATTTTAAATTGTTTATTGAGTTACACAATGGGTGAAAATATATATTTTGGTTATTTTTTGGTGAGTGTATATTCATAAAATTTCTTTTCTGAAATATAAATTGATGATATGTGATGTCAAACATTTTTTAGATGTTTTACAATTTGTTGATACGATTTATTAAATTTTGAGAATGGTATGAGACATGTTTGTTGGTTGTTTTGGTATGTGTTTGATGTTAGTATGAATTCTAATCTCAAAAGAGTATTATATGACATTATTGTAGGGATGTTAGGTGTGTGCATGATTTCAAAATAGTTTTTTTACATGAAAATGGTTTTTTAGAAGATGGGGAACTTTTTGAGCACTTAGAGGGCAACCTAGGTATCTTGGTGGGTGAAATAGTTATCAGTGACTAGTGATCTAGTAGTGTTATAATATTTATTTCACATATAAATTTTGAGGATGACAACAATAACTAAACTTTGATGATGTTTGGGGCCCACTAGGCCACTGTGGTTAATCCTACTAGTGGATCATGCAGGAGAAGGTTATTTGATATGATTACTTTTACACCAAGATACGAGGTACCTAGTATCCCACAACTAGATTGTTCTTTGGAGTGTTCCAGTTACTAGTGCTCATTGATTATATTGCACATACCATTGGAATACAGTTTTTTTGGTTGGAAAAATTAGTAGCGTGGGTGTTCTATTTAAAAGTGTTCATTCTTCAAATTTTTCAACTTGAATACTGTTTTCATTTAATGCATCCCCTGTTAGAAATTATTACTAGTAGTTCATGTTTATAAAAAATTCATGTTTTTTGCTTAAAATTTATATGACGTGGAATATTTTTGGTTGGAATACTTTTGGGTTTAGGATCATACCTTACATACATTTTTGGGTGTAATTATACATGTTAATGTTTTCCAGAGGTAAGGGAAGTGTCCTTGGAGATGGTTGTTCAGTTTTCTAGCATCCTTTCTTTGTGTGGTGTTGTGGAGATGTCTTGATGGTGATGACCCATTTCCATGAGGTGGTCATTGGGATGTTATTTTTTATTTTATTCCAATGTAGTAGGATTTTGTCTATTTATTAACCAAAGTATTTAAATAATGAATTTTGTAAAGGATGGTTTGGTTTGAATAAAAATCCGATTCATTTTATTGGAATTTGATTCATGTTTTACGTTTATAAATTCTTGTAAAATGTTCAAAACTAATTTTATGATACCCGATCAATTATGGCAGGACATGGGGATTAGTAACGCCCTTTAGGTCATGCTGTCATCTGGATCAGGTGCTGGTTTGGATGGTGAAAAGATCTGGTTGGGGATCAAATTGAAACATAGGTGGTACTCTCTTTTTGGGCCATGATATTTTAAGAAAGAGTCTAGGTAGACTTGTGCTAGGATTTTTAGGGATGGACATTCAAATAATGAGTTGTGTGCTTAGATAGAAAACGACATGATGGGATTCATGTTGTGATGGTATGTTGGGTTTTATAAGAGTTATTTTATTCTCATGGTTCTTCTATGATTGGGGGAATGACAAGATTGTTCAGCCAATGGTCCTAGTGAGCTCGTAGGGCCTCGAAAGCCATGTGGACCCAAGTATATTGTCCGAGAACACTCTAGGATATTGAAATGACTGGAGTATGGAAACCCACCATATGTCCAAGACACCCAGTGACACTAAATTTATCTCACATTGTAATTTCTATTTTTTTGATTTAACACCCCATGATTTCATAGTACGTTGTCTTTTTAAAGTAATTCAGAAACATGTACTACATGCAACACCGAGTTTGAGCACCCAAAAACTTACCAAACTAGTCATTCAAAAAGTTGTTATGAATTGTAATAACGAAATTTGGAATTTTATATATTGCATATAATTTTAGAATCCATATAACATGATTCTTTGACATAATATAAGCACAAATTCATTTTTTCATAAAAAAGAAGTATTTTTCAAAAAATGAAATTTTACCGCCTTTTAATGGAAAAACCTATTTAAAACCAACATTTTACACTTTTATATATTAGATTTAATGAAATTAAAATTTTCTAAATAAGTGGGACATAAAAATTATTTTGGATAATTTTTTTGTACTTTTCTAATAACTTTCAGATTTTACTAAATAGTTAAAAACACTAAATTTTCGTTAAATACAACTTATATAATTGAAATAATTTATAGTGTTAAATTATACAATTTAGTTGTTTTAATTTATAATTAGACTAAATTTTTATCATTTAATTTAATTTAGGTCATTTTATGTAATTTTACATATAAACCGGACATAAACAAGTGTCAATCTTTTGATAGTTATTACTTCATAAAAACACGCTTTTTGTTTTGACAGTGGGAATTAATTTCAAATTAATTTCTAACAATTCTGTTTTTTGAATTAGGAAAATTGGATTCCATATTTGGAATCAGGAGGTACAGTTTGTGTAAATAGGTAACTTTTATTTTCAAGCATTATGGACAATTACTTTGGTAAATATTTTATTTACCATGGTTAAAGTGTAAATATAGTAAATAAGGGTACAAAATAATATTATAATAATATTAAATTTCCCAAACATGTATTCATACCCTATTGAATGATATATGTTTGTCCATGAGAATCCATGGGTAGATTTTTGGAACCCATGTAGCCACTTGGGAGTAATAATGACGCTTTATATATCTTTTAGTAAAAAATATTTTACATAGGGTTATATAAGTTATTGGTAGACTATACATTTTAATTTTAATGTTAAAAATATTTCCTACATCTGTGTATTTTTATTTATAATTTTTAGACATCAAATAAATAAAATTATTTATGACAAAATAATGATGTATTGTTTAGCTCATTAATAAATGATTAAAATAATTAAGATTATAAAAGTTAAAACAATGCACAAAACCAATCCAATTATTATTGGATCATTTTATTTTGAAAATTATTCATCATATCATTGAAATTATTGTGTTTTGAACCTTTTTAAATAGAATATCATTATATAATAAAATTACTTTTTCAAACTTTCCTAAAGATCCCCTTTTCCCCCTTAGAAAAAGCCTCACTTATAACCCATTTATCACACTTCTAAAGGCACTTAGCTCATCCAAACTCTACCCAATTAATCACCATATATAACTATCTTCCTCTTATATGCCTTACCTCATGAAAAATTCATTTCAAAGAAGCCTTTTGGTTCATACCGGTGGGAGTTTCCCGATTTAAAGGTAATATCTCCTCTTAAGTTATTTTCATTTATATTACTTCTCCAAACCCTTACACTCTATTTATTCCTTTTTCATATAAAAAACAAGTATCATTAATATACTATGTTGATATTAATAGAGTAATTTTAACTACACTTATAAACACCTCCATCTAATTAGTATATAACATAATGTTTCTGTGGACGGTGAACTACTACCTCACAAAACAATGATTGTTAAATATTATACTACCTACTCTTATGGTGGCCATTATGATGGAACTGTAAATATATAAGATATTTATGATATTTATTTTATATATAAGATTTTTTAATTCCATTTTATAGGAAAAAATTATTATTTTCATGTTTTATATATATGATAATTTCATATGAGGAATTGCGAACTACCGCCCCCTCAAAGTGATATGACTCGTTCATACCATACATAGTACGTATAAAGGATGGTTTAAATGATCATATGTAATGTATATAAAATAATATATTATACTGAATAATAATATACCTATGTATAATTTGGTTTTATTTCATTTTAAAATAAAAAAATTAATGGGATGTAGCGTTTGTGCGTACGTACGGATTATCATCCCCACAACGTGATGATATTTATTTCTAGGTGAACCATTCAATGATGATTATAAAAATATATATTACTAATAATTATGTAATATAAAATATAATAATTCTACTGGATATATATATATTTTTATCTATGTTTATAGTTATTTATATCTTATTCACTTACTTCCGTTCAATACGATATGAAAATGAAAAGAACGTTTATTCCTACGTACGACCTATCATTTCCATAAATAGTGTTTTCCTTTTAATATATCTATCTATTATACATATTTATATTTTAAATATATATTAAATATAAATAATGTTTTATATTATAGAAGTATTTATATCATAATATAAATTATACAATCAAGAATAACAAGTTAAAACATGTATGATAAAGAAATCGATTATTAACAAAAATGTTACTTTTACATTGAAAACGTTATTAAATGTGTAGTATAATGCCATAAAATAATCATGTATGATATAAAAAAAATTAATATTGTTCTGTTTTAATTAAATAACATTCTATGTTTATTGTAATGAAGGTTAAACATACCGTCGAGCAAAGGAATGTGCAATGTATGGTTTAATTCATTAATCTCTTAATTATCACAGATTGTTTAGGTGTAAGTATTTACTAGGAAATATTTATCATCTATTCCCATGTTTCATAAAAGTGTTCTCATATGAATTTTTGTAAGGTACACTTTAGCTAATACATAATTTTTAAAAGTTTTAAATATTTATTCTTCTAAACGTTTCTCATTAATTTCATTTTCTTCACAATGGGTTTAATGATTTATTTATATGGGCATGAATATTTTAAAATGTTAATTACCTTAAAATTTTTAAAACATTTATGGGAGAATTGGATTCAAAAATATATTTTAAATGTATCTCTTTATAAATTTGTTTTTTAAATAATTTCACAAAAAATGATATTTCTATCATAGATTTTTACTAATCATTTTCAACTATGTCAACATCCATTACTAGTTATTATTTTTGATTGAGGATTATTTATTATAATAAAATCTTCAATTTTTTATTGAATGAGATATTATATGTTTGAATATGGATGTAATTTTTTATACCATTCATCTTTTATGGTTAAAGTATTCACATTTCATATGGTAGTTTTAATACGAATGTTTATGTTTAGTTTTATCATTTTCATATGAGGAATGCATTGGACTTAATAAGTGATGGGTGGTTCCTGCTATAACTCCTTGATGCATCAGTAAGTCTCATGAGACAAATTAGTGTCTTGGAAAAACACCATGAAAAAATTATAATTTTTAGTCTTGGCACAAGGCCTTGACTATGTGGTTTTGTTGTCCGAAAATATGCATTCCCTCATCATGAAATTAATTATTACATGTGATTATTTCACCAGTAGAATATTCATGTGCATGTTTTTATGGTAATGCTTGATTTATTTTCTCTTTATTACATTAATTTTTATGTTTAAAAATGTTGTTGTTTTTATTACACATCTTTCCTTAAATGTTTATAGGTTCCCCTAAATTATTTACCCTTTCTGAGCATCTGAGATGGGCCCTTTCTTGGTTTTATTTTTTCTAGGATGTGAAAGTGTATATTATGACTGGACTGTTGGGATAGTCTATGGGAAATGAATGTGGTCAAAGGAGACAATGTTGTTGTGGTTTTATATTTTATTATGTAATGTGAAAATTATGTATATATCTAGTACTTCGATGGATACAAAACTAATCTGGCTTTTTGGATTTGATCCCTTGTGATCACGCCAATGTTATGTAATAAAGCAATACCTCTAGGTAACTATGGTCGGGGAATTATAGTTGGTATCGGAGTAATTTTAGTACAAACCATGGAATCTATATTTAAAAAAACAATGAGTATAGAACAATACTCTAAGATAGACTATGTGGATATTTATAGAAAACATCCTCGAATTATGGTAATGTAGATATTTTGTTTATTTTCCATGAAATACATCCATGTCTGGATAGGAGCAGGAAGAGGCAGCTCTAGAACATATGTACCTTTGAGTGAAAACTATGTCATGGAGTTTCATGCTTGACTTGTGGTATCCTGGTACACAACAACAGGTCTTGCTGCACTATTGGTTACAACACTCCCTGGGGATATGCTTAGGATACTTCACATTTTCATTACAATCCATTATGAAGAATTTAGGAGTAAATAATTTCGGAAATAAAACATTTTTTAGGATTATAGATTATATACATGATATTTTCGATTTACTTTAAGTATTTTATATGTTTGGAATTATTCATTGCCATTCATAAACTATCCGAGTGTATTCCATTGTTTAAAAATGTCGCCTAGAAGAAGGATTAAGAACTCCAAAAATACACATGATCCAAAAACTAATGAGGATCATATCATTCATTGTATTAATCAAACATTTAGAAGAGAAACAGTCTCCCACTAATTCTAATCTTGTGAAGAAATAGTATCATGTGTTAATAAGATAAATAAATAATTCTAGGAGTCCAATGGATTTAAAGGGAAGTAATAGAAGAAATGGATTGTAGAGAAAAACATGGATAAATGGAAGAGGGGAAAAAAGGATATTCCTATATGTGAAAATTATGGAAGGAATCACCTTGGTAAAATCATGAAGGTAATGTATGATTTTTATATGTGTGAAAAAAAGGACATCATGTACATGATTGCATGGGTGTGAAAAAGGTTTAAAATATACAGTACTTCAACTATAAAGAGTTGGGAAACTTCGTGAATCAATGTCCAAATCATTAGAGTGTGCCCCAAATGATGTTACCAGATAATAATCAAGTTATGATACTACAAAAGATGAGAAGGAATGACTAATTTTCTTATCTTATTAATAAAAAATTATTTCATCTTAGTGTTTTATCATCAATTTACTCTTTATTTGAATTATGGAAATAAATAAGGATTGTACAATGTTACTATTTTATTGAGGATTTGAGATTATATGGTTCTATGAAATGTGACTCAATAGAAAGTTAAGATTTTTGGAAAATACATGGATGAAGGAAAGATAAACCTTAAAATGGTTATAATACTGTGGTAGTGATTTTGAAATATTATATGATTGATTTGGATAAATTATATTTGATATTCATGACTACTTGGAAACAAATTATTTGTTTGTTTATTACATTATTTTTGGAGTTTGCAACATTTTTAGATATAAGGAGTATATCCAATATTCTATAAGAAATAATAAAAAATTAATGTGATCAATAAGGTTTAATCATAATTCAGGGTGTTACCATGTTTTAAAAGAATACATGATAATGGTATTCACATGTTATTACGTGGGAAAAAAGATCTTCACTATGTTTTAATTATAAATTTTGGACTGTGAGTTTGGATAGAAATATTTTGGATCAATATAATGGTTGGAATGGATTATTTTTGAAATTAAAAACCATTGTTATGGTGAAATATTTTCTTATGGTTATTTTTGGATTGTTATAAAAAGGAAAACCTAGAGGTAAGGCGACAACACGTCACGTCTGAAAATGCCACGAGACATGAACCCACAACTGACGGGCGACATGGGTGCATCACCTTCCACTAGCATACATGATGTTCTGGATTGTAAAATGATTTTTTTAAAAATCTTTGATCTATGAATTATAAATTCAATTTTCAACCATATACGATTAGGATAAATATAAATTTTTTTAGTTCTATTATCTGTTAGAGTGAAAAGATGAGTTTTTTGTTGAAATTAGTTGAAGGACAAAACTATAAATGTCATGTATATTTTTTCCTATTATTCTATGAATAAAATAATTATTAAAATTTAGGGAAGGGATCTTAAAACCAAAAATGTGTTATCCTAATACATTTTCTGTTGTTGAACCGATGATATTTTAAATCATTATAGACTGATGGATTCGAGGCCCTCAATTTTACACTTTTTTTATTGATGACATCAATCACTCCCTGTAAATATTTATTTTTTCCCTCCATTTAGGTGTTGGTAATTTCCACCAATGTTCTTATGATCGTGATCATAATTTGGTGGCGACCTTTTCATTTTCCTTTCCCTATTATTAGGACTAAACTTTATTCACCAACTTTTTTATGTTGGTTTTCTAGAAGGGTATTTTTCTATTTTTAACATTTTATTTCAAAAGAAAAAATTAAAATTTTGAGTTTGAAATTTATTGAAGGAGAGGATAATGAAACACCCCATGATTTCACCGTACTTTATCTCTTCAAAGAAATTCATTAACTTGTGTTATACGCAACACTATGTTCAAGCACACCACGACTTACGAAACTAGCCTTTCAAAAAGTTTTTATGAATAATAATAAATAAATTTTTATTTTTTTATAATATATATAATTTTATAATCTATATAATGTTTTTCATAGACCTAATAAAAGAAAAAATTCAATTTTTTAGATAAATGATGTATTTTTTGAAAAATGTAATTTTACAACCTTTTAATACAGAACCATTATTAAAACAAATATTTTACACTTTTATATATTCAATTTAATTAAAATAAAATATTTTTTAGAAGAGGGATATAAAAATTTAGTATGGAAAATTTTTGGTACTTTTGTAATAACTTTAATATTTTGATGAATATTGAAAAATATAATATTTTAATTAAAAACAACATTTTTAATAAAAATATTATATAGTGCTAAATTAAAAATTTGTGTTGTTTTAAAGTAAAATTAGATTATATTTTTTTCATTTAATATAATTTAGGACATTGGATATAATTTCACATTTATACTGGATATAAACAAGTGTCAATCATTTTATAGTCATTATTATTAAAAAACACGCTCTTCTGTTTTGACAACCAGATTTTTTTTTAATTTCTACCACTTTTGTATTTCAAATTTAAATAAATGGTTCCATATTTGGAATTAGGTGGTCAAAATTATGTAAATAGGTAACTCTTATTTTTATAAATTATGAAAAATTATTTCGGTAAATATTTTATTTACCATGGTTAAATGGTAATTTCGGTAAACAACGGTATACAATAATGTATAAGAATAATAAATTATCCTAAAACATTTCCTAACACTATTTACTGATACATGTACTACCATGGGTATCCTTGGGTAGATTTGGGGACCCCATGGATCCATTTGGGTGTAATAATGACAATTTATATTAATTAATTTAAAGTATAGAAAAAAATTACATAATCATATATATTTTAGTAAAACAATTTTAACTGGGGGTTATATAAGTTATCTATTAATCTAAAAATATTAATTGAAAATATAAAAAGTTTTCATATATCATAGTTTTTTTTATAATTTTTATATATCAAATAAATAATATTATTTTTGACATAATTATAATGTAGTGTTTAACTCATTAATAAATGATTTAAATAAATAACATTATAAAAAATAAACCAATATCCAAAACCAATACAATTCCTGTTAGATTACATTATTTCGAACATGAGTCATTTTATATTATACTTTAATATGTTTTGGACCTTTTGATACCAGATATTATTATATAATAAAATAATATTTTCAAACTTTCCTAAAGAGACTATCCTCCCCTTTATAAAAATCCCCCACTTCTAACCCATTTCTCACACCTCTGAAGCCCCTTATATCATCCAAACTCTTCCCAATTATGCTCCCTACATCCCTATATTCCTCTTAGATGCCTTACCTTTGGAGGAAGGAACTTGAAGTAGGCCTTTTGGTTCAAACCAAAGGAAGTTACCTGATTTAAAGGTAACATCTCCTCTTAAGTTATTTTATTTTATTTTACTTTTCCAACCCACTAAACTCTCTTTATTACTTTAATTTATAACAAAAAAAGAATCATCAATATACTAGGTTGTTGTTATGAGAATAATTTTAAATACACTTACAAACACCTCAATCTAATGGGAGTAGAATATAATGTTTATGTGGACGATGAACTAGTGCATCACGAAATGATGACTGTTCAATCTTCAACTACCACCTCTTATAGTGGCCATTAGGATGAAAATATAACTATAAATGATATTTATGATATTTATTTTATCTATAAGCTTCTTTAAGTAACTTTTATAGCATACCTATTTTCTTTTCATTTTTTATATATACGATAATTTCAATTGAGGAATTACATACTACTGTCGCCTCAATGTTTTATGAATCGTCCATACCATACATGGAACATATAAAGGATGGTGTTAAATTATTTACATAAATTATATGAAATATTATATTATACTGAATAATGATATACCTATGTTTATTTTTTTTCTTTCATTTTAAAATAAAAAATGAAATGGATGTAGTGTTCGTGCGTACGTACAGATTGCTATCTCCATGACGTGATGAGATTCGTTTCTAGGTTCACCACTCAACGATGATTATAAAAATATATATTATTAATAAGTTTGTAATATATGACCATATAATGCTACTGGAGATATATATATGTATATATATATATATATATGTACTAACATATATATTATTCACTTACTTTCGTTCAATATAATATGAAAATGGAAACAACGTTTATGTGTACGTACGATCTACCGTCTCCATAAACGGTGTTTTACATTTATCATATATATCTATTATAAAAATTTATATTATAAATATATATTATATATAAAAATTGTTTTATATTTTTTAAGTATTTAAATCATTATATAACTGATACGATCAAGAATAACTTGTTAAAACACGTATGATTAATAAAGCGATTATTACACAAAATGTGAATTTAAAATAGAAATAATTATTAAATATGTTGTATATACTCACAAATGAATCAGTAATGATATAATAAATATGAATATGGTTCTTTTATAATTTAATAACATACTATGGTCATTATAGGAGAGGTTAAATGTACCCTCAATGAAAGGAAAGTGTAAAAAAGAGTTAATTCCTCAATCTCAATGTTTTCTAAGATTTCTTATGTGTAAGTATTTACTGGTAAATACTTACCATCCATGTCCATATTTTATAAAAGAGTTTTAAATGGATTTTTACGGTACTCATTAACAAAAACATAATTTTCAAATGTTTTAAATATTTATTCTTCTAAACCATTCTCATTAATGTCCATGTTTTCAAAATGGGTTTAAGGATTTATTTATATAGACATGAATGTTTTAAAAGGTTAATTCCCTTAAAAATTTTCAAAGTGGTATGGGAGACTATGATTCAAAAATATATTTTAAATGTCTTCGTTTATAAATTTTCATCTTTTAAATGATTTCACAAAAAATGATATTTCGCTCAACAATTTTTACAGATCATTTTCAACTATGTCAACATCCATCATTGGATATTATTCTTGATTGAGGTTGATTTATTATAATACAATATTTCATATTTTATTGAATGGGTTATTTTATGTTTGACTATGGATGTGCTATTTTTATACCATTCATGGTTTATGGATAAAGATTTGACATTTTGAATGCTAGTTTTAATAAGAATGTTTATGTTATGTTTCAACATTTTCATATGAGGAATGAATTAGACATAGTAAGCGATGGGTGGAGCCCGCAATAGATACTCGATGAATAGGTAGTACTCATTAGACAGATTATTGTCTTGGAATAATTCCTTGAAAAAAATTTAATGTGTAGTCTTGGCACGAGGCCTTCACTATTTGGTTATGATGTCTAGCATTATGCATTCCCCCAATATGAAATTAATCATTACATGGGATTATTTATCTAGTAGAATATCCATGTTAATGATTATATGGTAATATCTGATTTATTTCTTCCATATTATGTTAATGATAATGTTTAAAAGGTGTTTGTTTTTTTACACATCTTGCTTTTAATGTTTATAGCTTTCGCTAAATTATATACCCTAACTGTTAATTTTAGTTCACCCATTTCTATGTTTTATTTTACCATAGATGGGAAGGAATATATTATGATTGACCGGTAGGGATTGTCAAAGGGATATTAATGTGGTAAAAAGGGACAATATTGTATTTATTTTTCATTTTATAATGTAATGTAAAACAAATGTATATATTTAACATTTCCAAGGCTAAAAAGCTGATCAGACTTTCAGGATTTGATCTATTGTGATCATGAAAATGTTATTTAATAAAGCACTAACTCTGGGAAACTACTGTCATGGAGTTACATTTGAAATGGTAAATGGTACGTTTAAACCTATTTTAATGTATGAATTATGTTAAATTATGTTTTAAAAATCTATTTCAAATAGGATTTTCTAAACTATTGAAAGGTGTTTTGAAAGGAAAAAATGTTTTTTATGTTATCTGTGGAATTTGAAAATAAATTTTTATTTGGTAACTAGTGAAAATTTGAAATGTTTTATGAATTACTAGAAATTTTTTTCAAATAAGAACATTTGAGTTATAATTAAATGGGTGTTGATGAAATAATGTTTGTCATAAAACCGGAAGTATTCTAAAATGGGATGAGATGTTCTCAAATAAATGTCTATTAATGTGAAAGTGTGTTTTTATTTTTTGGTTGGAGCTGTTTTGAAATGTTTTCTGAAGTTTGTATTGGGTGTTGATTTTTTGGTTACTGGTTTTGAGAAAGAGAAATACTGGGTAGAATGTTTTGATTTTGAAAAGAGGAAAGGTTGTGTTTTGGTCTTTGGTAACCTCAAGGGTGACCATATGAATGGGTTTACATGGAAATATTGATTGATAAATGAAAAACTAGATGATGGTCAGTATTGATATGTGGAGGGTATCTGGTGTATCCCAAAAACATGAATGTGTGAGTCCCAGGGGTTACCAATGGTGAATGCTCAAACTGGGGAACTTGTTACATTCAAAGAAATCATTTTTAAGGAAACTTTGATGCTTTGAAAACCGGTGTTTGGGTGGTGTGTTTTAAGATACTTTTTTGATATTTTTGTTGGATGTTTTTTGTTTGAGAACTCCTCTAGTTTGAACGTTTTTTTGTGTTTCGTTGCTATCTTGGTTGAAGTGTTGATTAGTGGTATTTTAGGAAAAAAATTTGGGAATCATTTGTAGTGGTTCCTATCAAGTGTTTGATTCAATTTTGTGGTATTTGTTGACAAATGGACCAGCTTGGATTAGTCCATTGGTCTTCATGTGGCTAAGGTATGCCCTCATTAAGAGTTAATGCATTAATTAAATGTAGGAAAAAGTGATTCATGATTTTCAAGTCCTCTAGTTGATCAAACAATAGACTGCCTTCTTGGGTTTCAGGTTTTATTTTACCTATATGATTTTTGTATTACAAATATCCAATTGAAGTTGTAGAATGGTTGTTGAATGAGGTGGAATGGGTCACGAAATATTGAGTTGGATGAATATTAAAAGGTGAATTTTGATACTAGTGTCTCTACAGGTTTTATTTTAAAATTGTGAAGGCTAATTATAGTAAGGAATTTGAATGAGTTCCATGTCTATTAGTGTAAAATTATATCCTAAGGGGCATTTGGGTCTTTCATCAATCTCTTCATAGAATGGGTTTATGTCAGGCCATAAGTGTGGAGCAATTTGGATTTAATAGTAGTGACTTTATTGTGTTCTTTCCTATGATGTTTCTTGTTTGGGATGACAAGGGAAATGTGTATGAAAATTTGAGTCCCCTATCTTGGTGAAGGTGTCATGTTATGGTAATGTGGGTTTCAAAGTGTGTTATGTCGAGGTGGTTTTATTTGAAAGGTGATATTGATTCATGTGTCATTATAAAGAGAAGTTTTTATCTAGGGGTTTTCAATGCCACACTATGAGGTAGGAGATGCTTTAATCACCTGTTTTCTAGCCGTAGGTTCTTGAGTGAAGCTGGAGCAACGTCAAGAAAACCCCATGGTTGTAAAGGATCTAGGTTTATCTTCTGTCTATGCTATCTAATGTGTGGACAATTTGAGGTTTCAATGTTGATGTTTTGTTTCAAGTGGTATGGTGTGGTGGAATGAGATATATAGACCCTATTCCTAATGGTTTTAATATGTGTTGATGAGAAGATCCCATCTTGGTTATAAGGTTGTGGTGTGGTATTTTCTTTTAAAAAGCCTTTTGCATGAATGCTTATGGGTACAACTATCGGTTTGATTTTCACATATGAATAACCCATTAAGCCCTTGTGACCTCATTTTTTGTTGTACTTATCCGAGGATGGTAATGCACGTGTGAGCGGTGAACCACATAGTGTCTCTGTTATTTTTGAGTTATTTTTAATGGGACATTTGTCGTGGGACAATCAGTTGTGTAGGACTCACCCATGTTAGCCCATGTATATTTTTTTGTCAGACATTGCTAGTTAGTTAAGATGGATTGTTTTTATAGTGTGGAGACCCACCATGGGTATCATGTAAGTGATTTTGGAATAATTATAATTTTTTTCTATCCCTTTTGGTGGGGAGTCTGTTTGGTCCTCCTCTGTTGGTGTCCCAGTTCAGTATAGGGAAATTAATTCCCCACTTATTATGGGGTGTCTGTTTGGACCTCCACATATTGGTTTTCTTGTTCAGTCTATGGTGTTGGTTTTTCTCTGTGGTGGAGAGTATAGTCTAGTCTCCCCATATAGGAAATTTTGTTTTTTCCTAGTGTTGGATTTGTGTAAAGTAAACATATTATATGTTACATAACCACCAACATCTCTATTAGGTAAATGTTCAGATTGGAGCGCACCCAATTGTTTTTTTGAAGTAAGGCTAAAATAAACCTATTTGAGTCTGTTGTTTGTATCAGGTGGACCATTTGAATGTCTTGGAATATCAAAAGTTCTTGCATATGAATGTCAGTTTCAGTATGGTGAGAGTGTTATATACATTGTTTGATCGACTTGAGGTGTTTCGGCCTTTTGGGGTGGCTGACCCTTAGACGTAGAGGAGACTATCTTGGCCTCTTGAGTTAGCTCAAAGCCCTCTTTTCCTACTTGTAGTATCCATGTTGCCTTTTTTATGGGAACCCACATTGAACATGGAATCATTTTCGGGTTTTGTTTTTACATCAATATTTTCTATTGATTTTTGGGGCATAAAGCATTATGGTTGGTTAAATTATCACACATGGGTTTTTAATTTTTACTTCATTTTGGTTCTAGTATGGTTCTTGGATTTTTTACAAAGAGACTAGTGTGACATGTTTGAAAATTTAGGTCATTATTTCTTTTATATTCTTGGTCTATCATACAAAACTTGGTTCCCCCTTGAACCCCCTTGAATGTTAATGAGAATTAGTAATTTTTGGGTGGACAGAACTGGGGGAATGGTTTATCCGCACATTTTTCTAAACTGTGCATCCAATACATGCACAATTTCAAAGTCATAAATTTTTTTAATCCAATTTTTCCATCTGGTATTAACCCATGTGTGCCACTTTATTCTCATATTTGACCCTAGATGCCATGGGAGGCCTCCAAGAACACAAAAGCTCCCATGGAACCCATTTTTAAAGGAGTTTTTGGTTGGGAAACATCATAGTTCATTAAGTATGTGATTATCTATTTGATTTCCTTCTTTTTCTATAGGGGTTTTCCCACCATTATGTAGTTATAAATATCGAGGAACTAGGGCTTCATCCCTAAGGTTCAATTTGGTATTTCTTAATTCAATCTTGTTGGTTAGGGTTCATTTTCAGTCACTTGGGTTGTAGTTGTGGTGGAGCTGATGTTTCACACACATATTTGGGGTTTTTGATATTTAAGGTAGGGGATTTCATGTGTAATTTTTAATTAATGAGTTATCATGTTTTCTTTACCTATCAAGCATGTTTCTTACTTAATTTGTGTGTGGTGAAAATAATTTTTGATATAATTGGTTAAGAGTTTGATTTCAATGTTGATTTTTTTCCTAAAATTGTTTGTTTTTTGTGTTTAACTCATGTTTTATTATTTGAGGGAATTTCATAATACATGAATATGGTTTATTAAATGTTGTGAGGTCTTATAATTCTGATTTAGTGTGGTATTAGGGTGCATTTGGCCCCAAAATTGTGCGTTCTAATGGAATTTGTGTGAAAATCCATGTATTTCTTCATGAAATTATTTAATGAAAATTTTAAATGGTTTATTGTGGTATGAAAAGGGTGGAAAATATGTTTGGATACATTTTTTTGGTGGAATGTTCATAAAAGTGGTTATTTAGAGTTACATTAAAGATTTGTGATATAAAAAATTTTGATATTATTTTATAAATTGCTGATATGATTTATTAAATAATGAGAAAGGTGTGAGACATTTTTTGGGTTGTTTTGTTGTGTTTATGATGTTAAAATGAGTTTTAATGTGAAAATGTTATTATGTGACATTCATGTGGGATCTTTGGTGTGTGTATGATACGATAATGGAATTTTCATGTGATGGTGTTGTTTTAAAACATGTAGAAGTAATTTGAGCACAAAGTGGTAATCCCTGGTATCAATATGGGTGTACTAGGACTAGTATTATAGTGATCAAGTAGTAGTATCATTAATATTTTAATTAGAACGTTTGATGATGAAAAAATTAACTAAACTTCGTTGATTTTAGAAAAACACTAAGACATTAGGGTTTTTCCTCCCGGTGGATGGTTCATGAGAAGGTTATTGGTAATGGTTACTTTTACACTGAGATATGATGTACCTACGGCCCCACAGCAAGCTAGTTTCTATGGGTGTTCGCTTGACTAGTTCTCATTGATTATATTGTACATAGGATTGGAATATGGCGTGTTTTTTTGGAAAATTCAGTAGCCTACATGTTCTATTTAAAAATGATCATTCTTCAATTATTCCCTTTTCAAAACTATTTTCATTTAAGGTTTCAAATTTATGAAATTGTTACTATAATTTTTTGTTTATAAGACTTGCACATTTTTTGCGTTAAAATGTGTATCACAAGTAATATTTTTTGGGGGAATACTATTGTGATTGGGCTTACTCAATATATACAACCTTTGATATATGTAGACTTGGTAATGTTTGGAAAAGGTAAGGGTATGGTCCATGGAGATGGTGATTTAGGTTTCTGGCTTCTTTTCTCAGTTCGGTGTTGTCGAGATGGATTGAGGGGGATTTCCCCTTTCCTTTAGGTGGTTTTAAGCTATTCATTTTATCTTTATTTTTTTGAGGTAGTCATTGGTCTATGTATAAACTAATATATTACAATTATGAATTTTTTAAATGATTTTTTTGGGTTGAAAGGAATTTTGATTCATTTTATGGGATTATTTTTTTATGTTTTTAAAATTTACTAAATTTTTCCCTGGTTTTATTTATGACTCTAGCGAACCCGTACCAGAATTTGGGGATCAAGAATGCTTTTCAGGCCCTGCCATGGTCATTGAAGGGTACTAGTTTGGATGGAGACCAGATCTAGTTCGTGACATTTATTTTAAAACCAAATTCAAACGTTACTATTGACATAGTTAAAAAACAACAAATGTTAAAAGATTCAATTTGAGATATGTTATAAAATTAACAGGAATCACCCATCATTAATTTTTATTGAAATAATTATTTTACCTTCTTTTTTAATGTATAAATTTATAAATATTTTTACCAAATCAATATAAATTTGGCCACATAAAACCCCAATTTTAAAATAATTAAAAATTGACATTAATGTACCAATTCATATATATGTGATTATTTTGAAATCAGAGTTATTTAAAACCAATAAATAAACCAATATAATATCATTCATGTCGCATTCATCAAATTACCAAACATAGAGGACTTATATAAGATATATATATCTTGGATTTTTCAGACAAAAATTTATTCATTCATAAAATCTCTTCAATATTTAAGTGTCTCAACATACGTGGTGAACAATAGTAGTGGTTCAGATGAGTCTAATTATTGAATATTTTCTGCATTCTTCTAAATATTATTCTACAATATAGGTATTATTATTTTTCTTCACCTTATATGATACTAGGATATTGTATGAAAAGATATTACCACTTCTTCTCTATGCTATCATTTTCGTATTATTCTCCATTTTATCATATATCATGATGCACAAGATCAAAACTTCATATAATTGTTTTCTTTTCTCTCAATTTTATTGAATGGAGGCTCTTTAGTAATGTAGTATTACATTCTCAGTCATATCTATCTCCATTTATTCATCTTTATTTTAATTTTTTTTATATAAATAGATATTAATATATTTGTTTTTAAATAAATAAATCTACCTTTAATTATAATTTTGTAATGTTATACATAATTTTAATCCTCTAAATACCTAATAAATGTTATTGAAATTAAATTATTAATGAGTAGATATCAATCTCCGAACATAAACATTTCATTTATTTAATATAATTTCCATGACCTCTTCTTCAATAAATAAAATCATATCATACATATTCAATGTTTTTAGGATATTATGTTTCGATACTACCCTATCATGATTCTATCTTAGGACTCTATGTTTATCATGCATGATGGTGTGTTCTTTTTCTTATAGATTGACCAATTTTTAATTCAGACAACCAATTTCAATTGGATTTCTACTTTAGGGTCATTCAAGAAATGTTGGTATTGAACATTATGAAAAGATATACATTCCAATTGACATATTGAATCAAAATATCTCTTTGAATCACTGTGATGTATAATTTATCAACTAATTGCTTCAAAATATACAGAATAAATTTCCATATCAATTATCCAGATTATCTTGATGATCGTCAAAATTTACGAAATATTAAATCATACATAGGAAATATATTATTTAACATATCATTTATATGGTATTTAAATATACTATTAATTAATTGATGTCTCATACTCATTTCATATTATTTTGGACTTAGCCAGATTTCCTCATTCTATATAATATATAATATTTTTTCATTAAAACATCATTCACATAGGGTAATATAATTTCCATTATTATTTTCAGTGTTCTCCTCAAAAAATATTCTATATACAAAAGTATATTATGTATCAACTCATTTAACACATTAATGGATGAACTTTAATAGATATATCCATTCCCATGTATGGTCATTACAAATTTATTACATATGACTCTAATTCATTATATATGAATGGAAGTTCAACAAATAACTTTTTAATTGTCTTCTAAATAAAATATTTTAAATATAAAAGTAATTCCTTCATTCGATTATTAATTTCTTTTATTCTATGGCATTATAATATATTTCATATTCTATACCTTTACCAATATTCAACATCTATCATGAACTATAACAAATTCATTAAATATATTAAGAACATTTTCAAAAAAATCCATGAATATGAAGACCAAAAATTATTTCTAATATAATTTATATGACTCTAGTAATTACTAAAATAATTACAAAACACTAAAAAATCATTTCAAAATACATACATCATATGATTTCATAAGTTTTAGTTCTTTAATGGATATTAAAAACCTCAAAAACTCTAGATCAATATAGTCCTTCGTAGATATGTCATCGAAGAGATGTTATTTATATATAACAAGAACTGTTTTTCATAAAAAAAAATACATATATATATATATTCTAATTGATCATATAATTATTTATATTATTATATTATATAGTAAAGTTAGGAAACAACCATGAATGGGGTCATAATTTCATGAACCACATCATAACTATATCAAAATAAAAAAATTGGAAGTTAACATTTATGAATAATAAGGGTGATATAAATTAAATGAATATTTAGAAAAAATTAGACACTAAATAGTTATAAATTTTTTTTCTGATGAAGTAATACAATCCAAAATTAAACCAATACTACAAATCAAAAAAACATGTACTAATTCATTATAGACAAATAAGTCATGTAAATGATATTACTTGGATAATATTATATATCAAGGGAACATTTTATTTTTAAACCAAAGTGAAAATTTTATCAATAACCCAAAAAGGTATACAAGATCCACAAAAAAACTTTTTTGATATAATGCTCAGAATATACATGTTCCAATATATGAAATTCATTGATATAACACGAATAAGGAAGCATTATCCACAAACTCCTTTTCAGTTAGGTTGGTTGGTAAAATGTCCAAAAACCCATGATATCCTAAAAACACTTCAAAATCAAAAAAATATCATATCTATTAAACCATGATGATCATTTAATTTAGAAATAAAATGTTTGAAATAAAAAACTTCAATATTTTATGATGTTTACTCTCAAAATGGATTCACTTAGAAGATACTATTAAAAATTATTACAATATGAATAACTCAATGTTTTGAGATGATGTAACAATTTATTAAAAGGTATATTATCATAGTTTAATAATCATTTATTCCAAATAATTATGGTCTATTAGGAGATGAAATTTAGTTTCAATTTATTGAATCAATATTCATGAAATTTATTTTTCCCAAATTTTAATGCATTGAATGTTTGTTGTAATAAATGTGTAGAACATCTAAACAAGATATCTATAGGATTTGAATGGAAACCACTTAAATTCAAATCGTTTGATGGTGGGACAACAGTGTAATGAATGTTCTGATGTATGGTTATATATATGGGTTTCATTATTGGTACAAGAACTATGGTGGTCATGTTATGTTGACCAATATTTTAGCATGGTCAGTTTCACTTATTATCAAGATGAAACATATTTTTTAATTTCATTGAGCATATATGATAATATTTTGATCACTATGATCTAAAATTAGATTATTCATAAATACCAAGATTAAATTTTATTATGGGGAAAATATAGATTTTATAGATTCCATTTTTTAATTAAAAATTTTGTATTATCTTATATCCTCTTGTGAATATAAGGAAATCATTAGTTTTTCTGACATAAATCTAGGACATAAGGTATGATGAAATTTGTGATATTATTTCATCTACAATTTCTTGTATATATTTTAATTGAAGGTATTATTTTTCCATTAATTTATATGGGTTATCATATATATGAAATAGATGAATTTTCACACTGAGTATGGTATGATGTCAACCTTCTTCTGGTGTATATATTATATGGATACTCTCAATGAAATTATTCCCCCAGACATTATCTTAAATATATAATGTATGGAAATGTTTGAACTTCTTGTGGGTTGAATCCCTGGTTCTATTGATCACACAGTTGGTCCTTAGATTCTTCCCAACATGTGGTTTCAAAGAGGGTTATCATTTTGTTATCTAATAATAAATAGTTGTGTCAGATCAGTTTCTTGCTCTTTTATAAGATACTAACAAGCAGAATTAAATAATTTTCATTCTCTTTATCCTTTATTATACCTTTATTTTAGTGGGATTTATTTTCATTTAAATATATTGAATTGGTTGGAGGAATATTTTTGATCAAAAATTTGATGGAAAAAAATTTGGATTCAATAAAATGTAGATCAACAATCATCTGATTCAAATGTAATCAAATTCTAAAAAAATTGTGTTTGTTTACAGGATATGGAAACCTAAGAGTGGGAATGGTTAGTGTAAAAGGAGATGACAAGGGTGTGATTTTCATTAGCATGAAATTTTTTCATTGAAATTCATGTACTGAATATTATGATAGATATAATAAAGGTACTTATATATAAACACAAAAAACCCATTTCTTTTAAAATATATTTTCATATTGAGTGCGTCATTGAGATTATGGCTATTAAATAGAATATCTTTGGTAGATCATATTAATTATATCAATTCTATCTAAGGGTTGTCGGAATTAGTGAGGGTTACATTCAAAAATTTTGTGTAGGTACTAATTCTAAATTAATCACATCTATTGGTGTAGGATTTCATATTAATTTCAATTAGTAACTCGAACAGAAAAATATTTTATTTGATAATATGAAAAATTTATATCTCAATGAAGTGATTTTTTTGAATAATGTCTATATACTACCCTATAATGAGCTAAATATTGACAGACGTGGACAATCACCTAAAATAATGGTGTATTGGAAGAATCCATTAAATGATAACCAGTGAGACTATAGTATAATCAATCAGCCTAGTCATGAAATTTTGTGTTTGTGTATCTAAAACAAAGGAAATATAAAAAAACAAATAATTCAAAAATATTATAATAATAGAGAATCAAAATTCGGGGTGTCAAATTTAATGAGGAGGATTATTGGTGAAAAAGAACTATTTCTCAGTGAATATTTTTTGCAAGATTTAGGGGGGTAGACTAGAGATTATTATTACGTTTAATCAGAGAGTATATATGAATTCATAAATATGTCTATGTATTATTAAAAAATTTAAATTTTTTACATTATGAGTGTGTGAAGATATTTATGTAATTATAATTAAATATTTCAATGAATAATGGGTAATTTTTGAAGCTTATAGTAGTAATGCATGTTCATCACCATAGGGAGAATCTAATTTTACCTGGACATGTAAAAAATAATGGTTATGGATGTAATGTATCCAATATAGTATGTAATTTTATAGAAGGATCCAAGGAATTCATAATAGGAGTCAATGATGTAAAATTTTACATGAAAATGGTTTAGAAAAAATTTCATTTTCCCACAATTTTCCATCTAATGATATAAATGGATATTATTTCATGCTTGTTAACAACTATGAAAAATATTAATGATTAACTGATAATTGAATAATTATGCTTCATCACATGAAAATTATTACATATGAATAATGTGTGTGGGGTAATAGATAATGTTTTATTTTATATTCGATGGATGGAAGCTCAAATCTCAAATGATAGAGCCTGTGCACTAGGATATTTATAGACCTTCAACTATCTAGCCTCTAGGAGGTTCACTCTATATTGCTTGTTTTTGATAATTAAAAAAATAACTTTATTGTTTTACTTTTTTAATCATATGTATGATGTATTTTTTATTTCATTCAATATATTTCAATTGTGTATGTGGATTTTATATGGTACCTAAAATTTATATTCTCTGAAAATAAAGGTGAGTAAACCTAATATGTCTTTTGAAACATCCATAAAAAAATGGAAAATATAATAAAAATATAGAGATCCAAAATCCACTATAGAATCTCGTGGTGGAATAGATTAATATAATTTTAATTAATAATACTCAAACAATGAGGTCTCAATCTATAACGCCTAAGGGAAATTGGATTTTATAACTCAATATAGTTTTATTGCTTTTAATAAAAGTCTACCATAAGTAGTTGGGAGGAAATTTAGGTGGAGTTATGGTTCAATATGAAACTGTATTTCTTCCATCATAATGATATAATATTTTAAGGGAATATAAATATTGGTTCTAAAAAGAGTAACAATATTGAGGCTAAATCTAATGAATTTTTGTTTTAATATGTTGATGTCAAATTTGGTTTTTATCTATGAGATGTTGAAAAGTAACATGAAGTCATGAATAATGATGTTTCATTCAATGAAAAGTGTAAATGGAGGTAAAAAAACATGGATCTGATGAAGATTAATTGGAAAAATAATAATATTTTGATTTATAATATCATTTAAGTAAAAGAATCTGAAGTGGGAATGTTTTTGGAGAACTGAGATGAAAGAAATAGAAGACAATTACTGAGAGTAGAAGAAGATGTTCCACAATAATCATGGGTAGAAAAATCTAGATACAAATAACCTAATGTTAGGTCCATATAAGTTTGAGATAAACTATGAGTTATTGTGTTTATGACACTATTAAGAATACAAACAAGGGTTAAAAGAGTATTTCAAATGATTGGGGATGACATGATCACTCCACTATTAATAGATGAGATAGATCTAGAATACTACAAAGGGGTGGACACAACTAATGTTGTGAAACATTAGATGTTTTTGATAGATTAAGAGTTTTATTCATTGCATTAAATAGAACATGGGAGATCATTTAGATACTAATATTAAATAAGGAACATTAAAATAAATGTGTTTTTATATTGAAAAAACTGGCTGATGGAAAAATTGTGACTACAGTTTGGCTGGTAAGAAAGGGATTCAATATAATGAATTTTATGAAAACATTATTATTTTTATTAAAACATAAAATTATCCAAATGATATTTATTAACCTAGAATTAGAATATTTTTACATAGAATTGATGGTTGTAAACATAGGCATCCCTCATTGAGAGTTTTCTAAAGGGATTTAAAATAGGTTGCATGTTGGTTTCACATAATATGGGTTTGGAAATTTGGTTGTTAAAAATAATAAGTTAGTTTAGAGTGATTTCTAATCAAATGTAATGGAAATAGAAATTTGATTCACTTATATTGGAAGAAGGTTTCAAAAAGTGTAATGTAGATCATTATTACTAATAGAAGAATGGATAGTATGAAGATTCAAAATATTTAATTTATATATTGATTAAATGTTTCTATCATGAATATATGATAGATGTATTAGGATGATATTATGTTATATTTACAGATTATTTATGGTGAAGTACCTCATAGTCACAATGGATAATTTTAGGCTAAGAGTGAAATATATTTAATACATTGATATTTTCTCTATCATAGAAGGAATACACCTAGAATGTAATTTAATTTCTTGGGATGTATTGATATAAGGTTTTTCCATCTCAATTGGTAGGAATATTTATTTCATCCAACGAGGAATCACATGAAATTGAAAATGTGGTTATATACATGGAATATGAACATTTAGAATAATGATTTAGAAGTTTATAGTGTGTCTTTATTTAAACGCAACCATATATTCCTTTTGAAGTTAGATTTTATATGTAATTTCTTTCAAAATATGGGAATGGTATACTAGGATGATTTAAAATATAAATTTCAACACTATAATGGAATTGAAGATATATCTTTATTTTATGTTATGAACAACCCATTGTGATGATGTATTAATGATGACATTATTTGTGATCGAAACATTTAGAAGGGTAGAACAAAGGTTTTTCAACACGAAATGAAAATTTGTTAGATAGATTCCCTATATATTATAGTTATAATAATATGTGTAGTAGAATTATAGTATTTATTTATAATATTGTCATTGAATGAAATGATTTAAATAATTCAGTCACCAAAGTAACATGGGAGAATTTAAAATTGATAACTTCATATTTATGAATTAAAATCCAAATTAACATGACAAAAAAATATAGTGATGTCTTATCAAATTATGAATACATACCAAATGAATCGTTTCATCCTTGAAATATTTATGGATATTGATATAATGCTTTGAAATATTATATGAATGAAAAATCAGATTGAATTGTTCAATAAATCGATAGTTGAAGAATGCATGTGGTAGTATCATGCCTCAATGGTTCTTGGGTGAATGAAAGGTTATAGATAATAATTTATTTACAAATATAAAAATAATTTTTTTAAAAAATTATGTACAGTTACTAAATGTTACATAAAAAATTCATTGGTATCATAGATTGTCTTTCTATGAAATATAATCTTAGTTAATTAGATGAAATTTTTTTAAAATTATGTTTATTTATATTTTATTAAACAAATGATGATTAGTATTAGTGTAAATAGAGTCCTATCTGAAACCATCTTATGGAAAAATTGAACCATTGGAAACTTGAATTTTCATATGGAGTTACGATGTGTCATTTAATGTATAAGTGTTTGATGGTGTAGAGGGGTGTAAAAGTTTTTAAAATAAATTTATGTAGAAATATAGTAATAATCATAATTTTAGAGAATAAAGTTTGACTATTTAATAGTCTAGACCATATTATATAAGTTCATATAACCATAATCACATTAATGTGATCATAGTGATCAAACAAGATATATAGGCATGACAATCACATCACACATCTATTGATGATAGATTATTAATTTTATAGATTACATGTCCTTCTATTATTCTATTGTATTTATTATTATCATTCAGTGAACAGAAATAATGAAGTCATGTTTCTCTTAGGAACATCGGACTCATAGTCACTATACATTGATTCTTATTATTATTTCTTTATTTTGGTTTGTATACTCATTGAATGTATTTATTCATCATTGAAGGTACATATTTTACAATGTATAAAAAAGTTTTTTTTATTTTGTTTTTTCGGTGTGAATTATTAATAAGTATACTAAACTCTATCAATGTATGATCTATAGGGTTTTAGTAAAATTCTATTAAGATAAACTCGTATTAGGTAGAGAGGAGAGAACAGCTGGTGGCTAAATCACTTGTTCCATTTATATCTCTGCTACCCTTATGTTTCATCTCAATAAGTAGGGTGAGATAAGGATTTTATTATAATGTTTAAAATAATAATGTTATATTAGAATTGGTTCCCATTTTGGTATCTAATACTGACAATATATATATATATATATATATATATATATATGAATCAGTATAATTCTAATCTCAATGAAATTTTTGGTTTAGTTATAGTAGCATCTGGTGATTTTTTATATTTCAATAAAATGATAGACCTCCAAATTATCCAAATGTAATGTAACAAGATTTTATATCCTGATAAATAATAATCATAATTTCCATGATAAGAATATATAAATAAACATAAGATATAGTTATAGAATGATATTTGAGGAGTACATTGTGACTTATAAATACAATGGATTTAGTAGATGTCATTTTAGGAAAGAGACCAAATAATATCCATTTTTTAATAATAATTATATTATAAGTATTACAAATAATTACAAAAATAAATTAAATTAAAATAAAAAAATAAAAAATTCACTATTACATCTATAAACTATACAGTTCATTGAGATATGAAATGGATATTTGGGATCTTCTATCTCCAAGATAAATAGTCTACCCTGAAACAATTCCTATAAATTCACATAGAAATCTTCCCATACTGATCAATAATATTATATATCCATTATAAATATAAGCATCCTATAATTTCTCATGCTGGTATATATTTCTTTTCCTTTGCAATGTGAATAAAAAAATTCTACAATATTAGATCATGCCATCCCCTTTTTATATATCTCTTACATTTATGTCTCTACAATACATATCCAATTCCTCCACATTTGACATTATGAAAATAAATTAGAACGACAATGAACTAGTAATATAAGTCACATATATTCAATTTTATTTGGACAAATAAAAAATAAATAAAAATCATAGAGGATTGACCAATAATGATAATTTTTTTATATTGAGACAATAATAAGTAATGAACAGTTATATCATCACAACATTGATAGTGAAATTCTATGACTTAAATAAATTAATGCCATTTTTGTCTTAAGAATACACCTATTATAAAAATTTAAATACTCAATTAATAATAAATTATATTATAATAAATTAAAAATCCATAATAATAAATTTTTCATTAGGTTTAAAAAGAAATGATTCTTCCAGTGACCAACACTTTGACATTTGGTGAAGAAAATCTATAGCATAGAGTGAAATAATTTCTCTAAAAATGAAAAAACCTACTATATTTATATACATGTCCGAAATATTTACCCATATATTTCAATGTTTTGTAATGATTCCAAAAAACAATCCTTCCAACTATAAAATTTTAATGTGTTTTTTTATAGGAGTGTGATAAAGATCCTCGAGGCCCTAATAAAGAGATCATGAAATATAATAATCAATAACATTATTCTATTTCCCTATCATTTGAATATAGGTTCCTTTATCTCAATGAATTTGTATTATTCTAATGGTTCATATCCCCATGTATTGAAAAAAACTTTCAGACCTACCATGATTTATATAACAAATATTTATCCTCAAAATACTTATCCAACCAAAAGGAAAAAAACTAATGATAAGTGTTTCTATCATTGAGTGTAGATATTTTTTTATTGAAATGTTGGTTTTTATCCATATTTGGTATTGATATGGTTCCCACATTACCTATAATAGGGGATCTTTATAATCCCATATAATGAGATTTTTATATAATGTAATTTCCTCAAACATGTAACTTTTGATTATTTCTTAATAGAATTATTTACATTAAATGTATGATTAAATTATATGATATAATTAGACCTTATAATTAGTATCCATAAAAAAATTTCATCCACATCCTTAGAAACATTAATATACATGGATTTTAGATCATATGTTAACTTTAAAATTTCATTAATCTCCACAACCCTTATTACTACTTATAATTAATAAATCATGAAAATTCACTGATATTAATCATTAAATTTGATGATATTCTCCATAATTTCTTTATATGTATGTTCATCTTATATTTTATATGATGATGAGTTAATAGATACATTATTTGATAAAAACTGAACATATGGTTCAATGGATAACTATGAATGCATATTGAATATCATTTTAAAAATGAAGGATTCTTGTCAAGGTGACTTTTCATAATCTCAAGTAATCTTGTGGATAATATATCTATATGATAAAGTACTGAAATTTTAATAGAGATATATATAATGAATTCAGGATGTTGTGTTACGCCGTAACAAAATATTTCATTTATTCATTAAATATCTCTACAATTATCCATCCTTGTTTTTCAATTTAGGACATTACGAACTTATTTGACTTGATTTCATACACATGTTGTATATATAAACTAATGGGTCTTCTTTTCATCGATATTTATATTACATATCTAACATATCATTCAAGTAATCTATTTAGATGATATTCCAAAATATTTTTTTACCAAATATACAAATTTACCTTTTCTTTTCTAAAAATAATTTCCATACAAACATCACCAAGAGCTTATCTTTTATATGATAAACTTTTTTGTATTCATGTGGGAAGTTATAGTTTTAGAATTTGTAACAATTGAAACAATATTCTTTAGTTTCAATTTCTCTACATCTTGTTTTAGGTTTTCCTGTATTCAATCAATATACCAATCAGATAATTTAAATAATGATTTGTAATGTTTCAATTATCCGGTCATTCTATAATATTATATTCTAATTCATTATATAGAATGTAAATGATTATTTCATAAAACTATTACTTAAAAATTTCTCATTCACAATGATATTATAGACTATTTACATTCATCATTAATCTCTGATGAATTTGGAAAATCAGTTCTTCATGTTGAATTTCAAATAATTTAGAATATTCAAAATAACATTAAATATTCATTTCTAAAACATTATAAGTCATAAAATGTTTAATTGAAACGTTTTCATTAATCCACATGATTTTCGACAATATGAAATGTAGTTTAATTTATTTATTTGAATATGATATAGTAATGTAATTCTTAATTAGAAATTATGTTGAAATTCAATCTTCTCCTCTTTAGTGATGTTTACAATCATCTTCTCTATAATCATATAACATTTATTCTGTGTGATATATATATTCATATCAGTGTTGATAAAAATAATTTCCATTCCCCCAAAAATATACTCATAATCATACCCATTGAATATTTGGGGATATTTTTGATTTATTTGTTAAATTTTTCTACTTTTATTTCTGTAATCATAAAAATATATCACATATTATACATGTTAGTGGTATTAAATAACTAACTATCATTAAATTAAAATGGGAATAATTATGTTCTAATAATATTCATGATAATTTATCTAATACCAAGTGTATCATATAAAAATGTACAGGGAAGCTCTGTTTGAAACTATATTCCTATATATGAATGGTAGGGTAGCTTTATGAATTTGGAGAATCTATGTTGAAGAAAGATCGTACAATTTTCTCCCATTTAAAATAGAAACTATTCTGATGTTATAATTATTGAATTGTGAGAGTAATTAAAGTGAATGAGAAATAAATGGAATATAAGTTATAAAAAATTATGAAATTATGTTAATAAAAAATAAATAATGATATATATATATATATATTAAAAAATGAGAATGGGATGGAAAATCAATAATTATTATAAATGACCTTTTTTACTAAATATCATATTTAGAGGGAACTCAAATATTTTAAAATTAATAGGACGGTGGATTGGTAACAAGATCCAAGTTATAAAACTTCACACTAGGAACATTGTTCACACAACCAATCACAATATAAATGTTCTGAACGTGTAACATATTTGGTAGAATTTCATATGCATGCAGATTGATCATTGATATCATCATTCATTATTATTATATAAAACTATTCCAAGAACCCTAGACTTCATCAAATAACCAGTATAGAATAACAAAGGTTCATATCCATAAAAACACATTGACCATGAATATTGGATAAAGAATAATTATAAATATAGATTAATAACCTTTATAATAACTCCTCACATAGTGCACTTTCATAGAAAACACATCAAAAATGGTTGTGATCAAATTTATTCAGTTAAGTGAGATGATGAATGGATCAATTGTAGATCACATAGAAAAATTTGAAGACCATTTATCCTCCACGAAATAATCTTCTATATAATAATATGTGGATTTCGAAGGACCCAATAAAGGATGATTCCTCTGGGGAACAATAAATAACTCCTTAAAAATATTTCATGTTCTTTGAGGGTATAATTGTGGGGATAAATAATTGATCTCATACTAATAGAGATTCTACAGAATTTTTCATTTAGCAGGAGAAATATCCCCATAGTTGTCTAGAAATGTTTTATTTCTCAAAATAGTGAATTAGATTCTTGCGTCTGATGTATTATTTGACCATTTTGTAAACTTTTCCAGGCATATACCCACACTATATTTCGTGAAAAAAAACCTTGGAATTTATTGGATATATAATGAATTTATGTTGGTATTTTGAACTCTTCACATGCCGCTTTTTTCACATATTAAAAATATTACTACCATGTGTATATTAAATGTTCTTGGTCCTTTGATGGAATTTCCATCAATGTTTTAAAATAGTCCCATGATTTTTTTAACTAACATTGAACCTCCCATTTCCCCTATCTGGTAAGGGTTTCCATTTATTTCATTTCACTTGATCAAACCAGACGAACTTCTCTTCATATATAGTTTAATTTAGAAACTCATCAAATTAGACACTTCCACAAATATCTTCTCCTATATATCTATTTCTAGTGTTTTTGTTGAAATTTATATATCTCAAACTCTTCCAACAATCATTTGGAAGAATAATGGTGACAATTGATTTATTCACGATGTTTTCAACGAATATACTTGATTTATTTATAATAGATTCCTTAAATGTGTACACACTTAAATGGATGCTGGGAATAGCTACAATTTTGCATGTCCCCTTTCATGACAAAAGAAAATATTGTTTGATAAGGTTATAAAAAAAGATATAGATCATGTATTACCTATTAATAATACTATTGATCATAATAAATAATTCAAACAAACATTCATAAATATTTTAAAATATCAGTACTCACTTTTTCATCCAATTGGATTTTAGGTTGTGCTGTTTACTAATTAGTCTTTGAATAATGATATTAAAAATATATGGAAAATGTTGCCTATTACAATTTCAAATGTTTTTCAAACATTGGAAGAGTAATACATGAGTATAAATTATGATTATGTTTAATCATTACATTATAATTATGAGCATGCATGTAAGATTGAGGATGATTATTTGAATTTGGGTTATAGGAAAGGGAAAGACACATTGATTGATTTATAGGGATTCATCAACCTAAATCTAAAGAAGACTATATATATATATATATATTATTAGAATCTAGAATGAAATTTTTTCCCTAGATCCATTAATGATACTATGAAATAAAAAGATGAACCCGCGATATAACATGTTGACGTTGACAATTCTTGATCACCCCCTAGTGTAGATGCATCAAAAGGTTTCATTTTTATGAGGATATTGAAAATTCATTGAGTGGTGCATAAAAAATGGATGAGGACCTTAGGGATGATCTAGAGACTCACTTGGATGAGAAATATCCTGTTTTTTACAAAAATTCAAATATGGATAATATTATTTAGAAAAATACCTCAAAATTAAGAATAATATATCTACAAAATAGCTAAATAATTAAAACAAAATGTTGAATTTAATTATATGTACATTCCTTCGGAATTATTCATGGGCTTTCTACATTGGTTTTTTTTCATTAAGTCCCCTATTTTGAACAATATCATTATTCAATTTTTTATATTTTAATTAGTTTTTTTAAATAACAATGATGTTTGATTGTATGGTATCTTTTGGTCTACTTTATTTAGAGTATCTTGTTGTTTTTTGGAAGTTATGAGAAATGATATTTATGTTATATAGTTTTTTATATCTCTATTGTGATGGATGGATTCGATGGGGATGTTGTGAATCTATAATTTTTTAATTTGGGATTTTTTTACTCACTGTTTTTTTATTCTTTGTGATGTGTGATTGTGCTGTAAACAGTGTGAAAATGTAAAGAATTTTGTTCTCAATAAAGGTTGTTAAATTTTTTCAACATGAAAAATTATGGAAACTTATTATGGATCATCATATGAATAAATATGGAAAAAAATGATTATGGTATTTTTATTATGTTTGTTCTCTTTGAATCATAAGGAAGAAATTTATTTAATGGTATGATACGTTTTGTATCCCAGTGGTTTTATTTTCCAATTATGGTTGATTGTATCTTTTAAATCCCAAGCATGATGAAGAATTTTAAAATTGTATAAATATTATTATGGAATTAATTTTTTTCTTTGTAATTTGGTTTGTCAATAATCACATAAATCATTAACTATTGAATAATGGAATATTTTGAAGGTTTTTTGTATTTAGAAAATATTTAATTAAAAGGAAGTCTGGTCATGTACTGACCTGATAGTTTTTTATCATATGTAATGAATACCATAAATTGATTCACTTTGTTAGACATGGTATAACTAATATTATTTCCTTTACATGAGACTGGTATAAATATGGACCTTTCATTTGATGATGAAAATACTTGATGGTTGCAGTTGAATATATATATTTTGCATTCCATTCCAGTACTGGGACTTCGAGCCAGTTTTATAGTCCAAATTTTCTAATGGGTTTCCCCCAAAAGAATATTTTGTGACACATATATTTTATGGTTTCAATTTCAAGAATGTTTTGAACTTCTATTTTTTTTTTGAAGATAATATTTGAGGTGTAGGTTTATCTGAAGGCGTAACCTATATTATTAGGTATTTTGGTGATTATTACAGTGTTTCTAGACTAGAATATTATGATGAATGAATCTATAAAATAATGAAGGTGTTTTCCCCTTAATTTCTTTTCTCAAGATTTCCTACAATCTAGGGGGATGTTTTCTTACTTATCATTCATCTTAATATTTTATATTGTGATTTTGGTGTGAGAAGTTTTTTATTTTAATGAGTATATTCCATAAAAATAGTAATTTATTTTATTATGAAAAATAAAGCAACTGTATACAATGGATGCATTAGAATGTAATTTTTAGTGCATATATGGCTTGTTTGATACATATGTATATGACAACTCATTATTATGTGTGTTGTTAATTATCTTTTTTCAAATTGATTTAATCTTTTTTATGGTGTAAGATAATTTTACCTTGGGTAAAATTTTACACTTTTATGATTTAATAAATATTGGGATGTGTGTGTTGGGTTTCGAATTTCCACTTCATCATGTTAAAAAAACAATCAAATGTATATCCAAATATTTTTAATGGTAATATAATTAATCATTTTGTGTGATAATAAAAACAACATAATATTCATAATATAATGATTAAATTAATTCAACACTTAATTATTATTCATTGGAAGATATGTATTCCATTATATGTTCTTTGAATTTTATAATAAGAAGTTAAATCTAAACCCAAAATAGCAGTAACAAACCTCTAAAGTAAGTGTAAAATCCCTATATTTTTTGCATTATATTGTTTCAAATTATTTTATAATCTTTGATAGATTTTCATACATGAAATTCATCTTTTTCCTTGAATTTTATGAAAACCCCTTGTTTTTCATTCATTCCACGTGACATTGAGTTTCTTTGATATCTCGTGTTATAAGCAATGTTGAGTCTTACTTTATAACAATATAAAATTCAAATTATATATTTATCATAATAGTTATCACTTTGAAATTATAATTCTTGTAATCAATATTAATATATAAATTAAGATAAAATATATTACACATGTTTATAAAAATAATTTATTGGTTAATAAATACTTAGAAATAAAAATAATCACCAATGGATTATAAAGGTTATATTTTTATGATAAAATATACTAGGGACCAGAAAAATGTTTTATCATAATAAAATAAATTAATCACTATTAGTGAAATATAATAATTAAATTTATATGTTATATATTTAACCAATATTTTTTTGGAATTTATCCAATATTATTTATAAGTTTAGGATAAGATTTAATCTAATTTTAAGCACAATTGATGTGTATTGTTAAAATTATATTTTAATCTCTTTTAATGGAAGAAAAGTTTTAAAAAACAAATTTAAACATTATTTTTTTTAAATGAAATAATTTTTGAATAATAATAATAATATTTACTTTAGCATAATTTTGTTATTTTTCAAAGAATAATTCTATTTTGATGACTAGTGAATCACAACGAATTTTAATTGAAAACAACGTTTTCTTATAAAAAATTTATACTGTAAATTTATATTATTAATTAGTTATGAATTATAATTAGATATATTTTATGTCATTTGATCCATTTTTTCATTTCAATCAATTCCATATTAAATATTTATATAAAACATTTCAAACATTTAATCATTTCTCTTTAAGAACAATTTGTTTTATAGTCCCGTCTATGGGATTATTTCATAATCCATTTATTCAATATATATTATTTGTATTTGGAAAAATTTATTCCGTATTTCTAATCATCATAATTTATAATTTATTCTATTGTAAAATTAGTCTTTTTAACAAAACTATTAGTGAAAGTTGTTAAAATTAATTCCATTGATTAATTCAAAAATTAAGTTTACGTAGTAGTTAAAAATCATTCTAAAGTGTAGAAATAAAAAGGCTTCATGGTAAAAATCTATTTTCTGTCCATTATTTTACCATATTCCACTTTTATAAAATTAATTTTATTTGGGGTACATTTTTTAAGGGACACCTCCCAAAAGTTGTCACCTTTTTATATTTACAAGAATGACTCTACAACTCCACAATAATAAGGAACCCAACTTCCCCACTTCATCACACCTCGAGAGCCCATTAGATAATCTAAACCCATACCACACGACATCCCACCTGTAATCCCCTAACACTCACCAAGGGAATAAATCATACCAAAGAATTCCGTTGGAGAAAACAAAAAAGATACACCTGGAAAAGGGATAACATTTTTCAATTATCACTTTTGATTTATTTCATTCCAAAACACATCAATTAATAATATTCAATGAATATATAATAACATCCTTAACATAAATATTCTAATATTTTTATGTTAATTTTCTTACATACACCTTCAAACACTACCATCAAATGGGACATGAAATCATTGTTCGTGTGTATGGTGGATTGTGGCTTCGCAAACAGATGTCGTTCATTCTTCCATTACCACATTTCATGGTTGTGAATAATGATTTTCATAATATTTTTATATCATATATAAGGTACTTATGATATATTTAGGCTTCTTTATTAATTATATAACACATTCCATAATTCATTTTTTTGGATTATGAGAACAACGTTTGTTGACGTGTGGACTATGGCCTCGACGATGTAATGTGATTCGTTCATGCTTTACATGGAACATATTATGAATGTGATTAATAAAAATATATTATAAAAATTTAATTTTCATGATATTCATGAAATATTTATCTATATTTACATATAAAATATAATTTTATTCTTTTCAATTGACACATTGAAAAAGTTATAACGTCATTTGTGGACGTATGGAATATCTCGTCATCAAAGTGATGTGACTATTACATTATAAAGACCACATTAAAAGAATGATATATATAATTTTATATTATTAAATAATATGTTATTTATGTCATAATGGTTGTTCTATAAAGAAAGAAATCAATTTCCTTATTCCCATAATTATCATTGAAAAACTGGAACGTTGAACATGCGTACGTGTGGCATACCGTCTCCATGACATTATCATTGGTTAATTTTTAAAAACATATATATTGTATGATATATATTTTTTTTCATCTATAAATATTACAATTATTTCTTTTTTCTTAATAGGATATGTTTATATAATATCCACATTAACCATAGTCGACTTATCAAAGTCCGTTTTGACACATAAGCTGAATATGGTCAAAACATCCAACATAAACATTATTGATTGAGTAATTGTATAAAAACTATTTATAAGTTGAATAAAATTATTTATAAAAAATTTATATTTTTGAAAAGAAAATAAATAATTAATATATTTTTATTATTTGGAAATATATAAGACATTCATGACAAAACAGACTCATGGTAAAAGATTTCTTTGAACAATTTCTATTCATTGTGTTAAACTTTTATATCATTTTTTATGTTATAAAATGAATATGTGTGATGTATCCAAAAATTATATTTTATTATTTAAAAATAAATTTTTGGATTTATATTTTTCAGATATAATGGTTTCATTGATTTATTCTCACTCTAATGATACATTCATTATAATTTCTTTCTCATCTAACTTTTTTTTGTGAGATATATATAATATTCAATTCTTATTTTTATTATGTAGTGTATATAATACCCTTTAAGGTGTTTTTTATTATTATCTATAATTTTTTTTTTGTTTTTCATATACATTTAATTATATATCTTTCAGGTGGTTTACTGTTTCAATGTTACCAAGGTGTAAATGGATTTTTTTCACAATTTCCCATTATTGAGACATTTGTCCCATTACAAACCTATATTCTTTAATGAGGTGTTTATACTTTTCCTTTGACATCATATATGTGGAATTTCTAAATTCTCATCATATTACAGGTATCATTTAACGTTATTTCTTCATTGGTATTATGATTAAAATGTTTCAAGGTTTTATGAGACACTATGGAATGATTAATGTTTATTTTACTCATGAATGTTTTTAATGATAATTTTATGGTATTTCCATTCATTGGTGTAAAAAATTCTTTTTGATACATTCCATGTACTATGAAAATTCATTATTGATACTATTATAATTATTATATATATATATTAATATTTATTCAAATATATTTTTATTGGAAGTGATTTATTTTCCATGGGCTAATATTTGTTCTAAGAGATTATTATAGAACCCATTTATTTATCTTCGGTCAATCATCATTCAATGATATTTTTCTAACCTATTTCTTTTACATGGGTTATTATTGTTATAAAAATATTTTCTTGGAAACCAATTCATTTCCATGAGATAATCGTGCTTCAAAGAGAATGTTATTAAATCCATTTATTTTCCATGGGTTAATCATGTTTTAATGAGATTGTTATTGAACAAATTTTTTTTGCATGTTTCAATCAGGTTTTAAATATATTTACATGAAAACCATTTCATTTCCATGGGTTTATCATGTTATTATTAGTTTTATGATGTAATATGTTTATTCATGGTACTTGAGAGTTATATGAAACAGGTGAGCCAGATTTATATTATACTAAGGGTAAAACCCCATTATAGCTCACAGGTTATCCTGCTATAGATTATATGATGGTTTTAGCCCCATTATAGTTCTAATAAAATATGTGATTATGATATAGCTTATACGGGGGATGATCCCCATTATTTATCATAGGTGTATGGGTAATTATAATGATGGATTTCATCATCTTATTTGTGCCAATTAAAAGTGTTTTTTAAGGTTGTTGATCCATGTTACCAAAAAGTGTTTAAATTAATTTTTGGATCTTATAATGTTTCTACTGATTGATATTGATATCCCATGGGTTTTATTATTGATTATGATTATTTTATATTTCACCAAGTTTCAATATTTTATGATGAGGTATTTATGGGTTCGTTTTCTATTATGACGTGATCATTCACTTTGAAAGTTTCATCATAACATTAAGAAATATTATGCTCATTGATAAAATTAATTTTTTAATGATTACTCATTCCCTTACTGATTGTTTGATATCACCCTTTTAGGATTCCTTTTCCCCATTTTAGAATGAATGATTTTGAAAAAGATATGTATTTAAGAAATTTCATATTGATGAAGATGATGTATTAATGTTAAATGGTAGAGATGTGTTAAGAAGAAGTGATTCTCAATTAGTTTCATGTGAATTGTTTATGTTAGAGTTTTTCTTAATTAATTACACCTCTAAACCAAAATGATCTTCTAGAATTTCAGTGATCCATGTTCAATTTTTGATGTTTTAATAATGACATGAAAAATCTATCTTATAAAAGACTGCATCAGCTCTGTGAATGTAATGTTATGGATTTCAGTACATGATCAATGAGTGTGGGATCTGGACTTTTATATTTGGTATAAAATGTTGGATTATATTTATTTTGAGATTATTATGTATTTATATAAGGTTATCTTTATATTTTTGGAAAACAACATATGAATATAATCTTAAGGATGGTTATACATTAAATATCATAAAACTCCCAACATTTGTTTTTTATGTAGTAATAAATTCGAGGTTATCAATGATTTTTTCAGATATTTTTTGGATTATTTATTTGAAACCCCTAAGATCAACATTAATTGTTTTTAGAATGATTTATAAATTAGGATTAAAAAAATGATGTGACCACCCTTATTCACATCCATCATGTAGGTGGGGATTCAACCCATGATTGAAGGATGATAAGGTGTTCACAATCTACAACTTGGCTACATGATTTTTTTGGGTAGATGGTATGTTAATTAAAATATCTTATCGAATTTTATTTTAAGAATAATGGTTGATTTATCTTTAAAGGATATTTGATAAAATCCATTAATATTTGGGTTTTGATCTTAGCCAGGTATTTTTTTTAATAATTTTAAGGATATTTATTAATATAATAATTTAGTATGACATTTGGGTATTACTATTGAATTTTTATTATTAGTGTATTTATTGACGGTTTACTCATTTTGGTAATTATCTTACCATGACCTACCCATTTGGTTTTTGGTCAATTTTTAATAGTAGGTATAGTAGGATGACTATCTTTATAAAGGTTATTTTATCTTTAAAAGACTATTTTAGTGCTATTGGAATTAAAAATTCATATTGAATACTCATCAATTGTAGAAAAAGATGAGATTTTGGTTGAAGTTGATTAAATGATGAAAATATTCTCTTAACGAATTATATTTACCTTTTATTTTCATTATGGTATAATTGAATTAGAGAACTGATTAACTCTTGTAAAATGATCTTAAACCAAATTTATTATACAATTACATTTAATTATGATGAAGCAAGGGTCTTTTAGGTCATCGCATTCTAACATTTTTTTAAGACCTTAAATTTCCACAGAATAGTCACTTTTTTATGATCAATGATATAAATCACCCTCTATAATTATTTATGCATTTCATACAATCCCACCCATGTTTCCCCTTTGTGGAATTCTAGTCTAGAAATAACTTTTGGTGTCTATTATATATCCCCATTCCCTTATAAAGATGATGTTTCATTAAACCTTTATATGATGTGGGTCTCAATAAATGTATTAAAAAAAGTTAATCCTTTGATAACCAAGATAAATTATGAGGGAGAAATTAATTTTGTGTGCAGTAGGATTTAACGATCATACCCATGTTACCAATAAACCTTGCACCCAACCCATTTTATCACATACTTGAAGGGCATTCCATATCTGCATAGGATGGAGACAAGAACATGGAAATGAAGTAAAAACACATTGGGAACACTTTCTCTCCACCTGAACAACACATCAAATATATATACACAGAGAAATAAGTAACATTAGAAAGTTAATAAATATAATATATTATAGTATGAAAACATAAGAAACCATAAAAAATGTAATAGTTTCCAAAATATCCAAGAGACAATTCCAAATACAATGGAATAAATCCAAAATGCTACTCCATGTGATAGTGTGTTTGAACTCCTACAATCTCACCACCCACTACGAAAATTAGATGAAAGAAAACCTCACAGACTCACTATGGAACATTGCATTTTATTGCATTGGAATAAATACAATGGTATTCAAACCATCGAATATGTGTGTAGGGTGTGGTTTAAAAGGCTAAATTGGATCCAAACCAGGTGTAATATAAAAATGCTCTATAAAAGAATTCATATATTATCACCTCAAATAAAACATGGAATGATAAGGAGTTATTTTTTTTCATAGATAACATGGTACACATTTACCTTTTCAAGTTTCAAAAATATGTATTTATATATCAATTTCAAATCACATTACCTATATCATATTTCAAAAAATAAAAATATATATCAAGGATAAAACAACACATCCAAGGAACAAAATAAGAATATTAGGTATCCTACCCAAGGATTACTATAGGTCATACTAGAAGAATACTCGTACCAAAATGATTCATGTTTAGTATCTGGTTATTAGAATGATTTTCTAAGAAGTAGATGAATACCACATGATTAAACCAACTAATAATATAAATATCAGTCCTCTAGAATAATATTCACAGGAAATATAACAAATACCAATGATAGAACCTTTTGATAAACTCAAATATATAGATGATGACCTCAAGCTAATCCTTCCACTTATGTACCCAAGTTAAAGCACATCCAGGTTTTCACAATTCAATCTAATGCTTTGAA
Organism: Viscum album; assembly: GCA_963277665.1. Classification (NCBI taxonomy): domain Eukaryota; kingdom Viridiplantae; phylum Streptophyta; class Magnoliopsida; order Santalales; family Viscaceae; genus Viscum; species Viscum album. Next base: position 1,423,032,250 of record OY728141.1, on the reverse strand, counting down.
AAATTATTTCTAAACCATCTCACAAATCCATTCCAATCCTTCGAAGATACCCATTTTCATTACATTTTCAACAACTAGGGGAAAAACATTTTTCATTAAAAACAATTTTCAACATTCAAAAAAACAATCATGAAAATTATTTTTATAAATCATTTTATAAAACAAGAAAAATAAGATTCATAAACATAGGCCCTATATGGACCCACTTACCTCAAAAATGTGGTAACACACACCCGCAATGGGATCCACCAATAATGAAAAACCAATGACATCAACAATGGCCCTAAAACCTAGTACAAATGTCTCTTAATAGATCTAATTAATAAAGAAGATTATAGTAAAGGAGGAAACACCACTTACCTAAATAAAAAACACAAGTAACACCAAAAAAACAATCGAACGACCATTGGAATGAGATCACACAGAAGATATGCAAGAAGACATAATGAAAGACAAATTCATAACAATGAATCTAATAATGAAACATAATGGTGATACTGTGATCAATGGAAATGAAGAAGAAAAAATATTACCCACCTAGAGAGAAAAACCGCAAAAATAATGAAGATTGAATGCCGAATGGACCGATCAGGATAAAATAGTGTCTCCAAAAATCATTGGAGAGGATCCTTGGGTCTAGAGAAAAGGAGTTATGGCTATGGAATAGAACTCCAAAACCAGAACAATCCACTAAAATCCCTTCATGGGAAATAATATGACGTGTAATAACATAACATGATGTGAAATACAAGATGACAAAATATACTGAAAAACTGGTCACCTCAGATTAAAATTCAATCATAAAATAACTCACAAGATGTAAAAACTCATCCCATCATGTAACCATTCACAGTGTGGTCCCTTCTCATATCATACACCCAATAGACATTACACAAAATGTAAACTAGTTACATTGTGTGAAATTATTCTACATCTATTAGAAAAAAAATGAGATAACTAAAAACACCACATAAAAAGGATGCTTAGAGGGGGAAAATATAAAAATTCAAGGTAAAATAATATAAAAAACTCCAAAACATAAAGACTTTCCATCCCCGTGAATTCGTATGGAAGATTTAATCTTTTGAAAAATATGATTCCAATGATCTCAAATCAATGTATCATGATCTGAATTATCAGGATAATCTGATCTATGATTCCATAAAACTCTGACTATTAGAATCAAATTTCAATGCAATACATTCACTTGAGGGTTAAGAATGTTAACATGTTTCCCAATAATAAAAATATCTATCTCTAACTAAATATATTCCTTAACTCAAAATATATGTGGTATCAGGATGATACATCTTATGAGAAGATATTTGGAAAACATAATGAATTACCATCAATTAAATAAGAAATACTAACTAATAATAACCCTCCCATAGCCACTCAGTGACCTCAAATGGTCCAAAATAACTCAAAACCAACATCACCTTTTTCCAAGTTGATGATGACCCAACCGAGGAGTAACATACATTAAAACCTAATCACCAAAAAGAAAAATCTAAATGAGGATGTAACCAATCCTCATAAGATTTATGTCAACACTAGTTTGTAAGAATACATCAAATGAACATCCTGAAACATTGCTAATGTATCTTGTAATAAACACGGTTCAACTAAAAATACTTTTTTCACCATATCCCAATAGATAGATTATCATAATGTGTGCCCATACAATTCATTAAAGGGATCCATTCTATTTGATGACTAGTAACTATTTTTATAATCAATGAGTGGAAGATGTCAATCCAATGATCCACTAAAATTCAAGACACAGTCATGAAGAATATACTCTATGATTGCATTCACATGCTTCATCTGGCCATCTATCTATGGAACGTAACATGACTTAATTTCACATTACCTCTTCGAGACTCCTCCATAACCTGAAGGTAAAGATATGATCCCTTTCTGAAATAATGGTAGAAGGACTCCCATGAGTCTATATAATATCTTACACATATAGCTTACCCAGACTTCAACCCCAATGGTATTTGTCATCGCAATAAAATGAGTAGACCTAATCAACTGATCAACAACTACCCAAATGGAATTAATCCCTTATGGAGTCCATGGAAATCAGAAAACACAATCCATGGATACCACATCAAATTTCCCAACTGGAACTAGAAGATGCTATATAAAATCAGAGGGTTTCTCGTGCTCTTCCTTTATCTGTTAGCAGGTTTTATAACATGACACATACTATATAATTTTCTGTTTCCTACCCTTCCATAGGAATCTTCATTTTGTGTCATAAAACATCTCTGTGGAGCCCAGGGGAATGACAAACAACGAGATTTGATAATTAATCAAGAATACAATACTTATAGATTCATTGAATACAAACCAATTCCTAATAAGGAAAATATCATCTAAAGAGAGAGACTAACCCAAAATAGTCTCCCCCAATAAAGGCTCTCTCAAATGTAATTAAACACATCATCCTTATAATGACTCAAGAAATAGACTCTAGTAGAGATGATAAAAACTAGACAATATTATAACCAAAACTAAAACGTTATCACGAGCATCCAACTTTTAATAATAAAATATCCTCATAAAGTTTCACACCTCCTTCGATTCAAGGACAACCTGTAGTGGTACATTCCTGGTAAGACCATTGGAAATGAAACTCCACTTCCCTAGGGAGTATGTGATATTGAAGTAAAACATATGAATATATAATACCCATAATCTCTATCTTAGATTCATATATTTCTGAGAAATGTTATAACTCAAAATCATATGACCAGAAAATATGGTGAACATTTCCCCAAAAAGATTTTTTTGTAAACATTTATGTGCATTCATAACTACTGTAATCAGTAAATTGTTACTGTGTAATTATTCTAATGTGTCTAATGATTAAGAGATCTATATGATACCACATGGTCTTCATACATATTCAAACATCCAAAACCATCAGTAGAACCATCATAATACACCACGTACCCCTTAACGATATCATGTAATATCAAAATGGGAGAAAATGTCAAAAGTCATTTCAGTTCATCAAAATAACATTGAAACCTCACATCCCAAATGAATTTTTCCACATTCTAGGTAAGAGTATTTAAAGGTGACACCATCAAGGGTAAATCCATACAAATCCTATAGTAGTATAAAAAATATCGAAGGATGCTCTTTATCTCAAAAAATTTGTGTGATTCATTCCATCAACAGATAGCCTTCACCATCCTAGGATAAACTGATAAGCCATGATTCTAAATCTCCTGATCTAGGAACATCACTCCATGAATCCAAAAATTACATTTTGAATGCTTTATATTCTAATTGGGACATATTATAATTTTCATAACCACACTCAAATGTTTCTCATTCTCATGCATAGAGTTTAAATAAACCATAATATCATCCATGAAAATTATGAAAAAAGATTCAACATATTGATGGAATATCTGATTCATCAAAGCCTTACAAACTGAAGGAGCAATTTTGAGACCAATATGCACCATTAGATATTCGTATTGGCCATAACTTCTTGTGAAAGTTTCATTCGATATATCAGACTCCTAAACACTATGCTGAGGATAACCCAACTGAAGATCAATATTTAGAAACCACCTTCCCCCCTTTAACTTATCAAAAAAATCATCCACACAAGGCAAATGAGTCTTCATCTTAACTATTACCTAGTTAAACATAAAATAGTCCAAAAACAAAAAAAACTAACCCATATTAATTATTTCTAAATAGCACATGGGATTCCCAGGGAAAAACACTAGGGTGATTGAAAATGTTTTCCAAGAAGTCGTCCAATTGAATCTTATGCTCCTTCAGCTCCATTAGTTCCCCATGATAAAAAGGTATCGATATGGCCTACATACCTAGAACAAGGTCAATTTTAAACTCATATTCTACCTATGGAAGAAGAACACAAAATAATTCCTAGAGAAATGTATAAATGTTCTGAAATACAAGAGGAACAAAAGAAGAAAAGTCATGCGGCGCAATCACAATAGTAGACAACATACTCCTGATCTCTGATCAGGGTGGTCTTGTAGGAACATACCTCAGGTCCCACTTCCCGAAAAACACATGAGAGCTTACATCAGTAGGATAAAACAAATGAATCTGATTATAAAAATCCACATCATGTCAATGAGAAATAATCCAATCCATACCGATGTTGACGTCATATAGATATAAATGACCCATGTTTCCATCAATATCGTCACCCAACCCATTTTTTCACATACTCGAAGGGCATTCCCAATCCCCTTGGGCTAGTGGAATGCTCCCAATCATTTAACAAAAAAACCAATGGGAATAATTTATCCCATCCAGAAGAAATAATGGAATATATATACCTGAAACAAGAGTGAATAGTTAGAAGCTAATAAATATTTTCCATAACAGTATGAAAATGTTGGAAACCAAAATAACAAATTTTTAGAAAAAAATCTCCAACATACAATTTAAATGACATAGACCAAAACAAATAGATACTCCATGTGATACTGTAGAAAAAACCCCCACAAATCACCAACATGTACACAAAATAGTTGAAATGAAACCTTAATTCCTCACTAAGAAACATTTCAATACCCTAAATTGTAATACATAAATTGGTTTCTACACCACTAAAATGGTGTGTAGGCTATGAGCTAATAGGTTCAATAGAATCCCACCCAAGTGTTCAATAACAAGAATCTGTATAAGAATTCATGTACCCTCAATGAAGATAATACATATCTTGAAAAATAGTACATATGTTTTGTAGAAAACATTGTCAAAATTTACTTTTTTTAGTCTTATAATACAAAATAATGTATAACATTTCAATGAACACTGTCTATTTCATATTTCATAATCACAAAACATGCATATAAATGACAACACTATAATGCCAAACAATATAATATAGGATCACATGCATCAACGAAAAGGATCACTATAGGTAATACTAGAAGTCTATTCGTAACACAATCATTCAAGTGAAAAATTCAGTTCCTAGGACATCGCCCTAGGAAACCATGGAATACCACATGAGTAACCCCAATAAAAATGTCAATATCAGTCCCCTAGAATAACAGTCGTAGGAAACAGGGGAAACCCATTCTGAATACCTCTCGATAATCCTAAAAATATGGTTATGGACTCAATATAAACATTCTACCTATGTACCCATTGTAACCAATTATATCATCTTCACTAATAATTCTAATGGATTTAAACAATATTTCAAATCCATTTCACAAATCCATTTTTATTTATGATAATACTCATTTTTTCAGTGTATATTAACAACCATGGGAAACCCATTTTTCATTAATAAAACATCTATACACATAAAAAAATACTCAAAATTGCATTTATAAATAATAATATAAAACAATAATAATGTGGTTCATAAAAATAGGATTGATATAGAACCACCAACCCTGATACTTGGATCACACATGCCCGCAATGGGATCCCCCAACAATGAAAACCCATCAATGTTAACGAAGTATGTAGAACCTAGTATGAACATCTCATAAATAATCAAATTGATAAATATGGTCACTAGAGAATAGTAAACACAACAGACCTCATGATTTAACACCCACTACACCATAAAAAGAAATCCAATGGCCACTGGAATGAGATCACAAAACAGATCAGCAAGAAGACAAAAAGAAACAATAACTCGGGAAAATGAATTTCAATATAAAACTCAACAGTTTTAATGATATCAATTGAAATGACAAATAAGAATGATCACTCACCCCTAAATATGAACCACAACCCCCATGAAGATCGAACACATAACATATAGATATGGATGAAACAATGTCTCTAAAAATCGAAGGAGAATAACCTCAAGAGAAGAGAAAAGAAGAACTTGCAGCCGAATGGACACCCAAAATCTTAAAAGTACCATGAAAATCGATTCCCAGAAAATTAAATTATTTGAAATAAATTTTCATTTCAAGAAATACTTCATATCCAAATGGGCTGAAAAATGCATTTCCTCGTATTAGAATCTATTCTCTAAATAACTAACGATGTGAAAAAACACATCCCATTATGTAACCTTCCAAGGTGTGATCAATTCTCATATCATTCAGCAAGAAAACGTTACATAGTGTGTAACCAATTTATATGGAATGAAATTATTGTATAGCCTAATAAAAAATAATAATGAAATAACTAAAAATTCAATGAAAAAAGGGAGCTCATAGATTGCAAAAAACATACCTGATAAAAGTAGTGGGATTTTGGAGAGGAAGTAACATCTCGAGATTTTAAGAAATACCTTCTTTAAAATTATTTTATATTATTTGATATCTTATGTTACAAGTAATTTCTTAGTTTAGATAGCGAGATATGCAACATGAAATTTATATTTTGTTGCACATAATATTGTGTTTCTATAATAACTCTTATGACACACAAGTTCGAGTCTCACTAGACTACAATATACTATTAATATTATGTATTTATAAAAATAGTAATCAACTAGCCATTATATTAGTTGTAATGAAAATTATTAAGTAAATTATTAAAGAATAGTTTAAAAATTATTATAATATTTATTCATCAGTTACTAATTACTTACAAATGATCATAATGTGTAATTGAATATAAAGTATTTGTTTTAATGAAAAAAAATTTAATGACCAAAATTGTATTTTCTCTTACTAAATTAAATTAATCACTATTATTTAAAGATATTAATGATAGATATATTATATATATTTAATTAAAAAATTCAATTCAATCAATATATTTAATAACATATGATAAGAATAAATGAATTTTTAAGCATAAAAACTGTAGAATTTTAAAAGGTTGTTTTCCTACGTTTTAGTGGAAGAATATTTTTTAAATTAATATTATAACATTAATAATTTATATTTTTGATAATTGAATTCATTTTTGAAATCATAATATCAAAATTTAATTTGTGAATATTTTATTATTATTCATGGAACTTTCTATTTTGATTGATAGTGAATGACAATGAATTTTAATTAAAAAATGGGTTTTCATATTAATAATACATATTATTAAATAAAATATTTTTTTTATAAATTAAAATATGATAAAATTTATATAATTTAAACTTATTAGGTAATTTGAATCAAATTAACCTTTAAAATGGATATAAAATCGTCTCATCCTATTAAACAGTTATTTAAAAAAACGGTATTATCATATCCTGACTATAGGATTAGTTTTAAATTAATTTATACAACTTACTTGATTATAATATTAAAAATTGGTTTCTATATTTAGAATCAGAATAATTTATTATATATATAAAGAAAAAAAATTTACAAAAAAATATTAGTGAAAAAATTAAAAAAGAATTACAATAAATAAATTTAGAAATGAGTTTACATAAAGATTAAAATTTAATCTCATTTTCCAAATGATCTAGAGTCATGTACAAAACCCATTTTTGGGAAATTATTCTACAATATACCACAATTTTATATAATTTGGTTCATTATTAGTATCACATGATGTATGGGTGACCTCCCAAAAGTGTTTACCTTTTTACATTTACAAGAATGCCACCCCAACAATTAAAAGGCAGTCACCATCCCCACTACATCACACCTATAAAAAAAATTGGGTAATCCAAAACCTAATTAAATACTATAAAAACAAAACTTATATAAACATATTATAACCACATTCTGATATAAGCTAACCATGTATATCCTTTTGTTATAAAAACAGAGAAACCCAAAAAAGTTATATTCTTCAATGATAAATTATATATTATTTCATTCTCATACTAGTTAAATTTTTATTAGTACATGAATATATAATAACCATGAAATGATAAGTATAATTATATTTTTTATTTCAATTTATTTATCTACACTTCACATGATTATATAAAATGGGATATGTAATCATCATCCATATGTACGACAAACTACCACCCCGCCAATATTTGTCATTTGTTCTTCAATTAAAACCACTCGAATATGTGAATAATAATTTAATTACAAATATTATATGATATATAGTGTTTTCAAAATTTATTTATTCTTATTTAATTATTATATATATATAACTTCATTCTTTCCATTTTTTTGGGAGTACAATAACAACATTTGTGGATGTATGGACTACAGCCTCCTCAAGGTGATATCATTCATTAGTAATTTACATAGAATCTATTAAGGATTCGTATAATAAAAATTTATTATATAAATTATATATTTATAATATTAATGAAATAATTATCTATGCATGCATCTAACATCTCATTTTATTATTTCTATTTCACACAGTGAAAAACTGATAATGTACTTTGTGGATGTGTGAACTACCACCACCTTAATGTGATATGATTATTCTTTTTTCATCGCTACATCACAAAAATGATATATATATATATATATATCACTATATAATTAAATGATTAGGTATTTATGAAATAATTTTCATTATTTAACGGTAATCGTCACATACCATATATCTATAGTGGTCACTTAAAAATTGGAATGTTACTTATGCGCACATACACCAAATTGTCTTCCCAATCATAAAGATAGTTCATTTTTCATAAAAAATATCTCTTTTCAATTTAAAAATAATAATTGATGTAAAAATTTGATAATTATGACATGATTATTATTCTTTATTTGTTTAATTAATGAAATCATTGACCATAGTTGATATATCAATGTCAGTTTTGATACACAAGCTGAGTAAGGTCAAAACATAAAACATAAAACATATTAATCATATAATTGTATATTAAATGTTTATATGTGAATAAATAGAAAGGATAACCATGGAAAATATAATGAAGAAGTTAAATAATTATCATAATTTAGTTATTTAAGATGATAGATGGTACGCTTCAAAATCAAACTCAAGGTTAGGGAATTCATAACTCTATCCATTCATTGTGTTACACATATATGTAATTAGTTATATTATGATAAGAATAGTTGTGAAATAACCTATGATTATATTATTATATATTTCATTATATATTTTTTCATATAAATTTTTAAAACATTATTCTTTCATTGATTTAGACTCACACCAATGATATGATCATTGAAAGGGATTTTATCGTCTCACATTTATTTCTGTGAGATATATTTCATGTTCAATGCTTATTTTTGTTGTCTGATGTATATAATTCCCATGATTATATTTGATGATTTTTATCCTCAAAATTATTGGGGTTTAAATACCCTTTTTATTTTCTCTCTTTCATGGGGTTTACATTTTAAATGTTACCAAAATGGGAATGGATATTTGTCACAATTTTCCTTTATTGAGATGATTGTTATGTTATACACCTATCTTATTTTATAAGGTGTATATACTTATAATTTTACATGATATATCATTTATATCATTATTATAATGATATTATATGTTTATTTATCATTATCTATTCATTAGGATTATTATTCAATTTCTCTAAGGTGGTATGAGACACATTGAAATGTTTAAAGTATAATTTACTCATGAATGGTTTTAATGATATTTTAATGGAATTTCATTAATCGATGCCAACAACCCTTGGAGACACCTACACTCCATTGGGGATATATTGTATTAATATCATCCTTATTATTTTATAGAGGGATTAATATTGTTTCAGAGAAATTATTTTGGATCAGTTTATTTTCTATGTGCTAACCATATTTTGATGATATTAGTATGGAAACCATTTTTTTAATGGGTTAATCATGATTCAATGAGATTGTTTTTGAAATTATTCATTTTCAATAGATTTATCTTGTTCTATAGTTATTTTTATATATCTCAATTATTTTCCATGGGTTCACAGTGATTTGTATAGAATTTTATTGAACCAATTTATTTTTCATGGGATAATCAAGTCTTAGGGAGATTGTCATCGAACCCATTTATTTTTAAGGGTTCAATAATGTATTAATGGTTTATATGAAACCCATTTATTTTACATGGGTATATTATGTTGATTTTATTCTAATGTTTAATGACTTTTATTCATGTTAATTGAGCATTATATGAAACAGGTGATCCTAATAAATCTTATATAAAGGGTTGAGCCCTAGTATAGCTCATGGGTGAGTCCTTTATAGATTATATAAATAATTGATCCCCATTATAGCTAACACAAAAAAATTGGTCTTAGTAAATATATTACCAAGGGTTATCCCCATTATAGTTCTCTAAATATTTGGGTAATTATAATGTTATTAGATGCCTTTGTGGTTATTATAATTATAAGGGTCTCGAAAGGGGTTTGAAAATGTTTTATGTAATTGAATATCCAAGATAAAAAAGAGTTTTAATTTCATATTATTACTTTATAATGTTTATAATGTTCTAGATTGACATCACAATTTTTTTAATTATTGATATATTTAATTCATTCATTCTCTAGTTTTCACATTTCACGATCAATGTATTAATGCGTCTGATTTTTTATGATTCTCATATGAACATTGATGATGTCATTATACTAGAATTCAATCTTATTCTCATTCATTACATTAATACATTATTTATTTCATCCCTTACGGATCATTTGAGCCCACTATTATTAGGTTTCCCTTTCCCCATATATTAATAAATTATTTTGAGTATGTTATGAATATACAGAATTTTATATGGACTATGATGATGTATAAATGTTAAAAATAGATGCGTTAAAGGGGAGAAAGGGTCATTTAATGTCAATTTAATTATTTATGTAAGATATTTTCCAATTCTCTAAAACTATCCTCCTCAAAGGTCATCCAAAATATAAGCGATACATGTTATCCATTTGTTGATTTCAGGATTAGATGAAAACTTTGTGTCACAATTATTGGAATCAAATTCATGAATGTAATGTCAGTGATTTCAGTAGATGATCTAGGAGTGTGGGTTATTCTATGTTATAGTAATTGAATTTAATATATGGTTTACTTTTCTTGTTACCAATGTACTTTTACCAAAAGAAGTCATTTAATGAAAATAACTCAACATTTTTATATTTAATAACTATCCCATTATTATTTCATTATTCACATTCATAACATTTATATTTTTCCTATAAATTGTTCTCCCACTATACATCATCACCTATAATTGATTCATTACATGATCAGGTAAATATTATAAATTTTCATGTTTTTTCCTTCAATGTATCATCTTAATTCCCTTTACAAACATATGAATGGTTCATTATTATATAATGGTAGGTTGTATATTATACTAAAATAAAAACACTGCATGTTTAATCTCAAGCCACAACAATTTATTAATTCATTTTGGGATATTCATAATATTCCAATATCAACATATATTAAATTTACTCTTTATTATGTTAAAACAGATATAATAAATGTATCTATATTTATCATAATCTACTTTAGTACTTCAATATCCTATTATGAACTTATTTTCAATAATCCATTGATATGTATAGTCAATATTATTGACCATATTATTGATAATAATTGAAAATATAGTAGTTTACAGAAGTGTCTTATTCTACTCAATGTTTATTCTATAATTTAAAATTTTATCTTATCCCCTTATTTAATTTAAAATGACAATGTATATGTGAATATGGATGCATCGCATTTCAAAAAACAATATTGATCCATAAAATAATCAACTTTATGTCTATTTGGGGTATCTCAGTATAAATATTTTTTTATTAATATAGAAAAAACATATTTCCATAAGAAGATAGAGCATGTGATTAAAAGTCCAAAATATCTTCCATATTTTTTTTCATGTATTATTTGTTATAATAATTTATACAGACATTCATTAAACACTTTAAAAATATTACATTGCATGATTTTCTTTCCCCCTTCAGTATGTAATTTATTATGTCATTAAATATTAAATATCCTCCCCTTAAAAAAGAATTTTAATCCATCAGAAAAGGATAGTGAAACATGGTCAACATAGAACATAAATAATTTTTATCATATTTCATAATTTCCATATTCACATGAAATATTTATATCATTTGGATCTTCTATTTTAGTTAACTACCCCTCTCGTATTATATGATGGATATCAATTCCTACTATATATTAATTATAATATTCATCCAAATTAACCTTTAAATTAATAATTCTTATTTACCTACAGAAATTAAAATTTTAAATGAAATATATGTGAATAATTTGATTCCATGAAGGTGTTTAGTTATTGAAATATTATAGAGTTTTTAATCTAAACAAAGATACTATTTATTTTTTTATCTCTATATTTGTGAGAAATAATTATGTTATAATTTTTATTCTTCTATATAATTTTCCATCTAGCAATATTTTACCTTTTCAAAAACTCTATTGTTTGATGACTCCTTTATTACATTATCCACCAAAGAACATACATATATTGGTGAATGCTTCATAATCTTTATAATTTCATCATGATCTATTAATATGATTAATATCTTTCCTGAGAGTATATAAAATTTATTTATCCTACCACAATGTTCCTTATGAGGTAATGGTTTTTCATACTTCCAAATCCTCTAATCATATTTTATTTCATTATATGGAATTGCCTCTTCATCATTTTACCTTTACTTCTGTTGTTTTTTTGTGTCATTATTTGCATTTACAATTGGGTTGTCAAAATTATAATTCAGTAAAATGCATCATGTACAACATGGATATACAATACACATGGATTCTACGGTTATTTTTCCAAATCACTTATTACCACATTCTATCATAGTATTAATATGATTCGTTTATTAAATGTGTGTTTATTTTTTAAGAAAATTCAACATAGTTCCTCAAAAGCCTATAACTAACACTTAATTTTTTACTATTATAACAGTACATATAGTATTTCATCAACTAAACAAATCTTATTATATATATCATAGATTTATTCATTATTGGGTGCACTATTTCTTAAATTAACACTGAACTTCATAGACTGAATGTAATGGTCCAGGATGTTTCCTTTTCTCCTATAATAGAAGCATTCACAATTCGTTGTGTCATCATTCCCAAAATTATTATTAGGTGTAGTTTGTGTAAAATTCATCTATAAATTTTCTTGAAATGAAGTTTCTTATTCATTTTACCTTTATTTTATTTCCTATTATAGTTTTATTATATTGAAAACATATCGAACATTCTTAGTTGAAATATTATATAACTATTCATTATTTTTTAACAATTTTTATAATTTTAATAGAATTTCTCAAAAAATAAAAATACTATTTTATCGAATGATTAACTGACTTTTGTGATCTATGTTGTTGCATATCAATTATTTAGTAAACATCATCTCTTCCACCAATTCCCCAGGTTCTTATTTAATATTAATAAATTTGAATATTAATCCCTACATTCAATGGACTATTTTCAAAATCTTCAATAATGGAAGAAATAGAATATATATCAATTTTATTGTATTTTTATATAGATTAACTCGTCTTGAAACTGATTTTTTTTTACCAAAAACCCATTTTGATAAGATAATATTGGTTAAAATATATTCTCATACATTTAAAAATAATCCATCGATATAATTGTATATTTTATTCCATTTATTCACCAATGTTTTTTATGATTTGGAACTGTATGAAGCACTAGAAAGTGAAATATTATTTGAAAATAAGATATTTTATTTGGAAAGATTTCATTTTTAAATGATCATGTAGTGGATTGATCATTGATTGATATCATAAATTTTTTTAATTTTTTTTTAATTTTTCAAAAAAATAATATTAAAATACATTTTCATGGAACCAAAACTCTTATCAGTTGTTTGGGAAGAAAATTTTTGGGCTACCTATATGTAAATCAATTCGAATTCTAGTTAAATCCATTTCTTGTTAATTATATTTTTCATAAACTCATGTTATTTCAGTTGATCCTTTAATTTTCTCTTTTATGTTTCAATATTATATTCACAATTTTTACTAAATTATTTTAATGAATTATCTTGTTTATTAAATATTTGACCTTTAGATTCCAATTGGAAGCCCTTGACATCAACAATAGCTTAATGAATTTCTTTTATATCATGGATCATATATATAGAGATTCTTCTAACAATAACATTATTTTAAATGTTAAAATTAAATGACAAATCATCTTTGAATAACTAGCCTCTACTAAGATGTAACATGTTCTCCTTGACATTCATTTCCGTGATGAGGATGTTACACTTATGAAAATTTTTTATTATTAACATTTCTTTTCTGCACTATTGACTAAAAGATATGATTTCTCATATTTTGGAACCTAGAAAATAAAATAATGCTATTGAAAAACAAAAAAAGTCACCTAATCGATAACCTCAATATAGAGTTATTCATTTAATTCCATAAATATATTATTTTTATTTTTATTCTTACATCATAATATTTAATATAATAGTGAATTTTAATCAATAAAAATAACTAATGAACATATTATTTTATTTCATTCATATTTTGGTGACCCATATTTCATTATAGAATACATACTTATCTTTATTTCTTCAGTCTCCTCCATGTTAATTAAGATTTTAGTTAAATAAAAAATGTTGGAATAGATAGAGATACGAAATATATTTTTATCTAAGTGAAATATGGTTCTTTTTAAAATATGTACTATATATATATAACAATAAATAACTATATTATAGGTCCAAATTGAGGAAAATGGATTTTCTACAACACAAATTGATATACCCCATCAGAATCATCCTATCACCTGAGAGGGGATTGAATCAATTGGACCATTTTTTCATGTTATTTTCTCTATTATAAAATTTAAACCTATTTTAATTTATACCAATAAAATCAATTAATATATATATAATAAATATTAGATAGATAAAAACAACTATATATAAATAAAAATTGAAATATGTCAATAGGATTTATTTTTATAATATTCCACCCAAATGTTGGTGTCCAATCCATTAAATGTTTAGGATGAGTTTGAGAAAAAAATTCAATATATAAATAAGTTTAATATAATTTGAGATATATCAAAAGTAATATTCAATCCCAATATATTTTTTAAAATATCCTAATTTTATTCTTTATAATGGCTCCTAGGTGTTAACAATAGTACATTCAAAACACTTTCTTAAACAAAACACTTATCCACTCATGCTCTTAGATGTCATGTCAAGAAATTATTTGATCATATTCAACAATCAATTATCAAATTTCCAAATAATTAAAATATATATTCACTTACCCATTGATATTTTTTTGTAAAAAACACTTAGAACATACATAGGATGTGGATCACTTGAATATCATAAAAAATCTTCATTGATAATTCAATGATCTTTATAAAAAAATATCTTTATTATTTGAGAGATCATTAAACATGTGGTGAAAAAAAACATGTGTTCCAATTAGTCTCCCTATTATTTTTTATCATTATCATCAATAATATTATAGGATATTAAGATGTTTTAGGGGTTTATAAATTAGATATTCACATAAATCAAACTGAATAAAATCTTATGTTTTCTTGAATCATGAGAGGAAATATTAATGTGAGGAAAAATAAACCGTAGGATATGTGAGTATCATAAAAGTGGCATGGGATACGTATGTTACCTATTTCAAAATATATGACTGGATTTAGAATTTTTATTAATGTGATTCATAATCCTGTGATAATACTCTTATTTGAATTTCTATTGTCTAATCTATGACGATTGGATGATACATTACATACATGTATATTGAGTGGGTCTAATGGAACCTCCAAAGTATTATATTGAATGCGAGGTTTCCATATGTCTGATGTGTTCCCCATTTAAGGATGAGTTTTGAGGTGACAATACAACGGGATTTTATTCCCCAATTATATGATCTATGTGGAACAAGAAAACATGGTGATGATCATCAATTCTGTAAGAATATTTATATAATCTCTCTCCATTTCCATGATATTTCTTATCACACCTTGAATTTTCTAGGACGCCTTTGTAATTCCAGAATATACACAACATGATCCTTTATCCAAAGGATTATGTAATCACTTAAGAGTAATGAATTATTTTTTATATCATTAGTAATATTATCACACTTTATCCACTAAATATTGATGATAGAGTCTATTTCTACTAATTCAAAGGTATATTGTTCTTTTTTTCGCATGTATGATTCTTGAGGATAAATTATATTTTATATGTGTTTTTTCAATACATGAGTTCATATTATGTATCCCTAAATACCATTAGTGGTACAAAATCAAATTTGAATAAGGATTAATTGTAAATAATTTTTTTAAAAGAATGATTTTTCATAATTCTTCTATAGTCATATTGTATAAAACAATAAATAAAAAATTTTATTTTATGATCAGTAAAATTGAATGACTACATTATATAAAATTGTATAATATCAAAGAAATCCCATTGTTTTCTTATATAACACATGTTTTTTAATGGATATCTAATTAAATAATAAAAACCATGGTTTGCGTAAAATTTACTATAGTATCATAATTACGACACACACGTAATCACAAAATATGATTGGAATTAAATAGTATCTATAATCATAGATTAAGATTTTAGTTATAGTCTATGATATAATTATATATCATATAATATGATTTAATAGCATCCCTGATTAACACCACTATCATTTTATTTTATTATCAATTATGTAGTTATTAATTTTAAAGTACGTAAGGTAACAAAATTAATTTTATGGATTTTGAAATTTTTTATTATAATTTATAAATAATTTTGAAAATATAATTGTTTAGATTTATAAAATTATATATTTCATGCCTAAAAAAATACAATAATTCATATTTGATTCTCAATTATAAAAAATAAATAAATGTGTTTATTTATTAGCATATTTATTTTTTATTCATGTGTATAAATTTTTTATAAAATATTTATAATGTTTAAGATTTAATTATATGATATATTCATTCATATAGGTTGCTCCTTGTATTATATTTTTGGGTATTACTCCATAAATTTTTTTTATCTCCCTTTAATATTTTTTTACAGATATAATTTCGATAATAGTTATTTAATATGGAATGTGAATTTGTGGTATTAGAGATATCATAATTTAAATTAGATCTTTTTCAATCCTCTATAGGGAGAGGGACTTGAGTATAAAATACCCACCATCCAATATGCATACTTCTTATTCCACAATGATGAGGGGTTGGTTATCTATTTCCCATGGATAAATCATGTGGATATTTTCAATAAGTGTACATATGTACCATTCCATGAAGGTTTCACGTAAATTATGAACAAGGAATATTCAGATACGTGTATATATTATTAGATTTAGTTTTTTGATGAATAACACAAACAACAATGTTTTTAATGATTTACACATTAAGGTCGTGTAAAAAAATGAATTTGTTTTATGAAATAGAGAATACAAAATAGACAATTAAATGAATACATTAATAAAATAAATAAATACATGAGATTATAATTATTTAAATTATTCAAATAGTTATGACTTTAAAATACATATGGTGTATGAAAATTAGGAGATACTTTTAGGAAGAAAACCCACAACTACTAAGTGAGAGGTTCCTTCAAAAATAGAACATATCATGAACATTATAATGTAGTTAATTAGTTTCATATAAAATTTGAGATCCCCTAGATTATGTTATGTATGGACAACAATTAATATGTTTTTTTAATAGTTAAGGCCTTGATAATGATATTTTAGTTGGGTTACACTTTACTATGGGATCCTACTTGTTAGGATACCAGATATAGAGTGTTACATAATTCAATTTGATGTATTTGTATAAAATGATATCTATTGAACTATTAATGAATCAAATATATTAAGATTAAGATGATTTATTACTCAAATAAAAATTTCAGTGAAATGAATGGCTGTGAAAACTCATTTAATAATGAAATATATATAATATGCTACTAAATATCAATATGGTCATTGATTTTTATGGGTATAATTTAAATTTTAATTATGTTATCTAATGATATAAGACATGATTGACAATCATAGATGATTCTTAGTTAATTTTTATATATTATATCATGTTAATCATATTGAGACCCCTAACATGATTGGCCTATAAATCAGTTGGGTAGTAATACCTAGTTTTGTCATTTTTTGTTAATAAAAAGAACTTTGAGTATCTAAATATATATTTTGTAGACATCAATTCAAAAATATCTAGACTATGGGTTTGGGATAATATGTGCTTTTTAATCATTTTATCTGATAAATAAAGGAATCTAGAGATGAGAGAATTGATGAATGGAAAATTATATCTCCAAGAAATTAATGGTGAATGAATTGATGAGTAGGTTGATAGAACATGAGATCTTACTCAACCTAGTTTATTAGTCAATGAATTGAATATATTTTATTATATTACCACTATAAAAAAGATTTTTTGTGTTGTTTAGATAATATTACATTTTAATTAATTATTTAGAACAACAATTTTTTTATATAGAATATTGAAATGTCTTGTAGAATTAGGAATATGGAAAAAGGTTTAAATATATATATATATATATAGATTATCATGTATATAATATTAAAAATATGATTGTTAAGGTTGATTCAAATCCCATTTACCGTTGAATTTTTTTTCCATTGACATATTTTTGAGAAATATATACAAATCTTCCATAGAGTTATATTTTTTATATTCCTTCCATTATTAAAATTATAATACATTTAAATCTTGATTATTTTGAAATTAATCAATATACCTTTTAGTCGAAATGTTAAAAGTGGTAGTGTATTATTTTTCACATATAGTGATATGTGTTGAAAAATTAGGACACAAGAAAGTAGTGGGTTTATTAACTTTGTTATAATTACTTATTTGTTTCGTCAATATGGATATGTGTTTATGACGATGTAACAGAATTAAAATATAGGAAATATTAATGATTTTCCAAAAACTGTTTAAATAAATATGGAAAAACTAAAAATCCCTTAATAAGATTGGGTTGGTGAAAAAACTCTATGAATTTATTGATCATTATAGAGATTGTGGAATTTTTTTAAATCTTACACTTTTTGGAACAATATTGTTGAATTTGTTTCCTCAGTGGATGAATCATACATTGTTTTACATGGTTTGATCAATGATGAATTAGTGTGAAAATTATATTACATTATAGAGGTAAGATATAGTGTCTGATATATACTTACTAAACTTCATTCCATACAATGCATATATAACGACACCATATGTCATATAGATTGGGAAAATTACCAATGTGAATTTTATGATGATTTGTGGTAGTGAAGCACAACAACAATGATTTTCATACAATAAACATTTAGAAAATAGACAATTTTATTTGTTATCTAGTCAAAGCATGTGAAATATATTTCTATAACCATACTATTAACAATGTTTTTGTTCCCTAAAATATTGTTTTTCGGGGAAATAAATATATTGGTTGAGGGGTTACATGGAGTAAAATTCAAATATGAGATGTTGAAGACTTATAAAGAAAAACATTCCCCCATATAATGGTTTTTAGACCCAAAAATTGTTGCGAAAAAAAAACTTGAGTCATAATGTAACCTCAATTGTTTGGAAGGATACCACAATAGAATAAAATATAAACATTTATCATGGGAAAATTTGATTATGTGAATTTATTAAATGATTATGATATTACCTATACACATTTATTTATAATTCTAATAAAAATAAAAATTAAATGATTTTGAAATGGACTCAATGTACACTAACCATGTTTTGAGATTTTTTAATTCACATTAAGTTGTGATATAGCTAACATGAAAGTTGGATTTCCATAATAAAAAGACATGGATGGTAGTGATTTTAATTATAAAGAATACTTGTTTGCACAATTTTATAAAAAAACTAATGGTATTGACTATATATATATATTTTTTTTACTAATGTGATTATGAATTGAATTTGTATATTACATTCTATAGTAGATTATTTTCATAGTTGGATATATCAAGTGGACTTAAAAAATATTCCCTTAATAAATTAAATGAAATGTTTGTGAAGAAACCTATATTTATTTACATTATAAATATTTTTGTTATGGTATAGAATCTACAATATTCATTTTTGGGATTGAATAATGTTTTTCAGGTCAGGAATATCTTTTTTAATGATTCCATCAATGTTTTTGGAATCATTATGAAAAAGATTGATTCTATTTCATATATGGTTTATATTGGAATTTTTTAGGGGTTGTATTAAGGTGAAAAAATCCTTTTTAAATGAATTCCTAGTACTACACTATATAAAATTTTGGTTGGGTTAATGCTTCAGGATGAATGTCATGGTGGAAGCTGCTCACATACATGGTATTTAGTTCAGTAGGAAAATATTGAAAAAGGATCCATAGACTCAGTCTGATAAAATATATTCTTTTAGCTAAATGTTTTTATCATATATAACTCAAAAATGGTAATTTAATTGTTTTACAAGTAAAAACTAATGAAAATACTTTGGATACTTATTATGAGTTATCCAAGAAGTCTAGAATTCATTTTTTCCTACAGAGGTTATATCTTGAATCATATGATATTTAGATGATCAAATTTAACCTATAATCATAGAATTAAATGTTGATGAAAATACTATTGTAGGTATAATAAATAGAATAATGTGATGAACATTCCAAATTACATGAAAAGGACTAAAGATATGGTCTTAGAAATTTAAGGATAAAATGATCTCTCTATAATGGTTTACAAGGACTCTATTATCTAATATGATCTAAATGATATAAAATCTCAATATTATTTCATATTTTTTTAAAACGGTGGATTTACTAGTAAAAAAAATACATAAGGGCCACTATAATGTTGAAACATAAAAATGTGCAGTATATTTTTCGATATTTAGTTGTTGAGGAATAATTTTGGATTATAAAATTTATCTCTAAACTATATGTTGTTCTTATAATTAATTAAACAATTTATATTTATTGGGAATATTTTGGAGCTATTAATTATGAAAATGAACCCCAGTATCACTAAAGGTCATGTCACATATTAAAAAAACATATATCATTGGTGACGATTTATAGGGGTGGCATAAAGATCATTTATTTTGATATAGATTTGATTGTGTTGAATCCATAGACGAAACCATTCAATTAGAATAATCAAGGGGTTGTATATATATTTTTGGTATATTACACTTAAGAGATTAATATAATGGTTTCATAATATATTATTTTTTTATAATAAAAACATCCATTTAACAGTCTTTTATGTGTGATGTATTGTACTTTTCAATAACAATACAATAATATTATTCCATTAATGTAAGACATTGATTTTTACCAATTTCATTATTATCATTTTTTATAATGGGTTTTCATGATATTTTAAGGATAGAAGGAATATAAAATTGTATACATTACAAATTGATGTATATGATATATCGAAATAGATTCATGGGTAATAAGTAGAATCCTATTACTCTGATTGGATCTCCAATGTATATCACATAGAATATTATAAAATTATGGACATACCTAGGAGTGTGTAGCGTTGTGACCCTAGAATCCTGAATCATATTCATTACATTATAACAATGGAATGGTTACAAGGAATGAGATCCAAAAGAACCAGATATTTTAATAATTCTGAAAATCCAATTTACACATAAGAAACCCATATTACATTTGTATAAAAAATAAATCATAACATATGTAAAATATCTACATCCTTAAAACTCATTAAAAGGATTCAACTTCATAACCTGGGTAAATGAAACATAATAAGGGTGAGATAAAATTCACATCATGGGTTAAGCATTGTAGAAACTATCATGAATCAATCATAATAAATCAATATAGATTGGTAAATAATTGAGAACAGAATCCATTCAAGTAAATGGATAAGTCATAAACAATATGAAAGGTAAATATCATAACCACATTCAATTTAAAGAGTATTCTGAAAATGAAATGCATCCATATATTTTCTCAAAGTGAAAATAAACTATATAATAAATGATATGAATTATAAATGAATTAAATTATATTATATTTGATGTGATATATCTTACACAATATCCACTATACCATCAGTATCTATTCTCATGGTAGATTAAAATACTCAAATTTGGCCAAATTATTCATCCCATGAGAATATTGATGCATCGATGTGATATCTATAATCAGGATGCTCATGTTCCTTCCATTCTAAAAAATTAACCATATATCGAATAATTTATTTAATTAATATGAAATTTTCCATATCCTCAAATACTCACACTGAATAAAAGATATGTATTTATCAACATTATGAATGGTAATAAAATAGTTTATAATGTAAACACCTTATGTAAAAATAGAATTTGTATTACCCAGTAATCGTTGAAGTTATAAAAGTATATAGTTATCTCAATAAATAATAATTTTCATTGAAACGTTATGTTGGGAAGGTGTTTGTTTTAAGATAAATTTAACAATCTCAAAAGAATGTGATATTCCAAGATAACTTTTACCAGTTTGTAATTTTCACGTTGAAACCCCATAGATGAGATAATTCAAAGTAAAAAATTTAACTAACACTAATATAAAATGTTTCATGATATAATATATCAATAAGTGTAGTATATACAATAATAAATATGTATGTTGTTAAAATGGTATATTCCCTATTGAAATAAAATAGAGATGAGAATCCCTTATGACACTTCTAACATTTGAATTAGAAAAACCTAAAGTTATAATCATCAAATAAAATACTTTTCACATAAAATAATTAATGATATAATATATAAAAAGGTGTAGTGGATACCAAGTACAAAAAATTATGTGGTGAATATTACATTTATCTCACATATTGAAAAAGTGAGATGAAAATCCATTACCTTATGTGTACAGTTGGATGATAATTATTTAACATTTAGCATAATGGAATAAAGAAAGTATTTAACTTATTAAAAACCATAATTATATTTTTAATATCACATATGATCTTATTATAATATCTTATTACCTGTTTGATACCAACCATTCAAAATATTCATTGTGTTGGGTGTTAACTGTCTAGTTTTTCAAGTATGTTTTATATTATTAATTACTGTTAATATTAATTATATCCCAATTTAATCATCACTAGAATTTAAATAATGATGTAAATATATTATATATTTATTATATATTTATTTCTAATAATTCATAATATATGGACATAAGAACTTAAATTCATCGTTTATGGAGACGGTGGGCCGTACATATGCATGTACGCTACATTCATTTCTTTTTCATATTTAATGTAATGAAATTTAATATATATATATATATGTGTGTGTGTTATAATTAAATTATAATATTTATGTATTATATTTAACATATTATTATTGAAATCAACATTACTACAATCCATGAATAGTGTGAACGAATCACATAGCTCTGAGGAGGCAGTTGTCCACACATCTGCAAATAAAGTTATTATGTTCCCAAAAAATGGAAAGCATGAAGGAATAGGTTATACAAGAAATAATATGCATAAAGACATTATAAATATCATATTTATAATATCTAAACTAGAAATACAACATTATTCAATCCTTAAAATGTGGAAAATGGAAGAATAAAGGACATTGGTTCGCGAGGCAATTGTACACCATTGTCACAAACAATGATTTTGTATCTCATTTAGATGGATGTGAAAGAAAGTGTTGTTAAATATCATTGAATACAAAATATAATTAATTTTGAGATACTTATTTTATTACATAAACATGATATAAAAAATTATATTGGATTGATATATAGTTTTATCAAAAGTGATCATTTATGAACATTACCTCTTATTTGGGTAACTATTTTTTTTTGCCAAAGTACTTCTATTATTTGGTTTATGAAAAAATTTATGATTATAGGATGATATGATGTATTTTGATATCTTATTTTATCACTTTTTTGTCACCCTAATGGGCTTTAGTGGTTTTAATATGTGGGAGGGTTGAGTGCCTTTTTATATTGGATGGGGAGTGGTGTTCTTGTTATTTTTTATAAAGAACTTATTACAATGTTTTTAAAATTTAATGTGGCCCCCATAAGTTTTTATGTTTGTAATAATTGATTATTGGTCCTTATTAGGAACATAAATTTTATTTTTTACAAGTTAGTAGGTCATTTTGGACCTTAAGATTAAGGTTTAGTCTATTTGTTAAGATAATTTTTATCTTAATCGTTGTAATTAATATTAATCACATTAAAAAATATTTTTGATAAAATAATTAAAATAATTATAAAATATAAATTATTGTGTTTCCAAATATAGAATCCATTTTTCATTATTAAACTCAAGGATGTGGAAAAAATTAATATAAAATTAATCTCACAGATTATAAGACAAAGCACGTTCTAAAAGTGAACATATTGCAAATATTTAAATGTTTTTTTAGTACCCCAGATTTTTAGTATGTAACACTTACTTGATGTTTTTCTTGGTTTCAAATTTTAGGGTGAAAAATGGGAGATTCAGAAGAACTTGGAATGATCATTGATGCAATAGGGAAGTCACACGAGCGGCAGATGGTTTGTCTAAACGGTGCGGCCAAACCATGCATAGTTAGATCTTGAGGTAGGGGCTTCTACATGGTTGGCGCATTGTTAGGAGAGAATGTGTGATGAGGCCTTCTGAGAGGGGTGTCCGATGTAGTTTCTAAATCATGGTTAGCACACGGTTTGAAAAACCATGCGAACAAACTGTGCATGCACTTAAATGAGAACCTTAAATTGTCGATCTCACATGTTTTTGCCTCTAAGTGCCTATTTTAATCTCTTAAGCAACCATTCTCAGTATTACTCTCCCTTGAATGTTGGAAAACCACTCTGATGTGTTTTAGACACAATCTGCTGGCTTCTCATGGAGAATCAAAGCAGGAGTCTTGAGGTATGCAGACGTTCTTCATTGTTCTTGATTGGTTTCATAGATATACTTAGATCTACTTCTCATCTTCTCTCAGTTTCTTAGATATATTCCTATTATGTTAGATTTAAGTGTTTGGAATCCAAATATGATGAGTTTTTTCATATCTTTTTTAGGAGAAGAGATCTAAGGAGAGTTCTTGGAGAAACAACCCGGTTTTCTTGAGCGTTCTTCAACCGTTGTGGTTTTCATCAAAACCCGTGAGTTGGGAGGCTTTAATCTCAACTACACTTGTTATAATTGGTTGGATTAGTTTCAAATTGTGTTATTTGAATGGAATTGATTGTGATAAACATGGAATAAATCTTTTTTTCTGATGATTAACGGTTTTAGTGAAATTGTGAAATCTTGTTGAATTGTTGTGCAAAGTGATTTGGCTTCTTGAATTTACAATGTTGATTCTAAATTATGAATTTGTTGAAATTGTAAATGGTTTGATAAAAAATGGGTTTTCATATAAATGGTGTTTTATTGAAATGTTTTGAGATTGAAATGACTTTTATGGAATTGGTTTTCAATAAAAAGGTAGTTTTATAAAATGGTTTGAAATTGAAATGGTTTGGAATTGAAATCGTTTTCAGGGAAATGGTTTTAAATAAAAAGGTGTTTTTATTGAAAGGGTGTTTTGGAATGATTGATGGGAATATGTGGTGTGCCTTCATGTGAATGTGGGGCGGATAAGGGTTAGGGGTCTCCCCCATCATTAACAGGGTGGATAAGGGTTAGGGCTCTCCACCGTCAAAGTGTGCATTGGGGATGGTTAATGGTTAGTGGTCTCCCCAATCATTAACATGATGGATAAGGGTTAGGGATCTCCCCCATCAATTGGTTCACTAGGGAAGACATAGTGAAAGGATAAATCACCGCTCGTGAGTATAGGGAGATCTAGGTTATATACATGGATGGTTGTGTGGATGTATGAAATGAATTGGGTGTGCCAAAAAAAGATATTGTGAAATGGGTTTAAAGCACATTTGGATATTTTTCATGGAAAATATCATACTGGAGAAATTGGTTTCAATTGCACTTTTATTCTTTCAGTTTCAACGTTCTGGGGAAGCATTCTTATATTTAGTAATAAACTGTTTTGAGAATCTAATTTATATAACCTATTTTATATAAATGTTGCTAACTCTTCTATCCTAGTGGCGTGAGTAGGGAAGTCATTGGGAATAACCTACTAAGTTTTATACTCACCCCTCCTTTGTCACATTGGTGCTTTTGTAGATGTTGAGTTTCAGGACACAGGTAAAGGTAAAGGATTTTATTTCTAATGGATCATGGTAATTCTTGGGAGATATTATGGAGATTGATGTTTGTGGAGCATAATGTCATGGTTTCTTTTGAGAGTCTTGTGTTGTTCATTCACTATGCACATGTTACATGTTTAGTCTTCTGTTTTTGTGTACTTTTATGTGGTTTCCCATAAATGAGGTTTTTTAAGTTGTCTGTTATTTATTCATACATCGTATAGTGAATGTTTTGTTATTATTTTTTTGTTTATGTGTTATTTTTTAATGGGTAAATTCGGTGGTAGATGCATTGAGTTGAAAGTCATATGCTCAGTTGGTGAAATAAGTTTCAGATGAATGGAAGTTGGTGTCAGTCTTAACTGACATTCATGTGGAATGTGAAGAAAAAGGTGATGTTGTGGTTTTCTTTTAAGCTATGCTTCTTCTTGATTTAGTAAAAATGATCAAATAAGCACAACTATCTGATGTAGAATGTCTAGTTGTAAGTTCAGAACTCAATGGCGGGGAGACCACTGATGGATGGATACTTGATGGGGGTTATATTTTTTGTTTTAAATATCATATGGTTGTACCCATGTTTTTTAGGAACAAATCCTTTATTCTTACCACCATTCCTAATGGGTTGTACATCTAGGTACACAGAATATGTATTAGGTGTTGAAGGTGCAATTTTATTAGAGAGGCATGAAATTGATAGTGGTTGAGTTCATCTCACAGTGTATAACATTTCAGTAGGTTAAAGCAGAGCAATAAATTCCAGATAGAATGTTACAATATTTACCAATCCAAGAGTGGAAATGGGATCAAATATCAGTGGATTTTATTACAGGTCTTCCAATAATAGTTTGGAATTCCGATGCCATTTCGGTGATAGTGGATCATCTAACCATGTTGGCCCATTTCATCCGTATTTGTAAAACACATACAATGGATGATATTTCAAAAATCTATATCCAATAAGTTATAAAGAGGCATGGTGTACCAGTGTCTAGAGTATCATATAGAGATTCTAGATTAATATCTCTTTTTTGGAAATAATTACAGCAAGCCCTTGGGACTCAATTGACGATGAGAACGACGTATCAACCTCATATGAATAGACAATATGAGAGGACGATACAAACATTGGAAGAAATGTTTTGGTCTTGTGTAATGGATTTTGGTGGATAATGGGCAGAACATTTACCCTTAGTTGAGTTCTCATACCATAACAGCTATGAAGCCTCGTTACGCATGGATTTGTTTCAAGAATTGTATGGGATTCCATATCGTTCTCAACTATACTGGGTGGAAATAGGTGAAACTTCAATAGTTGGCCCAAGCATTGTCAATGAAATAGCAGAGAAGATCCAGCTGATTAGAAAGATGAAGGAGACAGCTTAGTGTCATCAGAAAGCTTATACAGATCGCCGTCAAAGACCGTTTTCATTCATTTTGGTTGATCATGTCTTCTTAAGGATTTCTCCAAGGCTTGTACATTATCATTTCGGGAAGTAGGGAAAGTTATCTACTAGATACATTGGCCCTTTTGAGATACTAGAATAGGTTAGAGTGGTGAAATATTGGTTTTCATTACCACCATGGTTCAGTTTGGTGCATAATGTGTTCCATGTATTTCAGTTGAAAAAGTATCAGCCTGATCCTCACTATGTTATCATATGGGATCACATTGACCTAGATCTAGATGCTTCATTGATACATATCCCGATATGAATTGTGAATAGGAAAGATAATGTCTTCCATGGAAAAATCATTCTTCTTGTGCAGGTTTTATGGCATCATGGTCAGATTCAGGAAGAAACTTGGGAACGTGAGAAGGAAATGAAAGAGTAGTGGTCGGAACACTTTCTATTGGGTGGAGGTTTTCTACATTCTATGGATGGAAACAACCATGGTGGGGAGAATGTATTACCCACAGTTTCTGTTATGTAACCCTTAATTTATGTTTTTCATTGTTTCAATGTTATGGGTGGAGAATGGAAGAGTCAGGTGAACTAGGAATGATGTTTGAGGCAAAAGGGAAGTCACAGGGGCGGTACACGGTTTGTCTAAACCTTGAAGCCAAACTATGTGTAATTGGATCTTGTGGAAGGGGCTTCTGAATGGTTGGAATACGGTTTGGAGTGTCCATGTGATTAGGTTGTGCGAGAGGGGTGGCTAAGGTAGTAGAAAATGCACGGTTAGCACACGGTTTGTCAAACCGTGCGAACTAACTATGCAGGCACTTAAATGAGATCTTTAAATTGTGGATCTCACTCGTTTTTTTCTCTATTTTCCTCGATTAATCTTCTAACTATCCATAACTCAGTATTACTCTCCCTTGAAGGTTGGAAAACCTCTCCCAAATGTTTTGGAGGCGATCTGAAGGCTTCTCTTAGCGAATCGATTCCGGATTCTTAAGGTGTGTAGACGTTCTTCATCATTCATGATTGGTTCCTTAGATCTACTTAGAGCTAATTCTCCTCTACACTTTTTTTCATAGATCTATTCCTGTTATGGGTAGATGATATTGTGTGGATTCCAAACATGATGATTTTTTTTCTTGTTTTTTATAGAAGATATCTAAAGAGGGTTCTTGGAGAATCAACCCGGTTTTGTTGAGTGTTCATCGACCGTTTTGGTTTTCGTCAAATCATTTGGGGTAAGAGGCTTCACTCTCGGCTCCTCATGTTATAATTGGTGGGATTTGTTTCAAATAGGGTTATTTGAATGAAATTTATTGTGAAAAACATTGAATAAATCTTTTTTAGTGATGATTTATGGTTTTAGTGAAATTGTGAAAACATGGTGAATTGTTGTGTAAAGTGATTTGGCTTCTTGAATTTATAATTTTGATTTTAAATTATAGATTTTCTGAAATTGTAAATGGTTTTATGAAAAATGGGGTTTCAATAAAGAGGTTATTTTATTGAAATGGATTGATATTTAAATGACTTTGATGAAATTAGTTTTCAATAAAAAGGGATTTTTATTGAAATGGTTTGGAATTGAAATGGTTTGGCATAGAAATGGTTTTGATGAAAATGGTATTTAATAAAATATGTTTCTATTTAAAGGGTATTTTGGCATGATTTATGGGAATATGTGGTGTGTGTTCATGGGAATATGGGATAGAAATGGGTTAGGGGTCTCCCCCATCATTAACAGGATGGATAAGGGTTGGGGATCTCCCCCATCCAAGGGTTCATGTGGGATGATTAATGGTCAGCGGTCTCCAGTCATCATTAATGATATGGATAAGGGTTGGGCTCTCCCCCATCAGTTGGTTCACTACAGATGACTTAGTGAATGTATGACTCACCACACGTGAGTATAGGGTGATCCATGTAACATGAAGGGATGGTTGTGTGGATATATGAAATGAACTGGGAGTACCAAAAATGAGATAGTCCGAAATGGGTTTAAAGATCGTTTGGTTATTTTTTTGGGAAAATAACATTCTAGAAAAAATGGTTTAAATTTCACTTGTATGCATTGGTTTCAGTGGTTTTGGGAATCTTTTTTATATTTATTAACTAAATATTTTGATAAAATATTTTATATAAACTACTTTTTAGAACTGTTGCTAACTCTTATTTCCTAGTGGAGTGAGTATAGAAGCCATTGGGGAAATCCTAATGAGTTTTATACTCACCCCTACTTTGGCACATTGGTGCTTTTGAATATTTCGTGTTCTGGGGCACAGGTAAAGGTAAAGCATCCTATTATTAATGGCCCGTGGTGATGATTGGGATAAGTTGTAGATCTTGGCGCTTGTAGAGAACAACATCTTGGTGTATTTTGAGAGTCTTGGGTTGTTCATACACTATGAACTTGTTACATGGTTTAGTCTTCCATTGTTGTGTACTTTGATAAGGTTTGACATAAATGAGGTTGTTTATGTTGTCTTTTATTTATTCATTCATCATATATTGAATGTTTGGTTATTCATGGTCTGTTTATGGGTGATTTGTTAAAGGTTAAATCGTCCCCCACTTGTAGTTGAAACCCTTCGGAAATTATTGCTTGCCTTTGGAGTCTTGGGGATGTCATTTAAGGCATAGTAATGAATCGTTGTACTCAAAAGCCAATGAGAATTTGCGGGTCATTAATGTTTTTATATAAAATCTAAATAAAACTTTTTTATAATTATATTATATGGATTGCTGGATGTATAATTTTTCTATCTAATATTTTAAACAAATAAAAAATATAAATTTTCCTCATAAATAAATTATATAAAAACATTTTCAAATTAAATTTCAGTATTTTTCATAATTCATCAAAAAATGAATCCTCATAAAAAAATAATAAAAATAAACTTAATATATTTTTGATGTTACTATTTCAAAAATAATGTTTATTTTTACAAATAATATTAAAAAAATGAAAATTTAGAATTAAAATCAGCGTTCTATTAAAAGGGATTAATATTTCATTTTTACAAAAATACAATTTTCAAATGTAAACAAGGATCTGTACTTATCTTTTTCTTATCAAATATATTTTCTGAATATAAAATATATTTGACTGAATATATAATATATTTATTTCCTTATGATCATTTACTAGTAGTAATTAATTTATTTTTTTACGATAAGACACCTTTGGGAGCATAAACACATTTCTATTATATTCAATTGGTTTTTATATTTATTTCTAATTAATTTTTATCCAATGAATTTGTTATATATTTTTTGAAGATAAATTTTTTCGAATATATTTAATCCTTTTAAGAGCAATTAATTTAATGACAATGTTACATTTTATTATATTAATTCTTAATAATATATTGTTCTATGGTCACACTTGGTGTTGTGTTTAACGCAAACAACCAAACAAGGTCATTAATGCATGTAAAACCACATGACTATCTGTTAAATGCATCACAAGATTACTATTGGTGTTGAATTTCATACACAGTATTAAATATCATGTTCATTCATTATAATTATGGGTTGTTACATTTGACCCAACTTAATTAAATTATTTTCACACAATTTAAATATTTTTTTAGTAATCATGGGTCTTAAAATTTGAAATACTATTATTGAAAAAATTTGGATAATAAATAGTGTCAATAAAACCTATTACTAATTATAGTTAAAATGAAATGTGATGTTCACCGTAAAAATAGACTTTCAGATAAGGGGACATTAGTGAAAACAAGGATATGGATGAAAAAAATCGAATTATCAAGTTCTTATGGAGAGTGATAGAAAACATATTTAATATAATGTTGTTGACCACAAATAAATAAACTAGGGGTGTGAATAAATTTCTTTTATTTCATCAGAAATTATTTTAATATGATTTTTTTTCAAAACCCAATTCCCTAAACATTTTAAATTCATTCACTCTCTATTAATATATGTAAATATAAGTTAGTGGATTTATTTTTATAAAAACAATAAAATATTTTGATCATGACATAAAATATTTCATCTTATTTTCTTATTACATGTCTCACAATATGGTAAATTAATAAAATAACATCTAAACCCCCCATGGTACAAATTAAACTAATTAATAAATTGTCATCCCATCCAAAATAATATGATCCAACAATTTAGAATCATTTACATGGTAGATAGTAGAATCTCATTGACTATATCCATAAAAATAATCACCTTATATAAACATAATTATTTCAATATCAAGATCATGTTAGGGATTTTCATTCCATTAACCTTCTATTCTATAAAATTTTTTACTTTCTATCGGATCATATTTCTTGGTACCATTCAAAAAATTATCTGAAAACATTATGGATAAAGTACTATAGTACAATATATATATATTTCATTTTTCACATGATTAAAACATAATAAATAAATTAAAATTACAACATATTTCTAATATCTAAATATATATTCACATTAATCATTCCACTATAGTTGTTTCAATAACATATTATTGACCTTGTTCCTTATGCTACTTTTAGGGTAAATTCCTTTGTTTCTTTGGGCATTAGTTTTTAGGATAACACAACATCAAGATCTTCTAAAACTGTATAGAAACATTCTCCTTATTCCATTTTCATTTTATTTCATTTTGACCCTTATCTCGGCATGTATATCAAACTCCCATTCACTCTAGTCAATTCACAGGGTGACCTTTACCATAGTTTTTGTAAAACCCCAAGATTCTATGGTACGCTTCTCTTTGAATAATGTGATAGTGTGTATTGTACGTAACACCGAGTTCTAACACACCACAACCAATCAAACTAGCCGTTATGAATAGTAATACCTACTTTTTGAAATTATATATATTTTATATTTCAAAATGGACTTCATTTTAGGTTTTGGAATATCGAAATTATCCTAAGATGATTTTTTCTTATTTTTCTGAGAACTTCCAATTTTAATGAATAGTGAAAAATACTTAAAAACAACTTTTTTAATAAAAATAATTTATAGTGATAAATTATATTATTTATTGGTTTTAAAGTATAATTAGAATATATTTTTACCATTTTATCTAATGGTGTTCATTAGAATTAATTTCACTTTGAAATTGGACCTAAATAATTGTCAATCTTTTGGTATATATTGTTTCTTAAAAACATGCTATTTGTTGTGACAACGGGAATTAATTATAAAATTAATTAATGAAACTTATATGGTTGTAATTTTGTAAAATAGACATCATTTTTGAATTCGGAATATCAATTATAGTATAGGGTAAAATTTTGGCATTGTTCTGAAAAACATCAATTTTTGATGAATAATGAAACTACTAAGTGGTAGTTAAAAAAACTGAATTTTTCATAAAACATACTTTTAGCACTTATGTGAATGGAATTTCAAAAATCCAAGAGACACGGTTAATATCAAGAAGTGAAATGTGGTTCAATGAGATGAAAATAATTTTTGGTGAATAGTAACTTTTATTTACCACGGTTAAAAGTAAATAGGGTAATTAAGGGTAAAAATGATATTAATATTACCCTAACACATGTCTTAATTCTATCGGACAGGTGTATCTCGACCAAAAACAACCTTAGGAATAAAATATTATCATTTAGGTCCATTTGGATTAGATTAGGACATTTATTATTATTTAATTCAACGAAGAGTTAAAAGAGTTAAAATCAATGTTTATTTACTAAAACATTTTTAATATAGGGTTATACATAATATAAATTCGATTTTAAATATTAATTAGAATGATAAAAAGATTTACTACATAATGATATTTTATTTATAATTTTTAGACATTATATAATTTAATTTATTTATGACACAATGATGATGCAGTAATTACCGTAATAGTGAAAAATTAAAATAATTGATATTATACATACTTAAATAAACATAATTTGAGACTTTTAATGAATTAAACTAATTTTCTAGGATAATATAACATATTAGGAATTTTTTAAATAACTTTTTTTGAAGTAATAATTTTGGTATAAGTTTCACAAAAATCAACTATTGAATAGTGTCAAAATTGACATAAAAGTGTTTTTAAAACAAATATTATATTATTAATTGATATTAAATTCCTAAAAATCTAAGGATCGGCCAAGATACTTATTTAATGATAGTTGTATCATTAATGGACCACTTGGGGGTCTCTTTGATGTATATGGTATGTTTATTAACCATATAATATAAAAATACAAAGAGACATTGTAAAAGTGAAACTAATTAACTTAGAGTTAATAGTTACAGATAAAGTTAATTTAGTAACCCAAACCTGTCTAAATTCTATTGGTTGAATTGTTTTCGACCTATCCCGACCTTAATCTTTGAATAATAAACATTGGAGCCATTAGAGACCGAATATGAATTTATTATAAATTAATATTTCTAGATTTTACAAAGGTGCCCCTCACCCCTCTTATAAAAGGGAACTCCAAATTCCCATTACTTAACACCTTAAAAGCCTTTTGGTTCGGCCAAAATCTTCCCAAATACTCTCTCAAATTGTCTCACTACAACCTAGAGGACTTAGTTTGATCATAAATACTACCTATGGAGCCCTTTTGATAAAATCAAAAGGGAGAAACCGAAGAAGAGGTAATGATTTCACCAACATTTTCCTAGTTCCTTTCTTCTTCCACTTCTTCTTCCTTTGTTGTTACCATTCTAAAATATTAAATACAGTATCATATATATACTGTGATGTTATTATAAATATGGTACAACCATATTCCGTATTCTATCCATCCTTTGAATTACATATCACCATACGTGTGTACGTACGACTTACCGTCTCCACGTCGTGGTGTAATTGTTATTCAATATATTATTATTTGGATGGGTATAATAATGATGTGTAAATCATGTAAATAATAAATATAACATGATAATGATTCTGTATATATGATATACTATCCAATTATATATTATTTTAATATCAAAAGAATGATATTGTCGCTCGTGCGTACGTACAGACTATCGTCTCGACGAACGTGATGAGATTCATTCTCCATCGTATCAATTCAAGTATAATTATCATTTGATGATTTAAAAATTATGTTTAAGGACTTGATATCATTCTGTATATGAATAATATACAACTTATCCATTACAAACATGGCTTACGTAACAAAAAATATAAAATAAAACAAGTAAGTTAACACCCGAAACAACGATAATACTAAGATATTATTAACACAGCAATGTTAAAAATCATCTATGATATCATATTAGTGTATATGATTCTGGTATAATTTAATAACAATTATTTCACCATTATACAGGAGGTTAACCTACCCCAACCATGGAAAAGTACATGTTAAGGGTTATTTCACAATATCTTCATTATCCGAGGTTGTTTATACGTAAGAATCTACTGGGATCTCTTTACCATCAACATCCATGTTTCTTAAAAATGTATTTCAAAACATTTTTACTATTTAAAATAATATTGGTTAAAGCCACTTATACCCTTTTTTGACATTTTATAAGAGTTTTATAAAGAAATATTTCCGTCGTTTTCCAAACAAGGTGCTTTTTAACCTTTTCGACAGAATTAAGGTAATAATGTTTTTTTAACTTATACGGTGGGTGCGGTTATTTTCCGCCGTTATAAAATCGTCAAAGCATCCCTTAAAAGATTATAAGAAAATTTTCAAAGAAATTTTTTTTTATATAAATATATGACTCTTAAATGATTTCAAAATAGAAAGAGATATTTCTCCAAAAAGAGTTTTGATTTCATCTATGTCAACATCCTTTGATGGATTTTACGCTTATTTGAAGTTGATTTATTATGATACAAAACATCTATATTGTATTGAAGGTTTTGTGATATGTTTGATTGTGGATGTGTTATTTTTATACCATTCATGGTTTTATGGATGAAGTATTTACATTTCATATCCTAGTTTTAATATGAATGTTTATGTTATGTTTAAACATTTTCATATGGGAATGCATTGGACTTAATATGTGACGGGTGGAGCCCGCTATAGCTTCTCAATGCATCGGTAGGTCTCATGAGACAAAATAGTGTCTTGGCACAAGGCCTTGACAGAATCTTATTTGTAGTCTTGGCATGAGGCCTTGGCTATGTTGTTATGATAGTCTGGCATTATGCATTCCATCATTATGAAAGTGGTTATTGATATTGCATGTGATTATTCGATTAGTAGAATATCCATGTGAATAAGTAAATGGCAGTATTTCATTTTACATTTTCCATATTATGTTGAAGTTCATGTTTAAAAGGCTTTTTTTAGTTATACATTTCCTTAAATGTTTATGCTTATTTTTGAATGTTTCTGCTATATTGTTATCCTTACTTGACATTTGAGCTCACCACTTTTCTATGTTTTATTGTTCGAAGGCTATGAAGAAGTAAATTATGAATGACCTGCATGGATAGTATGTGTGGATATGAGTGCAGAATAATAAGAAAAGATGTTGTTGTAGTTTTCATTTTTATGATGTAATGTAAGACTTATGAATATATCTATTATTTCCAAGGCTACTAAACCAATCGCTCGTTCGAGATTTGATCCTTCTTGTGATCATGCCAATGTTATGTAATGATGCACCGACTCTGGGTAACTGGGGTCGGGGCGTTGCAGTTGGTATTAGAGGAAGTTTAGTACAAACCTTGGAAGCTAGATTTAGACAAACTCTGATTAGAACACGTAGACCTAAGATAAACATTGAGGATTAGTATAGAAGAACGTCCTAGAATTTTGGTATTGTAGTGATTTTGTGAGTTTTCCGAGCAATACAACCCTGTCTGGATACGAGAAGGTAGTGGAGGCTCTGGCATAGATGTACCTAGGGGTAAAACCCGAAAACACCGCTTTGAACTAGACTCGAACGGGAACTGGTGCACGACAACGGGCCTTGCTGCACTCTTGGTTACGACACTCCTTGGGGATATGCTTAGGATAACTCTCATTTTCTTTACAAATAATTATGAAGGGTTTATGATTATATACTTCCTCACGGAAAACATTTTTATGATTATGGATTATATCCATAAATAGTTCAATTTATGTTAAGTGTTTTATAAGTATGGAATTATGTATTTTGATTCATAAATTGATCTAGTTTATTCCATTGTTTAGAAATGGCGCCTAGTGGAAGAAATGGAAACTGTATCAATGCACACACTCCATGTAGGGATTTACCTCTTGCTCAAGATAATTATAGTGGATCTGGTGATGTAACTGGTGCCAATCAGCTAATCACCATACTGGGACAACTCACTCATGTTATGAATAATAACCTTACCCGTATGGAGCACCCTGATCCGCATCGTGGAGGATCAATGTTAGATCGATTCATGAGGAAACAACCACCAACGTTCAATGGGAATACAAATCCCTTAGTAGTTGAGAAATGGATAAATTCCCTAGAGAAAATATTTCAGGCTTTGGGGAGTAGTGAAATGGATAATGTTATCATGATAGTTTACCGACTCACTGGATATGTTGATCAGTGGTGGTCATTGATTCAAAACACGAAGGAAGATGATGAAGTATCAAATATGGAATGGAGGGAGTTAAAAGATCATTTTTTAGAAAAATACTTTCCTTGCGACCATCGAGCAGATATTGAAAGGCAATTTCTGAGTCTGAGACAAAAGGAGGATGAGAATGTCGCAAAGTATGAGGCTAACTTTACATGGTTAGCAAGGTATGCTGGAGATTATATATGTTACCCAGGAAGTAATATTGGTCGTTTCTTTGATGGGTTAAAACCATTTCTCCGTCGAGCATTAGTCTCACAATCCTTTTCATCGTACGAAGACATTGTCTCATGTGCTATCAAGACAGAAAAGGAATTCTCTAAGTCTTATGACTATAAAGAAAAGCAAGAGAAGAAGAGACCTGCTAATCAATCTGGGAATGGAAATAAGGGAAAGAAGGGAAAGGTTGAATATCCATCCTGTGGAAAATGTGGTAAGAAACACTCCGGTACTTGATTGAAGGGAACATGAGTCTGTTACAAGTGTGGTGAAAAAGGCCACCAAGCACGTGCTTTCAAGGGGAAGAAGGAAGCTACCAATGTTCAGTTCTATAATTGCAGGGAGATGGGGCATTATGAAAACTAATGTCCTAAGCGTCAAGAGAACATACCACAGAAAAGGCCAAGGGATCAATGCCAAGCTTATTCTATCACTACTGCTGAGGTAGAAGCTCTGAAAGATGTGGTGGCAGGTAATTTAATGGTTTCCACAAGTTTATAAAATGCATTATTTGATTCTTGATCATTTCATTGTTTCATATCTTCCCAGTTTTCTAAGAAAATTATATATTTTCAATTTGATTTAACAAGGGAGTTGTCAGTTAAAACTCCTAAGGGAAGTATCATTGCAACAATGTTTTTTGAATCAGTCCCCATTAGAGCACATAAATGTTCTTTATCTGCTGATCTCATCGTCATACCTATGATTGAGTTTGATATAATCCTCAGTATGGACTGGATTTCAGACTATGATGTGAATATTTATTGTAAGAAGAAAGTGGTTACGATTCTTGATGATGATGATAAGGAACACCATATCTTTAGATCAGAATCGTCACCACATAATTCTTATATAGATCCACCCCCTGTAGCTCAACTAAATTCAATTATCGGGGAGGAAGAGAATGAAATGAATATGGGTGAGGAAAGGAATGTTCAAATAGAATATTTACCTGTTGTGAAAGAATATGTAGATGTATTTCCGGATGATTTACCTAGACATCCTCCAGAATGAGAAGTTGAGTTTTCCATTGATTTAATTCCTGGATCAAGGCCTATATCGAAGACCCCTTATAGAATGGCCACTGTAGAATTAGTTGAACTAAAGAAACAACTAGAGGAATTGAGTAATAAGGGATTTATTCTCCCTAGTGTCTCTCCATGGGGATCCCCTGTTCTTTTTGTTAAAAATAAAGATGGATCCATGAGGTTATGTATCGACTACAGGGAGATCAATGCTATAACAATAAAGAAAAATTATCCCCTACCTCGCATTGATGATTTATTTGACCAACTGCATGGAGCTCAATACTTTTCAAAGATTGACCTTCGATCTAGATACCATCAGTTGTGTGTGAAGAAGGAAGAAATTCCGATGACAGCATTTCGAACCAGGTACAGGCATTACTAGTTTATTGTAATGCCTTTTGGATTGACTGATGAACCCTCTGTATTCATGGATTTGATGAATAGAGTTTTCAACGAATATCTCGATGAATTTGTGGTGGTATTTATTGATGATATCTTGGTATACTCCAAAAGGTATGATGATCATGAAAATCACTTGCGCATTATCTTGAAGACTCTGAAAAGACATGAATTATATGTGAAGTTTATCAAGTGTGAATTCTGGATTTAGGAGATTTATTTTCTTGGACATATTGTCTCTAAATATGGAATCTCTCTTGATCCTTCTAAGACCAAGGCAATCCAAGAATGGCCAGCACCGACGAGTATAACTGAGGTACGCAGTTTTATTGGTTTAGCAGGTTATTATCGACATTTCGTCCAGAATTTTTCCCGAGTGGCTAATCCATTAACGAAGATCACACGTAAAGGGGTTAAATTTGTTTGGACGAAAGAGTGTGACGAATGTTTCGAATAATTTAAGAGAAGATTAGTCAATGCTCCTATATTGACTCTACCATCTGGGAATGATGGGTTCGTTATTTATAGTGATGCATCGAAGAAAGGACATGGTTGTGTACTTATGCAGAATGATAGAGTTATTGCCTATGCATCACGACAATTGAAAATTCATGAACAAGACTATCCTACTCATGATCTCGAGTTAGCAGATGTGATATTTTCTTTGAAGATATGGAGGCACTACCTCTATGGTGAAAAATGTGAGATCTATACTGATCACAAGAGTTTGAAGTATATTTTCTCACAAAAAGAACTCAACATGAGGCAACGGAGATGGCTTGAATTACTCAAGGATTGTGATTGCACGATACACTACCACCCGGGGAAGGAAAACAAGGTGGCAGATACTTTGAGCAGAAAATGTCATGGATTTTTGAACAATATGAGAATTAAAAGGGATCCAATTTTCATGGATCTTTTGGAGATGGACATGGGAATAACCAGGGAAGGAGAAACATCAATTATTTTTCAAATGGTTGCCAAACCATATTTACTAGAAAGGATTAAGAGTTCTCAGACCAATGATGAAGAATTTCAAAAGAAGATTAAAGCTGTGAATGATGGGAGACAGAGAGACTTTGTGTATGAAGATGGAATTTTCAAATTCGGGAAGAGACTTTGTGTTCCCAATATACCTGATCTAAAAAGGGAATTGCCGGATGATACTCATAGTTCCAATTTTTCTATAAATCCTGGGATCACCAAAATGTATTGAGATGTGAAGGACCATTTTTGGTGGGACAATATGAAAAGGCAGATTGCTGATTTTGTGTCAAGATGTATGGTTTGTCAACAAGCGATAGCTGGAAGGCAACACCCTAGAGGAATCATGCAAACTCTTCCCATACCGGAGTGGAAATGGAACAATATTACGATGGAATTTTTCATGGGGCTACCAAAGACTCCTAGAAGGAATGATGCAATATAGGTTATTGTTGACCGTCTTACCAAGTCAGCACATTTTCATTCTATAAAAGAAGATATACCACTGGAACATCTATAAACACTATATATTAATGATGTTGCGATACTTCATGGAGTACCCTAAGACAGACAGACAATCAGAATGGACTATTCAAACCTTTGAAGACATGCTGAGATCCTACTCACTTGACTTTCAGGGTATGTGGGATCAGTATTTACCTATGATAGAATTTTCCTATAACAATAGCTTCCATTCGAGTATTCAGATAGGACCATATGAAGCGTTATACAGAAAGAGATGTCACACACCAACCTATTGGGATGGTGTTGGTGAAAGAAAACTTGTAGGTCTAGAACTGGTGGAAGAAATGATGGAAAAGGTGAAGGTAATCCAAAATCACATCAAAGCAGCTCAAAGTAGGCAGAA
Organism: Viscum album; assembly: GCA_963277665.1. Lineage (NCBI taxonomy): Eukaryota > Viridiplantae > Streptophyta > Magnoliopsida > Santalales > Viscaceae > Viscum > Viscum album. The sequence goes on along the minus strand of OY728141.1, from coordinate 1,422,991,717 downwards.
AAGCTATGCCGATAATCGAAGGAAGGATTTGGAATTTCATGTTAGTGATCATGTTTTCTTGAAGGTATCTCCATTGAAGGGATTCATATGTTTTGGTAAGAAAGGTAAATTGAGTCCCAGGTACATCGGACCTTTCGAAATTCTAGAACGAATTGGGGTTGTAGATTACCGATTGGCATTGCCGCCAAGTCTCTCCATAGTTCACGATGTGTTCCACGTATCTCTGTTGAGGAAATACATGCCTGACCCAACGAATGTACTCACCTATGAAGAATTAGAACTAAAACCCGATCTGTCTTATTGTGAAGAGCCCGCCATGATTTTTGATACGAGAGAACAAGTACTGAGAAACTAGACGATGCGTCTGGTAAAAGTTTTGTGGAGAAATCATAAGAAAGAAGAGGCAACGTGGGAACCCGAGGAACTTATGATGAAGAACAACCTGACTCTTTTCATGTGATAAGTATTCTAGAAATCTGGAGAACGAAATTATTTGATGGAGAGGAGAATGTAACACCCCAATCTTCTATGGTACGCTTCTCTTTGAATAATGTGATAGTGTGTGTTGTACGCAACACTGAGTTCTAACACACCACAATCAATCAAACTGGCCGCTATGAATAGTAATACCTACTTTTTGAAATTATATATATTTTATATTTCAAAATGGACATCATTTTTTGTTTTTGAATATCGAAATTATCCTAAGATGATTTTTTTGTATTTTTCTGAGAACTTCCAATTTTTATGAATAGTGAAAATTACTTGAAAACAACTTTTTTAATAAATATAATTTATAGTGATAAATTATATTATTGAGTGGTTTTAAACAATAATTAGATTATATTTTTACCATTTTATCCAATGGTGTTTATTAGAATTAATTTCACTTTGAAATTGGACCTAAACAATTGTCAATCTTTTGGTATATATTGTTTCTTAAAAACACGATATTTGTTGTGACAGCGGGAATTAATTATAAAATTAATTAATGCAACTTATATGTTTGTAATTTTTTAAAATAGACATCATTTTTGAATTCGGAATATCAATTATAGCGTAGGGTGAAATTTTGGCATTGTTCTGAAAAACTTCAATTTTTGATGAATAGTGAAACTACTAAGTGGTAGTTAAAAAAACTGAATTTTTCATTAAATGTAATTTTATCGCTTCTGTGAATGAAATTTCAAAAATACGAGAGACACAGTTAATATCAAGAAGTGAAATGTGGTTCAATGAGATGAAAATAATTTTTGGTGAATAATAACTTTTTACTTTTATTTACCACGGTTAAAAGTAAATAGGGTAATTAAGGGTAAAAATGATATTAATATTACCATAACACATGTCCTAATTCTATTGGACAAGTTTATATCGACCAAAAACAACCATAGGAATAAAATATTATCATTTAGGTCCACTTGGATTAGATTAGGACATTTATTATTATTTAATTCAAAGAAGAGTTAAAAGAGTTAAAATCAATGTTTATTTACTAAAACATTTTTAATATACGGTTATACATACGATAAATTCGATTGTAAATATTCATTATAAAGATAAACTGGTTTCCTACATAAAGATATTTTGTTTATAATTTTTAGACACTAAATAATTTAATTTATTTATGACACAATGATGATTCAGTAATTACCATAATAGTGAAAAATTACAATAATTGATATTATAAATACCCAAATAAATATAATTTGAGACTTTTAATGAATTAAAATAATTTTCTAGGATAATATGATATATTATTATTTATTTAATTATCTTTTTTAGAAGTAATAAATCTGTTATAAGTTTCACAAAAATCAACTATTGAATAGTGTAAAAATTCACATAAAAGTGTTTTTAAAACAAATATTATATTATTAATTGATATGAAATTCCTAAAAATCTAAGGTTCGGCCAAGAGAATTATATCATGATAGTTGTATCAGTAATGGACCACTTTTGGGTATCTTGGATGTATATGGTATGTTTATTAACAATATAATATAAAAATAGAAAGAGACATTGTCAAAGTGAAACTAATTAACATAGAGTTAATACTTAAATATAATGTTAATATAGTAACCCAACCCTGTCTAACATCTATTGGTTTAATTGTTTTCTACCAATCCTCACCTTAGTCTTTGAATAATCCACTTTGGAGCCATTATAAACCGAATATGAATTTATTATAAATTAATATTTCTAGCTTTTCCAAAGGTGCCTCTCACCCCTCTTATAAAAGGGCACTCCCCTTTACCATTATTTCACACCTTCAAAGCCTTTTGGTTCGACCAAAATATGCCCAAATACTCTCTCAAATTCCCTCAATACATCCTAGAGGCCTTATTTTGTTCAGAAATCCATCCTAAAGAGCCCTTTTGATCAAATCAAAAGGAAGAAACCGAAGAAGATGTAATGATTTCACCACCCTTTTCCAAGTTCCTTTATTCTTCCACTTCTTCTTCCTTTGTTGTTACCATTATAAAATAATAAACCCAGTATCATATATATACTTTGATGTTATTATAAATATTGTACAACCATATTCAGTATTCTATCCATCCTTTGAATAACATGTCACCATACGTGCGTACGTACGGCTTACCGTCTCCACGTCGTGGTGTAAGTGTTATTCAATATATTTTTATTTTGATGGGTATAATAATGATCTGTATCTCATGTAAATAATAAATATAACATGATTATGATTCTGTATATATGATATAATATCCAATTATATATTATTTTAATATCAAAAGAATGATATTGTCGCTCGTGCGAACGTACGAACTATCGTCTCCACGAACGCATTGAGATTAATTCCCATCGTATCCATTCAAGTATAATTATGATTTGATGATTTAAATATGATTTTTAAGGACTTCATATGATTCTGGATATGAATAATAAAAAACCTATCCATTTAAAAAATGGCTTACGTAACAAAACATATAAAAGAAAACAAGTAAGTTAACACCCGAAACAACGATAATACTAAGATATCATTAACAAAGCAATGTTAAAAGATCATATATGATATCATATTAATGTATATGATTCTTTTATAATTTAATAACAATTATTTCACCATTATACATGAGGTTAACCTACCCCAACCAAGGAAAAGTACAAGGTATGGTTTATTTCACAATCTCTTCATTATCCGAGGTTGTTTATACGTAATAATCTACTGGGATCTCATTATCATCCACATCCATGTTTCATAAAAATGTATTTCAATACATTTATACTATTTAAAAGTATATGGTTTAAATTCATTTAAACCCTTGTTTGACTTTTCTTAAGAGTTTTATAAAGTAATCTTTCTGTCGTTTTCCAAACAAGGTGCTTTTTAACCTTTGTTATAGAATAAAGGTAAGAATGTTTTTTTAACTTAAACAGCGGGTGCAGTTATTTTCAACCATTATAAAATCGTCAAAGCTTCCCTTACAAGATTATAATAATATTTTCAAAGAAAATGTTTTATTTTATAAATATATGACCCTTAAATTATTTCAAAATAGAAAGAGATATTTCTCTCAAAAGATTTTTGATTTCATCTATGTCAACATCTTTTGATGGATTTTACGCTTATTTGAAGTTGATTTATTATGATACAAAACTTCTATACTGTATTGAAGGTTTTGTGATTTATTTGATTGTGGATGTGTTATTTTTATACCTTTCATGGTTTATGGATGAAGTATTTACATTTTGTATGCTAGTTTTAATACAAATGTTTATGTTATGTTTAAACCTTTTCATATGGAAATGCATTGGACATAATATGTGACGGGTGGAGACCCCTATAGCTCCTCGATTCATCGGTAGGTCTCATGAGACAAACTAGTGTCTTGGAACAAGGTCTTGACAAAATCTTATTTGTAGTCTTGGCTTGAGGCCTTGGCTATGTGGTTATGATAGTCTGGAATTATGCATTCCATCATTATGAAAGTAGTTATTGATATTGCATGTGATTATTCGATTAGTTGAATATCGATGTGAATAAGTTAATGGCATTATTTCATTTTACTTTTTCAATACTATGTTGAAGTTCATGTTTAAAAGGCTTTTGTTTTAGTTCTACATTGCCTTAAATGTTTATGCTTATTTTTGAATGTTTCTGCTATATTGTTATCCTTACTGGGCATTTGAGCTCACCCCTTTTCTTTGTTTTATTTTTCCCAGCGTATGAAGAAGTAAATTATGAATGACCTGTAGAGATAGTATGTTGGGAAATGAGTGTGGAATATGAAGAAAAGATGTTGTTTTAGTTTTCATTTTTATGATTTATTGTAAAACTTATGAATATGTCTAGTATTTCCAAGGCTACTAAACCAATCGGTCTTTCAGGATTTGATCCTTCTTGTGATCATGCCAATGTTATGTAATAATGCACCGACTCTGGGTAACTATGGTCGGGGCATTACAGTTTTCACTTGTAAGAATTAATTCACTATTTTATTACCATTATCTTTTATGTTATCTTAGGTCATATTATTTTCTTTCTTCCCTTTAAATCTAAAAGACTAGTAGAATTATTTCTCTATATTGATTGCACAGAAAACTATTTTATTGTATGAAGAATAGGTATGAGAGATCAGTTCCACTAAAAGAAATAAATTAATCCATTCAATAAAGTGATCAACATTGCACTATGTGTTTTTTTTTGAAATCCATTGAATATATTGAAAACCATGTAAAGGTGGATTCATACATTTAATCACTTTATCCCTCATTTTATTTAAACTAAATAACTTTCCCTTAATCTATTTATTTATTCATGAGGGAAATATTTTTAAAAATTGATTCTTTAAAATAAATATAACATGAAATTTCTATTTCCTATTTATCCATTGTATCTTAAACGAATGACCACTATTGATCAGAATATCCATTGGGATAATACAATAGAAGTGTTATTATTTCCCTTTCACCATAACAAAAAACATGTGAATCACTTATCCTAAATTTAAAAAAATCCATAACTAATCTCATAATAATAAAAGTGGTTTATTTGGGGATATATTTACATTGAAATCCAAAATTATGTTATATAATGAAAATTTGAATTGTCATTTGAATTTCCCCCAAGAGTGTCAAACTAGGTTCATAGTAATACCCTTTGGTGTGTATCAGGTTATGCTCGAGTTAGGCCCAACCCTCATTTTTATATCTTTTTAACCCTAGGTACTAATGTTACAAAACCAAAACCCCGTGTAATATGCATACATGCATGTATTTCTAGGAAGACCCACATAATATATTCCTTACCCAAATTATAGTATGTTCTTATATAATTATCCTCAATTTCTATCTCAGGGTTATGTTCCCTAATTTATGTCTACTAAATCTAGTTCCATGGTTGCCACTAAACTTCCTTTGATTTCGACTGTAGCGCATCTACCATAGAATACCTAAGCTGGTGCATTAAATTAATACGTTTAAATAATTATAATTAATAAAATCATGAATTATAGAACATTTTACCAATTTTAGAAAACATGTTTATATACAAGATACCTATAATACATTTGTAAATTATCATAAATCATAAAATAAGTAAAATATTAGCATCCATGAAACCAATTCAAATGATTCCTCTTAATAATATTAGGAAAGGAACCATAATAAGGGTGAATATGGGCATTGATTTTCTTTTCATCTCATTCATTTATGGAAGTTGTGATGAGCAAAGGAGAGAAATCCTGTGGCAGGATTTGAATGAAATTGATCCAGAGGAAGACCCATGGATTATAAGAGGGTATTTCAATATAATTTTGGACTTATCTAAAAATAAAGGTAGGGGAGTCTTTCCGCATGTGGCCAGCACAAGTTTTTCTAGATTCATGGCAGGTAAGGGTCTTTTTGACGTGGGTTATTATGGAGATTGTTTTACTTGGTGTAACAACCAAAAAGGTAGTCAATGTTGCTAGATTCATCTGGACTGGTGCTTTGGAAATGTGCAATCTATCTCCAAGTTTCCCAATTCTAAAGTTGATCATCATGTTCATGGAGTCTCAGACCACTGACCTTTGCTGGTCTCTTTATCGCCTCGGTAGGATGGTCATGAAAGTGTTCGATTTTATGCTCATTTTTTTTGTTTGGATGGTTACCATCTTCTTATTAATGACAGTTGGAGGGATTTTATTTTGGGTTTTTCTTGGGTTTCTATTCACAACAAATTGAGGAGGCTCAAACCAAAATTACAAACATCGGTGAAGGAAATTCCTCCTATTAACCAAGTCATGGTTAATCTCAAACAGGAGGTTGAGCGGTTGGAACTAAGTCTGGAAGATGCATGGGATGAGATGGTCTTTCAAGATCATTCTATTAAGAAAAATATGATGGAATAATTAGTTCTGAATCAAGAGAGCATTTCTCAGGAAGGTTCGTGGGTGAACTGGCTTCATTATGGTGATAGAAATTCATCCTACTTTCATGCATGTATTAAAGAATGAAGACGGGTTGTTAAACCTAATATTATTCTTGAAGATGGATCCAATTATAATGACAGAAATGTTGTTAGAAATATGACCTCTTCTTGTTTTCAAATATTTACTTGCAGGTCCTAACCAGAGTATGGAATATGGGTATACTAGTGGGAATGCTGAACTTTTTGAGGTAATTCCTAACATGATGTCTGAACATGATAATGCATTCATGTAAGCGATTCTTAGTGAGGTGGAGATTTATGATGCTATGATGAAACTCAACCCAGAGAGTTCTCCAAGGACATATGGATTTCCTGGTTCATTCTACAGAGGGTCATGGGGGGTGATTAAAGATGATATAACTATGGCCATTCAGGACTTCTTCCGAGGTGGTTTAATTCCAAGGGTGGTGGGTGCAACAATTCTGGTCATGCTTCCAATGATCAAAGACCCATCTTATATTCATGACTATAGTCCAGTAAGCATGTGTAATTTCCCTTATATAATTTTATCGAGAATTATCAACTCATGATTGTCCATGTATGTTCCTCGGTGGATATCTCTTGAGAGACATGTTTTTGTAAAAGGATGGTATATTCAGGAAGTGGTGGGCTTGGCCAAAGAGATGGTTTGGGATATTAACATAAAAACTCATGGATCTAATATGGCCTTAAAGTTGGATATGAATAATGAAAATGACCGCATGGAAGGGGGTTTTATCAATAGGGTTCTCAAAGGTATGGGTTTTTCCACTAGGGTCATGGATACTACTTTTAGATGTTTTAGTTCTTCCTGGATGGTAGTTTGTATTTGGAAAAAGAATATGGTTTTTTCAAAACATCTTGTGGACTCAGACAAGGGACCCTATATCTCCGACCATCTTCATCCTCATGTAGGATCCCCTAAGCCAAATTATTAATACAAAAATATCCATGGGAGAACTGCTGCCATACCGATAGAAAATGAACCAGCCTTCGATATCTCATCTAATGTTTGAGGATGACACACTTATTTATATGAATTCAAGTGGGAGATCTATTGGTGTGTTATCTATCATACTGGATGAATATTGTTTATGGATTGGGCAGCTGATCAACAGATCCCAAAGTAATATATATATATTCAAACAAATGTGGAGACAGACATGCTTCTTCCTTGTTCAACAGTTTGAATTTGAGAAGGGGAACATTTCCAATGGTTTATCATGGATCTCGTATTAAACCTGGATGAATCCGGATTGTGGATTTTGACAGTATTGTTAACAAGATTATAAGTCCTGTACTCAATTGGAATAATCGCTTCTTATCTTTCGGAGGTCAGATAACTCTAATTATCATTGTTTTATCGTCCATCCCTATCCATGCGTTCTCAGCATGAAAGGTACCTAAATGTGTTCTCTATTTTATTAAAAAAGTACTGGAAAACTTTATTTGGGATACAAAAACTAAGGGGAAGTTCCATTGGACTTCTTGGGCTAGACTGACGAGACCTATTTATGAGGGAATAATCAATGTTCGAAGTCTGACAGATAGTGGTCACTGCATTCTTGGAAGGCTCGCGTGGGAAGTTGTGGAGGAACGTAATCTTTGGGGGAAAATTACGTCTTACAAAGACGACAGGTTTGCAGATAAGGTTAGAAATCATGTCTCTCATTTATGGTTATTAATACATGATATGATAACAAAAATCCGACAACATTCTCGGTGGATAATAGGAAGAGGGGATATATCTTTCTGGCATCAAAACTGGGCTGGTTCGACAATTGGTTTCCCAAGATGTCATACCACATTGATTTCTTTTCGGAAGGCTAGCATGTATTCAAGACTCTTTAACGCTGTCCTGGATAATGACCAACAGACGGGTTTTGATCTCATTGATTTAAATTTTGACCCTGATAAATGTGTTTTTTCTGCTTCTAGTTCTGGGAACTTTTCTACAAAGGACTTTCATAGGATTTATTTTTCTCAGGGACAATATGACTCATGGAATAATCTAATATTATGTGATAGTACTCCAACAAAGTTAAACTTCCTCTTATAGAGGATAAGAAATCAGGTTGTACCCACTGATGAAAATGTGAGGAAGATGGGTAACAATACTATATACAGATGCCATTGTTGCAGGCTATATAATGAGGAGAGTTCAGATCATTTTTCTTGTAGGTGAATGGGCTATGGCAGTTTGGAGGTTCTTTGGTGAGTTCACTGGTTTGTTATCTTCTGAACTTATTTGTGCTTCTTTTCATGAAAAATGGTTTCATGGTTCACTCAGCAAGGGGCCGGAAAAAGTGGCAAAGATCGGTGATTTTAAATGCTGGATATTGGTGCGTCTGGGAGGCCAGAAATATGGCCATATTTGAAATAATTTCTTCCACATGGGATTATGTTATCATGAGAACAAAAACCTTTTAATTTATCTTGTTAGTAGCATTAAAAACTGGGCTAATTCTCTTTCTTTGAGAGCTATGTTGGTGAATACAGTGGGTAAGCAGCAGTCCTGTCCTAAGAAAAGAGGTAAGTGGGTGCACGGGTTACCACCTATTATGGGTTTCAAACTTAACTTTGATGGTTCATGTATTTCGGGTATTATGAATGGTGGTGGAGTGGTTAGGGACTACAGGGGGTGTCCCTGTGGCTTTTTCTGCATATTATTGCAGGGGAAGATCCATCCAAGCAGAGGAAAATGATATGTATTCGGGTCTTAGAGTGTGTGCTCATAAGGAGATTTCTTTGAATCATTTTGAAATAGACTCTATGGTAATACATGATTGAATGCAGGGATTAATCTCTCCTCCTTGGTCGATAGCCTATATCATTAGGAGGTGTCATTCCTGCCACAGCAGCAGCAACATCCAGGTAGTGCACACGTGGCGCGAAGGTAATAAGGTGACCAACTATTTTCCTTCCTTGGTGGCGGAAGAACAAGGTACATATATTAATTGTTTCGCCAATTTTAATCTTCTTAAACCAGAGGTAGTTAATTTGATTAGGGGAGACCAGCTTGCTCTTCACTACTTTAGACCTCCCGAATTTTGTATCTTTAGCCTTGCCCACAACTTTTTTTGTGGGTGTTCTTTCTGCTTTTTAATAAAAATTCAATCGATGATGATGATAATAAGGGTGATCTAAAATTATCCATATGATCATGTTTAGTGGAAACTAGCTTGCATTATTGAGAATAAATAAACATGCCATGGTAAATAACTGAGAACACGAGACATTCAAATGACTGGATTAGTCATAATTAATATGATAGGGTAAATAACAAAAAAATCTCATTTAATAAATATTATGAAAATGAAAATAATCAATATATATTTTCATAGTTAAAATATTCTTTATAAAATCTAAATGAAATTCTAAATTAACGCAATGTTTTAATATTATATGTCAAGTATCTCAAACATGAACCACTATACCATCAATATTTATTCTCAAGAATGTTTGGACTACTCTAATTTAGCCAAATAATTAAATCCATGAGACTATTGATGCATTGGGGGTTATCTCTAATAGGGAACCACCTCTTTCAACCTATCCAAATCATTCTTACTACATTTAATAATTGTTTTAATTAATATAAAATATTACTTATCAACAATTAACCATGTTCAATAAAAGATACAAAATATTCAAGATTTCCATTGTTAATCAAATAAAATTCAATTAAAACACCATATGTAAAAATGCTTTATGGTTTCAGAAATAATAATATCAATTATATAAAAAAAATTATCACAAATATATATAATTTCTAATTATCATTGGTTATAATAAATTTATTTTTTTAATATAATGTTAACAATAAGAATAGATGGTGAGATTTTATGATTACTTTTAAAAGATGGTAATTTATATGTTGAAACCCATTTAATGAGATAATTCATAGTGAAACTATAAATAAAATGGGTATTAATGGAATAATGATATAATATATCAAATAGGGAAGTGCATACATCACACAAAATAAAGAAGTGGTGAAAATTATGTATGCCTCGTGAAAACAAAAGTGAGATGCTAATCCCTTACGAATGTGGTAATAATTTAATCAGAAATCCCAAAAGTAATAATCATCAAATTAAATACCAAAACATAAAACAACACATGATATAAAATACCTTATGGTGTAGTATAAACACCAAAAAAAATAAATTATTGGTGAATATTACTTTTATATCACATATGTAAATAGTGAGATGAAAATTCCTTACCTTACATTTACTTTTTGGGTGAAAATTATTTAATCGAATGTATAATATTTATAATAATGTTATTAACATATTAAATAACCATAATAGTACATATAATACCTCATATTATCTTAGTATTATATATTATTACCTCTTTTTTAATAACCGTTTATTGTTTTCATCATTTCGGGTGTTAATTGTCTAGTTTTTCGAGTATGTTTTGACATGTTTCTTATTATTCCTATTAATTAGATCATAATTTAAAAATATAAATAAATTAAAACCTGATATAAATATCTTATATTTTATGTATATATTTATTTAAAATAATCGATAATATTTGTACATGGGAATATAAATTCTATATTCATAGATAAGGTTGGTCGTACATACGCATGAACGCTATATCAATCTATTTTTCGTATTTAAAAAAATGAATAATATATGTATAATAAAAATTAATTATCAAATTTTTTTCATATAAATAACATATTTGTATTAATATCAGCCTTATTACAATCCATTTATAGTTTTAATGAATCACATCACTATGAGGAGGAGACATTCCACAAGTCGACAAACATAGTTATCATATTCCAAAAAATTGGAAAGCATTATGTCATGAGTTATATAGGAATTAAAGAAGAATTAATAAATTATAAATATCATTTATATTATATATAAAATAATTCCATCATTATTAGAACCTTTTAATGTCGTAAATGGGAAAACAAATGACATCGGTCTGTTCAATGGTAGTATGTTTTACACATAAATGATGATTTTGTGTCTCATTTTCTTGAATGTATGTGAAAGTGTATGGATAAATAATTTAATTATATATATATATATTTATGATAATGTGTCTATTATACAATAATTATATAAAAATAATTGATGGTGTGGAGAATTAAATGAAACAAAAGTAATCATCAATGAATATTACCTCTTAGTCGGGTAACTCCTTTTGGTTTATTCCAAAAGTATTCCATTTATTACCAAAAAAAATCAGCTTCTAGAATGATGGCATGTATATTGGGAAATTATTTGGGTTTATTTTTTTCAAGACAAATTTCTTGAGATCTAGGAACAATGGGGTTCAGTGAGTGCATTTTTAGAGTGGAGGTGTAGTGGAATTTATGTAACTTTTTAAAAATGGAATTTCAACAGGTTTTTACCATTTCATGTGGACCCAATAAGGCTATAAATTATATAGAAAAAAGTGTAGTTCTAAAATATTAACATAATAGAGAATTTATAAATGTTCCTCAGGAATTTTATGTCATATGATGATGGTTTTGTGCTTTGTCAAGCTACATTTCCTTTTAATCGTTGTAATTAATATTAACAAATTTCACTATTATATTGGGTAAAAAAAATTAAGATTAATGTAATTTGTAAATTAATATCTTTATTATTATTGAATACATTTTTCCTAATTGGTTGTATATATTTTTTAAATTTTTATTTAACATCAATCTCATAGATGGGGTGACAAATAGGATTTTTGAATTAAAAATGTTCAAAATATTGAAATGTTTTCATATAAAATTTTAATGATAAATTGATTATAATGAACCAAGATGGATTATTTGGTTTATAATTTATCTAAATAAACATTATAACCAGTAATAAATACTATTTAACCATATAAATAAATTATCTGAAAATTTTGATTTGAATTATAATTCAATTTTTTTCTCAATTCATCAAAAAACGAAACCTCACAGAAAAATATGAATAACATATCCTATGACCATTTTGATGTTATTATTTCAAAAATTAATTTTATATTTTACATATAAACTTTACTCAATTTTCAAAATATATATTTTAAAATGGTTCCCCAATAAATGTTGTAAAATTTATATTTTAGAAAAATGAAAAATGAAATCGTAAAATAATATTTATTCTTATCATATGCTTAAAACTATATAGAATAAATATAAATAATATTTTATTTAATATATAACATATATATTTTACAAAATATATTCAATAATAATAATTTATTTTATTTATTTAGCTAAAATACCTTTTTGGGCACATAAACTTTTCCAATATATTGAATTGTTTTTTAAATACATTTCGAATTAATTAAAAAACAATGAATTTATTTTTATTTGAGATCACCAAATACTTTCATAAGATAGTTAATACTATTTCAAACCTATACTATAATTTCTTGGTTATATAAAATTATATTAATTCATAATATTATATATATTTTTTGGTAAAACTCTATCTTTTTTTGTAGTACAAACAACCGAAAAAAGTCATTATTGTGTGTAATGAAATCTAACTCAATGTTTCATGCATAAAAAAATATAGAATACATTTATTTAAAATATTAAATAAATCTGAATGCATCTCATTGTAATAATGAAATACATGCTTGGGGTTTTATGTCATACATATTATTAAATTCAATGTTCTTACTTTAGAATCTAAATGTTTTTTAGTTTGTGTGACTTTTATCAATCCACATTTCCTAATATCTATAAGATACCAAGAATAATAATATATATAAATTGTTAAATTTGGTTTTTATATCATATTTGACCTAGCTATTCAAACTATGGTATGGTATATTCTGAATCATGTCATCGGTTGAAGTGTAACCAAGATAGGTTTTATCCACTTATATGAAGGGTAAATAAATTTGAATAATTATTGATTTAGAATTAAATAAATTAATGGTCATGAAGGTTTATGTAACATATTATTCAACCATCTACATGGATGAGGTGAATATGATGTATTCATTAGATAGATGAATGGAGTTTGATGTATTCATCAACCTAGTCAGTACATTTCTGTTAATAAAGAAATATTAAGATGGCCTATACTAAATTCAGATTATTTATTGTCTAGTTGTCCCATAATTTCATGTAGAAGGAGATTTTATAGGCATAAAAATGATGTATATTATCCATCACGCCATGATCATTTTTATGTACAAAAATAATTATGTTTTATCCAGATCACACTAGTCCCATTAATATTTTGACAATCATGTATTCTTTTCAATTGGATGATCTATAAATAAATGAAGTAAACATTGTTTTTATAATTATTATAAAATCTACTCAAGATTATAGGGTCAAAATTTTAATACTGTTGATAAGGAATTTTGTGGATATTTTTTTGTTTTTAAATTACTAAATCATAATGAAACTATATCTAAAATTAGTTTTGTATGTATAAAAAAATATTTTAAATATTTTTTTAATGATCCATTAGGGGATTCGATTAAAATATTGAGATAATTGGATATAATCAGAACCATATCAGTCAATGTTTCATTTTTTGGAAATATAAATTTAATATGAATGGAAGATGGATTAATGTAATTTTATTTACAATATAATATGATTGAATTATTTAACATATCCATTCTTTAATTTTTAGTTATTATTGGAGAATTTATTGACATGTTTCAAATCCATAAATGATTTGGTAACATGAAGGATTTCTAATTATTCTAGAGGAGAAATATATTCATATGTGAAAAACAATACTATAATAACATTAACAACATAAAATGATTTATTTGGATGATTTGGATAATGGATAATTATAATATATTGGAGTTTCATAAAGGTAAGGGCGTATCTACATGAATTTTCATTGTCAAATATGGATATAAATTATGGTTTTCTCTCTATAATTTAAGGGTAATCCAGTTTAATTATTAATTGAATTTATGTTGTTCAAATATTGTGGATAACATGTTTAATAGTAGCCATGTTTCATAGGAAATATCTGTATTTACAAAATTTCTAACAACATTAAGGGTGTGAATTAAAAAATGTATATGATTTAATTTGTTCCTAATAAACTATAAGATGAAACTATATTGAAATTTTTTGTGTTGTAATAAATGTTTTGTTCAATTTAGTATTATTGACATCCTGGTTTGATTATGTGTGAGTAATCTGGATGTAAAATGCATGATATTTGTCGAACTAGTTAATTTTAGCCGACATTATAGGGAATTAATCCAAACCATTAAAATTGATTTATATCTAATTCTTTTTTTAGTGGAAGTGTCTTTTTCTTAGAGAATACATGAAGGAAATAACTATTTTATAAATAACAGGACCATGTAGGAGCACATCAGTTTTAGTCCAGACACAAATTCAACCTGAGAAATTATGTTTTATAATTTAGGTCCTTAAATACCTTCCAATTATACTAAATGGAAACAAAAAAACTATGAAATATAGTGACATATATCAAGAATATAAGAAGAAGAAGGATTTTTCCAAACCATCATTCATAGACCTGCAAGATTATAAAACTACCTATAGCTATTTTAGAAAGTGCCAAAATAGTGCTCGAATTGAGATATGTATTGGTAATCTAAATTCAACTGTTATAAAAGAATTTCTCTTATAGTGAAAAATTGATATCATAATAATCATTTACAAACATGAAAAAAATAAGAAAACATCATTGCATAGAGGTGTATATGTGGAATTAAATGTATATTTTAAAATTATATAATGATGTTTCCATGAGATATCATGGAAGGATAAATTTGATTTTTTGGAAAAGAAAGTATCATGAAATGAATTTTCAATATGATCTTTTTTGCATTTAAAGAGAACCATCCTCACATTTTATAAAAAATGGTGATATTGTTATTAGGATATTTGTTAACTTTTTATTCCGTTCTTGAGGTTATGAGAAATATATAGAGACTATGAAGAAGATATATCATAGAGATAGAATATAAACCCTCAATCCTTGTATAGGAGGTGGTTTTATACATGAGTGAGCTTTCCTATAATCCCACTATGATATATTTTAGTGATTTTGTACATGGAGACATTTCCAATGAAATACTCTATCAATTAGCCCAGAGTTGTAAACCATATATGAAATATGGTTTCCATTGGGATTTTCTATTAATAATTTATATATTTTTTAACTAATTTATGTTTGTTCAAATCAAACAATATTAATATTTGGCGAAGGATGGTCACAATAATAGATCAACATATATTATAAAAGATCAAAATAATTTACCCTTAATGATAAATGGTCATGATCAAATAAGGGTGTGAGGTAAAAAAGAAAACATATTTATATTTTGAATGATTTTTATTCATTAATTCATACCCCCACCTTAGAGAATATATCATCAAATTCACATAGTGAATATTACAATTTGAAGGAATGAATTTGATTTTTTTATGTTTTTACTATAGATTGTACAATTTCATTTTGAAATTTATAACTTCTATAGTTATATTTTATTTCATTGTTGAAAATAATTTTAAAATTTTTAAGGTTTTCATTGTATACTAGGTGTGAACAAGTTTTAATTCCTCATGGATAATTCATTGATGATATATTTTGGTTAAACTAGTCTAGATTGACTTTGGATATATATCTAAGGAGTTTTTAAATTATTGCCTTTGAAAAAATGCAATTAACAAGGCATATAATTGTATGTGTTTAGGTAGACTATTCGATGAAGGTTTTAATAATACATGGGGATATAACAAGGATTCATGTATTGTATAGACTCTAAAAAATTATGATTAATGTTATGAAATAATTCCTTATGTGAAAATAAATATATGTGATATAGAAGCCTGGAAAAATTATTTTTTAAGGTATTATATTTAGGAATGAGTATGATCTTACAAGGTAAAATATAATCATACAAATAGATTTAATAAATGATTCAGATTTTTAATTTTTTTATCAATTTAATGATGACATTATATTTAATGGAGAGGATGATAGGTTATGGGATGATGGGAGTACTAATTATTAGGAAATCCAAATAAGGATAAAACGAGAAGCATTATCATTATTAGAGAATATAGGTCAGTATCTAAACGAATAAAATCAAAAACTCAAATTTAATAGCATGTTTCATGG
The DNA here is from genome assembly GCA_963277665.1 of Viscum album. Taxonomy (NCBI): domain Eukaryota; kingdom Viridiplantae; phylum Streptophyta; class Magnoliopsida; order Santalales; family Viscaceae; genus Viscum; species Viscum album. The sequence continues at coordinate 1,422,975,196 of OY728141.1, read as the reverse complement.
ATTATTGATCAATTGTGTATGAATAAAATTTCGATAATTTAAAAGTCCAATCAAAATGCTGGTTGATGTATCTATATATCTAATGAATAATAACGGTTCCCAGGTTAAAGAAATTATAGTGATAACTACAAATTTACAATTAATTGAACATAATTTCAGTGGAACAAGTTATAATAAAAATAAAATTGAGATATTAATAACCAATAATAATGAGTTTTTTGTACTCATGTTAAAATTTGATACGGTGAAACAATGGTTAAAACATATATGTTCCACAAAGACTATATCACACAATTGAACTATATTATGAGTTAGAAAAGTGATTTTATAGAAAAATTCTCCCATAAAATAGGATGAACCTTCAATTAGAAAGGAAATCGAGGATAATCAAAAAAATCAATTTAGAATTTAAAAAAAAAATCAGAGATTAGAATAAGAATTATTTTTATCCACGAGTCAACTATATTACATTGTTATGGATAAGATAAAAAATCATTTCTTTTATTATTTAAATAACCTATGATATTTTAAAATCAATTTAAATCAAAATATAACTCATTTTGGGAAATTAATAATATGAATTTTATTTCACAAATGTCAAGAAAAATAGTATGAAATTTCATTGGTCATGAAAGATCATTCTCAATTATTGCGAATAAGAAAGACAAAAATATTTACAATAAAGATAAACTATTATATATTATTGAAAATGTTTTAAAATAGACCATAAAAGATCCAATTAAAAACATAGAATCATTACACGAAGATATGGAAAAACTACAATTTCAATTGAATGAATGAGAATATCTCTATTTTCAATTTTTAAGTATTGGAGTAAAAATACTATCAATAGATGTTGAATATAATTCTAGTTTTGTAATAAAGAATAGTAGAAGTGTCATGGTTGTCATTAATTGTTTTATCATATTATCCAAACATCAATAAGAAATTTAAGAATGTTTTTAGAAAATAATTAACAGATAAATCAAGCATTATTTGTTGACAAAATTTGTGTATTGGAAACATATTTCAATATTTTAATGCTAATGATCAACGTGTTAAATTTGATATGATGATAAATTCAAAATATATAGAATAGTAGACAAATCATGATATACAATTGGAATATTTTTAATAGTTAAAGGTTTTAAGAAGTTTCTAAAACAAGAATGGATATCTTTAAATAAATAACTCTTTATAATTCATGTGCTAAAAATTATAAAATTTATTTTATAGACTGTTCATGTTAAAAGATAACACAAAAAAATATATACCAATATAATTTGAACAGGGAAATTCACAATGATAAATCCTTATAATATAAACCCTATTTTATGTTGGGATGTGATAAAGAAAATAATCCCAAAAAATGGTAGAATATATTGGATTCAATCATATATAATTTCAATAAAAAAATACAAAAAATGTAAATTTTGTAAATTTTGGTCTATATTGACTCCCCATCGTCCTCATCTTGTTGAAATTGGAAGGTAACCCTATACCGTAAATACATAAATGTTTTTAAATTATTTTAAGTGGTATAGGATTTATATAGAGACATAATATGTGGATAAATTAATCAAAAAAATTAATTAATTTATAAATTGATTTAATTAAATTCAAGAAATTAGTTGTAATATAAGGTATTTGAGGTATTTTTGTGAATGGTTTGAATCAATACATTTGTTTCATTTAATGATTATTTTTACCATAATATTTCATAGTGAAAATTATTAATTTAATATACTTATTGTACTAGAAGACCTATTTAATGTAATAAATGATTTTACTCTTAATTTTATTGGGAACAAGTTACATATTTAAAAAGAGTGAGTGGAATTAGATTACAAAATAAATCGATATATTGGAAGTATTAAAATGAGTGAATGTTTGGATTATTTATTTATATTAAGAAATAGTATAAATTTTTTTCTGATACCAAATAATGATTTCTTGGATATTTAATAATCAACTAGAAATATCCACAAGTTTGGAAGAATCTTTTTAATTGGTTTCAAGATTTGTTCTTTAAAATTTTGGGGGATCTATGGATGAATTAAAAAAAAGTTGTTTGGACTTATAGTTGAATAAAAGAACCTACGAGATTTAATATGACATGAAAGTCAAATGGAATTTTAATTTTCATGTTTATTAATCGTATCATGTTATGGATCAAGATGTTTGTATATCCAACATTGTGACTTTTGAAATATATACTAATAGATTTTGTGTTAATACAGTAATATTTTATTGTTATATATATAATTTATAGGGGTTATGTTTTTATAATTTTATTGGTATCAATATGTGGAAATGATAAGTCCTTAGTGGTTAATATAGAATCATGTTTTTGATAATGATTGTTGTATCATTAGGAATAAATGATTTGTTAATAGATAAATATTAAGTGGTAAATCAAGTAATCAAATGTCATTGAGTTAATGAAACCTACCTGGATTTTTGATTAGAGGATCATTATGGAATTAAATATTCTAACAAGAAATATCTATAATTTGTTTAGGAAAATATTTCCTGAAACCACAAACAAAGGGAAAGTTTACACCAATATAAAGATGAAATTTATTATCAAGAAACTCAAAAAATATGGTGTATAATATAATTTAGATGATTTTGGATGATATCCATCCTTCATATTTTATGTTAATACGTAAATAAATACGTTTTTCTTTTTAAAAATATATACAAGTTGGGATTGTTGGGCCACTAGAGGTTAATGAAGGATTTGTTGACGATAGAATGGGTACATGAGTTGGAGATGAATCGTAGTGATTTTTTTGAAAATATAATTTAATTTAATTGTTAAAATATCCATGCTATTTATTATTGTTTTTTCTATCATGATTCTTCTGGATTAATTAAATCCAAAAAAGGATATTTTTTATGATGGATGTTGTATTTTACATGAGAATAAATCAATTTGAAGGATATGAACAACACTAAAAAACTTTGCTTTAATCCTTTGATGAAATTGTATGACTTGTTTAAAGGTAAATAGGAAAATTTAAGAGTAATGTGATGTTTAAAAATAATGTAATGCTATTTAGAAAAAAATTTGGTCTATATTAGGGTTGAATTTCTGCTTGAGTAAGAGTATTGTAGTTTACGAGTAACTCATGTTTCAATGGTGTTTATTAAATATAGAATAGATGGGGCCACAACCATTTTATAGAGGTTATTTCCTCATCATAGAAATTTATTTTATTGCCGATTGTGTGATTTAGTTAGTGTAGATGATTTGACAAATTAAAAATCCTACGTGAGATTACACCATAGGAAAAAAACTATTCGACATTCAATTTTTTTTAATAACTTTGCATTATATAATTATATTACTTTGGATGAGTATTGATTATGGTAAATATGGAAGATTTATGGTTCATTTCAATAAAAGTCCACATCCTTGGTATTTTTTTATATTCTATAGAAAAAGGATGATCAATCATTCAATTCCATAGTACAAGTACTTATGCTATAACATATAAAACATAGAATAATACTACACCATTCAATAAATGACCAAAAATAGAATTAATATCAAGGTAAAAATTCAATCTATTTTGTGGTGATTGATATTTTATGGCCTTATATTGATTTTATTTGAACTAAATAGAAAATATATATATGTGTGGGCCCTAAAAATGTCTCAAAAGATAAAAGGAAGAAGGATTAATATACACCATCTGATAAAGAGCATCTGGATTATAAAACTGCATATAGAAGTTCTGTTAAAGTAATAATTATTATATAAAATAGATACATATTGATAATATAGGTCCTAGAGAGAATAATTGGATATCTTGAAACTCAATGGAGAGATTTAGATAATAATCTTATTATATCACTACCATATATTTTTGAATGAATATTTAATGGTATCTTCAAGAATTTTTAGAGAGGTATTTACATGTTATTTCCTTGAATGAGGAATATGGAATTGATCAAGGGAACTTTCATAAAATAATTATGAAGGAACTCCCATGAGATTTCAAATAGATCCAATCAAAACATGGTGTAAACAATATGTGACATTTCTATTATCATTGGTGGAAAGATTTTATTCATTTAATTAATATGTTATCAAGGGGAGTTTAATTTTTTGCTAATTAATCCCAAATATATTGCACATCTACATATATCCTTGTAATTATTTTGAAACGTTACAGGAAATAAATATACTAAAATAAAAAAAGAGATTATTTTTAGTGATTCACTAAATTCACACATTAATGATCAATTTATCTTTATATTATCTCATAATGGGGTAACATGTAAAACTTAGTTTGTACCTTATTCTTGGTACATTATATTTCACACATTATATAAATTTATTATTGTGGGGTATAGAATATTTTTTATAATTTTTTAATGTTTTATCATGTTATCAAAGAAATATAGATATAATTTGGGAAATATAAATAAAACGTTTGATTAAGAAGATAAAATATTATAGGGGGATTAAAGAAACGTAAAATGTTTTTATTGTTTGAATGAGTTTAATACCTTGATTAACCCCCTCTCACACTTATAGTATCACACATCTAATAACCTTGTAGGAAAAAATGATATGGTATTAAATAATGAAAAATCAAATATTACATATTTGGGAATCTTAAACGATGGAATTTTTGTGATGAATATCACACAATATGATATGTGTGTAACATAAAAGAATCATGTGATTATTCTACTACTGGTAATGTAATATATTATTGGCATACAATTTTCATTCTTGGGAAACATGCATATGATATAATAAACCATCATTGTTTCATTTAGTATTATCTATTAAGAATGCATTGAACATGGATTTCATATAAACTAGACATAGTTAATGGATCATCCAATATATAATAAAAAATTCTAGTGTGTTACATATAGATTAAATGTTTCTATTTTATGGAAATGCATCTAGTATGAATATATATTGTTATGTGATACCTCATTTAGTATATATGAAATGAAGTATGGGATCTTTGTTAATGTCATTTACTTCATTTAAATATTTATATATGATCCCTTGATATCATTGCCTTCGTTTTTCACTCAATAATAGTGTTAGAAACGCTTATAATTCCTAAAATCATGAGAATTTATCAATGATTAAATTTTTATTGTAATCGTGTTAGAGGTATGAAGCATGTGTTTTGTTCTTTGGTGATTGTTATCAACATTAATCTACCAATTATTGTTGGTATGGCGTGCTACATGTATTTTATAAGTATATTAATCATTTTTTTCATTACTTTTTGATAAATGGAGATAGATTATCTATTTTATAGGTTTACAGGATCTTCTTAATATATTATTATGATCTCGTAAAACCCTTCATATTTTTATTTACATTCAATGAGATGTTAATTTCATAAGATGTTACTTTTCCCTATATCTTTTCCTTATTTTCATTTTCATCGATTTATTCTCTTATTCCTCAATATACATGGAATTTAGTTCAAATTATCATCTTGTAATTTCTCACATTGTTACATTGGATATTCTTCAAAAATGTACTAAATTGAAATAAATAATCTCCCCCTATATTTAATTTTTTTGACTTTTTATTTCTCAGAATAACGTTAATATATTTTCATATTTTAGTAGACCAATATCCATTGAATTGTGGGTGTGTGATATTCACTAAAAATACAAAAAAATTATTCTTTGTTAACATCTATATAATATCAATTAATAAATATCTTTTCTTTATATTTGTCTTTATATATTTCTCATATACCTCATAATCTTCATCACCTATATTTCTCAATTAAATATATTCCATAAATATGCCACATAATGATACTATCATGGAATAAGGATATTCTATGACACTCTCTTCATCAAGTACATTATTATGGATTTATCATAACAATTTGATTTATTCTAAAATAATAGAACAAATTTCAATTGAAATTTTATCCCGAGACTTCACTAAATCATATTCTTCTTCTTCATGTAGCAATAATAATCATCTCAGCTCTTATATAGATTCAAAATATCCATTTGAATTATTTAGATATTTATTTCATTATGGAAAAAAGTTGGGATAAATTCACTTAATTTATAGATTTAATTTCTGTAATATCATCAAAATCCCCATATATTTACAATTATTACATTTTATATAAGAAATAGTTTCATTAGTTTAATTTATATGGGCTCTATATATCTTATTCTATCTTAGAATTATCTGACACATTATGTATATTTTTTCACATTTTAAAATTTCCACTTTCGCTAGATTGTATTAAATATTTATTTAAATATATTATGTATTGTTTAAAATATATGTATTTTTTATTTTTAGATTCCTCAACATAGAAAATCTTATGTATAATAAAATATCTTATGAATTAACTTTTTCCACAATTTATGAAAAACTGTAAAAAATGATTAATATATCATGTATTATCCTTGAAATTTTCTTACATATCATCCCAATTCCTATTATATTAATAGATTACCAACACTTATCCAATTTATTATAAACCCATAAAATCTATTAACTATATTTATAGTGTCTTCATGCCTTTTATAATTCCATTACATATACGGAAAGAAATATTTTTTATTTTTTATTGTAATCAATCATTATACACAATCGCAAATATTATAACACCATAAAATTAACTTATAATACATAAAATTTTTAGTTTATCTCAAACAACTGTATTTCCCTAAAAATAACTAAATTTAAATATTAATGTATCATAATATATCCAAATCACTTCAACATTATTTTCATGACCTTGAAAAATATGATTCGTCAACATTTGTCGTTTTAATTGATATCATCTACTTCAAAAAAATAAATTAATCATTATAATTTAATCCATTAACAATAATATTTTATCTATATATTTAAAAGATATTATTTTATTCATATAGGGATGGACTATCTATCTTCTAGCCATCATTTATACATATATAGTCAGATCTCCTTGATCTTTATAATGTCATGATTTAAAAAAGTAACGAAATTGACCCTAAAAACATAGAGTTTTTTTCTAAATTATTACATTGGCATAAATATAGAGGGAAAAATATTTAGGGGATGATCTGTTTAGTAGTTCTATGTATCTACATACATATATTATAACCATTTTATATTTTTAATAGAAAATAAAAAAGATACAAATCAATAGTTGTTGATCTTTTTCCATGAAGCCCAGTTAAGGATTTTGTATTCATATCATGGGGAATCAAAACAAAAGAAGTTTTAGAAAAAATGATCAGTAAGGGTTATATACTAAATAAGATATAATGAATCAATAAATAATAATCAACATATAAATCTAAATAACTATATACACATAACATTTAAATAATAAATTCAGAATGAAATGAATCTATGGATAATATGATTGTGAGTGTTGGTCGGAGTAGTTCACTCAAGGGGGGAGGGGTGAATTGAGTGACTATAAAAACTTCTATTACAATAATATTATTTGAAAAGAAATGGTTTTCCGAATAACAAATATAACACATTTAATCAAGGTTATACTCTTATAAGAGTTTGACGATTTAAAGAACTTCTCAGAAGATTGACTAATTCTTAGCAATCGTAATTGGTATTATTAAAATTTAATTTCATGTTATCCTACTAAGAAAAATGAGATATAACTTCTTTCCAAGACTAACTATCAATGTGAATTTAGTGTTTTTCTGGATTATGTAGAAAATCAGTAAAAAAGTGTACACTAAATTTAAATAGCACAGCTGATATAAAACAAGTGGTTCAATCTCAAGCTGAGACCTAATCCACTCCTCTTGGTGATCACTTGCCACAAAGCAGTTTATATAAATAAACTCTGATCCAAACCCTATATCGAGGTTAACAACAGTATACAGACTATCCAGGTCACATAGTGACCTCTTCCACAGTTTTCGTGTGTAGAAAAAAATAATGACCAGGACACACAGGGACCTCTTCCACAGTTGTTGTGGGTAAACAAGTGTAAAGAATTTTGTGTGAGGAATTTGAAATCATCTAGTTCAGCGTAGGAGTTAGTGTGTGTGTAAAATATATGGAGTACACACACTACTGAAATGTAAAATAATTAAATCACTGAGAGAGAGAGAGAGTAAATATAAGTTCAGAATGTTATAGTGATTAGCAGTGCAGCTCTGGAATCCTTGGATAAGACAGAAATGCTTCTGAGTCCTTCTCTTGTATTTGTGTTGAAAAACAGAGTGTCGCGATTGAGCTTTTGTTCTTCACGAGTAAAGATGTTCTCAAAATTCTAGTGTACTTCATGTGTTCTTCAGTAGAGTCAGATTTCATGCATGAGACAATTTTTTCTCTTAAGATCTTGCAATATATTTATCACGGTTATTCTCAGGCTTGCTTTTCTATGGAGTACAGTGCACTCTCTTTTCTTGCGTTGTTTTGTATTACTGGATCTTGGACACTCTGCATTCTTTATCTTCGAATTCTTGAGGGTTAGTCAATAGGTTCCATATGTGTCGTACCTCATACCTCATACTATGTCAACAAAGAAACATTAATTATTTCAGTGGATTAAAGATGTCAAATATGACCATTAAAAAGTTAAATTGAAAGATGAAAAAATAGGTTATGTAATGGTGTCACAGTATGTTATGAAACCAATTTTTTTTCATGGTATCTCCATGTCATGCTATCTCCTTCATAGTGTCTCTTTCTCACGATGTCTTTCTTACGGTTTCTAGCATCCGGTGCCTTGCTCACAGTTTCTAGATTCATAGTGCCTTGATGACTGTGTCTTGCTAACTATGTCTGGCACTTAGCCAAATAGATTGTCTAGCTTACAGTGTCTTTTCTAAGTGTATTGCTTCACAGTTCCCGGCTTACTTTGTCATGGTGTCTCGTGGTCATAGTTTCTCATTGGTCACAGTGTGTCAATGGTCACGGTGTCGGAGACTTAGGCTTCACGGTGTTTTCTTCATCACCGTGTTCTTGTTCATGGTGTCTGTGTCTTGCTCACAGTGTCTGACTTACTGTGTCATGCTTCTCGGTGTCTTATACTGAGGAAAATAACTGTATTATGACTTAAACAGTAATATGCATAAAATGAATTGAGCTTATACATTATCCTATATAACATAACTTGAAACATAAATACACATGATTGATAAGATTTGTGAGATTTGTGATCACTAATAAGATTTGTAATTATTATTGAGATTTGTGATCATTAAAACATGATTAATACATGAGGAGTCCAAAAATGGGCCCCTTTTTGATGATTACAAATCAGGTACAGTTAAAATGTAAATTGAATGCAGCTATAGATAAAATAACATATAGAATAACAGATAAATTCTCATTTTTCTCCCCCTTTTGGGATTATCAAAAAGTAGAAATAATAGAGGGAAAATAGTGAATATGGAATTAAGAGTGTTCATAAGACAACATACAGTATAAATACAAAAAAAAAATCAATGACATCACCATCAAAAAAATAGCAGTCACTGGTCTTCTTTAGGGATTGGCCTTCGCATTTCCTTTATCAGCAACAGAAGAGGAAGCCATAGGGGCAGTTGCTGATGTAGAAGAAGGAATATAAGTGGTTGATAGAGAAGGTAAAGGGTGACCTTCAATGACTAAGGGTGCCAAAGTAGGAGCTGTGGAGGATCTAGGGTGTGGCTGATCAAGAATGATAAGGCATATCTGAATAAGAGCCTGGCCAAAAGACATGGTTGTGGAAGCTAAGACATAAGTGAAAGTAGGAAAACTAGGTATGATAGGAGCAGCTGCTGGAGCAACAAATTTTGTGCTCTGGACATGGAGATATGGTCTTAGGTGTTTTATGATGTCGTCAATTATCCCCCCTCCATACTGCAATGCCTTTTTAAAATCATCTTTGTTTTCCATGAACTTTCCCAACAATCTAGTAAACTTGGTTAGATTCTAGACTTGATTTTTGAGGATGGAGTTACAGGAGGAATTATCATATTTTATATAAGATATTTGATTTGATTAGTCATATCAGTCTTGGAGAAAATCTGGTTGAAATAAAAATCCACTTTCTTTGAGATCTCCTGATAAGCATCATTGGCAATCATTGAGTGAATTCGAACCAGGTCAAGCACTCTATCACTGTTGTAAACAACATCAGATAAAGGTTCCTTATCAATTACACTAAAGGAATTATGAATCTTTTCCTTGACTATATATCTGATCATAGAACTATTCAAAGAAGGAGTAGCGGTTTGACCAGAGGAAGTAGATTCTTTGACAGTTATGGTCAGAGACTTGAGCTGTTTCGGGACCTATTGAAGATAGCCAGTATATTCATCTGTAAGCTTATTAAGGTTCTCTGAAAGCTCTCTCTTGTGATTCAACATGTGTTTGTGCCTTTATACAATCTTTTCATCAAAGGATAATAGGTATGGATGAATATGGGACACAATATCTCTAGAAATTTGAGAAACAATAGGTTCAGGAGAAGCAGGAGCAGGCACTGATCTGGAATGCAATTCTCTCTGTAGGTATTTAACCACGAATTTAATAGTTGAAACTTCATTACTGAGCAACTTGTTTTCAACCATTACTTCATGAATTTCATGATCATATTGGGCTGAATGTGCAAGATAATATTTTCTAAAAGTAGTGAGGCATCTTCCTGACTCTTTTTGGTCACAAGACACGGTTGATAGGACATAAGATTATAAACTCCATCTTGGATAGTGTCTCCAAAGACTTTCAAATCATATTTACTGAACAAATATTTTTGTTCAGGTAAAGGGGCAGGTGTAGGAAGTGGTACAGGTGCAGGGTCAGTTTGAGGTTCAGTTTGAGGTTCAGGTTGAGGTTCAGGTTGAGGAGCAAAGTATGTGACAGATTTCAGTTTAAACAAAGAAGAAAGATCAATCCAAGTGGCAGTAACCTGTTGAGATTCACTCACATTATAAAATCTAGGGAATTTATACTAAGTGTACACCGAATATGAATTAGTTGGTTGAGATGCTTCAACAGACTCCGCTTCACCAGTCTCAAGATTTTGAGGTTCCTCCCCCTCATTAAGTGCTTCCTTTTCAAAAACATAAGGCTCATGTACTTGTTCTAAATCCACTGGTTCATCTCTAATTTCCTCAGCCATTTCTTACCTATCCAACCTAAAGGCTATCTCCATCCTATCTTCAATAGAGGGTATTATCTCAGGATTAGATTGTTCCACATGAAGGACTTCCAGATTACCTTCTTGGATAATAGAGAGTTCTTCCAGAATATACTCATCCATGACGTGCTACTCAGATTCTGTCACACATACTTATTTTCCAGCCTCGGGTTGAATTTCCAGATTGATATCTTCAGGAACAAAAGGTTCTTCTTCAACATCAACATGAATAACAACAATCCTATCCCCCACAAAAACCAAATCTTCCCTATGAGGTACTTCAACTTCTTATTATTATTCTGAATAATCAACAACTTCATCTGGTTCCAGACCAGGATCATAAATGTCCTTTTCCTTGTTGGACAATCCACATGATTATACTTCTCATAAAGCATATCATTATATTCAACCCATTCTTTGTTCCAGGGGTCCCAATTTATTTTCATCCTCTTAATGGTAGGTTTAGATAATCAATATTCAAAATCAATAATTACTTATTCATTGGGTCCAACTACTCCTTTTGCAATAAGCATTGCTGAAATTATCCAAGAGTAAAATAGAGAGGTGGATTTGGATGAGACCATGATCAATTCACACATATGGTGAATGATGTATTTGCACAGAATGATTTTGTGTCCATTATTCATAAGATGATTCAGGAAAACATCTCGGTACTTCAAGATAGCAAAGTCACCTTTCCTCGGGCTAATCAAATTTTGAATAAATTTAATCAACAACCATGTCTCTCCATCAAGTTCAGCAGCTATGGACCTTTTCTTGGTGCCATTTCCAGTTAGTGTTTCCAATGAATTTTCTAGGTCAAAGAAATCTGTTTTAGGTGGGGGGATCTCTCTGATAATCATCAAGAATTCCTTTAGGGGGAATCCTAAGGCATGCAGCCTAGACACTTGAAGAGGATGAGCAGATTTTTCCATTTATCCAACTCCTCACAACATATCTTTCACCAGCATCAAAAGAAAATTGTACATACTGATAAAACTAAGCTACCAACCTCGGATAAATAGGTTTATCCTTCCTTGAGATCCATTCGACCTAGCCTTGTTCTCTTAAAACATTAAATACCAAAGACTTTTTGGACAAAATACACTCAAGGAAAACTTCTTTTTAAGGAATGATAGTCTGATTTACCAGGATTGGATTCAAGGGTCCTTCGGGCTCCAGCTTCAGTGCTATCTTTTTTTCTTCGATCTATGCTTCTCAGGTGTGGATGAAGATAGACACATCATCCTTGGCATTCACCGAAGGTCAAGGGAGAGAGTCTTGCAAGGTTGAAAGGGTTTGGAAAGAGTGAGTAGAAGAAGTTCTTGGTTATGAAAAGGATTGAAACCCTTTTGTTTTATCATTTTGGAATGTCATATGTAATAAAAATAAAAACACGGGAAAGTAAAAGAGGTGAAAAAATAAATACCATGAAACGGGTTAAATGAAATGGATAAATAATTTTCACTGTGAGACCGTGAATAGTTGTTACGGTGCGATGGTAAATGGTCTTCACGGTGAGACAGTCAGTGGTTATCGAGGTGAGATAGTGAATAGTCTGTTCTATCATGGTGAGATAGTAAGTAAACTGTTCAGTCACAGTGAGATAGTAAATTAATGCCAGTGTGCATTATGGTGAGATAGTCAGTGCGAGTTACAGTGAGATAATCAATGTCAAACCATGAATGCAAAGTGCTAACTCTGAGACCATAAACGTGAGAAACAGTAACTTAAAAACTGTAAAAATTAAACAATAAAGTAAAACATATTAAAAAGTCAAACAGTAAGTAAAATATCTATTTGAGATTTATCATTCCAAGATCATGTATGATGTATTCTATTCTCTCAGAATTTAATGGTTTACTGAATATATCAGCAAGTTGATATTCAATACCAATGAATTTCAAGGTAATATCACCTTTTTGATAATGATCTCTAAAAAGTGATGCAGTACATCAATATCTTTTATCCTATAATGTGAAACATGATTTTTTGGGATGTTAATAGCACTTGTGTTGTCACAATTTATTGGTACATTTTTGAATTGCTACCCATAATCTACTAGTTTGTCTTTTATTAACAAAATTTGTTCACAACAACTACAAGAAGCTATATATTCATCTTCTGTAGTAGAGAATACAATAGAATTTTGTTTCTTACTACACAATGATACAAGTGACTTGCCTTAAAGGTGACATTTTCCAGAGGTGCTCTTTCTATATAACTTACATCCACTGTAGTCAGCATCAGAATAACTAACTCGTTCAAATGATTGCCTTTTAGGATAGAATAGTCCTATATTGGGTGTATGCTTGAGGAATTTGAAAATTCTCTTTACATCATTTAAATGTTATTGTTTTGGATTTTCTTGAAAATGACAACACATACACAAACTAAACATAATGTCAGAATAACTAGAAGTTATGTACAGTAAAATTCCAATCATTCCATTATAAGTGGGTTGATCAACAGATTTTCCATCTTCATGAAGATCAAACTTATATGTGGTTCTCATGGGAGTGTCACTGACTTTAGTGTTATCCAATCCAAAACGTTTTAGAAGATCTCTAGTGTATTTAATTTGATTTAAAAAAATTTCATAATTATTTTGAAATATTTGAAATCCAAGAATGAATTTTAGTTCACCCATTATACTCATTTAAAATTCATTTTTCATCATTTTAGAAAAATAAATACATAATGAATTTTTTGAAGATCCAAAAATAATATCATCTACATATATTTGAACAACTAAAACATCATTATAAATTCATTTTATAAAGAGAGTAGGATCAGCTATTCCTTTTTTAAAACCTATAAAAACATGAAAAGTACTCAATCTGTCATACCAAGCTCTTGGAGATTGTTTTAAACCATATAAATATTTTTATAATTTGAAAATATAATTCGGAAAATGAGGATTTGTAAATCCAGGGGGTTGTTCAGCAAATACATCATCACCTATATACAAATTTAAGAATGCAATCTTAACATCCATTTGATATCATTTGATACTCAGATGTGCAACATAGGCAAGTAAGATTATGATGTCTTTATGTTTGGCTACTAGATCAAAGGTCTCCTCATAGTCAATTCCTTCTTATTGACTATAGCCTTGTGAAACTAATCTGTCCTTGTTCCTCACTATATTTCCAGCTTCATCTACTTTATTTCTAAACACCCATTTAGTTCCTATGATGAATGTTTCCATGGATCTTTCTACAAGTTTACAAACATTGTTTCTTTAAAAATTATTATGTTCTTCTTACATGGAAATTACCCAAAATTCATCGATGATTGAATACTCAATGTTTTTAGGTTCAGTTTGTGACAAGAAGGCTTGATATTTAACCGATTTCTAAGAGAAGCTCTAGTTTATGTTCTTTTCTCTAAGTCTCATACAACAACATCTTAGGTATGGTTTCTAAGGGTTTTAACCTTTCTAGAAAAAATAGGCACTAGTGATTTCAGGTTCATCAACTGATTCTGGTTTATTATGCCTTGATTGTAGATAATTTCTAGAATTTGAAGCTTTCACAAACACATTCACAAAGGTACATGAGGAGATTGATTTGATGTTCAGATTTGATACATCATCCTCCTGATTTTCTAGGATGGTTCTAGGCTTATGTGGTCCTATTTCATCAAACCTGATATGAACATATTCTTCGAAACATTTAGTTATCTTATTGAAAACTCTATAAGATTTTCTTGAAATTAAATAACCTATAAAAATTACTTCATCACTTTGGGATGATAATTTTTTAAGATTATCCATAGTGTTGAGAATAAAGACTCTGCAACCAAAAAATCTAAAGTTATTATCCTTATTCTTTCTAATGTTTCAGTGTTCATATGGGGTCTTCTAGAGAATTTGTCTAATCAATACTATTTTGATTATGTAGCATGTTGTATTAACATCTTCATCCCAAAAGTAAATTGGTAAGTCATATTCACTAAGCATTGTTCTAGAAATTTCTTGCAAGGTTTTATTTGTTCTTTCTACAACACCATTTTGATGAGGTGTTCTAGGGGTAGAGAAATTGTGACTATAACAATTTTGTGAGTAAAAGGATTCAAACTATTGATTTTCAAACTCATGGGCATGATCACTTCTTAAGGATTTAATTTTCAGCCCACTATGATTTTCTACAAACATGGCATACTTAGTAAAATAAGAACAGGCTTCACTTTTCTGATCTAAGAAAAAGGTCCAGGTGTATCTAGAGAAATCATCTACTAGAACATAAACATAATGCTTCCCATTTAAACTAGAAAATAGATATGGCCCAAACAAATCCATGTAAACCAATTATAGAGGTTGATAAGTATAAACTTCATTCTTTGATTTAAAATATAATTTCTGTTGTTTTCCCTTTTGACAAGGGTTACACACTTTGTCATTTTGAAACCCAAGTTTGGGTTTGTCTTGAACAAGGCCTTTTATAGTTAGCTTTATAAGGGAGTGAACATTTCAGTGTCCTGGTCTCCTATGCCAGATCCTATATTATTTTTGAAATACACATAAGCATGAAGAATTTTGAGAAGCTAAAGAATCTAAATTAACAAAATAAACATTCTCATTCCTTAATTCAGAAAATAATAATTCATCGTTATAATTAAAGACATTACATGCCTAATTTTCAAATTTAACATGATATCCATCATAACATAATTTTTAGATACTAAGTAGATTATATTTTAAGCCATTAACAAACAGTACTTTAGAAATTATAATCGAATCAGAGTTACTAATTTGGCCTAAGCCAATGATCTTCTCTTTAGCATTATCACCAAATGTGACATGTCCTCAATCTACTTTTATCAGATTTTTGAAACATGAGTAGTCTAATGTATTGTTCTTTGAACACCCACTATACAAGTTCCATAGATTATGCAGGAGCTCTTCATGTTTCTTTCCTATAACATGATCACGAAAAGATAGATTTTGGTATCCATACTTGTTTGGGTCTAGTAACATTATTAATAAGTGCTATAGGAACCCATATTTTTCTCATAGTTTCTTAGCCACATGTAATTTTTTGGAAAAATAAACTGTATTTGGTCCAAAAAAACATGAAACAATAGAATATGTATGATAACGTGAACTAGTTGAGTTGTGTCTAGAACTGGGAACAAAATTATGCTTCCTAGACTTTGAGTCAAAATTTGTTCTACCAAGGTTTCTTTTTCCAGGTTGATATCCAATGCCAGTATTATATTTAAGAGCAATTTTTTTCTTAGAATTCGGGTAAGGGTATTTTTATAATCAGTAAGCTTTTAGAAGTCACATTTTAATTTATCATTTTATATTTTTAATTCATTATTTTCTTTGAGCAGTTGATCATTTATCTCTTTTTCAGTAGTAAGTTCATACTTAGCATTTGCAGTAAGAACATGCTGTTTCTTCCGTGATTTATATTTATCTTTTAATTCATTGAATTTATCTTAATGAATGTTATAGTAATCAAACATTTATTTATTGGTCATATTTTCAGAGCCACTTTCCTCTTTAGAATAGTATGAATTATGCATAGAAAATTTCAGTGTTACCTCAGATGTGTTTGTCATAAAACACATATTGGTTTTGTTATCCTGTTCATCATGTGATGTCTCTGAGTCGCTTGAACTATCCTTAGAAGCACTCCAGGTTGCTTTCATTACCCTTTTGTACATCTTGTCCTTATCCTCATACTTCTTATTATATTTGAGCTTTGGACAGTCAACCTTTATATGCACTTTTCATTTACATTCATAGAATATAATTTCATCAGTTTTGTCACTTATTTTACAGTACTTTTTCTATTTTCCTTTTTTATCATACTTTCCCTTGAAGATAGGATTTCTGAAAATTTTCTTCTTTTTGTAAAATCGTTTGAATCTTCTTTATTGTTGAGCCATCTCCCCATCATTTCTAGGTGATGATTATTCAGTGGTGGAGCTTTCTACCAAAGCTTACATTTTTCTTTTGTCTTTGTGCTTTGAGAAGGTGGTCTTGAATGCAACTGATTTCCTATTTAGTTCATCATCCTCTTCTTTATTGACATTAATCTCTTTCTCATACATCATAAGTTTCCCAATGAGGTCTTTTATAGGTAGCTTTCTGATGTCACGCTATTCTCTAATTTGGGCAAGGGATCCCCTCCATCTATCAGGTAAACACCTAAGGATTATCATGATCTGTTCTTTGGCAGTGACTTCTCTTCTAAGAGAGATCGTTGTGTTGAAAATCTCATTGAACCTGAGATACATGTCAGAAATAGGATCATCGGGTTTCATCATAAAATTATCATATTTTATAGTATATGTATTATGCATCATTTCCATTACACTAGACGTTCCTTCATGTGATATAGACACGGTATCCTAAATTTCATGGGCAGTTTTGCAAAAAGAAATCCTATTTAATTCTTCATCTCCTAAGAAAGAGTCTAAAGCATTCATGGATTTGCAATTATTATTGTAATAAAGTTTTTTCTGTTCATCCCATTTCATTATACCAGTCACGTGATGTTTGTATTCATCTATAATGGATGATCAAATTTCAAAGCTCGTACACTCTAGATGAATTTTCATTTTAATTTTCCATTGAGCATAGTTGGTTCCACTAATGAATGGTGGTATGTTGGTTGCAGCACCTTCGAGTTTATTATGAATATGAACAAATTACTTTAAAAGAGTTATAAATTTAGAATTGATATAAATTTACAGATCTTTAAAGTACAACTACAATCGTAGTTGAATAATATTACACAGAGTCCTAATAAAACGACCTCTGATACCAAATGTTGGCCGGAGTAGTTCACTGAAGGGGGGAGGGGTGAATTGAGTGACTATAAAAATTTCTATTAGAAGAATATTATCTAAAAATGAATTTTTTCCCAATAAAAAATTCATCCCAGTTAATCAAGGTTATACTGTTATATGATTTTTCCTATTTAAACAACTTCTTAGAAGATTGATTAATTCCCAGTAATCTTAATTGGTATTATTAAAATTACTTTTGAAGTTATCCTACTAAGACAAATCAGATATAACTTCTTTCTAAGACTAAAAATCAAAGTGAATTTTGTGTTTATTTGGATTATGCAGTAAAGTAGTAAAGCAGAGTATACAAAATTTAAATAGCACAGCGGATATAAAACAAGTGGTTCGGTCTCAAGAAGAGACCTAATCCACTCCACTTAGTGATCACCTGACACCATGAAGTTTATATAAATAAACTCTGATCCACACCCTAGATCAGGGTTAACAATATGACACATATTGTACAGGTCACACAGGGACCTCTTCCACAGTTTTTGTGGGTAGAAAAGATAATGACCAGGCCACACATGGACCTCTTCCACAGATGTCATTGGTAAACAAGGGTAAATAATTTGGTGTGAGGATTTTGGAATCCTCTAGTTCATCACAAGAGTTAGTCTGTGTGTAAAATATACAGATTACACACACTGATCAAAATTAAAATAAATAAATATTTTATAGAGAGAGTAGATATCATTTCAGAATCCTCTAGAGATTAGAAGTGCAACTCTATACTCCTTGGATAAGACAGAAATGCTTCTGGGTCCTTCTCTGGTTTTTGTGTTGAAAAACACAGTGTCGTGATTCATCTTTTCTTCTTCATGAGTAATGATGTTATCTGAATTCCAATTTAATTCATGTGTTCTTCAGTATATTAGTATTTCATGCATGAGAAAATGCTTTCTTTTAAGATCGTGTAATGTGTTATTCATGGTTATGCTCAAGCTTTCTTTTTTGTTGAGTACATTGCACTCGTGTTTCTTGTGTTGTTGTATATTACTTGCTCTTGGACACTCTGCATTCTTTATCATCGAATGCATAATGGTTAGCTGATAGGATCCATATGTGTCGTACCTCATACCTTGTACTATGTCTACAAAAAACATCAATTCTATTAGTGAATTATAGTTGTCAAATATGACCGTTAAAAAGATAAATTGGAAGATGACAAAATAGGTTAACAAATGGTGTAAAAATATGTTATGCAACTGGTGTCTTCTTAACTGTATCTCCTTGTCATGGTGTCTCCTTCACATTGTCTCCTTTTCACGGTGTCCTTATTGCAGTTTCTGGATTCTGGTGCATTTCTCATAGTTTCTGGATTCACGGTGCCTTGATGACTGTGTCTTGCTAACTGTGTCTGGCAGTTAGGCAAACAGAGTGTCTGGCTTACAGTGTCTTCTCTTAGTGACTTTCTTAACGGTGCCTGGCTTATTGTGTCATGGTGTATTGTGGTCATGGTGTCTCATTGGTCACAATGTCTCATTGGTCACAGTGTTTGAGACTTAGGCATCACAGTGTCTACTTCGTCATAGTGTTCTTGTTCACGGTGTCTATGTCTTGCTCAAAGTGTATGACTTACTGTGTCAAGATTCAAGGTGTCTTGAACATAGGTAAATAACTGTATTCATACTTAAACATTAATATGCATAAAAGGAATTGAGTTTAGCAATTATCAAGTATGAGATAACTTGAAACATAAATACACATGATTGATAATATTTGTGAGATTTGTGATCATTAATGAGATTTGTAATTATTATTGATATTTGTGATCATTAAAACATGATAAATACATGAGGAGTCCAATGGTGATAATCTATCAGATAATAATAAAAAAAATTTAATTAATGAAATTCTAATTTATTGGACATCATGTTCTGAATAATCATAGTACTCTTACTTTAATTACCTTACTTAACAAAATTTAAATTCTACTGGTAGAACCCATTTTAATTTTCTAAACTTCTTATCTCATTAGACCTATCAATACATTTATGTGCTATATTATACCTATACATAACTATCAGTACAATTCCAAATATTTCCTGAAAATTAGAATGATCAATTTAATATGTGAATCATTGTTCTTTATCATCAAATTTCTTGGTTGATTAAAACATACGGAATTATAAATATTTCCCTACTTAATCAAATAACATTTAGAGTAAAAACCATATATAAATATGGTATACATTTTATTAAATAATATATCCATCCTTTAAGAATATTTATATTTCAGCGAAATTTAATTTCATGTCAAAAATAATCACAATAAATTTATTTTTTTAAGATGGAGATAATAATCAAAAATGGAATAGAGATTGAATAAATATTTTAAATACATTTTAAATTTTATATATAATTTCTTTGGTGAAAAATTAAAAAATATAAATTAAAAAACCTTGAATTATTATGGATATTGATATTTTATGTTAATATAATTATATAATTATATAATTTAAATTAGTTTCATAACATCACAATATTCGACAATGAAATGAAATTGACATGTAGGCCCCTACCTCAAGCTTATTTTGGGAGAATATGATTTATCATTACATATAGTGGTTTTGAAAATATTTTTATCTTATAATAATACTATTTTGGTATTTATATTACCATATATGATCCTTTTATAACATCTTATCACCAATTCATTAATAATAATTCATTATTTACATTGTTTTGGGTGTCATTTGTGTTATTTTATTTGGCATGTTTTGTCTTTAATGATTCAGTTATTTAAAAGATTATATAGTTTCATTACTTATTGAAAAATATTCATGATATTATTATGATAATTATACATTAATTATAATTATATTATCAATCATGAAATATGGTTTTGTAAAATGATGTATATTATGATAAACGAGATGGTAGACCATACATATACATCGGTAACATATACTCTTTCAATAAAAATTTTAAAAAGTAGATAATTAAAATATTATTATTAATGAATAATAATATTATCATATATACCAAATTATTTATTTAAATATACTTATATATATCATCTATGTCGTGTGGTGACAAAAATAGTGTAAAAAATTTTTTGGAAGGTATCATTCAACACATACACAAATTACGTTATCATCATTCATGGATTAAAAATGTATTTAACATTCCTATATAGTTTTTAGTTATTCCTAAAGTCCAATTTTTTTTTGGGTTTCATTTTGTGTTGTTTCCGTTTTAAAATTTCAATGTTCTAAATTTTCTGGGTTAGTGTGTGGTTGGATCACGGTTTTCCCAAACTGTGGGCCCTATTGTTGAATACTATTTAACCCAACGTAGTGGGATTTTTCTAGAATGGTTCATGGTTGGGAATGTCATGTGACCTTATTATTAAAAATGGAGTGTCCCATTTAAAATAACCACATGTCTAGGCCGCATAGTTTTCTGTAACTATGCACGTCAATCTAGGAAACCTTGTGTAAAAGATTCTAAATAAGCCAAATTTTAATTGAAATTTTATGAACTAGTATTTGAGTCCCAGATGGAACTACATTGACCCAAAATCTTTTTCCCTTCCTTATATCTCCCATGGGGGATTATTTTCCCTTTAGATCCCTCCTAGATGTGATCTAATACTATGAGAGCACTCCTTGATCTTTTTATAGTTAGTTTCATTGTACTGATCCCATCTCCTGTGACATGTTTCCTTCTATCTAAAGTTATATGGATCCCCGTATAGATTTATTTATCTAATATCCTATTTTATGGGATATTAAACTTACTTTTTATTCTCATTAGCACGATCATAATTATAGGTGGAAAATCAAAATTAAATTTTTTGTGTTGTGGGAATTGTTGTTTTTGGTTGGTGGTTCCATTAAGAAGACCAATTCTTATAAACTGTATGTTTTTAAACTAAAATTAAATTTTTTTCATTTAAATACATTGATTGAGTTTTTTTAAAAAACCCCAATTCTCATAAATTGGGTTCATTAAGAGATATGGGTTTTTGGAAGGTAATTGTAATACCCCCCAATTAAATTCAATTGGTATTTGTTCATTGTAAATAAAGAAAATTAGATATTCAAATTAAGTTTTTTGATTTTATAGAAATTTATTATCGATTAAGTAGTTGAATTTAATTGTGAAATGAAATTGATTTGACGTAAATCAGTTACGAACCCCGATTCTAATGATTTGGGGGTTTGAGATAAAATTGAATAAATTGCATGAAAAATAAATTGTTGGATTTAATTGTGAAATGAATTGTGAAATTTCAGGTATTGGTTTTGAATATTTATTTTTAAAATGGCTTAATATGGAATTTTGTAAACCATAGGGTTTCATTTTTGGGATAATGCATATTTCTTATGAAAAACTAGTTATGGGTTTTAAAGAAAAAACTAGATTATTTTATATGGATAATGGTATTAACTATTTTTTATGTAATTTTGAAATAAATTTCCAATCATTGTTTATTAATAGGGAACATTAAAGTCGTTGGTAGTTAGTTTGTTTTTTTGGGAGTAACATTATGACATACAATGTTCTAAAAAATTATATTATCACATTATGTCCCTTAGGCGATGTTGATGAGTCCCCTTTTTCATTGGACAAAAAAGCATATGTATATATTTTCAATTTCATAGTGTCATGTCCCTATATCCTATAACTATCATAACTATTTTACACATGACCATGTTTCTCGAATGTTTATATTTAAAAAGTATATATTCTATTATTGTAAATTATTTAACATGTCATGGGAATTTTTAGAAACTATTTATAAAAAAGTATTTATTTTATGCTTTTAGGCAAAAATTTAAATATGTTAAAATAACCGTTTTATTAAATTTAAATTCACCCATTAAAAAATTATTTTGATCATTTTAAATGTGAATCATGAATTTATATAATATTTACATCTTATTAATTTAAAGCATGATTGTTTAAATTTGATTTTTAATGTAAACCAAATTTAATTAAAAATTGAATAAATTTATTGGTTAATTTTATATTGGAATCTATGGGTGAAATACCATTGTTCTTTGAATCACACCATACTACTGCCTTCAGTTTTCTGTATATTATCCCATGTCTGGTTCGAGAAAGTGAAAAAGATCTATTAATGGTGGTTCCATCTATTGAACCATAGACATAGTGATTTATTTACATTAGTACATGGGTTTTTCCCCAATTTTATTACTTTGGTTATAGTACTTTGGGATTTAATGTTTGAATTCTAGTACATTACTCCGAATAAAGTTTCTTTTGATATGCATAATATTTGTCTATTTATTGTTTGTAATGTTTATATAAAAAAATATTCCCTCTTTTTTTGTATGATATCAGGTGCTAATCACCAACCCCAATTGATCAGGAATGAACATCAGGCTATCTTAGGCCTGAATCAGTTATTTGGTTAATAAGGTACTCTTTCTAGTTCATCACAAAGGGGAATCCGATCTCTAGGTTGAGCTTTAATCTTGATGTTAGTGTGTATTTATAATATATTTTCAAGGCTTATGAGGTAGTTTCTATTTAGAGCATAGATACCTCTCATGATAATGATCTTTATGTCACTATGTATTCATTGGGAAATGATTATTTGCATTAGTTATAGGATTTTCCCATTAATGATTTGGAAAGGATGAAATCCAAATCTTGTTTGTTCTATAAATTGGGGTTAATTTCCATTGTTGGACTTTTTTAACATTATTTAGTGTCTTCTTTATTGTCTACAGAAGTTTTGTAGCATCATGACTCCAAGATGATGTGTTAATAATATACAAGAGTAGGATTCTACTAATCTTTAGTTATTGAATTCTATTGTAGATCGGAATCTGGTTGAGGTGATTGTGTACAATGTATATGATTTGGGGCATGCATATCCCTTGGTTCCCATTCAGGCTCTCGTTGTAGAATCTCATAGAGATGTTAGCTAAGTAATTTATTAAAAGATATTTCACCATAATACCTCATCATTTATTATCTAAAATTATTCTAAAAAAGATGAGGAGTCATTATGGAAAATGGCGTTTTTGGTTCAGTTCTTGGAAACACTCGATTAAAACAAGGTAAAGTGTGAATCCTTTGTGATTTAAGGATTGATAAGATTATGGTGGGACACTATTGTAACAGTTAATAAACATGTGGGAATAGAGTGAAATGATTTCAATGATATTTCCACTCACCTGTTATATCTAGAATCGATGTTTTTTGAGAATTCATTAGATTTTTTCAAGATGGAGTGGGGTAACAGGACTTTGATTGAGTGTGAAAAAAAATTTTCTATTCTTTCTCATTTCGAACCTGATATTATATTGAACCAGAGAATGAAGGATTGAAAGATTGATTTTGGAAATCATCAGGACATTCGTGGTCAGGTTCTATTGATAAATATACCTTCTTATACTAATGTTCTTGATAGAGTGCTAATGGTTGAAATAAACTTGGATGGAAAGTCAGAGTTATCAGAAGTTCGTTCTCTCCGAGTGATAGTGTGAGTTCCATAATGGAAAATTGAATGCGTGATGATTCTCATGCTAGTTCTCGAATGTAGGGTCATTCTAGACCTCTTAGAAATCTAGGAATAGAACCTTTAAATTTCCAACAATGGTACAATATAGGACATTCAAATAGAATTTTCATAAAGACACCCAAGAAATTTGTCTCCTTAGAATATTTAGGTCACTTACAATGATTTTAAATTATCTATTATACCTCATTTATTTGAATGGGGTAGCCAAATACTCAGAAAAAATGTGGGGAAATGAAATACTTTATGTAAAAAAGTGTTTTAGCATCATTCATCTGGAAATGAGCTACTTCATACAGTAGAAGAGTTTCTAGAGGAAGCAGATATGGGTCGAGTGACCGTGAAGAGTTTCCATTATTATAGCATTTTAATTAGTGACAAATATATTTAATACCAGTGAATCTCATTCCTTTATTTTAGACTGTGTGGTAAATATTCTTAATCTTCTTATGGAGTGTTTAATATGTTAAATGGATATTACTACACCCTTTATTATGAAGAGATAACATGGTCTTCATAGTCCAACTTGTGACTTATCTCTAGCTGATTTTGATCATGCTTTTATACTTTTTGTTATCAATATGAAACCACATGATGCCATTTTCTAGATGTATAATATCCTTTTTAATAAACTCTGGATTTTTTGTTATCTTTGACGAGCATTTTTTACTACAAATATTGGAATGTTTCATTTCTTTCAAGGAGAATGGGACATAAGGTCGAGCAGTGCCTGACCATTTCATCAAGAATTGGGGAGAGTGAGATATTTTCCAACTATTGATTTATAGAATGGATATTTTTTAAATAATCACACACTATTTATTGTAGAGTTTCACAATGTGTTTTCTTCAGATTTCCCTACTTTTACAATAGTAAGGGATGTTTAGTTTTCTATTTTATTAATTCCCAGAATCAATTAGTTTCATTTCCCTCTAACCACATGGCTCAAGCTGAACTAAAATATCTGAAGTCCCAGTTAGATGATATTCTTGACAAAGGATTTATATGCTCGAGTGTGTCACCTTGGGTGACATTGGTTCTCTGTTCCAATAAGGGTGACTGTGTACTTGGCATATGGATTTATTATAAAAAACTCAATTCAATGGCGGTAAATAATAAGTATATACTAACATATATTTCCGATCTATTTTACCAATTTAAAAGTGAAAAGTAGTTCTTAATGATCTACCATCGATCTAGATAACTTCTGTGGAGGTTAAAATAATTGTACATTCAAAAGTCCTCCTTATGGATAAGGTATGACCATTATGAGTACCTTGTTATTTCCATTTCTATCAAATTCTTCCGATATCATTATAACATTAATGAAAATGATTTTCCATTAGTATCTTGATACATTCGGGGTAGTATTTGTGGATGAAATCCTTGTTTAGTCTATGTTTGAGGAGGATCAAGTGCATTATCTGAGAACATTTTTGAGTCAACTAAAAAATAACAGACTGTATTCCAAGAATTCAAAATTGTGACTTTTGTATCTAGGGAGTGAAATTCATAGGGAATGTGTTGTCAGAACATGTTATTTCATTTTATCATGAAAATGTATAAGATTTTATGACAGGGGAACAACCAAGGAATGTTTTTGATATCTAAAGATTCATGGATCTCGCTTCTTATTATCACTAGTTCGTTATAGACTTCTTAAATATGGATTATCTGATGATTGATCTAACTTAAAAGGGAGTAATGTTTTCATGGAATGATATATTATTGAGTTTAATTGTTCATATGAAATGACTTTGGACTAATTCACTAATATGGATTCTTTTAGAGGCCAGTCAGGGCAATTTGGTCTTCTATTAGGCATTGGTTATAGCTTTGGGTTATGTTCTAATGTAAGATAATCATTTTGTTTCTTAAATATATCATCATCATAGGCCACATGTGGAGAATTCTCAAACCAATGACCATGACCATTTTGTTGTGATACAAGTGCATGATATTTGGAATCACTACCATTATAATGAATTTTATTTTGTGTTTTTTGACCACAAGAAACTATGTTATATATTCTCACAAAATGATTTGATTATTCACCATATGCATTGGGTGGAATTCCTACAGTATTCTAATTTTTAAATCACCAATACCCTATGGAAAGGAAATGTCATTGCAGATGCATAGAGTTGGAATCTTTCATCCCATCCATTTATTGAATCTTTGGAAGAGGTGAATTTGATGGAACTCTTTTCGCAATTGCATATTGGAGTTCAGGAGAAAAGGGATGATGTTTCATTATCTAGTATTTAGTAGAAGTATGCTCTTCTCTAATTGATCCTTCCTAATCTATATCTTGATGATTAGTTATATAGAATTAGAAAATTTCATTATGGTGGGGAGATATATTCCTAGTGATAACCCTCTATAGCGGGAATTATCAGTTATTAGAATAACTTTTCCAATACATTAGTGGTATGGAAATATTTTATGGGAGACTCCCATAACTCTGAGTGGTCTATGCACCCAGGAACCATGATAATGTCCAATGAAATGTGTCATCTAATATGGTTATAATGCATGATATTGAGTATTTATTCTATTGACTCTCATTTCTATACATGCCATAAGGTGAAGGTCAAAAACCACAAGCCTTCAGGTTTTTTTCATCCACCTCCAGTTCCTACATGTAAGTGTGATAATGAATCTATAGTCATTTTGGTTGGGTTTTTTTAAAGCCTAAGACTGAATAATGTGACGTGGGTTTTGATCAATCACTTGGAGAAATTGGATCAATTGTCACCCATCGTGAGACAACTAACATTGAGGCACTGGGAAATAACTATGTGATATTCATTGTTCATTTACCGAGAGTTCCTTATTCCATATTCTTTATTAGGGATCCTTAGTTCACTTCTCATTTTTTTGAGAGGTCATCATATGGAATTAGTATCTCACTTCTTTTTCAGTACATCATACAAGCAATAATAAGAATACTAGATAGAAAGATCTATACCGATTTTTGATAATACGCTTTGAGATATTTTTCTTGACATTGGTGGGACTTGGGATGATTATTATGGGCTAGTTGAGTTTATTTATAACAATAGTTATCAGTCAATGATCATAATGGCTCATTTTAAAGAATTTTATATCTTTCCTTGTAGATCTCTATTGTGTTGGTTAGAGGATAGAGAATGTTCCATGGTTGGACCATGTCTGGTGTAGGAGATGACATAAATGATTTGGTTTATTCATCTGATAATGATGAAGACACAGATCTGGAACAAATATTGTAAGGTTCATCATCATAGAATATTGGAGCTCTCAATTGTTGACTAGATACTCTGGAATGATTCACCCTGGTTGGGTTATCGATGTCTTTGAAGGCAAGGGAAAAAATATTTTCAATTTTTGTTACATTTAGAGGTTGTGTTGTAGGTTTTAAAAGTTATAAATTTTTTAGAACAACCATCACAATTGAAATTAATACATAACATGTTCCATGAATCGTGTCTATGAATGTATCTATATGATCTATCTCATGTTCTAAGTTGGCTTAATCATGATGTTGTACTGGATTTATTTGTGGCTGAATGGCCATTCAGGAATGTTCATTCTAATACCAAGAAACATTATTGAAGGAATATTCCATTTGTTCTAGTGAAATGGGAATATGGTTTCAATAATCCAGAGATGTGTGAGAGGGAGGCACGAATGAGAGATATGTGGCCTCATTTTCTAGAATGGATGATTCTTGTTAAATATTATGGGGAATGTATGTTTTTATGGTGGGAGGTTGTAAAATCCTATAACTGTTTTTAGGTATTTCCAAACTCCTCATCTTATCATTCATTTCTTTGGTTTCTTTTGGGGTTGTTTGGGGTTGAAAATTTAGTAGTATTGAATTTTATATTCTTTAGCACAATTGGCGCACAGTTTTCCCAAACCATGGAACTTCTTAGGGTAAACCATTAAATACAATTATGTGGGATTATTCATGATTGGTTCATGGTTATTCAAGCAGTGTTCCCACATAGAATAAACATTGTTTCCCAATAGAAATAAGGACACAACAAAGCCACACAGTTTTGTATTATCATGCGGGTCTTCCCCAGAAACCGTGTGTTTGAGATTTTCACTAATTCTAATTTTTAATAGAATTTTATAAAACCCTATTTTTTCCCCAATGAACCACCTTCAACCGAAAGTCATTTCTCCCTTCCTCAGATATATAATAGAGGTCTCAATGCCCCTCACATCCCTTCCATATATGATCTAAAGCTAGAGGAATGCTCATTGATCTTCAAATTGATAATTTTTATGCCCTGATCCTGTTCTCTCGTGGTCTACCTCATTCTCTATATGGTTTGTTGGATCCCCATATTTATTTGGCGATATGATACCCTCTGTTTTGTGATCATAAACCTATGATTGATAATAGTTTTCATGACTGTAATTCATCATGGGAAAATCATTATTAGGGTATAGTATTGTGAGATATATTGTCTTTGGTGGGAGGTACCATTATGATGTCGATTTCTTACTAATAAAAATTCCTTTATTTAAATTTAATTATTTTAATTGAATGATTGTTTCATATATTTATAATATATATTTATAATTTTTTTTGGAAAAACCCAAATCTATTGAATATAGGTTTTAATAAAATTTTCTTTTTAGCATGAAATTGGAAAACCCCCAAGACCGTTGAATTTTCATGTGTTTATGGGAAATTTAGAAATTTAAATTTTTAATTAAAAATTGACTATTTGATTGAATTTTTTTATCAATTATTTTATTGAATTTAATTTAAAAAAAAATTAGATTTCATGTAAAATTGTGAAAAACCCCACATCCATTTAATTGGGGTTTTTCTATAAAATTGATGGATTTTTTTCATGAAAATTAGATTATTATATTTAATTGAGTAATATATTGGAAAATTTCATGAGTTCGTTCCAAATCATTATTTTTGTAAAATGACTTAAAATAGTATTTTATTAAAACCTTATAGTTTCATATTTGTGAATGAATACTTTTTTATTAAAAACCAATTATGGTTTTATTGGGGAAATTGAATCATTTTAAATGAACAATTGGATTAATTTTATTTTATGTAGTCTAGAAATAAATTTCTCATCAATTTTTTTACTAGAGAATATGCCAGCCTTGGTTAGTTACTGACTTATTTTGGGATTCATTTTATGACTTATAATGTTATAAAACATCATATCAACCCATCATATACCTTAGGTGATTGTGATGAGTTACCTTTTCCTTATGCATAATGGGGAATATTTACATATTCATTGTTTCAAAGTGTCAACTACTTATATCTGAGAACTATCTCACCTATTTGGCACACGACCATGTTGCTTTCTTTTTTGTATTTCAAACAGAAATATGTCACTGTTGTAAACTATTTTACCTGACATTTAAATTTATATAAAAAGTTTAATATGATATTTTTATGCTATTTTTAGTAATGTGAAATTTGTGTAAGGAACCCATTAATTAAAGGAGTATTACATCATTTGAAAATTGAAGCATGTATTTATAATTTTTTTTCCATATTTTGAATTTTATGCAGGAATTTTTATATATGAATTTGTAATTTCAAACATCTTTTTTTTGTATTGAAAAAATTTATTGGATAATTTTATATTGTAATCATATTATATAATCTATTCGTAAAATACTATTGTGATTTGTACCACACCCTACTTGTACCTATAGATGATTGTAGAATACCTTTCAATAGGGTCGATCAAGGGAAAAAGATCATTGGGAGGTGGATCCAGTTATTGAAACATGGACATGGTGAGATGTTTACTCTGGATGTTGGGTTGTTTTCTCCACTTTGGTACTTTGGATATTGTACTTTTTTCATCAATGCTTGTTTGCCTTCTAGTTCATTACTCCAAGTAGATTTTCTTTGAAATCCATAGACCATTTTCTATTTTACTTATGTATCTTTTGTGAGAATATTGTTTCAACATTAATTTTATATGAGTCTATTTTTTAGTTTCCCCTCTAATGGAATTTGGAACACCCTACATGATAAGTCAAGGCTATCTAATGTACCATGTTTCTATGGTACCCAAGTTGGTTCATGATAGGTAATGAAAAAAATTGATATATATTCTCATTTTAGAATATTAAAAATACTATAACTATAATAATAATTTAATATATAAAACATATAATAATTTTCATAATCATTATCACTTTCTATGTAAATAATTTTTTTAACAATGAATCACATCACCTCATGAGATTTTAGTCTACCGTACAGAGAAAAAACAGTATCATATCTCTTATAGAATGGATTTGAAAATTGTATGTATATAATATAATGACACATTATGTACAATTATATTATAAATATAATATATATAATTTATATTCATCAGCATACCAAACCTTGATAGGTGGTAATCGAAAGACAAATGACATTGGTTTGTGAGGTGGTGGTCTTCTGTACACATGAATAATGATTTATTAATACATATAATGAGAGTATAGATGATTGTAAGTAATTCCCATAAAATAAAACATATTATAGAAAATGGATGATACAGTTGTAATTATATCATCATGGTAAAATAATTATTTAATGAGGTGAAGGATGAAGTAAAATAAAAACTATATTTGACGAATGTCACATCTTCTTCGGGTATCCCCTTAGGTGTACACAAATAGACCTTATATCCTTGATTAATTATAAAAATAAGGAATCAGGGTTGGGAGGAGGGAAGTTTATAAGAGATTAGGTAAGTAATTGGATGATAAAAATAGTGACAATGTTTTAGGAATAGAGAAAATTAGTGTAATTTTATAAGTGAGGTGAGTAGCACACCTGACATATTTGAAAAAAAATGTGTAATGAGATTTTTCAATGAAAAAAAGATAAAAAATTGATTGTTGATGAGAATTAGACACGATAATGTCAATATATGGAAATAAAATTTATTTTTGGAAATTTAATGTGTCAATTAAACCATTATCCTTTTTCTTTAAACCACAATAAATATTTTTTAATGATTTTTAATATTTGATATGGTCAAAAATTAAGTTCACCTTCTTATATATAATAAATTATTCTCATTAAAAATATTGGATCTAATTTTCCAAATTTCTTTCATAGGATTAAAAATTTATATTTTAAAAATAATCTCAAAGATGCAATGAGAATGTATGTTTTTAAAGAGTAAATGATCAATATATTATAATGTTTTTAAATTAAATTTAAATATAAATTTTTTTATAATAACAAAAATTTAACAAATTGATATATAAATGATAATTTTTTCATAGAAATATAATTTAAAATATTACTACAATTATAAATAATTTAGATAAAAAATAAAATCTCAATTAAAATTCAGTGTTTTTCACTATTCATCGAAAAATGAATAATTTCACAAAAATTAAAAAAATAACCAATGATATCTTTTGTATGATGATTTCAAAAATTAATTCCATTTTGATAAAATATTCTTTCTAAAAGTGTTACAATTATTTTTATATTATGTTTTCAAATCACAACTAAACTGCCTTTTAGAAAAAATTATTGTTTTTCAGAAAATAATTTGTTTTCTTTCCAAATGATTATTATTATCATTTATAATATGTAGATAATAAATTTAAGAGGAAAAATGTTATATGATGAATAAATTAGTTATTATTTTTCTTACCAAAAAGTTAACTACAGGGTTATAATGGTCATGATAAAAAATGTCTTAATTTAGTATCAAATTTTATTTTAACCTAGTGTTTAGTGCTTTACAATATATCAATGAGTTAAATTTATTCGAAATGAAATATATTGTAATTTCTTGGGTTTTTACATTCTACCACCATAACTAAATTTTTCCCTCACAATTTAAACATGATCATGATAAATATGGTTTTGAAATTTTGAAATACCATTGATGAAAATCCCAAATCATAAAATGGGTAAAAATAACCTGTAAATAATTGATAATATGAGGTACCAAGGATATCTAAAAGAATAAATAAATAGGTTTCCAAATTGAAAAAATAAGTGGGAAATGAATAAATAAAATTAGAAGATAACAATAATTTCCAAGTATTAATAGAGAGTTATACTGATCATTGATTACAATAAATTTGGTGATCCATATAATTTTAGCCACCACAAAACCATAAATTTATGATGAGTTCATATATTTTTTGATTGATCCCAAATGAAGGTACTATAATAATTTATTTTATGTTCCACATATAGAGTTGTGTAATTATTTTACCATCTATACATAGAATATTTGAAAATATATTTAGTTGAAAACATTATATTTTATACTAATAATCTAAAATTTTGGCCGTGCTTCAATAATCTTCAATAGAATTAATTACTACATGAAAGAATTATCATCGATGGATTTTTTTATTCCTGAAGCACTAAAATTAACTTTTAATGGATATAATGATCTATAAAAACATAAAAAATTATTATCATTCAACTTAATAACACCAAAATTCATAAAAAACTATACAGTAATATAGAATGTTAATCCTAATACATTCCATAAATAATTAACCTTTTGGTCCATCCAAAATATATTTCAATAAATCCAAATTTTGTAATTTTTTAAGGAAGATCATTAAATGAAGATAATTTTTCACATTCAATATAAAGTTTCTTTTAATTACACATTTCAAACACTTGAATACCTTGATGACTATAAACCATCATTAATAACAACAACACTTCATAAATTAAACTCTCTAGTTGTCGAATATGTTTTAAAAATGTTGTCAATACTAGCATGGATAACATAAACCAAAAAATCACTAAAAAATTTCATGGTAAACTATATTTTTCCATTTAAATATCAACATAATTATTATATGAACATTTAGATAATATTATGGTTCCTCTTATCTTAATAACTCATTTTCTAAAAGAACAACTTGTAACTGAATACCTTTTCTTGGTACCATTCAACACATGATTTTATATCATTTGATAACTAGTTATGTCATAAAATCCATAAAAATATAATGATTAATAAAAAGATAATATCAAATATAAAATACATTTACATCATATATCATGGATCCAAAAACACAGATACATTAATCATCAGACATTGATTATACCAGTAGTATTATCTATTCAATGATAACTTTACTTATTCTATGATATATTACCCTAAAACTTTGGGCATTCATTTTTTTAGTTCCACATATCCTTACATTAGAATAATTTTACATTTAAAATTTATTTCCTATCCTTGAAATAATGAGCAGGGTTGGATTTCTCTCTACACATGTAGAAAAATCTCATTCCACTCATCTAAATATTCTGATGTCCCTTTCCACAATTATCACATGTGGGAAAATCCGTGTTTCCCTTA
This sequence comes from Viscum album, assembly GCA_963277665.1. Taxonomy (NCBI): domain Eukaryota; kingdom Viridiplantae; phylum Streptophyta; class Magnoliopsida; order Santalales; family Viscaceae; genus Viscum; species Viscum album. The sequence goes on along the minus strand of OY728141.1, from coordinate 1,422,941,429 downwards.
TTCCCATTATCCATTTTTTGTTCTCACATCCACTTATTCTCTTCAATATCTTTTTATACTTAGGACATTGATAATTATTTCATTATATTTATATCAAATAAAAATATTTCATAATATGATGAGAATTTTTGAGATATTATCCCACTTCAGTTACATGGATTAAGACATTTAATGAATTAGTCAGTCATTCATTGTTTTTGAATAAATTTACCTTAATAGACCTAATTTTATTAATATAGTCTTTTAAAAAACTATATATTCTTCTTCCAAATTTATTCATATAAGGAACTTTATCATTATTTATTTTTTTAATAAAAAGAAAATATTTTCAAAGAATGTATTCTTAAAATCATCCCATTCACAGAGTTATATTTCATCTTCCACAAATTATTCTGGATCAATGACCACCATTGATCAAAATTGAGTATAAGACAATAAACTACAATTGTATCCTTTTAATTTTTATTTCATCCCACTGCCATAAATATCTTCTCCACATACTTAATCTATTTCTCAGCAATAATTAGACTATTATTAAAACTAATTATGTGGCATTTTATCACAAGAAGTGATCCAAATAATGGACAATCATTTAGTGGAATAGGTTTATCCATCTAAGAAAGGTTAGTTGTCATATCATGATTAATATTCCAAGATACAACCTTCTGTTTCTTGGTTTTAATATCATCTGTATTAGTTTCCCTGTTAGGGAAATATCTACAGTTTCCCTAACTATTGATCCCCTTATTCCATCAATATTCCATTTCAAAAAAAATGGATGTAGCATATTATATCCAGAAATTAGGAATGTTAAATCATAATTTATATTTATAAATATGGTGTAACACATAAAATAAATTAAAATTTATGAATTATTAATATTAGAATCGTAATCATTGGATTCTCTATGGATATCATTATTTTCAAAATTTTCATAATTTTTTGTAAATAAAATGTGAATTATCCTAAGAATATCGCCTAGGAGAGTCAAACCTGGTGAGTAGTATGTCTATTCTCAACGTTAGGGTGACTATCGGGTCAAGGACAATGAAACCTTTTTTGATTTATTACTAAATTTTACCTATATTCCACTATAATGTAAACTTATAGTATTTTGATATGGTTGTCTTCTAAGATAATTATCATAATCTCTTGATTTTTTTTTGATTTTTCATCCATGTAACATCCCAAATTTTCAGTGGGGTATAGTTTTAACTTTTGATAAATCCTTGTTGAGATATCTTTTTAGCATAGAGCTTGTTATATGGGTACATAGGTTGGATGATATTCTTATAGATAGGAGAGAAAGAAGGGTGATATAGTCTTGTAGTAAAGTAAATGAATATCCTCTATTCTTTATATATAGTGAAGTGAATATATGATTCATATTTGTGTTGGATAGACCCCATGCACATTGTTAACGTGTTTTCACATGAGAGGAAAACCTGATCTTTACATGGTTCATAATGTATATGCACCATTTAACTTCCTTGATACGTTTTTTATAAATGTTGTAAGGTTGTATTTTTGGAATGAATCCATATCCTATTTATCCTATAAGACTGTCACATGAAAGAAGTCTCTAATCCACATAAACCTAGTTTCTTATGGTAGTTATTCATTTTGTGTGTGTTCTCTTCACTGTCGAGCGTGTTGAAAGCATAGTTAATGGATCATAAATCTACATTAATCATTTCTTAGTTTATCAATTCTTCTTTTGTGTTATTTTTTTGTGAGATAATATAACATTTTTTCGAGAATTTGTCCGTTTTTTTGATATTTTTCATATTCTAGCTTGGATTAATGGACAATACTAGATGATAAGAGCGCTACAAGATTAAGGCTGGTAGCCTAGTTATTTTTTTAAAAATGTATGATTGTATTTGTCATGTATTGTCATATTGTGAAACATTCGTTTTCAGTATCTCCTCTATAGAAATTATTAAATTAACTTAAATGTATTCCCATGTTTAATAATGTCCAAAATAATGGTGAATGAAAATTGTTGATTGATCACCATGACATGAGCCGCCCATATGGGTACCACCATCTTTAAATTGTTCAAGGAATTATATTTGGGGTGGAACTAAACCACTAATTGAGGTGTGTGATTCCCCATGTAATAAATATATCATAATGTAAATTGAATGAAAATAAGTGATTGGACATGTTTTAGCCACTTTTAATTTAAATTCCTTACTTGAAGAAATTTTAATTAATGAAGTACCTTATTGAAATTTTGTGAGTTCAGGATTTAAAAACATAAATTCATATCATTTTGAGGAGGATAGAAGGTTCTTAACATAAATATTCTATTTATGGGCTCATTGTTCTGTATAATTGGAATTAGAAATTATTCGTAAAACGCTTAGAGTGATACTTGGATCCTTTATGGGAATCCATTGATAATATCACTTGGTTAATAAATTAATTAACCATATGTGATATTGGTTCCCCAGTGGAAGATTCATTGGATGAGATATGTTGGTTTTATGGTTATATAAGGATGTAAGGGATACATGGTCTTATATGTGGTATACATTGATTGGGATTAGAGGGCATTTCATTACCCAATTTTGAGATTAATTCGTGTGATTCTACTGATGGATCATCATGAATGTACTATTACAGTGATTGGTATTTTATTATAATCTTAGACTGATACATAGAATTTTTTTTCTAATTAGCTTGGATGTGATCAGGATAACTTTGATATTAATTTATAAAGATGAAAAACTGTAAATTTAATGGTGTTCCCACCATCCCAAATATCATTCTTGGGTTTGATTCATTTTTTATTGTTTTCCATTTTCGTTCCTTTTTACAAAACCACATTATATTTGTATAGGTTGACATTTATTCATAGATATCTATCATACACCAAAAGAGATAGTTATGGTCATGTATCATTAAGGGACCATGTCCAAAGTGTTTTAATTATTTATTTATTGATTTACATAAAATATTATCAACACACTACTAAATTTATATGCATATACTGGTTTTTTCAAGACACTATTAGTGGTCACCAACTAATTTTATCATAAAAACTATTCAGGCCACCCATGGTACCAAAATAGATATCATGATTACCGGTCAAACCAAATGGAATCACTGAACTTGTGATCCCTGATTCGTAGTGCTAGTATGGGGTATATGTGTAAGGACCTATCCAATTCCCATGATGCCAGTATAGGTAGATTTTGGGGCCTTTTCAAATTCGATCTGATTATTGTACATGATTGTTCCCATGTATCCTATAGACTTCTATTTTTAATAGTATCACGGAATGAACATTATTTTTTAACTAGATATTTAGTTTTCTTCAACTTATTTATTTATCTAGATGTTTATTATTCCACTCCTAATCTGTAATTACTAGTTTCACTATTTCAATTTATTAGGTTCAATTATGAATTTCATTAATCGTGAGGGTATATTATCCCTAATATAACATTATAGACCATATTTTCTAGCCATAAACCTTTGGTGTATGAGGAGGCACACTTAAAGTCATTTGACCAATTGGCTTGGGACACCACATAGTGGCTTTTGGGTTGGGATTCAATAAAGTGATATGAAAAGATATTTTCCATTTTTTATTAGTATTTTGATATTAAAATTGAGACTATGATGGTGTTATATTTTGGTGATGAGACTATACATAGAAGTATGTGACCCGCATATTGGGGAAACAAAAATTACATAGGATGTGTTATTTCTATTCTAGTTTATGTTGATAAAAATGGCACTAATTTCACTGTTGGGTGACACACATGTTTTGTGATTCTATTACCATTGATTTTACTATGATGGGTTCCCTTTTTTCCCTGGACAGGTGTGACAATGTGGTATTATCACATGAATCATTATAGACAATTTGGGATTCACATTCGATGATTCATGATACTTAGTATTTAAATTACATCATTCATTTCATGTATTTCTTATTTTTATTGTGAGTGCATGGTTTATTATATATTTAAATTTGATAAATTTTCATTTATGTATAAAATTATTATATCATTTAATGTGAATTAAGCATTATAAATTTTTTATCCATGTAGATTGATGATGCCACCTTAATTAACAAAATTTTTACATAGTTGATCTATGTACTATTAGTTCTATGGACTTCAACATTAGTTGATTTCATTATGTAAATGAAAATGTTAATTTATGAAACATTTAATTCTATGAATTGATAATGGTGATTCAATTAATATGACCATTATTAATGGCTAGTTACATCTTGATACTATATGTAATGTTTTCTTCACAGTTACATGATGTTCTAATTTAAAATAATAGAGAGTGGGGGAATTTATAAATTGTGAATGGTAATGAATCAAACTAAAAAATTATTTTTACATATAAATGAGTATGAAATTATTTTTATTAATATTTATTAATGAAATTATGATCATTAAATGGGGATTTCAATTGAAAATTAAGTGTTTTTTTAAATATTTTATTAAAATAACACATCATATACTGGATCCTCTAATGTGTGATATGTGGCATGGACTTTAAGCTGACCGTTGTAGTGTGTTATAGGAAATATATCTTATTGATTCAGAGACCTTTCATACCGCATAAATAAATTTTAAGAGTAGGTAGAGAGGTTTTAATCATTTATAAGAATGTTTTGTACTTTTCCTTTCTTTTCATATTTATCAAAGTCTAAGGTTTTATATTTTCTAAGGAAATATTTTTGAAATTTTAGATCTATATCGGTATGATGACATCTAATCAAGAAAAATAATGGTGGTAACAACCATGATCCAGAAGTGGAATGCTCGTAGAAACCCATATTACCTTATATAGTTCCGCTAGATTCACCTCTGGTTCTTTCTCTATGAGAAAACATTGATATGTATTGAGTAATATTTTTGAACTTCATGTTTTATATACACAGAGCATATTGAATTCGTCTTTGGAAGAGTTAAAAAAAATTCAGATGCTATATCCTCCTATAATTTTGGGGATGGTGCCCCTTAGATTTCAAGTTATTGGTTAGAGGCTATGTTATTGACATTGAACATATGGGGATGACTCTAGAGAGGAGGGTCAATATCTCCACGTATATGCCTAATGAATCCTCAAAATGATGGAAGGCTATTATCACTCTTGTTGATGGTCGTCAAGGTATAGTGTAGGAGGAATTATAGAGAGTATTCTATGACTAATTACTTTCTCAGACATAGATAGAAAACAATTAAATGGATTTTTTCATATATTGTAGGGTTTAATGTTCTTGATAGAGTATTTGGGTGATTTTTACTGAGCTTCATCATTTTGAAAAAATGCTGGTTGGTTAGGTGTTGATGACTGTGAGGTGGGTTATACAGGGGATTTTGTATTCCATCTAATCATAGGTAAATGTATTCTATCTGACCACAATTTCAGAGATAGTGTACCTAGACCTCAAAATTTAGTGGAACCTAAGGGAAACTGGTAGTGTATTTCAAAGTCATTCACTGTTCTAAAAGGGAGTTGCTTTGTCTTATAGTAGGAAATATCATGTTGAGCAAGTCATGGTGGAAGAACATTTAAGATGACATTAACATATAATTATATATTATTCCAAAATGATAGTAGGACTAGAAATAAGATTTCCTATTATATGAAGGATCCATTCAAGTTATGATATTATGGAATGATGGTTTACCTTCAACGCTAATTAAAACTATTTCATCATAGACCTATTGGATGGGATCATTACCGATACTCCATTCATGTACATGATCAGTAGATTTCTGTTAGGGTTTGCACTAGTCTTATATTGATAGATAATTCCAACACTGCGTTTAAGGTCAAAATTTCTGGAATACAAGGGTTTATTTCCACCATAGAAAAAATTCTTAAGTTAGTTTTCCACTCCCAGTGGTGTATTGGTTGTATATTTTGTTAAAAAATGGTGAATATTTTGAGTTAAGAAATGGATAAGATATTGTTTTGAGACACACCTCATCATAATTATGTATAAGACTCATCCCATTAGTGTGAATCATTCAATATGATCCATAATATTGTGAATACTATTAAATGATGCTGGAAATTGTATTGAGTCTCAAATCCTAGTGTTGATCAAAAGGAAAAGTTGTACTTATGTCTTCATTCAAAACAATACCTGAAGTTGCTTTACTATTTCATATTTCATATATAATATTTCATCTATAAAACATACCATGCTATCCTAATAATGGAAATATGGAGATCTGGTGATACTAATCATAATGAGTTTTGATTGGAAACGAACAATCTTATGAGAAATTTAGTGAAATTACAATAATTTTTAATATAAGTCTAACGATTCTAAAGCTGATATTCAACATAATTGAAGTCATAATACATATAAAAGTTTTTAAAATAGAGAAGAATATAATGAAAAGTATTCTGGTTCTAACTCATCAGTGTGATGGACACTATAGATACAAGGATCAAGATTATCAGTATATGAATCTTCAGTGTGAAAATATTAGAATGTAGGAATATTGATCACGCTAAAAAACAAGTTCATGTGGGAAATAGTACATTGTACATGTTATGCCACCGACACATTGTAATTAACTATAAAACCAATTAATATTGTTGGAATCATTTGTATATCATATTAATTTTTCTTCTGAGTAAAAATCATTGAGGAAAATTTATTTGCATTTAAAGTAGGTATAGAAAACAAGAAGTAATATCTTTTTATCCTACAAATGGGTCAAGATAAATATAAAGAAAGTATTTTTTCTCAAGAAGTGGAAAATACTCATTAGAATAAATATGGTAATGTTCCTCAGAGTGAATGAGATACCAATATATCTGACACTAACTGACACCAATAATATCATCAAATACGAGATAATTGGTTTGATGAATTGTAGTAAATGATTAATACAATGAATATATTTAAGGATTACTTTTAAATTTCACAAATTAAAAAGTTTTTATGGATCATTTTTATATAAATAATTGAATTTTTTACAAGAGGTCATCATAATGAGATTCCTTTTACATTGCTTATTTTTTCATCTTAAAATTTTGTTATTTTTTTCATATTTGATCATTTTGTATGGACCAAAATAATAAATTAACAGTTTTAATTATTCCTAATAATTACGAATCATATATGATAAATTATTGTAAAAAGGAATAAGTCTAAATATTCATGATATGACAAGAATGATTATTAATTGTTTAAGAAGTAAAATATGAAGGGGTAAATAATGGGGAATTCGAGATTAAAAATCTTATTGAGCGGGAATGAAAATTGGGTTTCCCACCGTATCCATTACAAAGATCCTATGAAAGGAGATCTCATAATATTTATAAGATGTGTGAAACATGAATTGATAACATGTGTCTAGATATTTGATATTTTTTTCAGTTATTGAGTTCCCATCAAATGTATTTTCATTTTGATGATGGAGAAGTTCTTTTGAGACAAGATCATGGGACTGTGGTTCAATATGATCATCCGAGAAAGTTACTAAGGGAGAACTTCCATTGGAACAAGTCCATTAGAGTGATCCAACAAAAGAAACATCCATCAAGGAAAGGATAATTAAACCAAGTTCTATCGGATTCAAAACCATGATATGTTAATTTAGTTTCTACTAAATTGATGACCGAATAACGAAATTAGAATTTTACTAGACTGACCTTTGAACAAATTGAATCAGACAATGGACACAAAAATTTTAATATCGGATTCAATCTATAATGGATAATTTATAAACATATTTTATAAAAGGTGTTTCAAGACCAAAAATTTCTTTAGATAATGTTTTATGTTAATTAAGATATTACACTTTTTAGAGTGTATAACCATTTTTGGGAAGTGGATAATGAAAATGATAGTTAGTGGGTATAACCATGAATTTTATAAATTTTCATCTATGATTGTATAATTGTTCATTATTTTTTATGTTGTACTCTAGAAAGAATATTCAAAATGAATTCATGTTTTTGGGACTATCAAACATGGAAATGAATATATATTTTTACAAATACTTGTAAATGTAATGTGAGGATTTCTCTATATATATTTTTCCATATGGAATGTGATTTTGTGAAGTTTTATATGATTGGATATTATCTTGATCATGATTCTTAGGTTATGAATTTTTAATATAATAAATTATAGAAAAAATTCTTATAATAGAAAAGGAACCATTGATTAATCTCTACCCAATCTCAGTGGTATTGTTCCTACCGAGGGAAAAAAATTGTATCAGATCCAAGGTTTCCTCTAAAAGTTCAATCCTAGGAAAGAAGAATTACAATTCCATGAACTATAAGTGGAATTTGATCTTTAATAGATAGAACAATCACATTTGGAATAATAGGATGTTTACATAACATATGTCCCTAGGTTATGATATTTTTGAACCTCATATAGAACAATTTCCTGTACATATTTAGTATTATCCACATATAGTTACTAATAAGAAAAATTATGAGAATACATGAAGAGATAAGTATTCTTTACAATCATCACTTACCGAAAGTGGGTTTCATTAATTAAATGGAGTTTTTACTTCTTATGGTATTTTGGATATGTTGAAAAACATTACGAAGGATATATAAAGGTCAATAAGAAATACATACGACATAGATCAAAATGTATAAAGATAATAAAATTCAAAAGTATGAATTGATTGGTAACTACTATACAAGGGTAGATGATATTTTTAGCACCATGATATATCATGGTGGGAAATTGGAAGACTGAAACGTTTTTATATTGATCTCAAAAATTACTCCTTAAAAATTTTCTACAAAAGTTTCATCATTGGAATATTGATATCCTAAAGCTCTATATTTGGATAATAGTCACAGTACAATTTTTAATTAATAAATGATATGTTAGAATGATATGAAATGTAAAGAAATGTTTCATCTAGAAATTTCCTTCAAATGTTAGTTAAAAGAGAAAAACAGATAAAGAAGTTAAGAAATAATAAAGTAATTCATAATCATTGGATGAAGTAAAATATTTCAACATAATTTTTTTCCATCCATTTGATGGAATTATATAATGGAAAATGGAAAAGTAAAACCATCAATTGCTGTAATTTTGAAGGGAAAAGAAATTTTTCATAGAATTTTCCAGGGACTAATGTTTGGAGAATATGAGTGTGATGAATATGATTATAAATCTCATAAAAAGTTAATGAAACAAAAGAAAATATTTCCTTATGATAAGAAAAATAAAATTTGTCTAAGAAGAAGAAAGATAAAAGATTTCCCATCCAGTGATGAACATTATATTCAAAATAATTATTAATCAAATATGAGATTGATGTGATTCATCTAGTAGTGATGATTATTACAATGAGATAATGGAAATAGAATAGATTCCCAAAAATAATTTAGAGAACTCACATAAAAAATAGTCAACTCAAAGAATAAATAAGAAATTTTTAGAAATTTGTTAAAGAAATGACATTTTAAAATTTATATATTTAATGAATGCTGATAAGTTATGAATAAAATTCAACTAGTGATGTAAATTTCCACAAGCTAAAATATACACTTTTTGAAGAAATTAAAATGCACAAGTTGAAGATACTTGAATCTAATAAAATTATACATGTTCTAAAAATTAATATTTACGAGGAAGAATAATAGGATTTAGAAACACAATCCATGTTTTATACAGAAAAAATTGAGAATAGAATGATCATAGAAAACATCACCAGGGATATTGGTGTTAATGGTAAAAATTATAAAGAAGGTGAAATGAAATGATTACAATATAATTCTTATGATAAAATACCTTTCACCATGAAATATATAAATTATTCCAATAATTATCCTCTTGAGAAAAGAGGTCCATGATTTGTGTAGTAACCAAAACTACAAAAAATTTCTGAATAAGTTCATGACCAGTCTGAAAAATAAAAATTCAAATGTCAATCATTATGTTGTCTAGTTTTCTGACATAGTTCTTATTCATGATGGTATAAAATTTCTTCACTAGGAAGTATTTATGATTCATGGGGGAGATATGATGATCAAATAAGATAATATTTTATTATTAAATATGTGGAACCGAAAAAAGAATCTCAGAAGTAAAAGAAAGATGATAATGTTAAGAAAGTTGAGAATAGAAAACATGATAATTCCAAAATTATTAAGTGAATAGTTATTTGGGTAAAACAAGTTATCATTTATTGAGAGTTATTATAAAGACATTGATAACTTTATTAAAAAGTGAAGAAAGAAGTTTAAAAATGTTTGACCAATTTTTTATGAATATATCTGCTGATTGTTGTTTCAAAATTTAGAAAAAATTATGGATATTTTATAAAGAAGGGAATGATACAAAACCTGTTTAACTAATCTACCTAAATATTAGAATGGCATGGATGTGTTGATATAATCTCATATAATAAAAAATATTTCAAAAAAGGAAAAAAACTGACAACCTTATCAGAAGAGTGTCCATTTGAAGAGATATCTATTAAAAATTTTGAGATAGTTGAACATAATAAATAAAATACATAAAACAAAAAATCCATGTAGAAGAAGAAAAAAAGGTCAGTATAGGAATTATAGTCTCAATGAAGCCTCTGAAAAATAATTGTAGTTCCTCCTTATTCCCAATAATTTTTTATTTTTAATAACAATAATTTAATTGAAGGAATTGAAATAAGAATATGATATTCATGTGTATATAATTAAAAAGAAAGAAATGTGGTCACACAATATGTGTTCTTAACTGTTGATTTTATACACCTAAGCTACCTGATTTGTTTATTGATATTTGTGTAGGATACTCTTATCTTAAACAAATCCATTCATGACTGCACCAAAAATGTTAATTTTCAAAGAAACATTAGCAATTTCTGCGTGAATGTTTTTTATTGAAAAATTGATATTATTTATTATATAATCTCGTTTTTACACCAGTTTAGTGAATGTATAATTATAGTTTTTTATTTAATGTAAATTTTTATTAAAATCATGTGATTCTTATGTATACCATCAGAATATTTTCAAGATTTTAAGATTAATAGATTTATCCATTTAAAATTAGATAATTTGTCAATTATGGGGAATTATTTCATGGTGACACATATGTATATGACTATCTATAATGGGGAGATAATATGTTAATGGGAAGAAATAAGATAATAAATGAAGAAGAAAATGTGTGGTATGAAAGGGGTATTGACAACAGACCCAATTGGGAGGATTGTTAGGTCATAGTTTATATTTGGTTTTATTTTTTGTGAATGGATAATGAATGATAAATGATATGAAATGGAATGGTTAATATTTTTAGACACATCACATAATAATGATGAATTGGAATCATCACATTTCCATGAATCAATCAATATGATCCATAATATTGGAATTTCTATTAAAAGTTTCTCAAAATGTTATCGATTGTGAAATCCAAGGGTTAATCATAATGAAAAGTTATATCAATGTTTGAATATGATATAATATCTAATCATTATTTTCTATTTCAGATTTTATATATCATATGTTATTTGAAAAAAAATATACTAGCCTTATGAAGTAAAGGAGGAGAGTTGGTGCATCAAATCTTATAGTGGATCGATTAAAAAAAATAGAGTTGATGAAAATTTGGGGGAATAACAATATATCGGAATGTAAATAAGATGATGATAAAGTCGATCATTAATGTGTTCAAATAATTGATGGAAGTCATGTCACAATTATAGGTTTGTGGAATAGAAGATATAACATTAATAATTATTCCGGTTCATACTCATTGGTGGGAGGAATAGTGGATAGATAAGGTTGAAGATCATCGGTTTAAGAATCATTGGTATCAAATTATCATAAGTCTAGATGATTGATATTACTAAAATAATATTAGTGCCTCCAAACACCGATCCATTAGACGTGGTATTCCACAGATCCATCATAATGATTTGTGACCATGATTCATATTCCTAGTATCCTTTGTATATAATATCATCATATCATCGAAGGAATATATATTTAGAATGATTGATTTGTATTTCAATTGTTTCAAGAAAAAAAGAATTCATAATTTTTCTATTATAAATGCTTCAGGACAAAACAAATTATTTATTATTTCTCATTAAATGGTGAAGATTCATTAGACTAGTGATGATAACATTCATTCAATCAAAGTTGAGACTGATCTATCTTGTGTGGACTGACACTGATAAATCATCTCATATAATATTATCAGTTTGAGGAATTAAAGAAAATGATAAATAATTTTAAGATATTTATTAATGGGCTACAAATGTATTAAATTTAACCATTGGTATGAAGCATTTGTATGATAATACCTTCAATGTTTATAGGCGGTCATTATAATGGCCCATGTTTAGTATTAAATATATTCTCATTGTAATATGAACCCATATGGTTTTCATATGATCATTTGGTATAGAGAAACATATTAAAGAATTTTTTATATGTATTTTTCAAAAAAATTAATCAAACATAAGGAAATTTTGTAAAATTGAAGAGGTTTAAGGATTAAGAAGTAAACAAAAGGATTAGGAATAGAGGAAGGATTAAATGATAATGAATTAAATGAGAGAGAAGTTTAGGATTATTAGTTTCACTGAGCATGAAGTAAATTAGGTTTTATTCATTTTCCATTATAGAGATCCAATAAAAGGAGATCTTATTCCATTTGTACGATGAATGAAACTTGAAATAATATTGTACTCTAAGAGATCTGTCATTTATTTCACTCATTGATTTCTCATCCCAACCATGGTTTTCAGGTTAATTACAAGGATGTTCCCCAGAAAGATATCATCACGGTGATGTTCACTCTGATCATCGAATAATGTTCCAGAGGGACAAAATTCATCAAATAAAGTCCATTGAATTGATACCATTTGAGAAACCTCCATCATACTGTGGTTCATCGGACCAAGTTCCATTGGATGCAAAATTGTGATTTATCTATTGGATTGCTACTCAATTGAACAAGGAATAATATAAGGAAAATCAGACCAGACTGACCATTAAACAAACACCATCATATAGAGTTTACTAAACAGGGATGACTGACTCACTCTGCTAAAGATGATTTTCAAACTGATTTTCTAGAATTAGTTTCCAGACCTATAATATTTTTACTGATTTAATGAAGTTATTTATTATTTAATGAAGGTAAATGATTATTTAGCTTAATTTCAGAGGATGTGAAGACTTTATGAAGTTAATCAATGAAAATAATTAAAAAAATTGTGTAACTATGGATACATACCAGTTATTGAAAAGAATTTATTAATTTATGGGTGTTATAAGAAGGTTTGGGAAGTGGATACTGAAATGGATTGTTATAGGGTATGGACAACTATTTTAGGGATGTTTTTAGTTGGTTTATATTACATTTCACTTGTTTTTTTACTTTTTATTATGAAAAAAATATACTGAAATAATCCTTGTTGGTTGGACTAACCAACATGGAAAGGATTATATATTAGTATAAAACTTTTTAAGTATCATGTGTTGCATACAATTTAATGATTTTTCATAGGAAATGTGCGGATGAGGATTTTTATTTTAGTAGATCATTACATTAATAGCTTTCATTGGACAATAAATTTTAATAAATGAAGTTAATGAAAATTTTCATACTAAGGAAAAGGAACCAAAATTTCAACCCCCCCCCCCTTTTGTGGTCTTAATCTTACTAGGGATCTATATTAGTCAGGATGAAACTCTTGGTTTTTGATATGTTCATATCTATAAAGTGAATTCTACACCCATTGATCTGGTTTTGATGACTTCTATAGTAAAAGGTACTATTTTAATAACCACTACATTTTTATATTTCTTGTTTAATATATTCACTTTCAACTCTTTTATAAATCATTCAATTATGGATGTCCTAGTTATTGAAATATATTTACACTATATCATGAAAACTATCAACATGTTGCTTGGGATTTTATCAAATAGCATTTCCCAGTTCATGTAGTTCCCCCTTGGGATAGGTTCTTACTAATTCATGTAGATTTTCATTGTCCTATATATGATAATTTTTAACACCGTTTTCATAATGTATAGGTTAGTGTCGTATCATATTTTGTATGATTATTATCACCAGATCATTTCTTATACATCCCTAGAGGGTAGTAGGCATATTTGTACGGGTGAATCGTATTTACAGGAGAGTCAAGATAACCCTGAGAATAATGGGTTGGATAGAGAGATTAACCAAATTGATAACCTATTTATGAGAGATCATGGGATATGAATTATGGAATTCCCACATTTAGATGATTATTTTTAGGGATTTATTCCCAAAATAATTCAATGGTTTAACACATGTGATAGAGGTGGAGTTCTCTATTGAGCTGGTTCAAAGAGGATCAATATTTTCCATTTCACTTTATAGGATGTCATAGATTGATTTACAATAACTCAATAAGTAGTTATATGATCTTTAGAGAATTTTTTTTATACACAGCAATAATACTCCAAGGGGTTTGCTAGTCCTTTTATCCATGAATGAAGATGATATGTTCAGGTTGTACATTGATTATCACTAGTTTTACAAGCTTATTCAAACAAATTGGTATCCACATTATCATAGAAAATACCATTTCTACCAGTTCTAAGGAGTGTTGTTTTTCTCAAAGAGTGATTTGAGTTCATGTTATCACCATGTTAATGTTAGGAAATCATACATTCCATGAAAAATATTCCGGACTAGTTTTAGCTTGTATGATCAAATGGTTATGTATATCAGTCATATAAATTCACACGTATTTTTCATTTAATTAAAGAATTGGGTATTCCATCTATATCATTATTAATATATGGTAGTTTTGGATGACATCTTGGTGTATTCTCATAATCTCCATGACCATTCAATATATATGGATATCATGATGAATATAGTAATAGAGCACTATTTTTATGGAATTCTCAGTCAATTATACTTTTAAATCTGTACTACTCATTCCTGGGTCATATAATCTCAGAAGAAGGAGTATCTATTTACCTAGAGAAGGTTACCATGATGATTTTATAAGAGAATCCCAAGAATATCTATGAAATACAGAGTTTCATGGGACTGGATGGTGATTACATACATTTTCTACATGACTTACCACTCCTTGAATATGCTCTTACTAGCTTCAATAAAAAGGATTTAAATATCTTGTGGTCTAAAGCAGGAAAGAAGGTCTTTAGGAGCTAAATGAAAAACTATCTTCAATTCCCATTGTGATTCTACCAGAGTTAGGTTGAAGATATACAATCACTTTTGATATGTTAAAATTGAGGGTTGGATTATTAATGGTGAAGGCAGATTGAGTTGTGGAATAAAGTTCATTTCATCTGATTCCTCATTAGTGGAGTTACCTAATCAACAACTTAGAGCTACAAACTGTGGTTCATACATTATGTTGTTTGAAGAATTTTATATCGTTGGAGATGTTTTCAATTTACAAGGATGATAAAAGTATCAGATACATTTCCACCTAGAAATAAGTGAATATATGGTAGCACGGGTTGGTCAGGTGCCTTCATTAATTTGACATTGATCATTCATATAGACTAGGAAAGTGATATTTTTTTCTCACTCCCTAAGATGGAAGTCTCAGACATAGGCTATCTAGGAGGCCAATTTTATATGGTATTTCATGGACCTATTTTATTATATATAACTGGAGAATTATGAATATCATGGGAAACTTATTTTAGAATCACCAGTTTTTATTTATTCTATTGTAATCCTCGTGTTTTAATCATGTTTTAAAAATTACAAATCATTTTAACCATGTTTAATTAATCTTAAATCATGTGTCTAGATGGTTAGTTTCCTTATACTATAAATAAAAATTCACAAGATCATGATTCTTATAACTCATTTTTGATTGTTTAAAACTATATTTAATTCTATTCTATAATGTATTCTTATTTGAGTGCTTATGTCTAATTCATTCTATGAATATTACATTTTAAGACTATTTATAGATATTTGGATATGTTTGAGAAACTGTAAGTATACCGGTGGTTTTTTGGAAAGGACCCAGACACTGTGACCCAGACCCATGACCCAGAGAGTGTGACCTAGACACCATGACAGAGACACCCAAACCCAGCCACCAAAACCCAGACATTGTGACCAAGACACATTGACCTAAACACCTTGAACAACACATTATTCAACATTTAGCAATGGACCAGACATCGTGATCCTAACACCACATATGTGCTACCTATTCTTCATCTCAATGAATCTGTGGTATCATGACTATCTCACCCCTAAAATGCAGATAAAAAAACCATTTCATGTTGACACTATTTCCATGTGATACCATTTCAATATAAAATGTGACAACGTTATTTAATCCATATTTCTTTTTCAATTTAATTTTTATGGGTCATATTTGAGTCATTGAAAGTCCCTGAAATAATTAATATTTCCTTTTAGACATGTCACCTAAATGTATGATGTACGAGCTGTAGAATACATGCATCCTGTTGGAACCAATGAATTCACTCTATAACAAAAATAAAATCATGGAACTTGAACAATAGACCGAGGACTGAGCGTTTGAAATGAGAACTGATATATGAAAAAAGATAAAATAGAAGAATAGATGAACCACTCTCAATACTTGATGGTTGTAATTCCCTAAATTAGAGTGAAAACATATTCATAGTGTCAACTCAATAAGTAACATGAGCTAGATAGTGTAAAACATCAAACTGAAAACCAGAGCACTAGACTCGTGATACTCCATTTTTTTACAAGAGGACTCGACACTTGAATATAGTTTATCCTAAATGTCCATAGCTGCATAGAATAACACTCAGAACACTTCTGAACATTTCTCAATGTCTTTTATCAGTTCTATACTATTTGTAGTTTTTGAGAAGTGTGTGTGTGTCTATATTAAAACACACATGGTCTACTATATTGAACTGATGGATACACAATGTACTCCCTCCTATATATTCGTACACTTGTTTACTACCAAAAATATGTATGGATGTGGTCCTTGTGTGACCTGGAAATTTATACCCACGAATAATAGTGGACGATGTCGTCTGACCTAGAAAGTCTTGTGTACTATATTTTACCCCATTCCAGGGTGTGCATCATGTTAATTAATATAAATTTCTTGGTGGAAGGTGATCACCATGTGGAGTGGATTAGGTCACAACTTGAGACTGATCTATTTTTCTTATCCATGGTGTCTTTTAATTTATTTATTTCTCTGCTTTACATTATATATCACAAGACTATATTTTTAAATTGACGGTTAGTTTAGAATTATTTTATAACTATTTTGAACATGTAGGTTAGTTTAAAAAGTTATATTAATCTATAGATTATTATAGCTGAGAACTAATAAATCTTCTGATAAATTAACTATACATTCAGGATGTTTATAAATACACTGCAAAATTATATTGAATATAATTTTGATTGGTAGAAATTTTCAATGAAATAGTATTAATAGAAATTGTTATAGACACTCAATTCACCCACTCTTGAGTAATATGTTATTACCAGCATATTTTGTTAAAGAATTTTATTCATGTTGAGGCCCAATTTTAAAATTATTCAACTATGATTTTAGTTTTACATCAAACATCAATAAATTTATGTTATTTATAAATGTATATCTCTATAAAATAATTTCATTATTATGGATAATGGTCTCGAAGCTTCTATAAAAAAGACCTCTATTAATTAATGGAATTAATTATCTCTAATGTAAAATTAAAATCAAAATGCTCTTCAAAAAAATGGGTTTCAATATTTGGTCTTCAATAATAGATGATTATAAAATTTAGGGTACTGATATAACTACCTTGGATGAACTAACTAATACAACATTTAACAATAATTGCAAAGTGATTAATGCCCTTTAATGTGCCTTATGAGATGAGGAATTCATTAGAATTTCTACATGTAAAACAACCCATGAAATTTGTGATACATTGTTTATTTCACATGATATAACTTCTTGTGTTAACAAAATATAACATAATACATATACTATTAAATATGATAAATTTGAAATAAAGCATGATGACCCTATTTCTGACATGTATCTGAGTTTCAAATATTTTTTCAACACAATGATTTATCTAGGAAGAGAATATACATCCAATTAACAAATTATGGGGATTTTCATATGCCTACCTGATAGATGGAGAGGGACTTTGGACTCCATTTGAGATTCATGTGAAATCTGCAAATTATATGTCAATTAACTCATTGGAAACCTATTGATGCATGGAGAAGACATGAAATTAGACAAAGAGGATTTGGATGAACACAATAGAAAATATGTGGCATTCACGACCACCACCAATATACACAAATAAAAGGAGAAACTACAAGTCTCTATATAGTGTTTCAGTAGTGAACAATCATCACCCGACAGTGATAAAGAGATGGATAAATTAGACAGAAGCATTATAAAATTTTACAAAAGGAATAAATATTTCAGAAAGCCTAACTTAAAAGGAAGATATAATCAAAAGGGAATCTGTATGAAATATTGGAAATGAAATGAAAAGTCAGATGAGATAATATGTTACTAATGTAAGGTAATGGGACATGTAGAGGATAATTTTCCCAAGATCATGTATAAAATGAAATATGTGGAAAATGATAAAAGGTATAAAATGGAAATGAATGCAACATGGGGTGCTTCATAAGACAATTCATGTGAGTCAGAGTCTTTAGACGATGAATAGGCTAACAAACTCAATGTATGTTTCATGAAAAACACATATAAGGTAACCAGTGAGTCTCCTATAAATAATTTCTACTATTTTTGATGTGAAACTAATTTTGAAAATATGTCTAAAGAAGACATGTTTGAGTTATTCAATATGATTGAAGAGACATGTAATTGACTAAAAGATAATTACAAATAATTATTGAAATAGTATTCTCATACCTCAACTGCTAAATCTGAACATGATGTAAAATGAGAAAAAAATGTACAATTACTCAATGAAAACAAATAATTAAAGCCAAATAATGAGCAATTGAAAAGGGTATTTATTGGATTACTAATGGTAAAGATACCTTGGTAAAATTTTTATGTAGAAATAATTCCCCTAAATACACAACTGGTATTGGCTATAAACATGGTAATTTTTTTCGAGGAACCAATTTTGTTTCAAAATCTAGAACATACGGATTTACTTCTACTTTAAGAAAACATTCCTCTTGTTCAAACTATGATACACTATCTACTCTTTCATGTTTTTCTAGACCAAATCACATTTATTTCTTAAATACATTAAATAATGCTTATAGGAAACATATGTGGCATATGTGGGCTCCTAATGCACTAGTTACTAATATTATAGGACCCAAACAAATATGCGTACCAAAGTCTGTTTTTATTTGACTTTTTTGTAGGACTATTGTTTGAAGATATATTGAAAATGCTTATGGTACATGGAATGTGGGTGTTCAAGACACATGACATGATACTATTCATGTTTCAAGAACCTTATAAAAATTGATGGTGGACATGCCATGTTTAGTGACAATGGAAAAGGAAAAATCATTGGCATTTTCTATATCAGTAACTCTAACTCGGAATTAATTTTCAATGTATTTTTTGTTGATAGACAAAAATATAATCTTCTTGGTATCTATCAACTATGTGATGATGTATTTCATGTTAAATTTTAAAATGATGATTGTAATGTTATTAATTCTAATAATGAATAAGTATTTTCTACATTAAGAAATGAATATATATATTTTGTTAACATATACTTTTAGTCTCTCATAATGATTAATGTTTAATTGTATTTCGTAAAGAGTCATGGCTCTGGCATAGAAGACCTTGACACTACAATATTCACTCCATTTGAAAGCTAACTAGAAAATTTTTAGTCAATGATCTACCCAAACTAGAGTTTCAAAATCATAAATTGTGTAATCTTTGTCAAAATGTAAAGGGACACAAAGTTACATTCAATCTAAATAAATTAGTTTCAACTTATAAATATATCGAGTTAGTTTACATGGATTTCATGGGCCATCTAGAGTTTCCTATTTAAATTGGATGCATAATGATTATGTTATTGTAGATGACTTTTCTAGATATACTTTAATATTCTTCTTGGCTCACAGAAGTGAATCCTTCTTCATTTAACCAATTATTTTAAAATTGTTGAAAAAAATAGTGAAATTAAAATTAAATCATTTAGAAGTTTCCATGGCCATGAGTTGTAAAATCAATTGTTTTAATCCTCTAACTCACAAAATGGCTATGTTCATAATTTCACTACCCCTAGAACACATCAACAAAATGGAGTTATTGAAAGAATAAATAGGACAATACATGATATTTCTGGAAGAATTATTAGTGAATTTGACTTACCTATTTATTTTTGGTCTGATGCTATAAATATTACATGATATATTATTAATACGATGTTGATTTGACCTATTCTTAAAATAACTCCATACCATTTATAGAACAATAGAAAACCCAATGTAAGATACTTCAATGCCTTTGACTGAAAAGTCTAAATCGTTAATACTATGGAAAATCTTGAAAACATTACCTCTAATAGTGATGAAGGAATTTTTATTGGATACTCAATCTCTACTAAAGCTCATAGAGTTTTTAATAATAGAACTAAATGTGTGAAGATATATGTCAATGTCATGTTTGATGAGAGAGATCCACTTCAGCCTAAGACCACTCAAGAGAATCTTGAGGATGATAGGTCAAATCTAGACATCAATACTAAATCCACCAACTATCTTGTTAATGAATCTGTAAAAACGTCCAGTTCTGGAAATTCTCCAAATTCATGCAATAATGAACATGTACCTATCGAAGAACAAGAAATCACTAGCACTACTTTTTATATAGCTATTTGAACCTTAATAACCACACATTATATGATGTTGTAGGAGATTTAGATAAAAGGACACAAACTAGGGATTCTTTTATAAAGTAGGCTGAATATACTGTTTTCTTATCACAACATGAACATAAACACATCAATAATGAAATCAATGATGAATTTTTCAAGATTTCTATACAAGAATAACTTAATCAGTTTGAAGGGAACAACGTTTGGAAATATTTCGATAGACCCAAAGACATTTTAACCATTGGGACTAAGTGTCTATTTATAAATAAAGTACATCAATCTAGAAACATAGTTAGAAAAAGACATATTGGTTTCATAAGGCTATAGTCAAGAAGAAGGAATTGACATTGAGGATACCATTACATAAGTTTCTAGACTTTATTCCATTAGAATCTTGCATTCATATGCAGTACATTTGAATTTCAAACTATATCAAATGGATGCCAAGAGTAATTTTATAAATGGGTATATAACTGAGAATGTTTTTTTGAACAACCCACTAGTTTCTAAAATCCTCACTTTCCAAATCATGTTTTTAAATTAATAAAAGATTTATATTGTTTTAAGAATTCTCTAACAGATTAGTATGATTGGTTGTGTACTTTTTTTAATTATAATGATTTTACGAAAGGTATAGTTGATCGTATTATTTCTATAAAATTAATTTCCAATGATGTTTTAGTAGATCAATTTTTTTAGATGATATGGTTTTGGGATCATCAAAAAAATTACTTATGTATGATTTTTCTTAAATAATGAAAAATTAATTTGAAATGTGTTTAACGGGTGAACTAATATTCATTCTTGGATTTCAAATCATTCAAAATAATATATGGTATTATTTTAAATCAATTCAAATATACTAAAGCTATTATAAAACGTTTTTTATTGGTTATCACTAATAGTCGTGATACTAGAATGGGTACTACTTGTAATTTGGATCTTGATGAAAATTCAAATTTTATTGATCAAACCACTTAACCAAGGAATTATGGGATTCTAATCTACATAACTGCTAGATGGCCTAATATTATGTTTAGGATATGTATGTGTTGATATTTTCATGAAAATCCTAATGAATATTATTTAAATGGTGTTAAAATGATTTTCAAATACCTCAAATATACACCCAATATATGCCAATTATATCCTAGAGGAAAATCAATTGAGTTTGTCAACTATTATGATGCTGATTTTGGTGGTTTTATGTTAGATAGAAAAAGCACCTCTGGAACATGTCACTTTTTAGGAAAGCCTCTAGTGTCATGATCTATTACAAAAAAAACATTATTGCATTATCTATAACCAAAATATGAATATATAGTTGTTGGTAGTTGTTGTGCACATATTTTTTGGATGAAACACACATTACGAGATTATGGATATAAATTCAGTCTTGTACCTATAAATTGTGACAATACAAGTCCTATTGACATTTCAAATAATCCTATTTCATACTCTAGAACAAAACATATTCATGTAAGACATCACATTTTGATAGAACATTAACAAAAAAGTGATATCACTTTGGAATTCATTTGAACTTAATGTTATATTGTTGATATATTTACTAAACCAATAAATTCATAAAGGATAGATTGCATCATACATGAATTGGGAATGATAAATCTCGTGTCGAAAGTGCACTATTTAAAAATGTACAATCCCATAGCTTCTATTTCATAGTTTACGGTTTCCTGATTTATGGATTCACAAGTCAATGTCTTAGAATTGCTTTCTCACTCATAAATTTTTATTGGTTACTGTCTTGGAGATGATGTTTCATGTTTATAGTCTCATAGTTACTATCTCTCAGTTACTGTCTTGCAATTATTGTCTCAAATGATATGGTCACATTGTTTGGAGTCACACCGAAATGATGACAATGTGAATATTTCTTCCAGTCTCACCATGTTAATCTATTCCAGAATCACCGAAATGAATATTTTTAATTTTTTTGTATTTTATTACGTTTATTATTGTGTTTGTTATTTGATTGTTTTTATCAAGCGATTTTGAATTTTTGACGCTTGAAATCCTTAAATGATAAAAACCGAATTTCTTCACACTTTTCTTTAGCTGAGATCACTTATTTCAAAACAAAAAAACACACTCTTTCAATCTATAAGTCCCCTATCCACCATTAATATATTTCTCTCAAACCTTATTTGAATTCCCAGAATGAAGCACCCATCTTCATCAAATCCTGAGAAGCGCAGATCTTAGAAGAATGTGAAAAGGGTGTCAAAAGTAGTGCCAGAAGGACCATTAAACCCAAATAGTGTTGATATAATAACAGTACGAGAAAAGTAAATTTTTCCTATGTGTTTTATCACAAGTTAGTCATTAGTTTTAAAAGTAATGGAAGAGTATGAATGGATAAACTGGTTCAAAAAGGAGACAAGTCCGATTAATCCAAAACTGGTTTCTTAGTTTTATATGTATTTCCAGTTTTCATTCAATATTGATGATGGTTATATTGTGAGAAGCTATATTTATGGTCCAAGATGTAATTTATCCTTGAGGATGTTGGATTATTTCCATGGGATACCTCATTATGGAATATTTTAGGACTACCATAGAGTTCCTCATCCTGCTAGTGATTTTTTGTCTTAGAAGAGGCCCTAGTATGCTTGGTTGGAAATAAAAAGAAATAAATATTAATTGATGCTGAATGGGATGGTGAAACAAGGTTTTTATTTATGTTTATCCAGAATCCGATTAGTCTATGGAAAAGATATTTTTCTATCCTCATGTATCAAGATGTATTCTTGATAAATCTTATGAAAAATTGGCATAAGATTAATCTGATTAAGAAAATTATACTTCACATGTGTGAATTGATTAAGAAAACATCAATGTATACATCTTTGTTCTATTCATGGTCGATATCTACAATGATGTATGCTAAAGGAGTGGTTGGACCGAATGGAAAACTCCTCAAAGAATATGAATTCTGTATCTCAAATGATATAGTTAGGAGGATGAAATCTAGTTGGGATACTTGGAAGAAGTCTTGGGTGGAGGAAAACAAACAGTGATATTGAATGTTTAGTATAGTTTAGAATCCTTCAAAACCTAAAAACATATCTGATCATAGTTTGGAACAATATGAAGTTATTTATTATCCTGATGAATAAGAATAAGAGATTGTTGTTACACCATTGGAAGGAAATGTCTTCGATAGAGAATAAATTGGACAACCTATTCCAAGGAATATTGTGGGAGAAGGTAGTACCTTTTATAGAAATAAGTGTTGATTTAGAAGAAAATACTTCTTCTGGAAATGAACATGATGTTACTGTAAAATAAAAATTTGTTCCTAAGAAGTAATTAGAAGAAGAACATACTATTGAGGAATATGTTGTTGATGAGGAACATTTAAAAGAACAAGCTGATTCTGAAATAACACTATCTGATAAGGAAAGAATGGAATGATCATTTCAGCTAGCTAGAAATGAAATGTTTAGGGCTATTAGAGATTAAAATTTAGAAACAGATCAAGGGGATGAATCTCTTTGTCCTATAACAGATTCACCTGTTGAGGGGGAGAAGCACCCCACTCTAGAAAGTGGGGAATTTCCGAATTATGTTGATCAAAGAACTATTGATACCTAGTATATGTTTCTTTAGCCACTTTTATAAAGATAATACTTTGGAGGAATCAATTAAAGGCATATACCTTTCCTATAAGAATCAATTGAAACCAATTTCTTCTCTATAAGGAATCTCTTCTAAGGAGCCGGTACCTTTCTCATGCCATGTTCCTGAAACTTCACAAGATCCTTCTGCTTCTGTATGTTACAGTGATTTGAATGCTTCAGTACTGACATTATTAGCGAGATTTAGAATGATCAGGAACACACATCATACTCCTATCCCAAATCCTAGGGAATGAGATGTTTAAATTTTGTAAGAAAAAATCATATGGAAAAATCAAACAAAAATGATTCATGAAATAAAATAGGATAGAATTGAGAACAAGAAGTTGAGTGATGAGGTGATTTCTCTCAGAGATATGGTTGACGATATTAAAAAATTGTTACTATAAGTACAATCATCTATTTATCATTGTATTTATGATTTCAATGGACAAATTCCACAGATAGTTGCATCTCATATTCAACCAAACATGACTTCAATATTAGATAATGTGGATGATAGAAATATCCAGATATTAAATGAGGTGTGTGATCTTGTTGTTGGTATTAACAAACTTACTGATGAGTACAATGGATGTCTATAGAAGTTATAAATCTTCTCAAGTCTCTCACTTCAACTGTTACAGCCTATAATTCCTCTGGACAGTCATCTCAACCAATAGATAGTGATCTTCTCCAAACTAAAGTTAAGTAGGAACATCTATTAGTGTTATGTTGTTTTGAAAAGGAAATTTTATCTATGGTTGTCAAGAATAGTGATAGAGTACCTAAATTGGTGAGGATTCATTCATATATTACCAATGATGCATGATAATAAATTACTTAGAATGCTGATTTCAACTTTAATAGGATTTCTTCTAAGAATGATATGACAAGTCATTTCAAATATCTTGTAGAGAATTTCAAAATTTACCCTATCACTCAAGCCTTCAAGACTGATGTAGAAAAGATGAAATATTTCACTCTTATATTGGACATGTTCTTGGAGAACAAAGATGATTTTGATAATACAATGCATTATGGTGATGAGATCATTACTAATTTCATTCAACTTTTGAATCCTACTCTTGATGTGTAATTAACTACCATTGCGGCTCCCGCATGTAACAACCCAATCTTTAGTTATTGAAAACACCTTTTGATCTAATTAAATTTCTTAATATGTGAAATATTCAGACAAAACATGAAATTCTTTTATGTATTTGGATTTTAAAATACCATTAATAATTTTGATTGTTGGTAATATAGAAGTTGAATAGTGATCACATGATTAGTATAAATATAGGCTTTAACAATCTAATTTACACAGACAAAAGAAGTGATAGCCTCGTCCAGTAGAATTGCAGCATACGAAGCCCATTTGTCAGATCTTGGAAAAGAGGTGGCATTATTAGGCATCAATTTTGAACAATTCCAAGCAGATCATTAATAGGTTAAGCTCAATCATAACTGTCTATTGTAGAAGTGGAAGTTGATAGAGATCACCACGCGTGCAATGTTATCTAAGTCACCCCAAGAGTTGTTCAACATCGCGCACCTTACCCTTAGGACTTATACAACTATTTTAAGGGGTTATGTAACAAATCCCTAGTTCTATGGTCAAGTAAATTAATTTTTTAAATAATAATGAAAATAATTTCTTCTTATTATTGTTACTTTTTAAATAGTTTTAAAGCACAAATAGTGTTTTTAGCAAATATTCAACTACAAAATCTATTTTATTGAATTGATCGATTTTTGAATTAAATAATATATTAATAGAATAAAAATATTATTATTAAATTAATTTTTATTAAATATAAATGAAAGTAAAATTTCATGAATGCAATTGTATATTTTATTAAGGTTCGAAATCCATTTTTGTCAAAACCTAGGATTTTTCGATAAATATCACTTTTTATTTTAAAAGTGAATTTTAACATATTAATAAAATTTTATAGATAAAATGAATATTATTTCTGGAATCAGGATGTTGAAATTATCCAACGGTGAGTTTTTCATAATTTTCTGAGACAATGAACTTTTTTGAAAAAAATTAAATACCGTTTAAATATATAATGTTTTTTATGAAATCATAATGACCCAATAGTGATGTGATAAAATACTATAACCATTATATTGGGCCAATATATGTTTTAACATTAATATAATGTGATTTTGTGTATTTTTGACTAATTTTACGAAGCATTAATGAACCCATCAAGACTTAATAAACATCTTGTCTTTTTGTAATTGTTTTCCTTGGTAGTGTGACTGAACTCCACCTAAGAAACCTCATTATTTTAAGATGTTTGGACTTTGGACTTATAAAATATTGTTTTCCAATTACCATTTCCAAAAACCATGGGCAAAAACCATGGACTGCTGTGTGGTTTGGATTAGTTTAATGTGAGGTGTCCCAAACCTAAATAATAATGAATTCCCTCACCTTTCCTATATAAACCCACCCATGCTCCCAGTTTCTCCTCAGTCAAATACTTTGATGTTCTTCCAAACTATGCCCACCTCTCTCTAAATCCTCCCAAGCCACCCCAATCTCCCATGAATCCACTCTCAAGCCTTGCTCAAGCCTTTGGAAGCACACGTCCAAGTAAGGTTTTTTTCTCCTTTTCTCCTTTTGTCCAATTTTCCTTTAGTTGTTATGCCCTTTTAATTTTAGTTATAAATGTTGAGATATGGTTTCAACCCTACCCCATACTGCTCTCTTTATTTTTTAATGATTAGAGACCCCTTTATTTCTCATTAAATGCCTCTCATGTACACCTGTTTCTATGCCAAAATTCTGAAAGTAATTTCTCTCTCCTCATTTACAGTCATGAAATTCATTTGTATCATGAATCTAAATTCCATTAAATTTGTTAGAAAATGTATCTATATGACTCCCTTACTATCCATGTCATTTAATAATGATTGGAAACCCATTTCTCTCTCATAAACCATTTTTATGATTTCTTATGTAACATTGTGATGCTGTCAAAATTGCATCGCATATTTCCACGCCAAAGTCATTGTGTAGTGAATACCATTCCCATTTCTCTATAAACTGTATTAACCTTTATAAAAGTTTACATATTTTTTAAAGAGTTTCATGTATGTATTACTCATTCATTTTTCATGAAATAAATGATTATATTGAATGATTCAATGTTTTATGATCCATGTGGCACACTTATGCATGAAATGAAATGTTTAAGAAGGTTGCGCCCTAATAGTGCTCCAATGCATTTGGTAAAGTATAGTATAATGATAGTTTATATGCAATGGGTGTTTACCCATGCTATTACATGTGCACCGAGGGTTTACTCATGCTTCATGTTCAATGAGGGTTTACTCATGCTCTATGTGCAATGAGCCTTGGCTCATGCTAATTCCATGTTAAGTGGTGTTGCCATATTTCTGTGTTATGATTATCATGATTTATCATTCCTTTATATTTATGCTTCCCTTGAGATCTATTGATATGTCTACTTTCAATCATGTATTTTATTCATCATTTTATTCCACTTTTATTACCTTACTGGGAATTATTGCTATCCTTTTTCATAGTCATGTCCTCAGGTTATCCAATACAATTCTATGTATGAGGGAATGTTGTGGTCATTTAAAGGTCGTTTTCAATAAAGATCTTTTATTTCATGTATTATGTTGTAATGTAATGATCTTATTCCCGAAAGTCACTATACCTCTTGATATTCTATTTTGTATCAAGTGGTGTTTATGAAATAAATTATTTTTAATTGTTTAATAAGAAGCAGGGTTGTCATAGTTGGTATGAGAGGATATGTTTAGTTATTTTTGGGATTAGGATTAGAAAACCCTAGAGAATCCTTTAATACAAGTCTGATAAACACATCCATATGTTTTTATACATATTGAGTATGTTTTTTATCAATCAAACACATCCCTGTTTGGATACGACCAGGTAGAGGCAGCTCTGGTACAGATGTATCATAGGGGTAAAACCCGAAAACACCGCTTTGAGATAGGCTCGAATGAGAACTGGTGCTCTAAAATGGGCCTTTCTACACTCTTGGTTACGACACTCCTGAGGGATATGGTTTGGTAGATTCATGAGATTAGTAAAAACCATTATTGAGGGGAAAATCCCAAAAGAATATAATTTATGAAATATATTTAGGATTACATAGATTTAAACCTAATAAATCACAATGTAGGATATACTTATTCTTTATAAGATTATACTTTTTTGTTAAAAGAATCAATTATTTCTAAGTATACAAGACCTATAAATATACTCAATTTTTATTTGTTAATGTTGGGAAATATAAGAACACATTCCAACAACCAATGTGATAGGAAATTTGAAGACTGACCTAATTATCTGCCTGATATCATGGGAGTGGGTGCTCATAACTTCATTACAGTACTTGATCAGAATGAACATTTTATGAATAATAACATAAATCAAGAGGAATGTCTTCCACCTCCTCAAAAGATAATGTTTACATAGAATCATTCATCCAGAAAAGGCCTCCCATGTTTAGCGGATCTTCTGATCCCCTCCTCATGGAACAATGGATTAACGCCATTGAGAAGATAATATCCGTCCTCCAGTTCTCCAAAAAGGAAAACGTTATACTGGCAGTCTATCATTTTTATGGGGAAGCCAGTCAGTGGTGTAAATTGATCAAGAATACAACAACTTAAGAAGAAATTGATTCCTTGAATTTGGAGGAATTCAAGAGGATGTTATTCAACAAATATTTTCCTTGAACCCTCCATCTAATGATGGAAAGAGAGTTCCTAAGACTCAAGAATAAGGATAATGATTCAATTGGGGAGTACGAAGAAAACATTACAAGGCCTCCAAGGCACGCCTCTAGCTTTTTAATGAACAAAAATCTCAATGTGGATCACTTTTTTAGTAGACTAAAGGCGAGTCTACAAAAAGCGTTGTCCATTCAATACTTCGAATGTTATGAGAATATTGTTTGTTGTTCCCTAATGGTTCAAATGGAGATTGGAGAATCTCAGTGGACTCGTGGGCCTAGTGAAAGGAAGCAGAAAATAGAGAACAACATGGTTGGTCCATCAAACAAATTCTATGATGGAATGAAGTCGGACTTTTCCCCCCTATAGAAATTGTGGGAAGAAACATCCTGGTAACTGTATCAAGGGAACCAGGAATTGTTTCAAATGTGGAATGTTTGGTCATCTAGACAAGAACTACTGAAGGGATATGAAAAATCCCGATAATGTTGAAGAATAAATGAAGTTTTGAATCAACACTAAGCCGGAAGTTCAGTGTTACAATTGTAGGGAGCTTGGGAATTATGTAATCAATTTCCCTAAGACGAGGGTTGTCGAAGGCATCCAACAACAACCTCTGAGGAAACAAGAAAGGGATTATGCTATTACTAATTCTGAGGTGGATCATGACAACGATGTGGTGATAGGAATGCTAGTTATTCATTCAAGAATAGTGAATGTAATATTTGATTCTGGTTCTATGCATTATTTCATATATAGCAAATTTAAGAGAACAATTCAAATACCCCCTCAAAATTTGGAGGAAAAGTTATCAGTGAGAACAGCGAATGGAGAAATCATTGCATCCGTGGTTCATAACTCCTCCTCAGTTAATATTTTTAGACCTAAACTCAAAAAAAATATCATGATACTTTCTTTAGTGGAGTTTGAATCTATCTTGGGAATGTATTAGCTATTGTTATACCATGCCGATATCAAATGTCGGGAAAGGGAGATCACTCTTCACATCCCAAAGCATCCTAAAATTCATTAAAAATTCTAGGAGGAAGATGAATCCTCATTCCAATCATCATCTCAAGTATTGTTATTGATGCCTTATGAGAAATAATATATAGGTCCAATGATTGAGACAATGGAGAGAATCATTCTTAACGACATGCCCATCGTGGGTGATTACACTGATGTATTCCCTGAAGAGTTTCATGGTATTTCTCCAGATTGAGTTGTTATGTTCTCAATTGATCTTATCCCAGGAACTGTAACAATCTCAAAGACACCTTACAGAATGGCCACTATAGAGTTGAAGAGTTGATGAAGCAATTATAGGATAATATAGTGACGGGTTTTATCTCCCCTGAGTGCTTCCCTATGGGGTTCACCGGTCCACTTCGTCAAGAAGAAGGATGGATCAATGGGCCTCTACATTGATTATCATGAGCACAATAAAATCACAATAAGGAACAAGTATCCCCATCCAATGATATATTAGTTGTTTGATCATCTTTGTGGGGCCAGTTATTTCTCTAAGGTAGAACTTCGGTCAGGATATCACCAATTATAGGTGAGGAATGAAGATGTTCCGAAGAATGCCTTTCAAACAATGTATGGACACTATGAGTTCATAGTGATCCCCTTCAGACTCACTAATGCTCTAACAATTTTCATGTATTTAATGAATATAGGCTTTAGAGATTACCTCGACAAATTTTTGGTAGTCATTATTGATGTCATTATGATATACTCCAAGAGTAATGAAGAATATGAGAATCATTTGGAAACTGTGTTATGACTTTGCGAAGGGAGACATTGTATAAAATGTATAGTAAATGTTAGTTTTGGATGGATTAATTATTATTAATGAAGAATGTTATCACTACCAAAGGGATATCTGTGGACCCTACTAGGATGAAAGCAATTGAAGAGTGGCCCATGCCAACTTCTGTAACAGAGATCCACAGCTTTTGGGGTCTAGATGGGTATTATAGATGATTTGTGAAGAACATTTTATGATTTTCAAACCCAATGTCCATGATGACATGGAAGGGAGTAATGTTTTTCTAGATATGGGAATGTGAAGATTGTTTCAAGGAGTTGAAAGAGAGTCTTATCCTTGTGCTAGTACTCACACTCCCTACAAGTGGAGAAATCATTATGGTGTGTAGTGATGATTCTAAGAAGGGATTAGGCTATGTGTTGATTCAAAATGATAAAGTGATATCATATTCCTCAAGGAAGGTGAAAATCCATGAGAAAAACTATCCAATACGTGATTTGGAGTTGGCGGTTGTGATCTTTGCCTTGATAAGTTGGCGGCATTATCTATATGGGTAGAAATGTGAGCTATATACTGACCACCAGAGTGTCAAACATATTTTCACACAGAATGAACATAATATGCGCCAACGAATATGGATAGATACCATCAAGGATTATGACTGCTCGATCCATAACTATCCTGGTAAGGCAAACAAGGTGGAAAATGCTCTATGTAGAAAGGATCTTGCATCTTTATCAATGACGAGAATTGAAATGGATCTGATCATCTTAGATTTTTAATAGATAGACATGGGAATCATTAAGGTAAGAACATCATCAATCCTTTCACAAATGACTGCTCAATCATCTCTTTTGGAAGGATTCAAGGATACTCAAAAGGATGATGTGGGAATTCAGGAAAAAGTGAAAGATATCGGAAAAGGAAACTCAATGGAGTTTAATGTTAATGTAGTAGGAATTGTAAAATTTGGGAAAAGACTATGTGTTCCATCAAGTCCAGTGCTGAAGAAGGATCTTTTGGATGATGCACATAGTTCAAATTTCTCTATTTACCCAGGGAACACAAAGATGTACCCAGATTTATGAGAGCATTATTGGTAGGATAATATGAAGAAAGAGATTTCTGAATATACATCAATGTGCCTGGTGTCTCAGCAAGTGAAGATAGAGAGGCTGAAGTCTAAAGAGATGATGCAACCATTGACCTTACCATAATAGAAATTGGAGAAAATCACCATGGAAATTGTCACTGGACTTCCGAACACATCCAATGGAAATAATGCAATCTGGGTTGTTGTGGATCATCTTAGAAAGGTTTCACACTTCATTGATATTCAGGAGGATTTCTCATTGGATAAACTGGAACATATATATATCAGGGAAGTGTTAAGGCTGCATGGAGTACCACTATCTATTGAGTCCGATCGAGATCCAATATTCACCTCTATGTTTTGGAAGAGTCATCAAAATTCTTTAAATACTGAACCAAACTTCATAACGGCATATCATCCTCAAACTGACCGCCAATCCGAACAGACTATCTAGACACTAGAGGATGTGTTGAGATCATGTCCAATAGACTTTAATGGAGGGTGGGATCAACATCATCCTCTAGTTGAGTTCTCTTATAATAACAGTTTCCACTCAAGCATCCAAATGGCACCTTATGAAGCCCTGTATGGGAAGAGGTGCATAACACCGACATTTTGGGATGAAGTTAGTGAATGTATGATGCTAGGACTGGAAATGGTCGATGAAATGTTAAAGAAGGTTAAAACCATTCAACAGTATATCAATGCAGCCTAGAGTTGATAGAAGAGTTATGTAGATAACCGTCGATGAAACCGTAAGTTTAAAGTTGGAGAAATTTTATTTCTATGCATATCTCTGTGGAATAAGGTCATGAGGTTTAGAAATAAATGGAATTTATGTCCTAGGTAAATCAGCCGCTTCAAGATCCTTGATCAAGTCAGAGTTGTGGCCTATCGACTAGAACTTCCACATACTATGTCGAAAGTACATGATTTCTTTCATATATCACTCTTAATAAAGATCATACCAAACCCTTCACATACACTCTATTTCAAGGTGGTACAGTTGGAGGATGATATTTCTTATGAGGAGGATCTAGTGAAGATCTTGGATCGTAGAGACAATGTTCTATGTGACAAGACTACTTATCTGGTAAATGTACTATGGTGAAACCATAAGTACGAAGAAGAAACATGAGAACTGGAGGAAGAAATGAAGGAAAAGTAACTGCATCTATTTTTGTCCTAGAATGTAAAATGAAATTTTGAGGGAAGAATTTCTTAAGGGGGATGATTGTTAACAACCAAACTTTGGTTAATGAAAATCCGTCTTGATCTAATTAAATTCCTTAATATTTGTAATAATCATACAATATATGCACTTATTTTATGATTTGGGATTTTATAATACCAATAAGAATTGTTAACGTTGCTAATATAGTCGTTGAACAGTGATCACGTGATTAGTATAAATAACGGATTTAACAATCTAATTTACTCAGACAAAGGAAGAGATAGCCTCATCCAGTAGAATTTCTCCATATGAAGCCCATTTTTCAGAGTCAGGAAAAGAGCAGGCATTATTGGGATTCACATTGGACCAATCCAAAGAAGAGCTTCATCAGGTTATGCTCGAATGGAACCGTCTATGTGAGAAGTGGATGTTGATAGAGATCACCAAGCGTGCAATGTTAGCTGATCCACCCCAAGAGTCTGTCATAATTGTGCACCTTACCCTTAGTTCTTATGCTATTGCTTTAAGGGGTTATGTAACAAAACCCTAGTACTATGGTCATGTACATTATTTTTGTATATAATAATTAATATACTTCCTTGTTATTATTGTTACTTTGTAAATATTTTTAAAGAAAAAATAGTGTTCTTAGCTAATATTCAACTAAGAAATCTGTTTGGATGAATTCATATATTTTTGAATTAAATAATATTTTAATAAAATATTATTATTATTATTAAATTAAATTTTATTAATCATAAATGATCGTATAATTTTATGAATGCAATTATAATTTTTATTAAGGTTCAAAATCCATTTTTGTCAAAACCCTTGAATTTTAGAAATATATCGGTTTTTATTTTTAAATATAAAAGTTATATATTTTGAAATATTTTAAGATAAAATAAATATTATTTCCGTAATCACGACGTCAAAATTACCCAATGGTGAATGTTTCATAATTTTCTGAGACAGTAAAATGTTTGGGTAAAAATTGAATATCATTTTAATATATAATATGTTTTATGACATCATAAAGACCCAATAGTGATGTAATAAAATACTATAATCTTTATATTCGTCCAATATATGTTTTTACATTAAAATAATGTAATTTGGGGTTTGTTTGACCTATTTAACAACGCATTAATGGACCCTTCAAGACTTATTAAACATCATGTCTTTTTTATAATGTTTTCCTTGGGAGTATGACACACCTCCACATAAGCAACCCCATTATTTTAATAATTTCTTAGTATGGATATACACAAAATTTTTTTCCACTTTCCTTCACAAAAAACCATGGGAAAAACCCATGGGATTGTTTTTGGTTTGGATTAGTTTAATGTGAGTGGTCCCAAACCTAAATAATAAATAATTTCCCTCACCTTTCCTATATAAACCCACCCTAGATCACACTTTTTCCCCACTCAAATAATTTTTTGTTATTATGACATGTTCCCTACTCTCTATAGAATCCTCCCAAGTATCCCCAAGATCCCATTAATCCTCTATCAATCATCCTTCATGTATTTGGAAGCAAACTTCCAAGTAAGGGTTTTTTTCTTCCTTTCTCATTTTTGTACAAATTTCATTAAGTTGTTTTGGAATTTTAAATTAAGTTATAAATGTTTTTGTATGGTTTCTTACCTCCCCCATAATTCCCTCTATATTTTTTAATGATGTGATACCCCTTTCTCTCTCATTAAATTCCTCCCATGTACACCTGTTACTACACCGAAATTTCAAAAGTAATTTCCCTCTCCTCATTTATATTCAAGCAATTCTTTTATATCATGAATCTAAACTCAATTACATTTTTTGGAAATGTATCTATATGACTCCCTTACTTTCCATGTCATGTAAATATGATGAGAAATACCTTTCTCTCTCATCAGCATTTTTTATGTGTTCTTATATCACGCCGTTATTTTGCTGAAATTGCAACACGTTTTTCCAAGACAAAGTCATTGTGTAGTGAATACCATGCCCATTTCTCTATCAAGGGTATTCATCTTTATGAAAATTTTCTTCTTGTTTACTGATTTTCATGTATGTATTCTACATTTGTTTATTGTGGAATAAATGATTGTGTTGACTGATTCGATGTTTTATGATCATTGTGGCACACTTATGCATGAAATTAAATGTTTAAAAAGGGTGTGCCCTGATAGCGCTCCAATGCATTGGGTTAAGTATAGTATCAGGATACGTTATGTGCAATGGGTTTTTAATCATGCTAATACATGTTAAACGTGGTTTTATTTGTGCTTCATGAGCAATGAGGGTTTACTCATGCTCTCTATGTAATGAGCCTTGGATCATGTTAATTCCATGTTATGTGTTGTTGCCAAATTTCCATGTTATGATTATCATGCTTTATCATGCATTTAGGTTTATGCTTCCCTTGTGCTCTGTTGATATACCTATTGTCTAACATGTATTTTATTCCTCATGTTATTCCATGTTTATTCCCTTACTGGGATTTTTAGCTCACCCTTTTCTTATGCATGTCCTCATGTTATCCCTTTCAATGCTATGCACGAGGGAATGTAGTAGTCATTTAAAGGATGATTTAAATAAATATGTTTCATTTCATGTTTTAAGATGTTATGTAATGATTGAAATCCCCAAAGACACTAGACCTCTTGATCTTCTAGGTTTTATCATGTGAAGTTTATGTAATAAATTATGCTTAATTGTGTAGTAAGAAGAAGGGTTGTCATACTTCGGTTGCACCATTATGGAATTTTTTAAATCACTCCCCATACAATACTTTTGTTTATACCTCAATTTCTGTATATCAAGATGTGATCCAGATCTAACCTATTATCCTTGACCAAAAATTTCCCTTATCATCAACCAAACCCACTCTGGCTCCTTATGTTTTTGAAGGGTTACCTCGTCCTTCTCTGATAGTTGTCTCACACCTTTCTTCAACCTCTAATTTTTCTACTATGTCCCCATAGGATTATTCTTCCAATGTCAAGGAAAATAAATACAGTGCTGAAAAAAAGTAAAAAATTGATATAGATGTTTTTTACTTTTGCCTACTTCTTGTAATGACAACTATATTTCCATCTAATACAATGTAAACATTTGTTGTATATTATCTAATTAACCTTCAATTCAATTTTTTCTATTTCCTAATTCTTTTTAATAATCCAAAACGTGGGAGAAAGAACACTAATAACAAAAATATAACTCCTTGGATTTCTGATCATCAAAAAGGGGGAGATTGTCAGACTCTTCATATCGTAATCATGAATTAATGATCACAAATCCTATTAAACCAATTTAATCTATTTCAAATAATGTGTACAGATGGTCGGTTTCCCTATGTTGTAAACAAAATTTCACAAGATCCTTATTCATATACCTCATTTTTTATAATTGTAAACTATATTTACTTTTTTTTCTATAATATTTTTATATGAATGATTACGTCTAATTCCTTCTGTTAGTATTACTGCTAAAAATTATTTATAGATATTTGGAAATGTCTGAAAAAACGTAAGTCTACCCTAAGTTCTGTTTTTTTAGAAATGACCCATACACTGTGACCCAAACACCGTGACCCAGACATCGTGACCCAGACACCATGCCCCAGACACCGCGACCCAGACAATGTGACCCAGACACTGTGACCGAGACACTGTGACCAAGACACCATGATCATGACACGACATCTGTACTAACAATTCCTAATCTCCAGACAATTTTGGAATCATGGTTGTCTCACCAATCAAAGGAAAAGAAGAATCCACTGTTTCCTGGTGTCACCATTTCAAAGTGATATAGTTTCAAAACATGATGTGACATCATTCTTTAATCAGTTTTTTTCATTTTAAATTGAATTTATAATGGTAATATTTGTGTCATTTAAAGGCACTAACATAATAAATTTTTCATTGTAGAAATTTCACCTGAAAGTATGATGTACAAGGTATATAATACATGCGTCATGTCATCTCCAACACATGCACATTGTAACAAAAAGGAAAGAATGACATTGGGACAATACAAAGTGGAGAGATCATTTGGAAAATGAAATGATACATGAAAAAATATACAATAGAAGAACACAGGAAGCAATCTCAGTTCCAGAAGTATGTACTACCGTAAATCAGAATAAAAAAATCATTATTGTACCAAATCAGTGAAGACCATGATCTAGATAGATTACACTATCGAAGTAGAAACTAGATCCCCAAACTTGTGATAAAATATTTTTTAACAAGAGGATTCAACACTAGAAACTACTTCATTCTACAATTCTGGATCATAATAGAATAACACTCAGGGCACTTATAATGCTTTTTATCATGTTTTCTCAATTTTGTAGTTTTTTTAGCATTCATGTTGCATGTGTGTATGAAAATAATCACTGTCTATTATATAAATCTAAAGGATACAAGATATTAATCATGTCATATCTTAATACATTTCTTTAATCCCACAGATAATTGTGCAAGAGGTCCTTGTGAGACCTGGTAATTTATACCCATAAAGAACAGTGGAAAAGGTCATGTGACCTGGATAGTCGTGTGCAATATTTTTTTACCCCTATCATGGGTGTGGATGATGTTAATTAATAAAAACGTCTTGGTGGATTGTAATTACCACGTGGAGTGTATTAGGTTCAGAATGAGAATAAACCACTTGTCTTGTCTACTATGTATTTTTATTTTATTTTTTCTCTTCTTTATTGTATATCTTAGGGGACAAAATTTTTTACATTGATAGTTATTTTAGCAAGTGTTTATAACTATTTTGAACAAATACGTTAGATTCAAAATCTATTTTAATCTCTAGATTAGTATTGATGAGAACAAATCATTCTTTTGAGAAATTAATTGAATATTTAGGATGTTTATAAATTCACTACAAACTAACTTTGAATATACTTTTAATTGCAGGAAATTTAGAAAGATCCAACTTTTACAAAAATTGTTATAGATACTCAATTCACCCCCCTCTTGGGTAATCTACTCTGAATAACATATTCCCATCTATAATAGGTGTGAATGAGATAGATTATAGATCTTAAGGGCCTAGTCCAAAGGTATAGTGTATTAGGTGAGAACCGACCACTTCTTTGTGTTATTGATGACAATTATATCTATCAATTTCACGTACATGTTTTGGAACCTACTCATTTACATGGATACTTAATGGATGAATATCATGCCTCTATTTATGCAGTACACCATGTGCTTACCATGATGTACCAATACATACATTCTCATTATTGGTGGTCAGTATGAAGATGACTATTTCAGATTTTATCACTTAGTTCTCCACCGTTCAGTAGGTAATGTTAATGAACCAACATTCTAAAAAATTCTATTGTCTCTGTCCATTCCTAAGAAGAAATGGGATGACATCAATATGGGTTTTCAAAAATGTTTTCTGAGATCCCCATAATGATTTGGTGAGGTATGGGTGTTTATCAATAGGTTAATGATGGAAATGGACAGTCAACATACCTGAGAAACCTTCCCAATGAATGAGCTCGTGTGAATTTATATTAATGTGATTGTATGAATTCATTTTGTTCTCCATCCTATCATATGAGAAAAATATTCTCGATTTACATTATGGTTATGTAAAGGGTTCCCAAATGCACTTTGTACATAGGTTCCATTGTGTACAATATATCAACCTCCAACCAATTTTTAGTCAAATTATAAGATACGATTTATAGAGTACATGATCTAAGAATACGTCCTTGATTTTAGTGGTTCATTGGGGGAACACTTACCTTTCATTTTTTATCCTTAATAATAGATTTTAGACAAAAAATTAAATGTATCCCTATGAGGAATTTTAGGATATGCCCTATTTTTCACTTCTATGATGGTTAGAAGCAGGTGAGGTATCACTTTGAGGTCATCATCATGATTAAGATAATTTAATCTATGTACATTTGTTCAAAATTGTATAACTATAGCTCAGTCTATGTAGAAGCCTTACTCTGATAATAACTATTGACCATTGGATTTAAAGGTGGCACATATTTTCTTTATGTGTGTTTCAACTATATTGGGTCGTATACTGAATTAGAGAATGTGTAGGTTACTTCTTCATTATTAAGTGTATTTTGGGATCATGGATGGAGATGTTCAGGTAACTTAATTGTTATAGTAACCACATAGGAACATTTTTATTCATGAATTCTTCCATGTATCAATGATTTTAAATTACCATCCTAACCCATCTCATTCATTTAATCCTGGGGATTTTGATGATATTCTAGATGTATCCTTTATGGAACATCATATACATATCATTGATCATAGTATGAATTCACATTAAAGTAGGTCATTTCCTCTTGTTCAGGTTTAAGGGAAGTATATCTGGATACATGATGGGACCTGGGAGAGTGAGGATGATTTACGTGATCAGTGGCTGAAATATTTCTCAAATGATGCTTTACTACGCTTGAGTGGGATACCCAGGGATGATTTTTTAACAAGGGGAGGTCAAAATGGTTATGTTTTTTACTATAGTATATTTTATTTTATTTTTATTCAACCCCATTGAGCATTCCATTTGGCTCAGGACATGGATTCTTAGACCTTATGCTAGCCAGTTTTCTTCTGGAAGGGAGAGAAGAAAGGTGGTGGAGTATAACACTAGAAAAAAAACAATGTATGTATTCATTACATGCCATGTATTTGGGCTAACCATACCCTTTTAATTTCATGAACTAATTTTCCATTGAGGAAAAAAACATGATATTTACAAGTAATTTAAATAGTTCATTCTTTTTATATTCCATATGTTTTTAAAGGACGTAGGTCCACTTATTCTAATAGAATCCCTATTATCCTAGTCCTGTAGTAGTGAGACTTAGGATAACTCTCCCATAGTCCTCAACTATGGTTCTCATGGTTCTTCTTCATCTAGAGTACATTCTATTCACTATCAGTCACATTTGAAGTGTATTAGTAATATCTTCATTTCACTTCCATCATTTCATAATTTATCTCTTTGTCTTTTGTTCTATTTTTTCCATGCTTATATACTATTTTTAGGACGTTTTTCCATCTTTCCCATTTTTATCCCATTCTAACATGATTCAATTGTTGATACTCAATATGGATACTACTAATGGATAATGGTAGGTAGTCTAGTTTTTTTCAAAAAATATATCATTGTATTTTTCATGTTCCATTATTCAGCACATTATAATTTTATTCTTTAAACTGTATAGAATTAATTAATTTAAATTAAATTTCATCCCATGATTAATATTGTCCAAGGAAAAAAAAATCAACATCTTCAGTCGATCATGTCAACATGAGACTCCCCAATGGGTGTTCCATTCTATATTGTATTAAATGTCTAATTATTTTAATGTAATAATACCACCAAATGTGTTGTTTGTTATTCTAATAATAAATATAGTGTAAAATTAATTGAATTAAAAATAAAATACAGTCCATGTGTTAGGGCCTTGGCATATTTTTTGTATCATTCATTAAATGAATTAATTGAAGTGTAGAACTAGAT
The DNA here is from genome assembly GCA_963277665.1 of Viscum album. Classification (NCBI taxonomy): domain Eukaryota; kingdom Viridiplantae; phylum Streptophyta; class Magnoliopsida; order Santalales; family Viscaceae; genus Viscum; species Viscum album. Next base: position 1,422,900,615 of record OY728141.1, on the reverse strand, counting down.
TAATGTTTTCTGAATGAGATTCCCTTTTGTAATTGTATGAGTTAATGATAGATAAACCATACATCTTGTCAATCTGATGGAAATTCAAGGTTATCAAGCTAAGGATTACATTGATAGGATCACCAAGTGTTATAATTGGAATTATAAATCAATCCTTATATGATTGGAGAGATACGTGGATCCTTTATAGGCTGACTTGGATGATATCATTGGTTGGATAACTTAATTACCCATAACTAATACAATTTCTCTAAGGTAAGATTCCTTGGTTGGTATTTTTAGGAATTATGGTTATACTAGGCTATTTGAAATACACAGCCCTCTATGTGATATATCTAGGATGGATTTAGAGGGTTTTTCTTTAAACTATTACAATAGTGATAACAGGGATTCTACATATAGACCATTTATGGTGGGCTCTTATAGTGGTGTATATTCATAGTGCTCCTTGAGAGATACATGGGATTCCATTTCAAGAATCCCCTTTGATGGGCTCAAGATGTCATTTATATTAAATTATAATAATGATAATATATTAATATAAGGAATCTCCAACCAAGTAAAATAATATACATGGGTTTGGAATATTCTAGAAGTTTGACCTTTGATATATTTTTTATATTACCTAATAATATTTATTCGTGTTAAACATCATTAAATGAAATAAGGCTTTGGCTAAAGATAGTAGTGTTATTTTGGTATCCTTAAGGAATTATCAATACATGATTTATTTATTTGTTTATTTATTCATATCTTTTATAATATGTACACTCCTCATTTTGTATGTATATTATTTATTATTCTAGATATTGATGGTAGTGGTCTGTTGTGTTTTTCAATCGACCAGTTTGATCTAACTATGCTACCTGATCTTATTTCATGATTGAAGGTATATATAAAGGGAAGTTCATGGGTTTTGATGCTTAATTCTCATTACTATGATAGTGTACAGGTATAGAAGATAGATCCATTGATCATTATTCTTATAGAGGATTATTTTGGGTGTTATAACTTTTTTAGGGTCTTGCATAATCATTTTACCAAGTATCTAGTGTACTTATTTTTCTATAGAATATTATCCTTTTTATGATTATTTGAATTATATATTGAGCCATCTTCCTCGTATTTATATATTTGGATAATTATTATTCCATAAATTATCATTTATTTATACATCATTGATTTTAATTTATTATTTTATATTCTGGATTTCTTTTTTCCTGAGGGTATTGTATCCACACCATACTATCGTAGACCCTCACCACTAGTGAGTAGCTACATTCATATAGTAAGACATGCTTGACTTCATGGGGCCATCTATCTTGGGGTACCGATTAGTGGCCTCCTAGATGGGATACTACATTCTAAAAATATCATAGGAGAATATTATCATGTTATGTTCCTGAATAATTTTTTTTTCTTAAATATAGTTTACAATGTTTCTATTAAAATTCTTTTTCTACTAAAAATAATGAATCTATACCTATTAACACAGATCCAATGTCTTACTTATTTAATAAGCCTAGATACAAATGGTCAAATACTAAAGGATTAATGAGGATAGTACTATTTGAAAAAAATCATATATAAATGATTCCCATTTTGTATTGGGGATCAAGAATAAATCAAGATATATAATAGAATAAAATTAGATGTTTCATTAAAATAAAATTCAATTATTTCTTCATTATATAATGGGGATTGAAAAAAATATGGATAACCTAAATTTATCAATAAGGGTTAATTACATCAAAAGATATTACAAATCAATAATGAATAATCAATATGTCATGATTAATAACATAATACATAGAAAATTTAAATATTAAAATTCGAATGAAATTCATCAAGATATAATATCATTGTGAAAATATCAACTATAATAATAAAATAATTCATAATATATGAGTGACTTAATTATTGGATTCTATGATATTTTGTATCTGGAAGAGGCTAGGGTATTCCCCTGGTGACGGTTAGAGTTGGGGAGGCCTATGCACAACACTAAGACATTGTATCCCCATATACCCTTTATTCATTCTTATCCTTCTTTTTTTAGACTCTAGCGGCAACCTCTGTGCTCATTCAGGTGATGGTCTTCTAGTTTTTCCTCTGTATGGTTTACTTTATCTATCTCGCCGATAATACCAACGCTCGAAGCCTGCGACTGCTGCTTCCCTGCTCTAGTCTCTTATTATTCTGCGCCCTCCAAGGTGGATCAGGTGCAGATGTAATGGCGGGACTCTGGGATGTGTGGCACGGCAGTCGTCGACATGCCTCACGCAACCTTTCTTCGATGGTGTTTTTCCAGGTTTTTTGGGGTTTACTTTCTACATATGTGATTCACAGTGATTTATGTCTGGTTTGTTTTATGTTTGTGTTTCTTATGATGTTGTGTTGACGATGATGATAATGACGATGACATGATGATGTAGTGATGTTTTTCGCTGGTGTTTCATCATATTGTGGTTCTTTAGGTTCCCTACTCTGGTTTTAGGGCTCCCCCAATCTCTTCGAGGCGGAGTAGTGATGTGGTATTTATTGTTCATTGGGTCATGAGATCGAGAAGCCTATTCAGTGTAATCAACGGTGGTGCCATGTTTTGGCAACAATGGTCCATGCATCATCGGTTTTGAAGGCGGTCATTGTCTTTTCATAGGTGAATGTTGTGTTGATGGTGAAGAAGACACAATGATGTTGAGATAATTTTCACTAGAATTTCATCTTATCTCGGTTTTTCTGTTTCACTATCTGGTTCCAAGGCTCCCCCAATCTCTCCGAGGTGTGGTAGAGTGGTGTCACCATGGTTCTTTGGGCCATGAGAGCGAGCGGCCAGTTCTAGGTATTGACGTCGGTGGATTGTTTCGGCATCGAAGTCCAAGAATCATTGTTGCAGAGGCCGACAGTGATGAGGTGTGGAGGATGAAGACTTTGAAAACATGTTGACACAAATACAGTGATGTGGTCTTGATGGAATGAGCTGATGGTGGTGAACTTGTGGATTGGTATGGATTTCGATAGCTCGATAAACTGCAATATTCTACGGTGGACATGTGTGGCTTTTGGACTACGACAACGACAGTAGAACTGGATCAGATCAGTGGGAAGGATAGTGACAGTGATAACACGGAACTCCATGAGACAACAGTGAAGTTGAAGTTGATGGCGATGAGGATTCCAGTGGGTCTCTCAAGCATGGTGAAGGTGCGTGACTCGAGGAAAGTGCTTCTATATTCATGGGAATTGAGAAGATGATGATTTTTTTTTGAAATTTGTAATTTGAATTGAATAAAATTGTTTTTGGAATGTATGATTTTCTGCTTATCCTTAATGGGGATTTTTATAAAACAGAAAACATTGATTTAGAGGATGTATTAAGAAACAACTAATTCCATGACCTTTCATAAGAACATTTTAATACTACAGATAGATACCTTATTAATTTGGACAAATTATCTCTCACATTATACCTACCGATGCATTGAGAGGGAATATCATACTAGAAAAACATGTCACTATAGGTCCAAATCATTATATACATGGTAAATGTTTCTTCAAATCTATGAATCAATATTCCCAATCCTCAAATATCTGTATTGTGTAAAGGATACATGTTTATTAATATATCCACAGTTAATGAAATAACATTAAATGAAAACAAAAAATGTACGAATGATATATGGTTTAAGAAATAATAATATACCTTATTCAAAAATATGGATATTGAATATAAATTTAATTTTAAATGAAAAATTATCATAAGGAAGTTATTGTTTCAAGAGTGTGTTGACAATCAAAAAATAAATTGCGATGGTACAATAAATTTTTACCACTTTGTAATTTTGAATTCAAATCCCATTTGTTGGAATTATGATAATTGAAACATTAAATATTATAATTTGTTAATTAATCTATAAATTACATGATATTGTTATTAAATAAACCATATTAACGATATTTGGTGCATATTGTTACACTATGCCTTAATGAAGGGAAATTGAGATGAAGTCACGTACACCACACTTCCTTTTGGGTGAATGTCATTTAAACTATATTATAGTGATTTTAAACATGTTACTAACTTTTAAATGAACCATATATGTTTTTATAATATCATATATTTTTCATTTTTAACGTCATATCAGCTATTCATTTCTAATCATTCTTTATTTTAACTGTATTCAGTATTAATTTCCTTTTTTTCATATGTGTTCTTTTTCACGATATATATGATTGCATCACAATTTAAATAGTTTTATTATATCCAATATAATTATCATGAAATAATTATCATATTTTTACATAAATTAATTGTTTAATACCAATAATGATAAAGGGTTTTAAAAATTAATGTATGTTACAATCATAGAGACAGTAAGCCGTATTTACATATTAGAAATGTTTCTACATTTCGTTGATCGTTATGGAAAAGAGATATATACTATTTTATCATTAAAAAGTTTTCATAATTTCATACATGATTTATTAAATATTAAAATAAAATTATACATATCATCTATGTTATGTGGTTATGAAAAGAGAGACGTATCATTTCGTGAAAGCTTCAGTCTACACGTACATGAATGATGCTATCATTTTTTATGGAGCGAGAAGGTAATAAAAAATGATATATATTATATTTTCCGATTATTATATACATTATAAATTTCTTAATTATATTATGTATACCCAATATATTAATTATATTTATCCTTCTCTTTTTACATGTAAATCATTAGTTAGATACAAAACGCATCGCTCTATGAATGATGATTACATTGTTCATATACATGAAGACATCAACCTTCACGAAATGATGCAGCTCCCTTTTCAACAACACCCTACATGGATGATATATATAATTTCATATAAATATTTAATAATGTATATATGAAATTATGATAATTTTTATATGATAAAATAGTACATAAACCTTTTCTATAATGATCATTGAAAAATTGAAACATTTTTAATGTGTAAATACTACTTAATAGTATAATTTTATAATTTTTATACATCATAAAAAAAATGAAAGATGTTAATAGAAAAATGAATGGCATCAGTTTGCGAGGTGGTATTCTGTCAAACACATGAATGAAGATTTCATAAGTCATTTGATGGTAGTGAAAATTTTTATAGGTCAATATATTTTCATAAAAAAATATAATTATATGTTAGATAACGTGGTTATTATATAAAAATGATTTAATAAGTATTAAATGAGGCTGAAAATGAACTAATATAAGATTTACAGTTCAACAATTTTACCATATCATCTATTATCATCATAAGGTTTGCACAAAAATCATTCCTAAGATTTCTTTCCTCATAGGATAAGGCTTATATAACGCACAAAGGGAAGTTGGGACGTGATTTTATTAGGTAATTTTCATCTTTTTTTTCAAATATACGAACAATAGTGGATGGGGAGTGGCCTTTTATAATTGTGTTTAGGGGAACATTTGTAATTTATCAAAATAAAATGGTATATCCATGTTATCGACATGAAACAAGGGACCAAAATGGATTTTCATCATGAATTAAACAATATATGACTAAAATATTTCTATAAAATATATTTTATAAAATAATTATATAAATTTATCCTTTATTTGTTAAATTAAAAAAACTCATTTTTACTATTACCATGGAAATTAATTTTCACATGTTTAATAATAATTATGATAAAAAACTAATTTGAACTTATTAGATAATATAAATTATACTTATTCTATATATTGAATCAATTTTTCCAAATTATATTCGGAATACTGAAATATTTTAATATAAAATTAATCTCATAGACATGGTAAAAAATGTGTTTTTAAAGAGAAAAGATCGAATTTTTTCAATGATTTCATAATAACATTAAATAACAAAATAACTACAATGTATAAAGTTGGATTAAATAATATATTATATATCTAATGTTACATTAAACCAAATTTGATATATAACTCAACACTATATTTTATTTAAATGAAAATGATGTTTTTGATTCAAATTATGTATATTTTATTATTCAATGAATAATGAACCATTTTAGAAAAATAAAAAAATTCACCCTATATAATATTAATATTAGGAATTTAAAAATTATTTTAATTTTTTTATAATAAAATTTCCAAAACAATTAAAAATTAATTTTAAATTATGTGTTCAAAGAATGACTTATATTTTTTTTTGAAAAGATATTCAGAAAAAATAAATTTTTTTTTTCTAGATGATTGTAATTTTCATTTTTAATTTTTTTAGAAAACATTTCTAGGTAAAAAAGATAATTTTCATAATTAATTTTTTTTCATAGATGAAAGTTTAATGGATAGAGTACAATTTCAATTATTAAATAAGTTTTTAATAGAGTAACAATTTTGAATAAACCTGGTGTTTCATGATTCACATGTTATTGAGGAAATTAAATTTATTCTTAAAGGAATATATTTTAATGTGCTACGGTGTTACAAATCATGAAAATAAATTATAATAGATTTATCCGTCATCACATATCAAAACAAATCATTGATCGATTATAAAATCAGATTTATGATCATTATATGTTCTGGATTCTTCCTTCATAATTGAATGTGAATTACCTTTTATAGCTTCAAAATGGATCTTCATAATAAATTGAAATTCAATATATTCAAGTAATATAGAAACACTCCATTTTAAATTATGGAATAATCAACTTCTTAATTCATTCATGGATCTTCATCATCTCTTATCTTTATTATATATTGACATTACTCCTTATTGACTTATTGATAAAAATTTACATGCAACACAATATGATTAATCAAATTACAATTAAGCACTTCATTATTGTGTAATTTTAATGTATTGGAATTTTTCATATCTTCTTTCCTAGGAAATATATTTATGATTATGAATTTTCCTTTCTATTTAAATATTTCTACATAAAATGATGGTATATTCTAGTTTAGTTTCAAAGGGGAAACACATGCAAATTTGGTCATGTTTGGGTTCAAAAGATGCATTGGATTGAGTACTTGGTTATGGTAATAAAATTGATGTGTAGATGAGTTTAGTAACTCAATTTTGAATGCATTGATGATAAAGAATGAGTTTATAACAACATTATTAGAGTTAGATACCCCTCTATAAACATGGGGAACTGGTCCTTCAGGTCAGGCATGCGCATGGAACTCTCTTAGCTCTGATAATGTGTACCCCGCCATATGAATGATTAATTTAGGATCTCATCAACTAAAATGGCTTGGGTAAATGGTCGATATATTTCACGAATCCCTGATCAAATTTTGGCCACTATGTTGTGAAATAAATTATTTCTCATGGTCTACTCATTTGGACGATCCAATTTAAATTATATTATAACATATACTAAAATTTTATTATAATATAATATGGAGACATGTTTTACACCGTAATATTTTTAAAAAAACTATCTTTGAAATCAATCCATATAGTAAACAACAAGAATAAATAAACAATGAAATTTTGTCGTTATAACATTTATATTGAATGGTGATGTATAAATAAATCAAAATACATTTTTAATATATATATATATAAGGGACCCAATAAATAAAATTTTATTTATTAATTCTTAGTAAATATATATTGAATTTTTTAGTAAAATTAATTTAGGATTGAGAAATATGTATTTTATCAAATTTATTTTTAGTAATTTTTATTAGAAATTTTTTTTTCTGGAAAAATATGAATTTTTCTTTTTAAAAAATGATATAATGTTTTATTTCCCAATATCAAATTATTTTAATGATAAATGTTTTGTAATTTTCATAAAGGATTAATTTTTTAATGAATAATGAGAAATATCGATTTTTATTGAAGATTAGATTTTAATTTTATGTATTTAAAAAGTAAAATACTATTTTGAATTAATTTAAAAATATAATTTAATTATTTTGAATAAAAATTCCATTATTTTATTTTAAATTTATTTAATATTTTATTTTTATATAAACACATTTCTATACATTATAGGAAATTGTTATGATAAATTATTTTACATTTTGTTTTTTGTTTCACTGTTAAATTTACATCTAAAACATCTAGGAATTGATTATAGAAAAATTAATTCAATATTTCCAATAAGGATTTAAATATATGTTTAAGAAGTCATACAATTTTTTTTAAATGTTATAGTACCTATTGGAATTTTTATCATGGTAATGGTGAAATGGTTTAATTAGGGATAAACTAATATAGTAAGGTCTCAAAATCTACCACAAATATATATTTATCATATTTTGATAGTGGTGTTTTACTAAGACCTTAAAAATATCAAATATATTTTGAATTTGATCTATTTTGTTTGTATAAAAATGTTTATAAAATAAATGTAAAAGATATTGTATAAAATGTTATTATATTGAATATCTCATAAATTTTTACATAATGAAACAAAGAGCATATCTTCATTTAAAAATATATATTTAAATTAGAAATTATTTTTATTAAATGGTGTAATTTTTTTATTATTTTCATATAATATATAATTAACGTAACTTCTCATGAAATCCTAATACTTTATTTATTAATTTAATAGATAAATGAAATAAATTAGTTTAAAAATACAATATTTAACATAGAATTGATAAATTAGTTTCTGAAAATAATTTTATAGATAAATATTAATTATTAAGAATATTATAATGTTTTATTTTATATTTCCATATTTTTATTCATATCATTAAAAATAAAATTAAATCTTTTTTTTTCAAAAAATACATTAATGATATATTATGAAAATAATATTTTATTAAATAATTTAAAAATTTTAATATTATTTTTATTAAAAAATTAGGACAATATATCGTCTAAAATTTCATAGTATGTCTATTCATAAAAAAATAATCTTATAAGAAAAATTATAATCATTTATGTGTTAAAATGATATTATTGTGCTTATGGTTAAAATGGGTCATTTAAGTGGTTAAACCAAAAGAATGGATTTAGAGAACCACATTAACATATAAACATTATATTATTATATTTTATTAAATTAAAAATCGAAATTATATTATAATAAATGGCCATTTATGGATTATTTCATGATAATAAAATTTTTATTATTTAATTTGTTAGAAAAGTATAAAAGTTTCATGCACCTAAATTATAAAAGGTATCATCTTTCATTATCCTTTTCAGACCATTTAAACCATTTATCTAAAAATAATCCATCTAAAATCCATCCTTAACATCATTATCCAAATTTTAGAGGTTATAGACTTCTCAATATACAATCTACAGTATCCTTAAGAGGAAATATAATGGTGTTTTTTCAAACAGAGGTAATCGCCATAATCGATCACTTTATTTTTACTCATTATTGTACATCCTATAATTTTATGGAACCTATAATAAAATAAAAATTTCATTATCCTATATGAAATTATTTTTTATTATGAATAGTATTCCACCATTATATATCCACTATCACATCAAATGGGGTGTGAATGTATTTCTCAAGCATATGTAAAACATACCATTCCCATATAACGATGCAAATTTTTATTTAATCACATATTTAATGGATGGGATTGATGGTGGGATTATTTTTTATATATTATATTTATTAAATAATTTTCCTTTTTATTAATAATAACACATCAATCTTCCTTCCATCCAATCCATTATTAAATGATAACATTACTCAGGCATACGTTTGGACAACCACCTCTTTGAAGCAATATGATTTTTTCCATTTATGATTCAAATTGATGGTAATAAGGATTTAATAATTGAATATATAAGACATATAATGTAATAATGATTATATTTTTTTGAATTATATTTTTTCATTCATGGATTCAATCCATAGAAAATTAAAAGGCTTCATTTAGGCCTACATATGATCTACCCTCTCTATGTAAGGTAAAATTAAATTTGCTATCTATATTCCTTATTTTAATAAATAAATATACAAATACAGAAATCCTATTATATTTATATCATGATTATTAATCTATATATGATGTAATGATGATAAAATTATAGATCTAGCCATCCAATGTGAAACTTTCATGGAAAATGAATCAGTTTTAACAAAAAACTGTGTTTTATAATAAAAATTTATAAATAAATCGGTGTTATTGTGTCATAAGTAAATAATAAACGGTATGATATATATGAGTATTATTCTAGAATAAATTTATAATAAATATATTTTTATTATACTTTAATTTTGAACATGTACGAAGATGGATAATACATGATGTGTGGTATTTATGTTTGAATATAATTTTTAATCTACATTATTTATGCATGAATTCTCCACGATGAAAAAATATGATCTTTACATAATAAATCCAATTCATTTAATTATCCCCTATCTAAATATTTTAAATATATTTTTACATTAATTTTTCTATAGTTATGTATTTAAGATATTAAAAGTATGTTTTTATTGAATGTCAAATTTATTTCTCTCTTTGTTCAATTTTTTTCTTATATAGTCATGTTTTCATAAAATGAATTCAATAATTATTTTATTATTAACCAATTATGTTATAAATTAATTTTTAACTCTGATTAACGTTTTACAAAACGATCAATTTAAAATAACCTTTTAGTTAATTTTTAAGAAAGGTATTTTTTGACTTTTTATATAAAAGTGTGAACTGGATGATTTATTTTCAATTATATTGCATTAAAAACTATCACTATCATGATTACCCAATACATTGAATATTCATTTACATGTTTCAGTTGTTATTTTAAAAGAATATTTTCTCTATAACATCGAGGATATACTTTTATTTTTAAATGTGATATTCTATATAAATAGGGTATTTTACTCATGAAATGTTTTAGTGATCATTAAAAAATATATATGATAAAATCTGTTGATGTTAACTATGCTATATAAATAATATAATCTAAATATCCAATACATATTCATTATATAAATGTTTTAAGATTATTATTATGATATGTTTATGAATACTATTTATTTTCATATGTCATTGTATGATAAATTGATGAAATTATTAGGAAACTGGGGTCTTTTTTATGGGTTTTGAGGAAATGTTATGGTAGATGTTTTATTATCACATGGAACACATATCAATTCTTTTAATTATAAGATGGATGTTCCAATAATGGTATATTCCTATAACAATATGGTAAATTATTATATATCATGATATAATTTATGGAAGCCTATAGATGTGATTGAACAACTATGGGAGAAATGTTGATGTGATTGATCCACTATGGGGGACAAGTGGATGTTCTTATAGCACTATGGGATATATGTGTTGATTCCTAATCCATTATTATTTTATGATATAAGTTGCTGTCCTTGACATATAAAATTTTCTTTATACTTATGTTGATTCCGCACATTTATGACATGAACTTATGGTTCATGATTTATTTATAAAGAATTTTCTCCCTTATGATTCAGGTCTTTTGAAATGATAATAAATTATTTGATGACTCATAATTCTGATCATTAAGTGATTGGTCATGAAAATTTTCTTTTATGTCTATAATATCATGATCTTGTGCTTTACATGTTAATTTATATGATCATAGATTGATATCTCTCATGTTTCCCATATATATGTTCAAAGTTCATTCTTTTTTATGTTTTTTCCATAGTCTATGAATAAAATACAATGTATTTTATTTCATGTAGGGTAAAATGTTGGATTAAAAATATGAGAAATTATGAATAATGTATCTAAATATGGGTTTTATGTATCTTATATCAAAATACAACAACCAATCACATCTCTAGTGAGAATCATAAAATTATATTTATTATATTTATCTAAAAAGATGTAATATTTGTGTATGAAAAGACATTGTTAATATATTTGGCATCCGAATGGAGTTTATTTTAGTATATATATATTTTGTCAAGGAATGGTTTTTGAAAACCATTAGGATAACTATATGTATTGTATGTTGTCCTATTGTTTTCGTAATGAAATATTTTTGTGAGTTTTCTAGAATCACAAGTACATATTATAACTAGATGTCCTTTTTAGTATAGACACATGTGGTGTAATAACCATGAGAAGAGATAGTTGAGTCTATCAAACAAATTATTATTGGGTATTCGTTGTTTTCATTACAATGCATCTAGTTTGAGAATCTTATGGGTTATTATATGGATAACTTTAATTTTCATTATGATCCATTATAAAGGATTTAGGGAAATTACTATCATGAATGGCATGTGTTAAACCTAAGGTTTTATATTAAAAAGTGGTGTCAAGATTTTGAAAAACTAAAAATAAATTTTTAAGGTTCCTCACTATGAATATTGATTATCACAATATAGTTTTTTGGTTTAGTTAGTGGTCCGAACCATGACTCTTCATGTTATCGCTGACGAAAAAAGGGATAACTATATTAATGACCAAAAATTTGAAATGGAATTTCGAATGAAAACCCTTATGATTATGCCTAATAATCCATCCCATTATATTATTAATAAACCACACATTGTTAAATTTATTAACACTATAAATTAGATAATGTAGTTTTATGAATTCAAGAGAGGAATGATGTTTTAGCATCCTAAATGTTGATAATATTGTACGAATTACTCAAGTAAATGTTTCAAGGAAATGGTAAGATGCACTCTATTTGTAAAAAATGGAAATTTAGGAAGTAATTTCTATGAAAAATGATTTTTTGCGGTAATTAATTCCATAATAAGGTATCATTTATATTCTAATGTCTCATCTGTGGTGAATATTGACATTATCCAAAAAAAATGCCCTAATCCATGGGTGATATCCTATCCCAAAGAAGTTTTTACACTATTTCTCTCTTTAAAGTGAATATATTAATGTGTTTATGTATTGGGTTTCAATAACTATATCAATTATATTTTGGATATAAGAACCTTGAACCATCTTGGGATTATTACATAGTAGTTTTATCTAAGGATTTGAATAAATATGTTGAATGGTTATGAGAAACAAGAAAAGTGATTTAGTGATATGGTGGTGATATTTATATGATATAAATAGATTAGTGGAATTAAAGGCATATCATTGGTGGCCATGATATTGGGTAATGATTCAATATAAATGTTATTTAGGTCATATTTCATGATCTTTCTTGTATTTTTAGTTGTTAGGGATATATATAATAATCTACAATGTTATTTATAAAATATGGATTTTGTTAATTTTCTAGAATCATACATTTTTACTTGTGACCCATAAAAAATTATATGGATTTCATAGAGGATTTATATATTTATTCTTTATAAAAATATCAAATGAATTTACACACCCTTTTAAAATTTTCATGTTATGGGGTTTTGTTGTGATTTATTGTTGTAGTGGGGTTTAGGAACAATACTATTTCAATTATTAAATTACACTTTGGGTTATTATATGATATAATTTTTAAATAATTGTAGTATAATAGATTGTGGGATATTGATAATCTTGATGTATAGGATGTTATTTATTTATATGGTGGGATTTTTTGACATATTTGTGGTCAAGTTAATGATTTCCTTTACATCTAGTTTCTAAATCTGATTCCTTTTAGTTTATTTATGATTGAAATATTATAATATTACGTTGTCACTAATCATGGTGATTAATTATATTTTAGTAAATGTATCATTTGGTTGAGGTATATTTAACATATAGGTTTAACATGAGATTATATTTTAGATCAGTGATATTAAATTTCATTATTTGTAAGATGAAGGTTATGAAATAAAATTTCAAGATAAAACATTCTAATATATAAATATTATTTCTTGGAGTATTTATCATACATTTTTCTAAAAAATTGAAATTAAATTTATAATTTTTTATAAAAATGTCCCTTCGAAACTGGGTAAATAATCATCACATCCAGAAAGGATTTCAGGCCTGAAATCATAGCTGAAGGGTGGAAATGGTGCATCACATAACAATATCTTAAATTATATATTGGTTTGAATGAAATTTATTTTATTTTAAAGAGAATATTTTTCTAATTTTTTTTAAATTACATTTTATGGTTAATAGAAATAAATTTTTTATTACAGTATTTACATCATTGGTAATTGTAATATTATCCATTGGAATCATATATGATTTCAATGTGAATATATAATGATGTACCTTATTTATGAAAATAATGATAAAGTTTGAGAGATTATATATGTAGGCCATAAATATTTTTTGATTCAATTTTCAAAATAATGATACCCTTTTCATGGAAGTATATATGAACAAAAAACCTATTATTTTTTGTCTTTTTAACATAGATAATTTTGTAATGTTTTATATAGTATAATATAATATGAACACTAGGTGTTATTTTTGAGGTTTTATAGATTTATTTTATATTTATTCTTATAATGGTTTGTTTATATTTGTAATTTTGTTACATTTGGATAATAGTTTCTTATATTAATGAATTTCTAAAAACATGATAATTTTCTTGATATACTATTTTAGTCATTAAATTTTTGTTTCGTTACATCATGAATGAAAAATCAATATTTAAAACTCATCATTTGGGGAAATATATTGGATTTTTAGGGAAATTCATTAAATTCTAATATTAGACTTTCATATTGATATATTTATTTATGTTCACATTTTAAAGGATAAAAGTGTTCCTTATGTCTAAAAAAATTGTTAAAATAAAAAAATCATATTACTATCCATTTAGATTAATTGATGGTCTTTTAACAATTATTTCCTTAAGGTTTTTGGAGTCAAAATAATTCAAATGATGAGTAACATTTATCTGATCAATGGTATCTCCCACTCCCTAAAGTTATATCGAAATTACATTTTTCATCAATTTATATATTTTTTTATCCCACCAATTTTCACCTATCATGAATCTCATATATGTGTTATATAAAAAAATATTTAAATGGAAATTTTATTGAAAAATATCCTTTCATTTTTTTTATTTTGATGTTAAATTAAATTCATCCAATTTTATAATTTGAAGCATTAAAAATGAATGGAATATTTTAATTCAGGATTTCAAAATTTTGAATATAGGTGCCTTTGACTTTTATTCATAATGAATTATAACCATTGTAAATTGTTGTTATCCTTGTATATGTAAAATTGGTGAATTATGGTTAAAACATAAATATCAAGGCATCAAACTCATCTAAAAATTTTATTTACCATAATGAAAGAGTTTAATTCTTCTACGTAAATCCATATCTCAAACATATATAATTTTAGTTCCATTTACGATTTATAATGACATTTACATTATTTATGTAAAACATAATGTCCAAAAATAAATTCTCTGGAAATTAATACCTCTTAAAGTGTTACATAAAAACAAAATGTGTATTACTTTAGTTAAAATGGCTATTTGAAAGGTAAATTTATTTTTAATCATGGTTTATTTTATATAATTTTGAGTAATTATGTAATTAAACTAAACGATTATGAAATACTGAAAATGTATTTAATAAAATAATAGAAAAATAAAATAAATAAATGTTAAAATATAAAAATTAATGTAATTTGGAAAAATATTTTTGTCCTGTGAATTTTGAAGAAAATTATTACTTATTATAATTTTTTTGAAAATATTTATATTCAGATTCCACTTTTTATTAATGTTTTATAATTTGAATTTAAATAAATAATTGTTAAAACAAAAATTTAAGATATTTTATAAATTAATGTATTATTAAATCATTTAAAATTTATAAAAATTAGTAAATTGGAAAATTAAGATTATATACCTGCAAATCATATTTTTTTGATTTTCTAATGGTTGGTTTGTGGGTAGTCGGTTCCCATGAAACCGGTATAAAGGTTTCCGGTACCCGAAACACTTCAAAACCACATCACTACAGCAGGAAAATCAAAAATCAAACGAGATACTTAAAAAATTTAAAAAAAACCGCCTTCAACGCCTCGATCCACGCAATGCCTCGGGCTTCGTCAAAACACTTGATCACCTCGGTCCACACACCTCGAGAAGCATGGCGAAACCAACCACTCATCCACTCGCCGGATCACCACGCGCCACCCTGTTGTGTTGAACCATCGTCGGAGCTGCTCTTCAGTTCACCTTGACGTCACCGGAATCGAACTGGAACACTCATCACATCACCTCAATGTCGACTCTTCACATGCCATGGGAAGGCGCAACATCAAACCAAACCACGACAAACTGGAACGATGGTGAGCTTCACCAGCGACGAACAATACCATCACCGTCAGAGAAACAAAACCTCCACCCAGAAACCATAACGAATAGAAAAAATCAATGAAATCAAAAGGTAAAAAACCAGAAACCGAAACAAACCGCACGAGAAGCGGCACCACAACATCACCCTGTCTCGGACGATCCCGCTGTCACTAGAGCCAACGACCACATCAGACACAACAATCCTTAACGAACTCACTGGAGAAGACGGGGAACCCCGAAAACCGCTGATAAATGGGATCAACCCCTAATAGTAAAAAAATCTCACTACAGAACAACAGCAAGAAGATGATAGAAGAACCCAGAGAGCTTCGAAGAGTATGTCGTCGACGCAGACTGGTCTTACACCCTCAGATCTGAACCAGCAACCACTAAAGACCATAGCGAAACTCCACAGCATGAGAGAAGACAACCCGCATGACGTCGAATGCAGAGAACCACCGAAAACCCACCGAGCATGATAAGAAACTCCGTATCTTCCGCTGTGAAAGAGCGGCGACAGAAAAAGTGGTTTTCGTGGTTAAGGGTAAATTTTGTTAACAATGTGGTTAAACCAGATGATGTGATCTAGAAAAAATACATAGAGATATCCAAGATTTATTGGATGATTTTATTAAAAAAATTATTATATCATCTAATATATGTTCATTTGGAGGAATGTAACTTAATAATTCCTATATGGTAATTTAATTTTTTATGATTTTCCAAAAGTACCCCTCACCACATTACATAAAGGGAACCTCCATTCCTCACATATTCACATATTTTGAGCCATATATCTCAACAAAACACTAACAAAATTTCTCCAAAAATCCTTATTTAAATTATGGGTGTTTTTTCTTAAAATATATACCAAACCTACAATATTAATAGGATATCTAAAGTAGTTTTTCTAATGAAAAGGAAATCACTTAACTGAACACTATATTTTTACTCTTTATTTTATCACCGTTGTTGATTGTTCATTCCTAATGAAATTATATCTTCATTATCCTAAAAATAATTAAATCATAATATAATTATGAAATCACTAATATAAATTTTATTTCCAATTAAATTTTAAGTGAATGTACTACTTTACATAGGTATCACTTACTGTATCTACATAGAAATACAATTAATTAATAATCACCATATTTAATGGGTATGTATTATTATTTTTTTAATGTTTATATATGTTATCTGTGGAATAATTACGATTTTTCAAAGTGATTATCATATTTAACTTCTATCCTTACAATCTACTCGAAAATGACAATGTTGCTTGTGTGTATGTATATACTACCACCTCGAAGATGTGATGAATTTTTTTTTTCATTTATGACACATATTATACGATAAAAATGATGAATTAAATGATTATATTTTTCTATATATAGTATAATAATTTCTCCTTGAATGTGAATTATTATTGATCTTTAATTTATTCAATTTTATGAAAAGAGAAAGGCAATTTTAATTTGTACATATGGTCAACCATCTCCAAGAATAATACAATTCATTTTTCTGTATCTAAATTTTTTTGATTAATTTAAATACATCTATAATGAAAAAATATGATATTTATATCATTAGTATTCCTTGGGAGATTATGTAACTATGACCAAGGTATAAATACATCACCCATACATTGGGTAATGGAGTTATGTTTCATTTAAATTAGCAGTTTATAATTTTTATACATGAATTTAATTTGCATAAATTATCTAATCATTATCAGAAAAATCCAATTAATATTATTATCTTATTGTAATTTCTACAGAATATATGTCTTCCTTTTATTTTTCTCACAATAATTTTTTAACATATTGGAAGATTGTTTTAAAGGTAAACATACATTATTTATCACATTAGTCTATAATATTTTTTCATTTATAATCATTTCTTCAAATAGAATTTTCCAATAATTAATATAATATTTTCTTTTGATTTATGAAAATAAATTTTAACCACGATATAATTTTTACATAAAAATATTTAATATGATTCCTCCATTTGTTTTATAAACAACAAATTATTCCTTTTTTTCTACAATAGTGGAAAAGGACTTGTTTTTAACTTATATAGAATGAACGAATTGTTTTCCATTATTATCATTCAATAGTTGATTGTTTATTTTCATTTTTTAATGGTTATTTTTAATAATTTGTTTCATATATATTTGTGATTAATCTATATTTTTTAAAATTTATTTTCAAAATTGAATGGGTTTTCTACATGAAATCTTTCAGTGTAATTTTGATGAAGTTTTCATCATTTATAAAATAGTTTGATGTTAACTATCCCATATAATAGATATGATATAATCATATCACATTATTCTTTTGGTAGATATTTTAATATAATGGTGATGTGATGTTTATGAGCCCTATTTATTTTAATGTGTTATACGACATTGAATTGATGAAAAGTTTTTAAAAAATGATTCCTTTGAATTGGATTTCAATTGATGAGATTGTTATTCATTTATAATAGTTTTTGACACAAATATGTTGATTTCCTAAGGTGATGGGTGGGACTTTAATTATATATCCCTACAATACGATGGATAAACTATTATATCTAATGATATAATTTTGGGAAACAAGTCAATGTGCTTGATCTGCTATGGGAAACAAGTTGATGTTCTTGATCTTCTATTTGAAAAAGTATATGATCATGTTTCACTATGAAAAAAAGTATATGATTCCTAATCGGTTACAATTTCAGGGTCTCAGTAGTTTTTCTTTGCCTATTAAATACTTTTATACATATTATAGAGTCACTATTATTATTAAAATTATGTTATTTTTCATGACTTATTTATGTGTACTTATTTATATTATTATTCTTGCCATTTTAAATTATAAATATATATTCAGTAACTCATTTTTATGATCATTAATAGATTGTGAATGAACATTGTATGTTGGGTTTCTCATTGCATACCCTTATTCATAACAAATTCTATTATATGGTAATTTATTTAAATCACCCATGATTTCCCTTAATGACCATATGATATCGCACATTATAATGTTTTATTCAAAGATATAGTAATGGTTTATAAAGGTTATATAAAAATGGAATATAATTTGAAGGGTGCACAATTTTCCCTAACCATGAACCAGGGGTCCCAAGACCATGTTGATATGTTTGAAATTTTTTGATAAGTTTATTCGCATGGTTGGAAAATAATATTTCAAATTTTATGGCCTGACTATGTCGGTGATCTTTTTTATGTGGTTGGAGGTACATGGTTGCTGAAGGGTTTTTCCAACCATGCCGAAACCACACGACCCTAGAATTTTTAGTAAAATTACAATTTCCCCTTTATTGAAATGTTAAACCTACCCTTTCTCTTATTTTCCTTGTAGCTAATAGCAAGATCCCCTTCTTCCTTTTTAATCTCCTAATTCAATCATCCATGATTTTTAACTCCAATCTATGATCTTAAGTCATATTTTATCCTCAATTTTTACATAACAAGTGTATTTTTTTGTAATCGATTCCTTATTAGCTATTCTTCATTGTTATTTCATTTGATGGTACAATTTAGATGAAGGCTCATATGTCCCCTTTTAGGGTTTTGATCCATTCTTCAAATTTATTATGATCCATGAGAAACTAAGGGTAGATAGTAGATGTAATGATTTATATGTGTATGAGTTAGGTGGTCTATAACTCAAAACTTATTATTCATCATTTTCAAAATTTTCATTATTGTGTTCATCCTGATTTCATTGGGGATTATCTGTAAAATTCATATATTTTTCTTATATTCATTATCTTATCTTCTTGAGATTGTTTAAAAAATTCAATTCATGTAATTGGAGTTTACAACCTCAATCTATCCATCCCATGAATTGGGTTTCCTTAGTTACTCCTTAGTGACCATTGTATGTCTATCTAAGCCACTACTCAGGTGTTCATTGACCTAGCCTTTATAATTGTATTTTTTATAATTAAAAAAATGGATTTTTAATGGATATCACATTATATTACCACCATAACCATATAATGTATGTTTTTTTAGTTAAACAATGAATCTTTAAATGGTAATATACAAGTATATTATTGATATTTAGTGGCTGAGTTTATTATACAATAATTTCCCATGGGTTTTCATCCTTATCAAAAAATTTAATTTTTATTAACGGAATAGGATAAAACTAAGTAATTAAATATGAGATGATAAAAATGGTTCAATTTCAATTATCATGGTCACACTAATGAAACATATAGAATGAACCATTAAAATTATTAATTGGAACACATGATACATGGATAAATTTATTAAAATAATTAATTATAAGATTCTAATCCATATAGAACCATGAAATAGTTAGAGGAGTTGATAGAGTTGAGATAACCATGGATTCTTGAGGGAATGACATGATCACTCATGGATTCCATTCTTATTGATGGATTATGGTTTCTTGAGGATGACACCCACCTTGTAAACCAATCTTTAATAACAATGGATTCCCAATATGATCACTATAATATCCATTAATTATCATTATTGGATTCAAAGTATGTACTCCATGGATCATGTGTAATGTCTATAAACATATATCGGTATGGTTTCACTAATTGGACCTCATAAAAATATATCCCATTTTACCATGGATAAGATCCTTGGACTCAGATAGAAATACATTATTGTGGAATGAATTGGGAAATGTTCCTTGGATTACACCCTTATCCCTTATAACTATGCTACATGTTTTTACTGAGTTGGCTCGAACATTAGGGTCAAGGATTCAATGTTTAATACCTTCTATCATCATTATTATTATTATCATTATAGTATTCCTTGTTGTATCTTGGATCCATTAATGTTATTATCATGAAATGATGTTAGTGTTGGTTATAACTCAAATGAATTACTATATAAACTGGAACCTAATCAACAAATGAAATTGTTATATGATTAGACAACATTTGAGGCTGAATCAGGTATTGAGTATTTACATTATTACACCCCTTGATGTTATATATTCATGAATTCACATGATTTTAGATTATATTACAAGGAGTGGATGTTAGCAGATTTCATTAGTGGTGGTCTAATGAGATTTATCATACAACCCACCCGAGCATCCATTCATACGCGTGTAGATTACATGTATGCAGGTGTTGACAAAACGAAACGTCCTTATTTGGACACCTGAAATGTTTAACATTCATATGATGCGTTTTAGTAGTAGATTCCCAAGAATGACCTCTGGAATCTTGGAATTTTTTTTTATTTTTTAATTATTTTTTATTTTATGTACTCTCTTTTATATTGTAACCATTTTATTCTATTTTATAGATACATGACATACATTATCATCAAATTTTTAGTATTATTTTTATTTTTTCAATTACTTATTATCATTGTGTACTTTTATTGTGCCATATTTGTAATGTACTACCTTTTCTATTTACCACATATTTTATTAATATGTCGTTCTACATACTTCTAATGAGTGAATAGTCTTCGCATGGACACACACATCTACCATAATGCTAGTCAGTTGCCTCTGACATATGGGAAGAAGCGCTTGAGTCCATGTGGCCAACTAGGATCAGGGGACCATTGAGTGGGAACCGATTCTGAGGCATCATAATGTCATGTATGTGTATTCTTCTGTAACATTACTATTTTGAGATTATATACTAAATATCAGGAAATATATAGAACTTGTTTATAAATTGTTCTTGTTCGTCACTAACCCATGTTTTGACTAAATGTAATGTTTCAGGAAGTAGGAATTGTTTTATGTTTTTTCCTTTATAATTGATAAATATAAACATTTATATGACACACTTGTAATGTTATGGTTATAATTACTATTATTGGGATGGAGGATTGTTCGGTATCCCATGACTAAAAATATGAGGGTAAAGAGAATTGTTACATAAATAATCATAGTAACCTAAAATTCACACTCCATACATATTTCATTCAATATAGAGGAATTTCACTTCTTTCATTCCATATATTTGTTGTGACTATTTTTTGATGCTATAGTAGTTATATTATGACCATGATTATATTTATCAGTTATTAATTGATTTAAAAATGCAATTCCTGAGGTGTGTGGGACCTCTTGGGTTGGAATGGGTAGTTTACAAGGTTAATCCATCATATATAACATTTTAAATTTTGAGACTAAATGTTGGATGGTTTAAATTGATATATAATGGGTGTCATATTAAATGATATATTGTATGGGCCCTTGTTAACATGGAAAGAAAATAAATTTTAATAAAATTTTGGTTAAAATTTATATGTGAAATCAATTTAAATTGTGAAGCATAAATAATAAAATTATTTGGTTTCTACTAAATGAAGATAAAAAGTACTATTGACCATTCTCTTACTAGAAAACTGTAATTTAAACAAGAAATCCTACCAGTAATTGTCCCCATAGGGGTGTAGATAGGATAGTAAACTGTGCACAGTGATCCCTTATCATTCATTCAGCTTTCACTATTATATATATATGCTTAAATTATTTTTATAAGGCGTTTCATTTTAATTTGTAGACCAATTCTTCTATGACATCCTCGTATCATGCACCTAGTGAGTGGAAACAACCAAGATCCAAACATGGTGGGACCCGATATGGTTGAGTTACTTCTAGGCATGACACATGGGGAACCACCTTTTATACTTGATCTAGGTCCAGAAACATAACAACAAGATAGTTTTATACATCTGATAATTTCTATTCATGGTGCTCAGTGTCCTAAACCTATGATGGTTGATCTGACATGTGAGTTCTAGAAGAAGAGACCTCCTACATTCTTAAGGGATAAATTTCCACAAGATGCCAAGTCATGGTTGGAGGAAACCATATATATATTTTAGCATCTGATAGTGCCTCCATAGTTGACATTCAAGCTTGATACATACATTATGTATTATTCAGTTAAGATTTGGTCAGATGTGATTTCCTTGGATAGTCAGCATCAGGGTATGGTATGTTCTAATTTTTAAAAATCATTCTATAATAAATTATTTCCTAAGATACTAAGAGCTGAATAAGATATAGAGTTCATGAATTTAGAGAACGTCATTTTTTCAGTCATGAATTATTCATCATGTTTTACACTGTTTTAATTATTTTCACTAATACTAGTAGGTGAGGATTTTTTGAGTACATGATGTGTTTAGGATGTGATTTAATAATCTAACCATAATTAGGTGAATGTATTTCACCTACTGACATTCTATAAGTTAGAAAATCAGTCTCTAATCCCTGAGTTGAACATGAGGGATTGAAATAGTATTGGGAATCATGGTTTAAAACCACACCCGGCTTGTAGTAGTTCCACTATCAAGAAATGCTCCATTGATGATTCCCATTAGGGATGTGGAATCCAGAGTACACATGCTAATATAGCTATAGTATTCCACTAGTGTTGAAAATAAGTATATATATATCCTCACTGTGATATAAACCTTATTGTGTGCCGGGATTGTGGTCGTATTGGTCACCTTTGGAGGTTATGTCAGATCATCCCATATGCTTCCAGTGGAAGAGGATATGCACCTAGTACACCATCAGGGGAAGATTCATTTATTCCAAATCGAGTGAGGGGATAGAGTGTCACTGGCAGGAATGACTGAGGAGGAGGGGTTCATGGGTATATTATCCTGAAAATATATTGTCACTTCTTCCAGCACAACAGACTTGAGCGAGGCAGTCCAGTTGTAACACCGGGCTGTGGATCATTCAAGTTTCTTTCGTTACATCTAATACCCAAGGATCATGGTGCAAGACCATCAACATTATTATGGGTTATTATAGTGGCATCTACTATTGAATCATCATTATTATATACATGTTCTTCACGATCCATTATCTATTTACATGTCATGGAATGTATTGGGATGTGTGTACAATATTACTATGGTGTAATGACCATGGATACACTATTGGTAGTACAATTAGTGTGAATAAATCAATGCAGTCATGCCACCTTGAGTTAGGAATTTACCTTTTATTTTTTACCTCCTTGTTCTTGATATGATAGGCTTCAATGTCATTCACATGATGTATTTGTTGGTTCCATATCATTCCTTGGAATACTTTTATCATAACAGGGTATCATTTACATCACCATAGGGAATTAGTTGTCTACACGTGGGTGATTAGGATGTCTAGGCCAGTAGAACTAGACCAATGCATCATAGCCTGTGTGGAGTGACAACTCAGATTTAAATTCATTACATACAGGATCAAGGATTACACCTGATATATTGTTCTCTCATAAAAGATTATTTAGTGACATATTTCTCAATGAATTGTTTTTATTACCTTCTGAGAGATAGGCATAGTTTATGATTAAGCTAGTTATTGGAGCCTTTTTAGTTTTCATTCCACTATATATGATGGAACCTACTATGATCTAAAATCTCAAGTTGAAGTTATAGGATGAAGATTTAAATGGATTTATATGGACTAGAACACCATCTTGGGGTTCATCCCTTATTTTATTTATGATGGTGGATGGGATCGTTCGTCTATGAATACATTACAGATGGTTGAAACAACATACAGTCAAGGACATAATTCCATTGCCTCGAATATATGATTTTGTTAACTAGATTTGAGATGCAAATATATTATCTATGATCGACTAGATATCAGGCTATCATTATGTGTGAGTAAAATAATTATACATACCTCATACAACTCTTTTAGTTGGTATGTTTTATATATGTATCTCATTATTCTGTTCGGTCTTACGAATGCACCTGCTATTTTCATGGATTCAATGACTAGAGATTTCCACTGCAATTTGGATTCTTCTGTCACATTTTTTTGTGGAAAACATATTTTTATATTCTTATAATTGTATTGACAATTATATGAACATTTATATCATTCTATGTACACTATGAGGGAATCACATTTCTTCTATTATATATTGTTCCACTTTGGTATCATTAATTTTCAATTCTTATGACATATTATTTTAGAATTAGGAGTATCTATTAACCAAGATAAGATGTGTGATGTATTTTCATAGGAGAATGGCAAAACATTATTTGATATACAAGGTTTCTTCAGGATGGATTGATATTTGTGGTGTTTGATACAATACTTCTCATGACCTGATTCATGACTTACTTGTCTTATAAAGAATGTAGTTATGTTCATGTGTTGAGTAACATATGATAAAGTATTTTAAGGAATGAATGTGAGGAATGTCTCATCTCCAATTTTGATTCATATATAACATGGAAGAGACAATTAATTTTTTTAATGCATTGGGCATTGTCATATGATTAGTGCTCGTACAAGAGTATCGAGTCATTATTTATAGAACTCAGTAGTTGATTCCTCACTAGAGAAATCACCCAACATAGAACCTCGTTCTAGAATATGATTTCCATTCCTTATTTATATAGAGACACTATATGTTGGGTGAGTGATTTATGGTGTATATAGGCCATAAGAACCTCAATTATATCATTTAAGAACATGACATTAATCTCATACAAGAAATATGGGTCGAGTATCATCATTCATTTGACATTGATATTTCTTATACACCAAGAAATAGAAATGTTGTTGTAGATATGTTGAGCTATAAAACTTAGATATAGTAGGTACATGATGTTACTGATTAATTTAAATCAATGGTCATGTTCTCTTATATACATATTGAGTTTCATGATAGTCATGATCAGTCTTATCCCTCATCCTTTAGAGTTTCATCATTACTCCTTTATTTCGTACATTGTATAAAATTTTCAGATCCTAATGGAATGGTTCCCATTGAGAGTATTTCAGGAGGGAACCCATCTCTTGTTTATTCTATGGATAGAGACTATGTCATCTATATACATGGGTGTGTCTCGGTTTCTATGGATTGGAGGGAGGAATTGATGTGAGAGTCTTGTGTTTATCAGTGGGTAGGTCAACCTTACATAACCAAGGTGTATCATAATATGTGACACCAATATTAGTAGCATGGGATGAAATGTTAGATAGTACATTTTATAACTTGGTGTTCCACCTATCAGTATGGAAAGGCAGAGAACCAGTAACATGAAGACATGTTACATCATCTTTTATTCTCATAATGGAAAGTAGAATATTTTCCATCGACTTTGTATCCATCTAACTGAGTTCACCTCGAGGTAGTGACATAGTTTGGGTAGTCATTTATAGATTGAAAAATGTATCCATCTTCCTTCCCCTCCAAAATAATTTATGAATTGATGATCCATAATGTCTATTTGTTTGTGAGACCATATGAAAAAATGAGGTCCCTTATATAATCAATTTAGATACGGACAATTGTTTAATATCATGGTTCTGGAAGGGTCATAGAGTGATATGGGTACATAGGTTCTTTTAAGACCATCCTTCTTCCATCATACTGATGTATGATTAGAACATACATTACATGTGTTAGAGTAAATCATTCGAGAATGTTTCCCTGAATTTTGTGGTTCATTGGAGAATAATATCTTTATCATCATGTTCGTGTAAAATAAAATCATTTAGGGGAAAATTCATAGTTCTCCTATTTATGACTTACACATTGGGTAGTTATATTCAATCATATGCTATTTGTAGGTAGGAGGGGTATACCTAAATTGTCCACATAACATTCCAGATATTTTAGAGTATGTTCATTTGATCAGGAAGTGTATGTCAACTTCTTATATTTGAAAAAAATTGTATTATAATCACAATCAAGGACCTCAGGAGTTCGAGGATAGGGAATTTGTTTTATAATGAGTATCACCGAAACAAGGGAATATACGGACACTGAGTAAATGGGATTTTTCTCCACATTATGTTGGGATGTTATGAGATTCTGTAGAGAGTCATTCTAGTATCCTGTCAGTTTTACTTCCTCAGAGGCACAATTCCATCGATATTTTCATACATGTTTGATAGATTCATTTGTATCATGAAGGAATATCTCATAAATTTGATTGCAAGTATGTTGAGTAAGATATTGAATCTTTTATAGAGGATTATCCAATACACATCCTTGATCGCATCATGAAGGCTTTTCAAATGTGATTTCACCATTAAAATGGGTTACTTATAGGTAAGGATGTGTATTTGTTGAGACATGGGAGTGAGAGGTTGAAATTTCTGCCATGTGGCCAATGTTTTTCTTGTATTGTGTTTCACCACACTAGGAAGATGAACTCATGGGGTGACTTCATTTAAGGGGTAAATCTATAAGAACATTGATTTTATCTCAGGTATGGATCTTTTAAATGTGGTCTAATTAATTATTTTGGACTTAATATAGAAACACAATGAGGTTATAATGGTTTTTTGGGAGTCCGATAATTTTTTGTAGGTAAAAACATTGAATGATAGAGGAACAAATTAGAATTAACTATTAGTAGAAACTGTGCAACCTAACCCATAAGGTATCTCCTAATAATGTGGGGCTGAAAATAGGAGAAGTAAGGGTGAAATAGTTTCCCAATCCATTTCCGTAGGGTTGCACACCCAGGAAGACATAACATAAATTTTTGGAGGATGTGATTCAAACAGTTGGCATGCATTTTTTTACTGTCGATCCAAACAATGATTTTTCCCTCATTAAGCATTGGAAGGAACATTCTTGATCGACAATATGGAAAACTGTGGGGCCAAACCATGCATCGAATTATATTTGGGGAAAATGGCCATTTTTCAAATATTTAAATGTTTAAACATAACCTTCCTATCATTTTATATCCAATGGATAGTAAAACCCCCAATATAACTTTTTGACATCTATAATCCATCTTACATAGGGGATGATCTTGAGATATTATCTACACCCACAAACAATCCCTATTAATCTCATTGTATTTGCATCAATAAGTACCTGACTCCCTTCTAGTCATTTTTATACATCATTCTATCCAAATGATATTTATGTTTAGGCTCAGATTAACTATTATCAGGGGGTTGGACAAATGTTTAAATTTATTTTGATATAGGACCAAATAAAGGATGATACTAGACGAGGAGAGTCATACGAGATTGAATTTAGTGCTCTATAACTCATCCCTTATCATTCATCATTTTATAAATTGAGGTTGTTTCATGTACACCAATTTAATTAGGTTTTGTATTTAAAATTCTATGAATTAGTTATATTCACCATGTTCATACTCTATAAATTATTTATTAAATTTTATTCATGTCATTAATTGTTAAAACCACAACTTTATCTACCCAATGTGGATTATTTCTATAGATATTCAATGGAGACCATTGTAGGTATATCTGTTCATCTGTTATTTTGTGCATGACATGGAATTTATATAGATAAGAGTTAATAATAAATTAAGGGATTTTTAATGGACATTACACCATAGTACTTCTTAACCCTTCAAAGATAATTATTTTAAACTAATAAATGAATCTTTAAATTCTAATTTGATATTTTATTCTTGGTATCACATGAAATAATTTATTAAAAATGAATTTAACATTTCTTCTCATAGATAGACGACCTTGTCATGATTATGAAAGGTAAAGGAAAGAAACTTGTTTATAAATATGAAATGACATAAATTTTTTTATTTCCTATTATCCTGGTCACACAATTGAATGGTATGGAAAGAAAACATTGCCTTAATAAATGTCTTGAGTGATACATGGCCGAATTTAGTAAATGAATTAATTATTTGTATCTTCAATAACATAGAGTTTTAAATTATAATAAGTGTGTTCATACTCAACATAGTATCAAATTTCTGAGATAATGTATTTATATGTCTTGGAAATCATTCTGATTCAAGGAGTATAGTTTCAAAGGTTAGTTTCCAACTTGTAACATGATCTTTATCTTCATGTGGTTCCTTATATGAAGACCATACCATTCCTTCTTTATCATTATTGGCTTCCTTAACTAGTCTCCTTGGATCCAGTGTGATGAATACATGAATGTGGTTCCATGGTTACACTAATTAAGACTAATCACTTCTTATCTCATTTACCATAGACGAGAT
Source organism: Viscum album (assembly GCA_963277665.1). Lineage (NCBI taxonomy): Eukaryota > Viridiplantae > Streptophyta > Magnoliopsida > Santalales > Viscaceae > Viscum > Viscum album. Next base: position 1,422,871,475 of record OY728141.1, on the reverse strand, counting down.
CCTTGGAATCCATTTGAAATATATAATTTTTGAATTGCATGGGATATGAACTTGTGATTACACTCTTATCCCATATATCTAGGCTATAGTCTATTACTATGTTGGCTCAACCCCTGAGGTTAAGGATTCCTTGGTTATTATATTGGATCTTATTTATTATTATCATCATTCTATGATTCCTTGTAATAACTAGTAACTTTTATAATTTTTATCATGACATGATTTTAGTGTCGATTAAACGCCATGTGACTTAGTATATAAATTGTAACGCAATTAATAAATTAAATGGTCACATGTAAAGACACTAGGTGAGGATAAATAGGGTGCTATGTAGTTATATCACACTACTGATTACTTTTATATATACTTTCCTGCACATGATTTCAGTTTATATTAAATGGACTAGATGTTATAGACACCGATGTTGGTGGAATACTAAAACATATCTCACACCCTATCTGGGGAACTATTGGTAGATTTCTAGATTACTTGAATGGAGGTGTTCACAAAATCAGATACATCATGCTTTGGACATTGGATATTGCTATCTTTTTTCAGATGGATCCTAATAAAAGATGACCAAGCCAGAGCTAGGGGTTTAAGGATAGTTTTTCATTTATCATTTATAATTTTTATAGAAATCACAGCCTACTAATTTGTATCCATGATCTATTATTATATGTATATATGATATATAATATCATTGTCTTCTGAGTATTATTTTTAGATGTTCAGTTATTTATTATTCCTGTATACTTCTATTGTTCCATAAATTTACTATATTTCATCCAATATTTTATTGATATTATAAATATATGTTATTAAATAGACCAGTAATTGGGGTATAGTCTCCCCAAAAAACTAACATAGGCCCTCTCTAATATTTGTAATCCTATAGTTTCCTAGGAGATCTTCTGGAGGTCATGTAGCCAGCAAATCTTAAGGAACATTTGAGTCACACCGATGTTTGGGACATTATATAGTGCTTCCAAATAAAAAAAATACCATGTTTTTTGGAATGGATCATGATATTAGGTATGGAATATTTAATTAATAATATGTAAAATTTCTGTATGAAAACACAATGTATATATAATTATTGGATTAAATTTGTGTAAGAATTATGAAAATAGTACCATGAAGTAGGATTTTTGATGTAAATAAATGTTGGATTGTTGATATAATCTAGTCTAATCTTTGGGCTATCATCTTCCATGATTCAAAAATATATTTCACTTATTTAATATACTTTAATGGTCATTATATTACCATATAATGAATGACTAGTCCATTCCTATGATATTAATATAAGTCCTAAGTGTTCATGTGACCCTCTTTAAAAATGATTGATCAAATTCAATTAAAATTTATTATAAATCTATAAAAAATAACATTCAATGTACTCTTAAAACATTAAAATTATAATTAACTTTAAATAAAAAAGATATAATAGAAATAGAAGATGAATTCACACAAAAACAAAATAAATTTGATAAGAAATCTACTCAAATTCGACAATTGAACACAAGAAAATTTAATCATAATAAAAAGATTTTTTTCTCAAGAATGACACTTTCATTGTTATTTATGAGATATAATATATGAATGAAATATAAAATGGAATAAATATTAGAATTAGACTCACAAGATGTCACCAAAATGGTCTAATTTCTCATTAATATAATTGTTTTATCTTTACATGGATAATTAAGATGAAATCATATTCTCATTAACAACTAAATATATCACTATCTATAAGTTAATATTTTTCCTAAAAAGGTCTCAATTGTATGACTCAAACAATAATCATAAATAACACATATATAAATTTTCTATAATCCATACCCTTTCATCTACATCAATGAACTGAATAGGTGATGAATATTATATATAGTCTTCTTATTCATCATTTTGAATTGACCTAATACACATTAATCGAAAATTATCTAGAATATTATTTTGACTATGACTATATGTAATAAAACCCTAAAAACAACTAATTAATTGATTTTTTCACTAGAATTTTCGCAAAAAATATTCTTCATAGTTATTTTCATGCATAGCTTCATCAATAATTTACTCTCTCTCCCCCTAATTGTGTCTTGAAGAAACTAGGTTTCACTGTGTGTTTAATGTAGGTTTATATCCCCTATAACATTATATTTAAAATTGGGTAGAATAACCTCTATTTAATAAATCTCACATAGTTCATGTCATGAATAGGTTAACTATATTTTAATAGGTATGAAATAAAACTTCTGGGGTTTCTTCCTCCTATGATTTCTAGTTTCATCTCATTTTAATCCTAGAAATTATATTTTATGTTTAGTGATGAAGATAAAAATTTATTCACATGTATCCTTTGAACCGTGGAAAAATATCTTAAATAAGTCTATTCATGTGGTGAAATATCTTCACAAACTCCCATCCCATGTGAAATATATGTTGTGAAAACTTTCCCACATGAAATATCATATATAAATATTTTTTATATAAAATAACATACATAACACCTTTTTTTCATGAAAAATATTTTGTTTATTCCACATTTACATATGTATATTTAGAAATTTATTATATACCACCATTCAATATTACCAAAAAGTTATAAATATATAATAACATTGAAGGAAACTAATATCATCATTCATATCCTACATACAAGGGATATAATTTATGAAATTCACTAAATATAAAATTATAAATTCAATTTTTAATATTTAACATTATATATATAATATTTGATATTAAATAAATAAAGTAAAATTTCACATGAAAAATTCATCAACTAAACAAATCACTAAAAATTATACCAAAATATTAATGTATATAATACATATCAAAAATATAATTTTACAACAAATATTTAAAATTATAAAAATAGAATTTTTTTTACAAATATAGTGAAATGATTATTTAAACTAAATATTAACTGAATTATAATTTCAAATCCTAATTTAGAAGAATATTATTTTCACAATTAAAACCATTTAGACCATAGTATTTTTATATAGAAATTTAAAAATGCTTGTTTAAAACATGATATAAAATAATCTCATCAATTTCCAAAACAATAATGATTTTATTATATAATACCATGTTACATAATTAGCCCATTATTAAATGATTTATTTTTTGTGGTTCGGTTTCATAAATTTATTTGAACTTTTATTTGTAGATTTTTAAGGAATTAAGAATATCATTACATAATATAGTTGAAATTTATTTGGAGTGTATATTAATTCATCAAAATTATGTTCCTATGATTACACATCAATATAATTCATTACATATTTTTTTAAATTTATGAAATGTAAATTTTGATGTTTATATAATTATTATTCAACCATACAATATTTAAAAAAATATATTAAATTGTGGGATTAGAAAAAAAATTCATAGTAAATGATAAAAAATTAAATAAAACATGTTAGGCATTTTGAATGGTCATGAAAAATCATAATTTTTTTTATTTTTATATAAAAAAATTTCAGCTCAAAATTTTAATAAATTAATCATTAAATATACTAAAATGTAGAATTGTTTGATGAAACATTTCGTTGGAAATCCTAAAGTTAAATTATATTCGTAAATTATAAATTGGAAAAGAATGAGAACATAAGAGAAAAATCTTACTTCATTATATTTCAAAAATCATTCTTTTAATCATGATCAACTCTCATACATTACCATGTAAAATTAGTTCCATTATATCCCATTAAGATCATTATAAAACCATGAAGTTATACTATTAAATTATCCTTGGATCCACCCTTATAATAATCATTAAAATGTAAAAAAAATAAAAGTAAATTCCAACATATATATTAGGAGTAACTTAGTTATTGTTTATTCTATCACCATTCCCAATGTAATGGAGATATATATTATAATCACCTAACATTAGAGTTATTTTTTAATCACTATTCATAAAATTAAATTTCTATGATGCATATGATATTCATAAAACCTAAAATCATACATTTCCATTATAAAACCAAACTATTATGTTTAACACATTTTCATAATAACATTCAGGCTTCAGCAAACAATAAGTATAAATATTTTACTTCCATTAAATTTTCTTAAAAAGAAAAATTACAAAAAATGGAGAGAAATACAGTATTTTTTTAAAAATAAAAATCAACATATTGAGGAATCATAATTATTAATAATTGATATGATGGGGGGGGAATAGAATATTCATTGGAAGAAAGCATTCTTCTCAATTTAGTAAAACATATCAATAATGACCCATAATGAAAACAATTTAAATTATTTCATTTAATAATTTGTAAATAATGTAAAATCTAGTAAAAAATGGAAGTTTAAAATAATTAAAATATAAATTAAATCATTACTGTGAAACATTGATGAATATATACATATAAGATAATGGTGTAAAAAATATTAAAAACAAATATATTATAAAAAAATTTGTAACCTCATTTCTTAACTCCCCACATACATCAATTAAATTACATAATAATAAAATTACATTAATCTTCTATATTATTAAGAATAATTTTATGTATATTTAACTGTAATAAGAACCTTTATTTTACTTATTTTCATGTCTTATATAGAAAATCAATAAGTATATTTCACCTAGTATGTTTTGGTATCATTTGGGTTTGAAATATAAAATAACATATGTGTATTGAATATAAAAAAACGTTCAAGGTCTCATTATCTATTTAATACTATACATTTTTTGCTATCATTTTATACATTATACATCCTTTTAGAACCTTTCAAGTATGTCAGTCATGAAAAATGAATCACATGGCTATGTGGAGGTGATAGTCCAATGGTATGGATGAGTGATGGTTTAATTTAACAATGAATTAAATAGAAAAATATATGAAATATATTACATTTGATTAATCATAAAAATATAATAAAAACTAATATATTCATTATTTCTATATTAATAAACTCTTATGGGAGGTAGTTAATGAAAAAATATCACTTTACAAAGATGTAGTCCACAACTACATAAAAGATATTATTTTATTTTATATGTGCTAGAAAATGATATGAAAATTGGTTGTGTTAAAAAAATACAATATATTTTGAATATACTTATGTTATTATTTAAAAATGATTAGGACATAATTCTTGATGGTAAAATAAGAAATAAAAACAAATGAACTAAATTAAAAGTTATAACTCTTCTTTGGGAAACCACATTTGGATTACACATTAATACTTATAGTTCATCTATTAGATAGAATGCAACATAAAGTATATGGTCAATGATGACATCAGGTGTTTTGGGTAGCCCTTCTCTAATATATTGTTCTCAATGTTTGTGAATATATCCGTAGAAGAGGATTCCATTTAAATGTGAGGGTAGTTGAACTCTTTTAGTTATTCATAACAATTAAGGTTATAGATTCCTTAATCATTGTAAATTGGTGATAAATAAAACTAATTTTATAGTTAAGGTTATAAGGGTATAAATAAACTCGTACAATATAAATTAATATAAAATTTTGTAACCTCATCACAGTGTTTTTACCTTAATTAACCAATTTACATGTTATTGTGGTTATAATTTTCACTATGGTAAATAATAATTATAATAAAAAATTTAAAATTAACATCATTAATTACTTTTAAATATATGATTCTTGACATAAAATATATATTTATGAAAAAATTTAATTAATTTTCATAAATAAATTTTAATATAAACATATAAAACTAAATGAAAATATTTTTTTCAAAAAATATGTTTTTATTCATTTGAATGAATTTATAGAAAAATCAAATCTACATTTAATTTCTAAAAAATAATTTTTATTATGTTACTTTATTATCAAAACAATTACATTAAACAAATTGAAAATATAATGGCACATTGTTAAATCATGAAATTAAATAATAAATTTTATAAATTTTAATTTTAATTTTTCATTATTAACAAAAAATTCAATCTCTTGAAAAATTAAATTCAAAAGGTTTATATATAAATTTTTATATATTAATATAAAAAATATAATTAAGTATAATCATATTCAATTTCATAAAATAAGAAATGCTACCTATAAATAAATATCTATAATTTAAGAAAACTTATTTAGTTATCATTAAAATATTTCTATTTTTATTGAAAATTTATTCAAAATAGTTATATTTAATATCAGTCGATAAATATTATCACAAATATTAATAAGAATTATAATTTATTTATTATCAACATTATCTTGGTTTCCAAATATCCCCCCTAAAGAAATTGTGTCCTCAAAATTTTATTTATTACTTAAAAAACTGAGGGTATTTTTCCCAAATGGGTTTTTATTCAAATTTCCTTGTTACCTCTGGAATAGTATGGATTTTTCATAACAGTATATCCCTGTCAATAAATGTATTCCTCAAAACTCGAATTCTATATCAAAAATCTAAACTATATTTTCTATGTGACACATATCCTCTTCCAAATAAACCTCTGTAAGGATCAAAACACAAGATTCATCAGGTATGTAATTATTTAACATTGAAAAAATAAATACACCATTTACCTAATATAGGAATTGAGGTAACACCACATTGTATGTTACCGTACCAATTTTTCTAGAATTTTTTATAGTCAAATATAACATATACATGTGTTTCCCCTCCATCCAAAACTCATAACACTTTTCCAAGTTGATACCTTAAGAAAATACATGATCACCTAAATAAAAAGAGATATACATCCTATAATTATATACATATTTTTTTTATCCACACTATGATACACTTATATGGTGTTAAATTTTTTTAAACTTTTCATTCATCTCATTTTCCATTTTTGGTACCCACAAATTCCTTTCACCAACTTCATACTAAGATGTAGAATAACACGAATTCATTCTTTTAAAAGTATCAAAATTTATTTCATTTAAAATGGGAAAACGTTATTATTTTAAGAAAATTACACCAGTAAGATATATTAATAATAACTTCCCTAGTAATCTATTGAGCATAGTCATGTTATATCTTAAAAAGACATAAATTTATATATATAAATATCTATCAAATAAAGGATATAATTTGGTTAATAAATTTAATTTATTACAATGTGACTTCTAATGTATCTTACATAAATTTTTTAAATCTAGGAATAATATCATATATTTTGAATAGGGGAACTCCATGTAACATGATAATATCCTTGAGATAATTCTTATAATTCTATATCAAATGAATTGTATTTTAAATATGAAATGATTATCATATTTAGATAGATTAAAACAGATAACCTAAATAACATTATTAACTCAAGATGTATTTAGTAATTCAATAACCAATTCCATGGATCATATATTCTATTTCTATTTAAGAATTATGAATGTCTAAATTATCACATTCATCAATTATCATTCGTCACTAAACTGATAAAAAGATAAATATTTCTTAGTAAAATCAGAAATATATGTATTTATAAATTCCATCCAATAATATTGTTAAAGGTATCTATATATCATAGTATTGAAAGGAAAAATAGGAAAGACATATCTAGGAAATCAATCTAAATTTCCTTCAGTAAGCATAAACCTACCAGATCACATAACATATTTGAAAATCTAAAAACACATTCTTCATTGATAATAAATTCAAAAAATATACTCTTCATAACAAACTATATTATTTATCATAATACATTTTCTTCGTTCTGAGCTAACTTAATTTTATCTAATAATGATTCCTACACAAACACATAAACCAACCTATAAGGAGTTTCCACATGTACAATTACTAGGAAAATGTTAATATTGTAATTAATCAATGGAGAATGTTGAAAATACAACAAAGAAAATAATACACTGTATTTTTAGATCAAGGAAAGTGCTTCATGGTTTGGATTACATATATGATTGTCAGTCATGAAATCATAATCATTTTTTAGTTTGAACAATCTTCTCTACATCAGGTTTACCTCTGTCTGAGGGAATATATGATTTATTATTCTAGGGAAATTATATATTTTATATTTTACACAATATAATATTCTCCTTCAAACATCTAATGAAAAAACCATAGATTCATGCTCAAGATTATGTGTTTTATAATTCTTCCCATGAATTTTTAGTTTATTTCCTTATTATATTTATAACCAAACATCTAGAATCATGATACTTCCATGAACATTGAATAAAACATCACTATAAATAAAAAACACTATATTTATATATGTGATGGATAACATTAGAGAAATAACAAATTTTAAATTAATTTTTTTTAAAAAATTCAAAAAATTTGTTTTTCAAGATTATTTTAACTCATTTTAATGTTATCATAGTTTGAGGGATATATAACCATGAAAATATTTTAATAAAATACTACTAGTATCATGATAATCTAAGAAAAAATAGAATTATAGTGAGATTTTAATGTCTTTCCCACACTTCCACTGCCAATGTTTTAAATAGTGTAATAGTTATTCAATCATTAGAAATAATTTTCTGATGAAATGAAAACAAATATGAACAAAATAGACTTTATCAAAATTTTCCAAACAATCTGGTCCTATTAATTTTTTTAAACTATCCTTGGATATTTCTCATGATCTCTATATGTTCTATAATATAACAAAATTTCATCCATAAAAGGCATAATTAATTTACCAAACTAATCCTTCAAAATAGCATTCATAATATCCATAAATATAGCATGACTATTTTTCATCCCCGAATACTTAACTACGAACACATAACGGTCATACATACTGTGAAATAATTTCTATAGAACATTTTCATCCTCTACTTTAAAAATATGGTAACTAGATTTAAGTTCAATATTTGAAAATATTTAGCACATTATATATGATCAAACAAGCCATTGATATGTGGAATAATATACATGTTCTAAACAATTAAGATATATGGTACTCTATAAGCAATAAAAATCCTCATAAAATAATTCTTCATGTCAAAAAAATAAGAGAATTATAATGTGATGTTATATATTAGATGAATCCCTTCTCATGTAATTTTTATAACATATTTTTTTAATTTTCATAGCATGACTGTACCATTCATTAAGGGGATTTAGAAATAATCATAGAATAAGTAACTAATTAAATATTAAATAAAACCTCCTTTTTCAAAATAGTACCAGGAAAATCATTATAAAAATAATACGAATATCCAAATACCCTAGGTACATGAAGACCCAAATAATAAAATTCATATCAATGATATGTGAATGAGATTTCTCACCTCCATATTTAAAAAATTTAGGTGATTATTAATTTGTTATCATGGATCTGAAATAACATCTATATTAAAATGAATCACGCTATTAGAATTGAATATGTATTTTTAGTCCCTATAATCAATTATGATATGTTATAAAAATCCCATATATTCCAAAAACTATATAAATTTTTAATATGGCTAAAAATATTTTTCTAGAAAAACAAATCAACAGTTTCTAATATAAAGGTTTTTATAAAGCTTTTTATCATTAATACATCAATAATTAATAACTAAAATAACTATATTCAACACTTACACTGATACTTCCATTTTCAATAAATATTCCAAATAATTTGATAATGTGTATACCAAAATCAAAAAAGAAATCAGAATAATATAATATTACATGTAAAATACATTTTACCAATTTATTTGATTGCATTTTATTTTTTATATAGTCATTAATGATATGGACACACCCTTATTATTATTATCTTGATGATACACATACATCATGTTTTTCTTCAAACACACAATTTTATAATGGCCCATATAATTAAATTTAAATCATTTTATAGATGGAAAAGAATATTTATTCTAGACAAAACCATTTCACATATCATTATAGTCCTAATGAATATTTATAAGGTTACCAGATTTGAAAAACATTCCAAACATCATAATACATTCTCTATAATTCATATTACCCCACATATCACAAGATTGACTATTAATTTTTCTATCAAAAGATTTCATCAATCTATTCATCCCCATTACATTCTTCTAGGTATTCTTCTAATCCATACTGATAATTATATGAAAAACTCCATTTGAAAATTTTAATGACATCAAACATTTTTCTCAGAAATTCTACACTAACTAGTATCAAAAATCATTTATTATATTTATTTTAAAATATATTAATGTCAAATAATTTTATAATCATGGTCCAAAATGAACTTTGGTGCACACCTATCCAATTTAATAAAATTTACTATAATAGTAGACTCTAATTCCTCCTCCTTCTAGTTTAATTTATATAAATAATTTTCTATTTTATTTAAAAAAATATATGAACATATTATTAAATGAAAACCTCCTTCATTGTTTTACACTTCTTGAAATCAATATATTCATTATCCTAGATATTATTAATCATATAGAAAGACTTGTTGGTTCGACTAGATAATTTATTTTTCCTTAAGTAACCACTTTGCCTAAATATCCAACTAAATATCTGGTTTTTTTCATAAAATGTTCAACTATAAAAAATTCATCTATATAGAGTTCAATTTAACCCTTTCATGGGTTCCACTATCTATATCATGTGTCATTTGATTTTACATAACAACAATATACTATATTCCATCACAATTAAATATAGGTTATTGATTTGGGAGGATATCATTATCATGTATCATTCCTACTTCCTTCACAATGATTCATATATAGAAACCCATATTGAACATACATTGATTAGATTAGTCTATAGAGAATTCCTCAAAATATTTCTTATTATAATATAGTTAAATAAGAATCTCTTAAAACTTTATTTTAGTATCATCATAAATAGTAAACTCATTTAAACATTTTTTTTGATACCAACTATATAACCTCATAAAATAATCAACCCATTATTTCATTATTTATAACATTGGTTTCAAATTACTATATTTTCATGATAATTTTGGTATCCTATTTTAGATAATTAAAAAACCATTACATTACATAGTCAACACATTCACACAGTGTTCATCTATAATATAATTATATGTTATTCTGATTACACACATGTTTCATTAATTACACATGTTCATCATTTCAAACATGTCACTATTGACCTTTCCTTAATACAGAAAAAACGTTAATCTATTCAACAAAACATATAAAAAAGGGATATAAAGAAAAGATATCAATAAGTTATATACAATGTTTTCAAACCTATAAATCCCAAACTTTTTACCCTTTTTACATAATTGATATTGTGTTAAATATAATCATTACAAACTCATAAATATCATTAATTGTAATTTTTTTTCCAAAAAAACAATTATAATATATCATAAAGGTGAAATACTAATCATGAATTTTAATTACAAAAAGCATGATAATTATTGAAAAAACCATAAAAAATATATTATTAATTATAATTTTACCCATATTCCTTTTGAAATATAAATAATTCCTCTAAAAAACATACCATGACTTGAAAACACATAATGTTATCTCAAGGTTATATCCATAAATTAAACCTAAAAATAAAACATAAAATTTAAAAACCTTCAATTTAAATTTTATTAAATCTCAAAGGAGTTACATAATTATTATTAACTTCATCACTTTGCCCAATGAATTAGAGATAAATATCATTCTCACCCATGATCCGATCTACAAAGATATCCCCTAGAGTCATAAAAAACTACAAATATCAATATCATTAGAAAGATAGATGAGATATTACCTTATTATATTAAAACATCATCAACTATTATTTTTGATACATGCGCTGAAGCACTATTAGTCTTTATGTAAAAATATAGATCAAAATCGTTTTCCATTTCTATACTCTTAGAATTAAAATTTCCCATAAGTGAAGAAAACTAGATATTCCGTGAAAATTAATAGAATCATATAGAATAATTACATTAATGAATAATGAATATAACTTTGAGAGAATTTGTTCAGGGTGTAAACATTAAAAAATTTCACATTGGTAAAAAGAGTAAATAGTATCTTGTATAAAACTTTTTGAAAAGATACATGGAATCGTTTATAAAGAATTCCATATGTATTACAAAAACTGACCATCAACAATATTTAAAATGTGAATATGATCATTCATGAAACATTTTTAAGAACATGGGTATGAAATAAAATGTATTTTAAAACACATAAGCTATTGTCTTATATAAGAATCCCATAATTAGTTCCATGAATCACTAGATATTTCTTTTATATTCACAAATAACAAATTTATATAAATTTTACACTTTTATAAGAATAATTTATAGGTTTACTCTCATATAAAAATATTTTTTAATTCATTTATTTCCACATTTTATATACTTAGTAAATCATCGAAGTTCTTGTCAAATATTTTTGTGTTGTTTTGTGTTTTCACCTCAAAATATGATCGGTGCACTGACTATCATAAAAATCATAATCGTTTCATTATATATCAAATATTTAACCTATAAAATAATAATTTTCAATCATTAGACGCTCGATTATAACCATTCATATAAATTGATCATAAAGAATCACATCTCTTAGTTGCGGTGGTAGTCACCACCTATACATGACCAACATTATAATTATTCTATAGATTGAAGTATAAGAAGGTAAGAAATATCTAATAATTCCATATTTATAATGAAATTATAAATATATTATATATTAATTAATTAAATCTTTATAACCATACATGTGAGGTGTAAATGTTAAAGGGAACATGTTGCATCATAATGATGGTAATCCACATGAAAACATGGGTGACGTTTTTATTTCCCGTATTATGGAAATAGAGAGTAAAATGGTTTAACATTTAATATAATAATATTCCCATATATTTTAGATACTTATTAATATATATAATCTACATTAGGATAGATTTGGAAGAGTTTTATGAGAAAATAATCATTAATAAACTCGATTATGGGCTATACCTCTTATTTGAAAAGCCTCATTTGGATTACTACATATAGATATTAGGATGGGATTTTTGAGAAACCAAAACCTTTAGGAATTTATGGAGTATTTTAGGATGGGTATTTTGATGGAATTATTTATTCAATATATCTTAATATTAATAAATATGTGAGGATAATTTCTTCCCTTCATATATGAAGGTAGTAGAAATATTGTAATTATTATGTACCTTTAAATATTATAAATGCCTTTCTCAAGGTGATATTGTAAAAAATCATTAAAATAAAGAACCTATATTAAAAAATATAAAAATAATCTTCTCCAATAAGATTCATGAAAATATTATGTGACCTTATCACTTAGTTTTACGATTAATTAACTTAATTTACCCTGTACAGATGATTCTAATTATTACACTAGTAACCATTCATTTTTCTAAAAAACAAAATTGTACTCATTACTATTTTAAATCCATTCAATTAAATATAAAATATAAATATATTATTATTTTATTTTAATCAGTGGTACAAATAATTTTTAATATTAGTTCAAAAAAAACTAAAAACCCTTATTTTGAATAATGTATCTTAATGCTTAAATGTGAATTATTACAAAATCATTTGTAATTATACTTTCTATTGAATTCTAATGAATAGTTTTAACAAAATAGTACCAAATTTACTTTAAATATTATCCCAAATTGAATGTTACAATGTAAATGCTTGAAATAAAATTATTATTTTCATTTATTTATGTGTTTTTAACTTCTGACTAAAAAATAAATATTCAAAAAATATTGAAAAAATTAACCTTATAGTTTATTTTAAGTTTTGTTATACAAAAAATTTCATGTCATTAAATTCAATTTAAAAAATTTATAAATTTATAATTTAAATAAAATATTACAATTCATAGAAAATAATTTAGTTATTATAGAAACATTTCATTTTAGATTGAATCATTACATGATTTATTATAGTAATCATGAGTCTATAAAATCTAATCATTAATAACAATAAAAACATAAATTAAATTAATTTTAACATCATGCAGTTTGTCAACTTTTTACCATATGCAATGTATAAATATTACTCCGCAAAATTAAAATTCTACTCAAAATATATTGAAATAATGAATACATTTATTATATACAATATGTTTCCCCCTTGAAATTATATTTTAAATTTTTATAACACCGTAAAAATATAATTCATTTAGTATAAATCATTTTCTATATTTTCAAAAAAAGGATTAAATTTATATTCTTTAATTCTAAAAAAAATACTAATTCCACATTTAATTATTCGTTAAATAATAAAATTTTATCTATGCATGGAAATAAATAACACATTAATTATAAGCACGACATAAATAATAAATGAAATGTTAGATTATACCGAATAAGTAGGTACTATTCAGAATAAATTAACAAACACATCCATTAACATAAAAATGCACACATAATATCCTTGCAATAAAATTGACTTTTCAAGTTTGATTGAATTTAATGATTATTTATTAATCCAAAAAATGAAAACAAAAGTCTATAAAAAATTAAATAATTAAAAAACATTCTCTAAGAATTTATTTTCAATATACTATTTGAAAACAAAATTATGTTAGACCCCAAATAGAAACAAAAATGATAATCACTCAATTTAGGTATGATTTATAATATTTTAGAATAACTCCTACTAAGATGAGTATAAAATCCATTATAAAAAAAATTAAAAAAGAACATGTATATCAATAATATCAAATTTATCACCAAAATTGACACATTACCCCAAGAAGTAATATTTTATGGTGAGATAATTCATTTAAAAATTTATTTTATTATGAATATTATTTTCTAGAATTTAACCCAAGATAAAGGTTCAAAAAAATGCTACATTTTTTTTACCACTAATTAAAAATCAAATAATTCAATAAAATTTTAATAAATATGATTATATTGAATATCGAAGTGATAAAATGTTTCTAAAAAGTTATTTAAGTGTAATGGTTTACTCAACAACATAAATGCGTGTAAAAATAATCAAATCTTTCGAAAATTGAAAAGGAATCTTAAAAAACCAAATATTGAAAATGATATTATTTTCCATATAATTATTGTATATAAATTATTCATTGTAAGACATTTAATGAGAGAATTAAATTCCATTTTTAATGTCGTAGTAAAATATAATTAGAAGGAATGACACAAATGATCCTCATAAATACGTAATATCTTGAGAATGAAGATTTTTTCCTAGATTCTCATGATATGTCTCCCTAAATATCATCATCCAATGCCCAATGACTGAAAATAGTTACCTTCTAACGAGATATATAAACACTATAACATCAAAAGAAAAAATATTTTTAATAATAAATAATTCGTATCATTTAGAATGACATTTACTAGTAAATCGAATTACCCTAGAATCAAATAATATTATATTATCTCTTAGTTTGAACTCCTTATAAATAATCAAATTATTATAGAAATATTTGGACTTATCCTTATACACCATAGATATTTTTCAAGAATGGTTTCTTGTTTCATCTGACTCTAGTAATATAAATATTCTCATCATCCAAACATCAAAATGGTACATGCTACAAAACATGACGAACCAAATGAATGTGTGTTCTAGATCCATGTCCCTATTAAATGCTTTCCCAAAAAATAACCTAAAAGGTGACATGTATATTTGGATTTTATAATAATTCCTCTATACCAAAATACAATCATATAGTCTGAATCTTCAATCATTCAAATTAGGATGAATAGTTTTTTATATGATGTTATTGGTTTTCCAATTTTAAACTTCATTAAAAGAATTATTTTTTTTATGGTGTGTAAAACATATAATGAAGTTCAAATTTCACCAAAATAGAATATAATATATAATTACAAAATGTGGGTGTCTTGATCATCAATGGTAATCCTTAGAATCACAAACCTATAAAATAGACGTGTTCTCATAAAATGATAAACTACCATGAGCTCATTTGTTTTATTGAGAATAACACATATAATCTTTTAAAAATAGAAAATAACTAGTAGAAGAAAACTCCACTTGGGAAAATTTGAAAATAGTCCATTAAAATCTATATCATAGACATTACACACAGTAAAAAGGACTAGTTGGTCATGAATTTGTTTAGTATTTAAAATATTTACCTCATACATGAATGTTTATTTTTTTATAGAACAAAAAATGAATCATGAAAATGTGGAGCCAAAAAATACTTCAGTCATGAACATTCATAGAAGGTTTTATTCAGTAAAAATGGAGCACTACTACTTAAAATATGGGATAATTATAACATAGACTATGTGTCAAATTTTTGAATACTTATCGTAATTTTTTGGCCAAATTATATGTGCCACAATTATGTTTCATCCAAAAATATACATCTCAACTTCACTAACGAACATGGAAAATGATTTCATCGAAATTTATTAATATATTTAATTGGATTCATAGTAGATTATAATGACATAAAATATTGGCGTAACACTATCATCAATATGAAGTAACTTATCATGGGTTTCCCTCATATAATTATAGATTCAATTTTTTAAATGAATTTTTTTTATTCTAATGAAATAGTCAACCAAAGAAATATCAATACCAATATTATCCCTAAATGAAACATCAAATTAACAAATTAACAAAATTTATCTCAAAAACCTTGTTTTTCTTCACAGTTCTTCAATAAAATTATATTGAAATAATGGTAAATGAATACAATCACATTGACCCCAAAAATTAACAAATAAATAAGTATAAAAGTAATAAAATGGATTTAATATAGTTCTATGTAGTTATTAAATTAGCATATGAAAAATATAAATTCCAGAAGTAATTATTTATGGCATGAGACCTATATTTTAATCATTGGTTCAAAAAAGTACCAAGTGAAAAATATAACTCATTAAAAATAATTTCAATATAAAATACCCATCTGTGTAATTGGATAATGAGTGGGGACACAATATTTTTTCAAGATATCTAAAGGACACTTTATAATTATCTTCAAAGACATATGGTGAATCTTATTTGAGGAATATATATAAGGTTGGGAATATCTTATTGAAATATTTTATAATCCTATAATACAATCAGATATGGATAAAGAAGCATCTCTCATAAATAAATATTTTAGTAGTGGCTTTATTTAAATAACATAATCCTTGGACATGTCATTGACAATTATATCTCTACAAACTATATTTCTAACAACATTTATTTTTTTAGCTACAAAATTAATTTCATAATCTTGAGGACATGGTTATTGTTAATATAATTTCTAAGGGGTGTATTTTGACAAAACTCGAATAAATCATAGGATTATATAAATACATTTGAACTAACACATAAACATTTATATACTACTCATGAAACATGATTAAAATTCTCAATATACTTTTTTGAATAGTTACCGGATCAATAAATTGGTCGATCATAATTATTTTATAATGTTTTTAAAATGGTAGGAAATGGTTTTTTTCATAATAAAAAAGTGATATTTGAATCATAAGGCACCCTAAAACCTATATACAATATAATATAGATAAATACCTATAATCATTTGATGGATTTGATAATGTAATGGAAGAGGTGAGTGATATTTCTTAGTCACAATGTTTACTTCTGTATAACCGATACATGCATTCCAGGAATATGGATGTATGATAGGGTAAATATCATAAAATTAATTTTTGAAAATAGTGAAATCACTTCTCTTGGGAATTATTTGGACAAGACGTTCAAATTAACAATCAAATAAAGTAATTATTAATACTTATGTTAAAGAGGTCGGTTTTTTAACTATGCCTTTAATAATGGTATTTAAACTCTTATGATAGTGCATAATCAGTTTTCATCATCCTATCAAAGGAACAGATTCATGCATACGAAGAAACAATTTCTTGATAGGTCTTCTAGGGTAAATCTTATGGTTTTTATCTTCCTAATTAATCCTATAATCTTATTTTTTTATTCTAATGATACACCTTTATCTACAAAAAATAAGAGGCTACTCATTCCTCTCTAAAAAAGTATATTTATGATTCTCAGGAAATGAAATAAATTCTATGTTATTTTGGTTATCCCTCTCACGTAAAGTGTGATTTATTGACTCTATATATTATGAATCTTTTATAAATTCACTAGCATAATATCTAAAATTTATATTTAATTCAGTATATAATCATATATTAATTTTTTTTTACAAATGTAAGGATCCCAAAAAATAAAATTTATAATATCATCATTATTTTTATTTCAAGGACTATTTGATGTAATTTTATTACAATCAATATGTAATTTATAGAAAAAATTTAGCATTATTAGTTTAAAAAAATTAATAATAATTTTTACATGAAAATTTATGATAATTTGAATGAAATAGTAAGGAAAATAACCATTTTATGAATTCTTACATGAGTAATATTTTTTATAAAGTGTTCATTACATGTAGCATTGTAATATTCATTTAGATCATGTTAAGTAGTAAATAAATTACTTTTACTATTATAAAATTATTGTTACCTATATCTATTATCTATAAATAAATAATTAGAAAATGATTAAATCATGTTAACTTTGTGAGATGAGTGATCCTACATAAGATATTTCATGAACACAAATATATAAAAGTGAAACATTTGTTTTCCAAATTCAAGTGAATTTGTGCCTTTATTGTAAATTCTTAAGGGGTAAAAGTTTTAATGACAGTTTACCTAAAATATGTTGTTCATGTCTGCTAAAAATATTATATTTCTTATAGTAATATAAAAATAAGCTAGAAACCCAAATCACACACTAAAATCCTAATATATTCAATAACATTTTTTTTGTCTAGTTGTGGTTCTATTGTCTTGTTGAATCAAAATTCAAGTAAGATTGAGCTTTGAAAACTATAATGTAATATAACTAGAGTGAGGCATAAAATATGCCCAATAATGATACATATTGAATTGTTTAAAATTTTTAGGTGTAATTATTCAAAATCAATATCTTATGTAATTAAATATAATACCCCAAGATTTCAAAGTACGTTTTTTCTTCAAAGTAATTCATTACGGTGGACTACACGCATCCCCGAGTTCAAGCGCACACAACATACCAAACTAGCCGTTAAAAAGCAGTTATGAATAGTATTAACTTAATTTTTAAATTTATATAATAATTATAAATTTAGAATCCATATTACTAGTTTCTTACAAATAATGTAAGAAAAAATACATTTTTTTCTAGATAAAAGTATATTTAGAAAATGAAATTTTACCGCCTTTAAATGGAGATCCCTTTTTAAATCCAATATTTGAAACTTTTATATATTAAATTTGACAAAATAGACTTTTCTTTAGAATCGGGACATAATAATTTAGTTTCAATAAATTATTGGTGTTTTTCTGATAACTTTCATATTTGGGTTAATAGTGAAAAATACTATATTTTAACTGTAAGAAACCTTTTAATTAAAATAATATAGAGTGTTGGATTATAAATTTTAATGTTTTGGAAGTATAATTAGATTATAATTTTACCCTTTAATCCAATTTTGGTCATTATAATTTATTTCATATTGAATATAAATATAAACAAGTTTCAATCTTTTCATATTTATTGTTTCTTAAAAACACGCTATTTGTTTTGACAATGAGAATTAATTTTAATTTAATAAATGAAACATCAATGTTTTTAATTTGGTAAAATAGACATAATTTTTGTATTGGTAATATCGAAATTATCTTAGGGTGAATTTTTGGTATTTTTCTGAAAACTTTCAATTTTTGATGAATAGTGAAAAACACTGAGTTATAGTTTAAAACCGAATTATTATTTAAATAATTATTTATTTTATATAAATGTATTTTAGGTCAAAATAGATACATAATAACTATATATTTTCAATGTAATTCATTGGATTCAGTTTATAATAATTATATATATATATAAATTTTATTGAACTTTTCACCGTCTTTTACCCATCTCCTAGGAGAATTTGTGAACTCACATAAAACATAATTTTACCACTTCAGTGATTTGAATTTCGAATATCTGAGAGACATGGTTAATATCAAGGAGTATAATATCTTTCAATAAGATAAGAATATTTTTTTAGTGAATAGTATATTTTTACTTTTATTTACCACAGTTAAAAGTAAATAGGACAATTTTGAGTAAAAATGATATTATTATTAACCTAAAACATGTACAATTTCTATTAGATAAGTTTAATTCGACCAAAAACATCCTTATGACTAAAATATTACCCTTTAGGTCAACTTTTATTAGATTAGGACATTTATTATTATTTAATTTAAAGAAGAGTTAAAATTGTTAAATTCAATGTTTATTAACTAATCCAATTTTAATATAAGGCTATACATAAGATAAATTCATATATAAATATCCATTATAAAGAATAAAAGATTTTCTACATCATGGTATTTTATTTATAATTTTTAGAAATTAAATAATTAAATTTATTTATGAAGCAATGATGATGGTGTAATTACCTAATTAATAAAAAAATAAAATAAATGGTATTATAAATATTAAAATAAATATTCTTTCAAATTATTTATGACATCAAAGAATTTTTTAGGTGAAAATGACATGTTATTTCTGATTCAATGTATCTAGTTCGATGTAATCAAGTTTTGATGACTTTCACAAACACAAAATACCAAATAGTGTCAAAATTGACATAAATTAATATTTAAAACAAATACTATATAATTGGTTGATATAATATTCCTAAAAATGTATGTTCCTTCATAAGGGAATAAACAATATTATATATGTCATTAATTTTCCACTTGAGCTTCTTTTGGATGGTTAGAGTTTGTTTATAAACCATATATAGTAAGAATAAAAGAAGACACGGTAACAGTTAAACTATTTAAATACGAGTTAAATCTAAATGAAATGGTTAAAATGGAAACCTAAACTTCTCTAAAACCTATTTGCTGAGATTATTTAGACCCATAACCACCTAATTCTAAAAATAAATTCATTTGTAACCATTAAAAGCCGAATATTATTGTATAATAAATTAATACTCTAATCTTTTCTTAAAGTGACCCTCACCCCTCTTATAAAAGGGAACTTACCCTTCTCTCAAAATCACACCCCAAATCTATTTGTCTCAGCCAAAACCTACCCAAATATCCTCCCAAATTCCCTCACATCAACCTAGAGGCCTTACATTGATCATAAAGCCATCATAATCATCCCTTTTGATAAAATAAAAGGGAAGAACCCGAAGAAGAGGTAATGATTTCACCACCCTCATTCAAGTTTCATTCTTTTTCAACTTATTCGTTCTTTGTTATTTCCATTCTAAAATAATAACAATAGTAAATTCTATATACTGTGATGTTATTATAAATATTTCACAACTATATTCATTATTATATCCATCTTATGAGTGATAGTGTCACCATGCGTGCGTTTGTACAACTTACCATCTCCATGTCGTGGTGTAATTAGTTATTCAACACAATGTTATTTGGGTGGATATAATGATGATTAATATGTATATAAATAATGAAAATAACATGGTATTGTCTCCATAAAATTAATATACCATCCAATTCCACACCTTTAAGTAAATGATATTGTCGCTCATTCATACGTACAGATTACCGTCTCCAAGACGCGATGAGATTCATTTCCACATTCACCATTCATCAACGATTATAAAAATAAATATTATTAATATGTTTGTAATATATGACATAATAATGGTACTAGAGATATATATATTTATATATATATATATGTACTTACATATATTTTATTCACTTAGTTTCGTTCAATACATTATGGAAATGGAAACAACGTTTATGCGTACGTACGGACTACCGTATTCATATACGGTGTTTTCCATTTCAAATATATGTCTATTATACATATTTATATTCTAAATTTATATGATATATAAATAATGTTTTATATTCCGGAAGTATTTAAATCAAAATCTATGTGATACAATCAAGAGTAACAAGTCAAAACACGTACGATAAAGAAAGCGATTATTACCCGAAATGATAATTTTACAAAGAAATTATTAATAAATGGGAAGTATAAAGTCCTAAATGAATAATGTATGATAATATAAAAATTAATATAGTTCTAGAATAATTTAATAACATGCTATGGTCTTCATACAGGAGGTAAACCGTACCCTTGACTATATGAATGTTCAAGGTAAGGGTTAATTCCTCAATATCATTATTATTCGAGATTGTTTATGTTTATGTATTTACTAGGACATTTTTATCATCCATGTCCATTTTCATAAAAATGATTTCAAAATGAATATTTTAAGGATTTTTTAAAAGTACCCTTTATCAAGATCAGAATTTGAAATGTTTTAAAGATTTATCTTTCTAAACATTTTTAATTAATGTCTATGTTTTCAAATTGGTTTTAAGGATTTATTTATATGGAAATGAGTGTTTTGAAATGATAATTCTTTTCAAAAGATTCAAATTGGTATGGGACACTTTGATTCAAAAATCTCTTTTAAATTATTTCCTTTATAAATATGTGACTTTTAAATGATTTTACAAAAAGGTTATTTCTCTCAAAAAGTTTTACACATCATTTTCAAATATGTCAACATCCTTTACAAGATATTTTTTTATTGAAGTTTATTTATTATAATAAAATCTTCCATGTTGTACTGAATGAGTTATGATATGTTTGATTGTGGATGTTCTAATTTTATACCATTCTTGTTTTATGGTTAATGTAATGACATATTGTAGGCTAGTTTTAATATAAATGTTAACGTTATGTTTCAAATTTTTTATATACGGAATGTAATGGACTTAGTAAGTGACTGGAGGATCCCGATATAGCTCCTCGATCCCTCAGTAGGTCCCATGAGACAAAATAATGTTTTGGCACAAGGCCATGACAAAATATTTATTTGTAGTCTTGGCACGAGGCCTTGACTATGTGGTAATGATGTCCAGTATTAGGCATTCCCTCATTGTGAAATTATTTATTACATGTGATTATTCAACTAGTAGAATATTCATGTGAATTTTTATATGGTAATGTTTCATTTATTTTTACCATATTATGTTCATGTTTTTGTTTAAAAGGTTGTTGTTTTTATTACATAACTTGCCTTAAATGTTAATAGCTTCCACTAAATTATTTACCCATACTGAGCATCTGATCTCACCTCTTTCTTATGTTTTATTTTCCTAGGATTACAAGAAGTGTATTATGATTGATATGCATGGATAAGAGAAAGGGAAAACTAGAATTCTCAAAGAACTATCTAGGTTGCGTTTTATGCTTCAAATTGTAATGTAATGTTAATGTATGTAATCTATTTTCCAAGACTCCTAAACCGATCGGTCCTTCATGACATAATTCAATGTAATCGGGCCAATGTATTAAAATAATGCACCGGCTCTGGGTAACTAGGTTCGGGGAGTTACAGTTGGTATCAGTAGATGTTCAGCAATAACCATGGAAACAAGATTTAGATAAACTCTGATTAGAGAACATTACCGTAAGATAGACTTTGAATTTTAGTATAGAAGAACGTCCTAGAAATTTTTTTATGTAAAGTTTTTTTGAGTTTTCCAAGAAAATACATCCCTCTCTGGATACGAGCAGGTAGAGGCGGCTCTGGCATAGATGTACCTAGGGGTAAAACCTGAAAACACCGCTTTGATCCAGACTTGAATGGGATCTGGTGCACGATAACGTGCCTTTCTGCACTTTTGGTTATTACACTCCCGGAGGATATGCATAGGATAGTTCTCACTTTGTTTACAAACCAATATGAAGGGTTTATGAGTATATACCTCCTCAAAGAAAACATTTTTGTGATTATGGTTTATCCATAAACTGTTCAACTTACGTTAACTATTTTACATGTTTGGAATTATGAATTGCGATTCATAAACTGACCTAGTATATGCCATTGTTTAGGGATGGTGCCCGGTATAAAGAATGTGAACTCCAAAAATATGTATGATCCAAAGAGTAAGATGGGTCATATCATTCATGGTATTATTCCAACATTTAGAAAGTAAATAGTCTCCCATGTATTATCATCATATGAATAAATAATATCATGTGTTAATAAGATAAGTAAATAATTGTTTGATTTCTATGGCTTTGATGGGAATCCAGAGAAGAAAAGGATGGTAGAAAGAAATATGGATAAAGGGAATAAAGGAAAGAAGGATTTTCCAATATGTGATAAATGTGGAATGAATCACCTTAGTAAATTTTCGAAGGGAATGGTGGTTTGGTTTCTGTGTGGAGTAGGAGGACACAATGTATGTGATTTCATTGGGAAGAAAACATTTTCAAATGTAAAATGCTTCATCTACAATGTGTTGAGACACTACATGAATCAATTTTCCATTCATTAAATTATACCACAAATATTGTTATTGGATAATAATCCGGTTATGGTACTATCTCAGATGAAGAAGAATGACTAGTGTTCTTATGTTGTTATTATATAATTATTTCATTTGAGTGTTGTATCAACAGTATACTGGTTACAAGAATTATGGAGATAAATAAGGATTGTAATATAGTAATATTTTATTGAGGATTTGAGATTATATGGTTCAAAGAAAAGTGACTTAATAGTAAGCTACACTTTTTAGAAAATAAATGGTTGAGGGAAAGCTATTACTTAATATGGTCTTTATAGTGAGGTAGTGATTTTGGATTATGAAATGGTTTATTTTAATAATCTAGGATGTTGCAGTGTTGTAAAAGAATACACGATGATGGCATTCACATGTTATTTCCTAGAAAAAAGGATCCTCATTATGTTTAACTTCCTTATAAACATTTGACTATGAGTTTGGATATAAGTATTATGGATAATTCTAATGGTTGGAATGCATTATGATTGAAATTGGATACAACTGTTAAGGTTATTTTGAGATTGCAATAAAACGGAAAACCTAAAGGTCAGACGACAACCCGTCACGTCCGGCAAGGTCGTGAGGCTTGAACCCACAACCGAAGGGAGGCAAGGTTGTATCACCTATCACTGACCCACGTGATGTCCTGGATTGTATAATGTAGTTTTTCTTTAAATGGTTTGATAGGTGAATAAATTCATTATTTTTGGAACCCTGTATGATTAGGATAAATAAAATATTTTTTTTGAAATCTTTTGGAGTGAATGATGATGTTGAGTAAGGAATTAGTTAAAGGATGTAACTCCACTTGTCATGTATATATATATATATATATATTTCCCTCTTATTCTATGATTAAATTAATTCGTAAACTTTAGTTGAGGTACTTCATCACAATATCCATTCATTTAGGTGTCCTTTGATTTCCAAATGTCTTTATTTTATACGGTGTATAAAATCCTTTGACTTTTCATTTCATGGGAAATCTTTTTCTACGAAGAATTTTAATAAATGACAAAAGAAGGAATGTTTTTTATGTAAGAGGTGACAACGACCATTCCACCGCCAAGATTTTTATTTGATCGTTGGATTCCTTAAGGATCCATAATGATTTTATAAAGAAAAAGAAAATTAATACCGTATACCCTTTTTACGTATTTTGGGATTGAAAATGGATTTGATAATGGATTTGTTATGTCAATATATTTAATTGATATACTGTGATTAATGACCTCAATCACTCTCTATAAATATTTACGTTTTCCCTCCAATTATGTGTCTCTAATTTCCACCAATGTTTTTCTAATTGATATCATAATTTGGTGGTAACTTTTTCATTTCCATTTTCCTCCTATTAAGACTAAATTTTATTAAACCAATTTTATATGGAGGTTTTTTCACAATGGTATTTTCTATTTTCAACCATTAATTTTAGAAGAACAATTCCAAATTGAGATGATGCAATTTATTTAAGGAGAAAAGAATGTAACACCCCATGATTTCAAAGTACGTTATTTCTTCAAAATAATTCAATAACTTACACTACAAACAATACTGAGTTCAAGAACACCACGACATACCAAATTAGCATTTTAAAAGAACTTATGAATAGTATTAACTTAATTTTGAACTTTATATAATCCTTATAAATTTATAATCCATATTATGAGTTTCTTAGACATAATGTAAGAACAAATACATTTTATTTCAGATAAAATTATTTTTTTAAAAATGGAATTTCACCGCATTTTAATGGAGATCCTTTTTTATATATGATATTTGAGACTTATATATATTCAATTTGACAAAATAAACTTCTTCTTTAGAATCAAGACATAACAATTTAGTTTCAATAATTTTTTGGTGTTTTTATGAAATCTTTCAGTTTTTGATGAATAATGAAAAACATTGAGTTATTGTTTAAATCCTAATTATTATTTAAATAATTATTTATTTTATTTAAATTTTTTTATGTTATAATAGATACATAATACCTATATATGTTCAATGTAATTCATTAGAGTCAGTTTATAATAATTTATATATATTTAAATTTTATTGAAATTATCATTGTCTTTTATCCATCTCCTAGGTGAATTTGTAAACTCACATAAAACCTAATTTTACCACTTCTGTGAGCTGAATTTCAAAAATCTGAGATCCATGGTTAATATTATGGATTAAAATGTGGTTCTATAAGATAAAAATAATTATTGATGAATAGTATCTTTTTACTTTTATTTACCACAGTTAAAAGTAAATAGGGTATTTATGAGTAAAAATATTTTTATTATTACCCTAACACATGTCCTAATTCTATTGGATAAGTGAAATTAGACCAAAAAACCTTATTATTAAAATATGACCCTTTAGGTCTACTTAGATTAGATTAGGACATTTATTATTTTTTAATTTAAAAAAGAGTTAAAAGTGTAAAATTTAAATTTTATTAACTAATTTTTTTTAATATAAGGTTATACATAAGATAAATTCATCTATAAATATTCATTAGAAAGGAAAAAATATTTCTTACATCATGGTATTTTATATATAATTTTTAGACATTAAATAATTTAATTTATTAATGACACAATTATGATGCAATAATTACTTTATTAATTAAAGAATCAAATAAATGGTATTATAAATGTTAAAATAAATATACTTTGAAATTTTTTATGACATCCACGATTTTTTTTAGGTGATTATGACATGTTGGGGGTGATTAAATGTATCTTTTCAGATTTAATCAAGTTGTGATGACTTTCACAAAAACAAAATATCAAGTAGTGTCAAAATTGTCATAAATTAATATTTAAAAAAATTACTATATTATTGGTTGATATAATATTTATAAAAATGTAAGGTTCGGACAAAGGGCTAAAATAATATTATATATACCATTAATGAGCCTCTTGAGGTTCTCTAGTAATTTTAGAGTATGTTTATTAACCATATATAGTAAGAATTCAAAAAGACATAGTAAAAGATAAACTATTTAACTAGGAGTTAAATGTAAATGACAAGGTTAAAATGGTAACCTAAACTTTCCTAAAACCTATTGGTTGAGAGCATTAAGACCCATAACCATCTAAGTCTCTAAATAAATTCATTTTTGATCCATTATTAACTGAATATGATTTTATTATAAATTAATAATTTAATATTTTCCTAAAGTGACCCTCACCCTTCTTATAAAAGGGCACTTACCCTTCTCTCAAAATCACACCCCAAAGCAATTGGGCTCAGCCAACCCCTACCAAAATATCCTCCCAACTTCTCTCAATTCAACCTATAGGACTTAGTTTGATCAGATGGTTATCCTATTGAGCCCTTTTGATCAAATAAAAAGGAAGAACCCGAAGAAGAGGTAATGATTTCACCACCCTCTTTCAAGTTCCATTCTTCTTCCACTAATTCATTCCATGTTATTTCCATTATAAAATAAAAACTACAGTATCTTCAATATAATTTGATTTTATTATAAGTATTTCAAAACTATATTCATTATTATATCTATCTTATGAGTGATAATGTCACCATGTGTGCGTACGTACGGTTTACCGTCTCCACGTCGTGGTGTAATTTTTTATTCAACACTATGTTCTTTGGATGTATATAATGATGGGTAATATGTATATAAATAATTAAAATAACATGATAATGTCTCTGTAAAATTAATATACCATCCAATTCCACACATATAAGTAAATTATATTGTCCCTCGTGCATACGTACGGATTACCGTCTACACGACGCGATGAGATTCATTTCAACATTCATCATTCATCGACAATTATAAAAATATATATTACTAATATGTTTGTAATATATGACATAATAATTCTACTATATATATATATATATGTTCTTACATATATTTTATTCACATAGTTCCATTCAATACATTATGAAAAAGGAAATAGCGTTTATGCATAAGTACGGACTACCGTCTCCATAAACGGTGTTTTACATTTCATATATATGTCTATTATACATATTTATATTCTAAATATATATGATATATAAATCATGTTTTATATTCTAGAAGTATTTAAATTGTGATCTAAGTGATACAATCAAGAGTAACAAGTTAAAACACGAACGATAAAGAAAGCGATTATTACAAGATATTTTAATTTAACAAGGAAATTATTATTAACTGGGTAGTATAAAGTCATAAATGAATAATGTATGATAATATAAATATTAATATGGTTCTGGTATAATTTAATAACATACTACAGTTATCATACAAGAGGATAAATTTAAACTCAACTAACGGAATGTTCAAGGTAAGGGTTAATTCCTCAATCTCATTATTATCCGAGATTGTTTATGTGTAAGTATTTATTGGGAAATTTTTATCATCCATGTCCACTTTCATAAAAATGATTTCAAAATGAATATTTTAAGGTTTTGTGAGAATTACCCTTTTATCGAGATCATAATTTTAAATGTTTTAATGATTTATCTTTTTAAACCTTTTTAATTAATGTCCATGTTTTCAAATTCATTTTATGGATTTATTTATATGGACATGAATGTTATGAAATGAAAATTCTATTCAAAAGATTCAATGTGGCATGACACAGTTTGATTCAAAAATCACTTTTAAATTACATCCTTTAGAAATGTGTGAATTTTAAATGATTGTACAAAAATTTTATTTCTCTCAAAAAGATTTACTCATCAATTTCAACTATGACATCATCCTTTACTGGATATTTTTTTTGATTGAGCTTGATTTATTATAATACAATCTTCAATGTTGTATTGAATTAGATATGATATGTTTGACTCTGAATGTTCTAATTTTATACCATTCATGGTTTATAGTTAATGAAATGTCATTTCGTATTTTTGTTTTAATACGAATGTTTATGTTATGATTCAAATTTTATATATGAGGAATGAAATGGACTTAGTAAGAGATGGGTGGAGCCTGCTATAGCTCCTCGATGCATCGGTGGGTCTCATTAGGCAAACTAGTGTCTTGGAACAAGGCCTTGACAAAAAAAATTATTTGCAGTCTTGGCAGAAGGCCTTGACTATGTGGTAATGATGTTCGGTATTAGGAATTCCCTAATTGTGAAATTAGTTATTAAATGTGATTATTCGACGTGTAGAATATCCCTGTGCATATTTATATGGAAATGTTTCATTTATTTTTACCATATTATATTCATGTTTATGTTTAAAAGGATGTTGTTTTTATTACACATATTTCCTTAAAAGTTTATAGCTTCTGCTAAATTATTTACCCTTACTACCATCTGAGCTCACCCCTTTCTTATGTTTTATTTTACCAGGATTCCACGTAGTGTATTATTATTGATATGCAGGGTTATGCTAAAGGGAAAATATAATTCTCAAAGAACTATCTCTGCTGTGTTTTTGCTTCAAATTGTAATGTAATGTTAATGTATGTAATCTATTTTCCAAGACTACTAAACTGATCGGTCCTTCGGGACATGATTCCTTGTAATCTTTCCAATGTATTAAAATAATGCACCGGATTTGGGTAACTGGGGTTGGGGCGTTACAAGAGATATAATATTTTATGACATGGTGAGACCTATAGGTTACAATAAAATTTAAATATTCAATTTTATTATTAATTTTTTATGTTTCTGAAGTATAATGTAGTTTTTTATTGAAAATTCTTAATATATGTGAAAATTATATCAAAAGTGATGAATGTGTGTGCGAAAAATAATTAGACCATTATTGTATACAAGATTTTACCATGTATTAAAATATTTCTTATTGAAAAATATATATTTATATTTATTAAAATATTTTTATACTAAATCTATTACCATTGGATAAACAAGATTTTTTTTGTGATTACATTATGGCCTCAATGTGAATGTGGATCTGATTAAAAAGATGTAAAATAATTTCAACAAATGGCCAAACAATGTAACACAATATGATTTACTAAACAATTATTGATTTTCCAATAATAAATAATTCCAACAATATAGTGATATATAAAATTAAAGAAGAAATCACCCAAATTAATCAATAATTAAATAAAAAAGTTCCACAAATTTATTTCTTAAATAAGTTATATTTTTATGATAATTAGTGGAATTTAATTATCTTGAAAAAAACAAGGAAATTCATTACAAATGTACAATCACATAAGTCAATTTAAAACAGATTAAAAGTAAAATAATTCTGCAAATTACACTATAATATATATTTTCATATCGTCCAGATTGGTTAATATTACAATGGATAAATAGGCAGAATTGTTCATCTCATTTCTCACAACATTGAGCTCTCCCTCTCTCTAAATATTTTCCAAAAATGTCTTCATCTGAATGAATGTAGAAAATATATTTCAAAATCAGAATTTCCTGTTTCTAGGAATCCACCTCCTTTAAAAAACAAATGGGATTTGAACAATTGGTGATTTTTTATATTATTATTATTCCACTGTATTTTGAAAACAAAACCCCTATTATAGAAAATAATCCATCAACCGATTTGGATATACTCTTTAAATAACTAATACACACACACATCTCTCTCTATAATTCATAATTATACCATTTAATGATTTTTGGTTCGTACATTTTCATTAATTTTAATATGTAATTTAATGTTTTAAATCCCTATAGTAAGTTATATTATTGAAAATTGTAACATTTATATGTTTTCATAGCCTTTTTAGATTAATTGAAAAAATGGATTAGTTTTAGATCTAAAACTATTTTAATTTTATTTTTTTTCAACAATATCATTATCTAAACTAATTTAAATTTTGAAATTTCTCTTCTTAATCTTCTTAACTTTATATTTTTCATTTTAAAAAACTAGATCGAAAGATAAATAAATATTCTAATTCCAAAACCACCTCATAATCAAAGCTTCAATATCTATACAATTTTATAGGATTTTTTTGATAGGGTATTATGTCTAAAAATATGGTTTTCCAAATCAAGTTGAAATGATACATAGTGATAGATTAGAGGTCACGGAACAACTTACTATATATGGAGACACCATAATTGATGCAAACCATGTTGAAGGCACTCAGCTGACTAACCGAGTGGGGGAGATGGATTTGAAAGGCCCAATGACCCTTGGGAGATTAAATAGGCTGAATGCAAAAATTGGGTGCCCATCTCACTACATTAAAGGCCCAATGGTTATTTCCATTCATGGATGGAGAAAATGGACCTATTATTTCACTTATTAAATCTCAAACATGATATTTAAAGCTTAGCCCACATGGTTTCATGAATTTGGATGTCTTGACCACATGGAAGATTCTAGAAATGGAATCTTTGGACACCAATGTGAAATCTGCTGGGCTATGCACTCAATGTCAAATCTGGTGGGATATAGTTCGAAATTTGTGTGCTAGTTTTCCAAAAGTATTTGTCAGTCTTTATCTTTTTGACTTTTAAGGGAACAATGTAGGTTAGCCTTTATGACTTTAGGGTATTAGACCATTGGCTATTGTATATCGCCTTGGCTATAAATAGCCACCCCATGGAATTGTATTTTCATCCAAGAATTAATTGAGATCTTATGCTTTGTTTCTCTCTATTGTGTGAGAATTGTTCAGAATTTACAACTTCCCTTGTGCATTTTTGACTTGTCATTCTACAAGTTAGATTGGTGATCCAAGATCACAAAGCCCCCAATTCCATGCTTTAATCAGATGGAGTTGTTTTCTTGATTGGATATCACATCCCTCCCTTGAGTGAGTTGTTTAAGTAGTAGTTTGCACTCTTTATAGTGTTGATTGACTTCTTGCATCCACTATTCATACCCATCATCTGCCACTTTGCCCCGAACTGCATCCCTCAGCCGCCGCCCTATTCCGTGAAGATCAAGCCACCCCATGCATCTCACATCAGTTGGTATCAGATATCCAGTTGACATAATAGACATCCATCACCCTCTTTATCCTATATATCTATTACCCTTCTTATCTTTCGTTATTATCCACCCATTCAAAAAAAACCTTTTCTTTGAAAACCTCTAGAATTCACCCTCGTTGTGCAAGTTTAAATTTTTTAGCATTGATTCAATTGTTTATTCATCTTCTTTACATTTAATTCTCTATATGTGATTTGTATGTGAAAAAAAATCAAAAATATCAGATTCTCTCAACTCATCATTTTTTGTTTTTCAAAATTAAGCACATCCTTTCTTTGAGAGA
Source organism: Viscum album (assembly GCA_963277665.1). Taxonomy (NCBI): domain Eukaryota; kingdom Viridiplantae; phylum Streptophyta; class Magnoliopsida; order Santalales; family Viscaceae; genus Viscum; species Viscum album. Next base: position 1,422,839,029 of record OY728141.1, on the reverse strand, counting down.
TTTCAAAAAAAAATTTCTTGCCCTCCATTCTTCATCTTCTGCTTTAAAACATAAAGCACAAAACTTTTTGGGGAGATTTGATGAAAAAAAGAAGAAAATAAGAGGATCCAATTACTTCATCATAGTGATTTACTTTATTAGAACTTTTCCTTTCATACATCACTTTTTCCATCATTTTGATTCATCCATATATTATATTTGGCTCATATTGTTATTAATTTTTATTATCTTTCAAAATCATGAAAAACCCAAATACCACATTTATATCCTATTTTTCATCCACCCTTTATACATTTTTTACCCTCTTTTTAGCCTTTACCCTTTACCACTCAAGCGGGTTGTGTTAAACCATCCCCCAACACAAACTTGTTTGGGGAAATATTGGTGGAAAGTGATGACCTGAAATAAGGTATTATATTTTGTTGGAGCATATAATTTTAATTGAGTGTCGGGAGTGGATTTAAATAAGAAAAATAATATATCTTGTGTGTGGTAGTGTGTTCATATTTGTGTGTGTGTGTGTGTAAATCTTGTGTGTGTGAGTGTGTATATCTTTCCTGTGTCAGTTTGTATCCTTGTGTTTGTGAGTGTGTACATCTTGTGTGTGTTTACATTTCATGTGTGTCAGTGACTGTGTATCATTGTGTGTGCCCCCCCCCCTCGGTGTGTGTTTGTGTTTGCATAACTTATCATGGAAGAAGATCGGGGGAAGGAAATTGCACATGTTAGCATTGAAGGAAGTCGAAGTAGATATTCCAAACCCGAAGCTACACAACTCCAAATTCAATCATTAGTGAGCCACTTAGAGAAGCTTCTTGATAGAAAATTGGAAGTTCTACATTGGAGGATTAATGAATTGGAGAATAAACCAAGCCCAAGGATGATCTATGATAACCCATAATGCGTTCCAGCACCACATCATCCCCACATCATGGAGGAGGAAATGGTGAACATTGATGATGATCTTGATGCTGTCCCACAAAGGTAGAGGTTGTACCAACAACCTAGAGGAGGAAAAAGGAGACAACATGATGATGACATACTTGGTGGGATCATGTTGAAGGTCCCCTCTTTTGAAGGGAAAAGAAACTCAGAAGCATACTTGGAGTGGGAGATGCGGATTGAGAAATAATTTTCATGCCATGTGTATTCTATGAAAAAAAGGGCAAAATTTATTCCATTGAATTTTTTCATTATGCATTAGTATGATGGGATCATGTTCAAAAGGAGAGTACTAGATATGGTGGAAATCCCATCAATACTTGGGAATGACATTATGTTCGCCATGCAGAAGTGATTTTTTCCCACACAATACCATAGAGATATCCACAACAAACATCAATGCCTCACCCAAGGTAGTAAGTGTATAGAAGACTACTAAAAGGGTATGAAAATTGCAACTATTCAGGCAAACTATGAGGAGGTTGTTGAGGAAATCATGGCATGGTTTTTACATGGTCCCTTTTGGGAGATTGCTGATCAAGTGGAGATGTACCACCATGTGGAAATACAAGATAAGATCCATCAAGCCACCGTGATCAGGCAAAAAATAAAAAGTGGGACAAACATGAGTAAACCCTATACCCATTTCACACCATGGAGAAATGTATGGAAGGAGATTGGAGAACCATCAAAGGAAAAATAGGTGGTTGATCATAATAGTGACAATGTAATTTTTCCACCCATGTAACCTACTTTTGAGGCTAACCAAACCAATAATAGGGATATTCAGTGTTTCAAATGTCAAGTAAGGGGTCATATTGCTAGTGAGTGCCCAAATTGGCACACCATGACCATCAACAAGTATGTAGAATGGGAGACCGATGGAGAGATCTTGGAAGAGGATGAAGAAGAACCTCTAGAAATTGATAGTGGATAGTTTGCGGAAGATGGTGAGATTCTTGTCACTAGGAGTGTTCTATGTTCACAAATGACCGTGGGAGAGAATAAGTAGAGGGAGAACCATTTCAATACACGGTGAAAGATCCATGGGAAGGAATTTACTGTTATTATTGACTAAGGATGATGTAGTAATGTTGGGAGCACCGAGTTACTAGAGAATTTGGGACCTCCTACTTTGAAGCATCAACATCCATATCGGCTTTAGTGGTTTAACGAGTGTAGGGAGATGAAGATCACTAAGAAATTGAAGGTTTTGTTCACAATTGGGATTTATAAATATGAGTTTCTTTGCAATGTTCTTCCTATGAAGGCTTTCCATTAGATGTTGGGATGACTGTGGCAGTATGATCGACATGTTACCAATGATGGTTTCATGAATCGTAATTGTTTTTTACTCTAAGGGGAACATATAACCCTCAAACCCATGTCCCCCAAAAAAATTCTGGATGATCGCGTTTTTAGAGAAAAGACAAAAATGAGTGATGAGGGAAAAAAGTGTGAAAATAAAAGAGGAGAGAATGAGGGAAAGAGAGAAAATGAGAGAAGAAATGAAATGCAGAGAAACGAAAAATCATGTGGGGAAAAGAATTTGAAAGAAGAGAAAAGTGTGATGTTGGAAAAAAAGAGTGAGGTTAAGGAAACATTGTTTTCATAGTAAACCCTCCTAGTACTCATGTACAAAGAGGTGTTGCTAAATATTAATGACTTACAGTGTTTTCCAAATGTTGTTGAGTTGTTGTTGCAGGAGAATGATGATGACATTCCTGAAGTTGTTCCACCAGGGTTTCCACACATTAGAGGTATTGAGAATCAAATTGACCTCATTCCTGGATCATTACTACTAAACCAACATACATATCACACCAATCCGAAAGAGACAAAATAAATTCAAAGGCATGTTCATGAGTAGTTGGATGTGGGATATGTTAGAGAGAGCCTTAGTCCTTGTTCCGTACTGGTGATTCTATTACCAAAGAAGGATAGAACATGGGGAATGTGCATTGACTATAGCCATCAACAACATCACGGTCAGGTATCGTCATCGTATCCTGAGGTTATATGATAAGATAGATGAATTTAATGGTTTATCTATTTTCTCAAAAATTTATATAAGAAGTGGCTACCCTCAAATTTGGATGGAAGATGGAGATGAGTGGAAAAATGCCTTTATGACAAAACATGGACTTTATGAACTGTTAGTCATTCCCTTTGGTCTCACCAATGCACCTAACACATTTATGATGTTGATGAATCATCTCTTACGTGCATATATTTGAAAATTTGTGGTAATTTACTATGATGACATTTTGTTTTATTGTAGGACCTTGATTTTGTAGATTACTTAACAATATTCTAAGAAGTTTTAAGGAAGAAAAACCTGTTTAGAAACATAAATAAGTGTGGATTTTGTCTCGATAAAATTATTTTCTATGGATTTTTTGTGAGTGACAATGAAGTTGAAGTGGAAACTGAGAAGATCAAATCAATACAAGAAAGGCCAACTCCAACCTCTGTTGGACAGGTAAGAAGTTATCATGGTCTTGGTAGTTTTTACAGATGATAAGTGACAGAATTCAGCACACTAGCAGCACCATTGAACGAGTTTGACATAGAAGAATGTTCCTTTCTAATGGCATACAACTCAAGAGAAGGCCTTCCATGCACTTAAGGAGATACTCACCCATGCCCCTCTACTTGCACATCTAGACTTCAGTAAGACCATTGAAATTCAATGTGATGCAAGCAGAATTGGTATAGATGGATTACACATGCATGAAGGTAATAATATTTCTTTTATTAGTGATATTTTAAATGACCCAACATTATACTATGGTACATATGATAAAGAGTTGTATGCATTGTTTAGAGTACTAGAGATAGGCCAACCCTATCTCTGTCTTAAAGAATTTGTGATCCATTCTGATCACAAGGCTCTTAATTACCTTACAAGCTAACATAAACTAAATAAAAGACATGCTAGATGGCTGGAATTCATTAAGTCATTTCCATATATCCTCAAGTATAAAAAGGGTAAAGAAAATAATGTGACTGATTCACTTTCATGTAGATATTCTCTTTTGTCCTAGTTGGATTCAAAACTCATTGGTTTTGAATAAATTAAAGATTTATAATCCATTGATAGTGATTTGAGAGAACATTTTGAACATTGTAAACCTAGGGTTATTTTGGAAAAGTTCTATTAACATGATGGATTCTTATTTCGGATTAATAAGCTTTCAATTCTCAATTTATCATTATGTTTACTTTTAATGAAGGAGTCACATTCAGGTGGGTTAATGGGAAATTTTGGTGTAGAAAAAACTCTATGTTTTCTTAATGAGCAATTTTATTGGCCTAGGATATCTAGAGATATTGTGAAATTTGTGGGAAAGTGCATTGTCTTCCATAAATCCAAATCGAAACTGATCCCACACAGCCTATATCTTCCTCTCCCAATTCCCAAAACCCATTGGCAGGACATATCAATGGACTTTATTGTGGGGTTACCAATGACAAAGTTGGGAAGATATTTCATTTTTGTTGTGGTGGATCAGTTTTCAAAAATGGAACATTTTATTCCTTATCACAATATTGATGATGCCACTAACATTGCAATAATTTTCATTCAGGATGTTTTCAATCTTCATGGAATGCCAATGATGATTGTGTCGGATCCAGGCACAAAATTCCTCAACTACTTTTGGAAGGTATTATGGAGCAAACTAGGAAGGTAGTTACTATTTTAAAATACTTTTCATCCAAAAAATGATAGACAAACTGAGAGGGTGAATCAGATACTGCCGTCCCCTCTATGAATCATTTTGAAGAAGAACCTAATGAATTGGGAGGAGTGTATTCCACATGCGGAATTCACATATAACAGGTCCAAGCATTCCACTACTCAATATTCTTCATTTTAAATTTTTTACAACTTCAACTCCCTTTCCCCTATTGATCTAGTTCTTTTCATTTACAGGAAGCAGTTAATATGGATGTGAAAGGCATGCAGAATTTATCAATAAAATCCACGAAAGGAAAAGGATAAATATCGAGCGGATGTCCAAGAAATATATTGATCATGCAAACAAGGGTTTCCAGAAAATGTTGTTCGAACCTGGAGACTTGGTTTGGATTCCTAGGCAGAAGGAAAGATTTCTAGAAAATCTGTAATGAAATCTCATTCCACGAGGCGATGAACCTTTTGGAGTGCTTGGGATGATTAACAATAATGCTTAAAAGATAGATTTTCCTGGTGAGTATGGTGTTAGTGCCACTTTCAATGTTTCTAATCATTCACCTTTTTTGGGTGTAGAGGAAGAAGAGTCGAAGATGAATCATTTTCAAGAGGGGGAGGATGATACGAACCATCTTTAAGGTACCAAGCCGATTATCCAAGTAGAGGAGTTGGATTTGCAAGGGCCGATGACACGAGGGAGATTAGAGAGGCTGAATGTAATAATGGGTGCCCATATCGCTTTATTATAGGAATAATGGATCATTCCTTCATTGGATGGAGTAAATGGGACTATTATCTAACTTATTAATGCCCAAACATGATTTTTAATGCTTGGCCAAAATGTTTGCATGAATTTGGATGTCTTGACCACATGGAGGATTTTAGAAATGACAACTTTTGACACCAAAGTCAAAACTGGTGGGCTATGCACTCTAAGTCACATCTGGTGGGATATAGTTGGAATGTTGTGTGCTACATTTCCAAAAGTATTTGTTAGAATTTATCTTTTTGAATTTTATGGGCACAAGGTAGGTTTAGCCTTTATGACTTTTGGGTATTATACCATTGAATAGTGTATCCCTCTTTGGCTATAGAAATCCACCCCATGGAATTTTATTATCATTAAAAAATTAATTGTGATCTTATGCTTTGTTTCTCTCCATTGTGTGACAATTGTTCCATATTTCCCCCTTGATCATGTGCATTCTAGCCTTATCAAACTACATGTTATATTGGTGATCCAAGATCACAAATCCCACAATTTGATTCCTCAACCAAAGTGCTTTTGTAACACCCCAAGCTTCCATGGTACGCTTCCCTTTGATTAACGTGATAGCGTGTGTTGTACGCAACACTGAGTTCTAACACACCATAACCAATCAAACTAGCTGTTGTGAATAGTAATACCTACTTTTTGAAATTATATATATTTTATATTTCAAAATGGACTTCATTTTTGGATTTGTAATATCGAATTTAGCCTAAGGTGAGATTTTGGTACTTTTTGGATAACTTTAATATTTTGATGAATAGTGAAAATTACTAAATTTTAATTAAAAACAACTTTTTTTAATCAAAATAATTAATAGTGATAAATTATGAATTTGAGTGGTTTTAAAGTATATTTAGAATATATTTATTCCATTTAATATAGTGTTGGTCATTGGACATAATTTTACAATTAAACTGGAAATAAACAAGTGTCAATCTTTTGATAGTTATTATCTCTTAAAAACACGCTTTTTGTTTTAACAACAGGAATTAATTTTAAATTAATTTCTGCCACTTATGTGTTTTGAATTTGGAAAAATGGATTCCATATTTGGAATCAGGATGTTCTAATTGTGTAAATAGGTAACTTTTATTTTTAGACTTTTTGAATAATTACTTCGGTAAATATTTTATTTACCATGGTTAAGGGTAAATCTGGTAAACAAGGGTTAAAAATAATATTATAATTATACTAAATTACCCTAAAACATGTCCTAACCTTATTGGTTGATACATGTTAGACCATAGTCATCTTTGGGTCGATTTTGGGACCCCATGGAGCCACTTGTAGGTGAGAGGGACACTTAATTTTAATTAAGTTAAAATGAATACAAATATGACACAAGCATATATCTTTTAGAAAAACAATTTTTATATAGAGTTATATATGATGGATTTTCGACTATAAAAATTCATTATAAATCTAGAAATATTTCCTACATAATTATATTTTATTTATAATTTTTAGACATTAAATAATTTAATTTATTTATGACACAATGATGATGCAGTAATTACCATAATAGTGAAAAATTAAAATAATTGATATTATAAATACGCAAATAAATATAATTTGAGACTTTTAAGGAATTAAACTAATTTTATAGGATAATATGACATATTATGATTGATTTAATTAACTTTTTTTGAAGCAATCATTCTGTTATGTTTTTTACAAAAAAATCAACTATTGAATAGTCTCAAAATTGACATAAAAGAGTTTTTAAAAAAAATAGTATATTATTAATTGATATTAAATTCCTAAAAATCTAATTTTCGGCCAAGAGACTTATATCATGATAGGTGTATCATTAATGGACCACTTGGGTGTCTCTTGGATGTATATAGTAAGTTTATTAACCATATAATATAAAAATACAAAGAGACATAGTAAAAGTGAAACTAATTAACTAAGAGTTAATACTTAATGATAAGGTTAATATAGTAACCCAGACCTGTCTAAATTCTATTGGTTGAGTGTTTTTCGACCTATACCCACCTTAACATTTAAATAATCCACCTTGGAGCCATTAGAAACCGAATATGAATTTATTATAAATTACTATTTCTAGCTTATCCAAAGGTGACCCTCACCCCTCTTATAAAAGGGAACTCCTTCTCATTTCATCACACCTTCAAAGCCTTTTGGTAATGATTTCAAAAGGAAGAACCCGAAGAAGAGGTAATGATTTCACCACCCTTTTCCAAGTTCCTTTCTGCTTCCACTTCTTTTTCCTTTGTTATTACCATTATAAAATAATAAATCCAGTATCATATATATACTGTGATGTTATTATAAAATGGTATAGCCATATTCAGTATTCCATCCACCCTTTGAATAACATGTCACCATACGTGCGTACGTACGGCTTACCGTCTCCACGTCATGGTGTAATTTTTATTCAATATATTATTTTTTGGATGGGTATAATAATGATGTGTAACTCATGTAAATAATAAATATAACATGTTAATGATTCTGTATATATGATATACCATCCATTTATATATTATTTTAATATCAAAAGAATGATATTGTCGCTCGTGTGTACGTACGGACTACCGTCTCCACGAACGCGATGAGATTCATTCTCCATCGTATCCATTCTAGTATAATTATCATTTGATGATTTAAAAATGATGTTTAAGGACTTGATATCATTCTGTATATGATTAATATACAACTTATCCATGAAAAACATGGCTTATGTAACAAAACATATAAAATAAAATGAGTAAGTTAACACCTGAAATGACGATAATACTAAGATATTTTTAACAAAGCAATGTTAAAGATCATATATGATATCATATGAATTTATATGATTATTTTATAATTTATTAACAATTATATCACCATTATAAAGGAGGTTAACCTTCCCCAACCAAGGAAAAGTACAAGGTAAGGGTTTATTTCGCAATCTCTACATTATCTGAGGTTGTTTATACGTAATAATCTACTGGGATTTCTTTATCATCCACATCCATGTTTCTCCAAAATGTATTTCAAATTTTTTTACCATTTACAAGAATATGGGTTAACGTCATTTATACCCTTGTTTTACTTTTATAAGAGGTTTATAAAGGAATCTTTTCGTCATATTCTAAACAATGTGCTTTTAACCTTTTGACTGAATTAAGGTAAGAATGTTTTTTTAACTTATACGGCGGGTGCAGCTATTTTCCGCCATTATAAAATCATCGAAGCTTCCCTTAAAAGCGTATGAGAATACTTTCAAAGAAAATGTTTCATTTTATATGGCTCTTAAATGATTTCAAAATAAAAAGAGATATTTCTCTAAAAAGAGTTTTGTTTTAATCTATTTCAACATCCTTTGATAGATTTAAAGATTATATTGAGATGATTTATTATGAAACAAAACTTCCATATTTTATTGAAGGTTTTGTGATATGTTTGACTATGGATATGTTAATTTCATGGTTTATGGATGAATTATTTACAATTCGTATGCTAGTTTTAATACAAATATTTATGTTATGTTTAAACCTTTTCATATGGGAATGCATTGGACATAATATGTGATGGGTGGAGCCCGCTATAGCTTCTCGATGCATCGATAGGTATCATGAGAAAAACTAGTGTCTTGACACAAGGCCTTGGAAAAATCTTATTTCTAGTCTTGGCACGAGGCCTTGGCTATGTGGTTTTGATAGTCTGGCATTATGCCTTCCATCATTATGAAAGTGGTTATTGATATTGCATGTGATTATTCGATTAGTAGAATATCCATGTGAACAAGTAAATGGCATTATTTCATTTTATTTTTTCCATAATATGTTTTAGTTCAAGTTTAAAAGGCTTTTGTTTTAGTTATACATTGCCTAAAATGTTTATTCTTATTTATGAAAGTTTCCGCTATATTGTAATCCTTACTGGAAATTTGAGCTCACCGCTTTTCTATGTTTTATTTTTCCAAGGAAGTGAAGAAGTAAATTATGAATGACCTGCAGGGTTATTATGAGGGGATAATAGTGTGGATTATGGAGACAATATGTTGTTGTATTAGTTTTTCACTTCATGAAGTAATGTAAAACTTTATGAATATATCTAGTGTTTCCAAGGATACTAAACCAATCGGTCTTTCGAGATTTGATCTTTCTTGTGATCGTGCCAATGTTATGTAATAATGCACCGACTCTGGGTAACCGGGGTCGGGGCATTACAGTTGGTATCAGAGGAAGTTTAGTATAAACCTTGGAAGCTAGATTTAGATAAACTCTGATTAGAGCACGTAGACCTAAGATGAACTTTGAGGATTAGTATAGAAGAACTTCCTAGAATTTTGGTATTGTAGAGATTTTGTGAGTTTTCCGAGCAATACATCCCTTTGTGGATACGAGCAGGTAGAGGTGGCTCTGGTACAGATGTACCTAGGGGTAAAACCCGAAAACACCACTTTGAGCTAGACTCGAACTGGAACTGGTGCACGACAACGAGCCTTGCTGCACCTTTGGTTACGACACTCCCAGGGGATAGGCTTAGGATAACTGTCATTATCTTTACAAATAATTATGAAGGGTTTATGAGTATATACTTCCTCAATGAAAACATTCTTATTTTATGGATTATATCCATAAATAGTTCAATTTATGTTAAGTGTTTTATAAGTATGGGACTATGTATTTTTATTCACAAACTGATCTAGTTTATGCCATTGATTAGAAATGGCGCCTAGTGGAAGAAATGGAAACTGTATCAATGAACGCACTCCATGTAGGGATTTCCCTCCTATTCAAGATAATTATAATGGAGCTGGTGATGCAACTGGTGCCGATCAGCTAATCACCATACTGGGACAACTTATTCAGGTTATGAATAATAACCTTACCCATATGGAGCACCCTGATCCGCAGCATGGAGGATCAATGTTAGATCGATTCATGAGGCAACAACCACCAATATTAAATGGGAGTACAAATCCATTAGTAGTTGAGTAATGGATATTTTCCCTAGAAAAAATATTTCAGGCTTTGGGGAGTAGTGAAAGAGAAAAAGTTATCATGGAAGTTTACCACCTCAATGGAGATGCTGATCAATGGTGGTCATTGATTTAAAATACGAAGGAAGATGATGAAGTATCATGTATGGAATGAAGGGAGTTCAATGATTTGTTTTTAGAAAAATACTTTCCTCGCGACCATCGAGCAGATATGGAAAGACAATTTCTGAGTCTAAGACAAAAGGAGGATGAGAATGTCAAAATGTATGAGGATAACTTTACAAGGTTAGCAAGGTATGATAGAGATTATATTAGTAACCCAAGAAGTAATATTGATCGTTTCTTTGATGGGTTAAAACCATTTCTCCGTCGAGCATTAGTCTCACAATCCTTTTCATCGTACGAAGACATTGTCTCATGTGCTATCAAGACCGAAAAGGAATTCTCTAAGTCTTATGACTTTAAAGAAAAGCAAGAGAAGAAGAGACATGCTGATCAATCTGGGAATGGAAATAAGGGGAATAAGGGAAAGGTTAAATATCTATCCTGTGGTAAATGTGGGAAGAAACACCCTGGTACATGCTTGAAGGGAATGGGAGTTTGTTACAAGTGTGGTAAAGAAGGCCACCAAGCTCGTGATTGCAAGGGGAATAAGGAAGCTACCAATGTTTAGTGGTAAAATTGCAGGGAGATAGGGAATTATGCAAATGAATGTAATAAGCGTCAGGAGAACTTACCTCAGAAAAGGCCAAGGGATCAAGGCCAAGCTTATTTTATCACTACTGCTGAGGTAGAAGCTCCGAAAGACGTGGTGGCAGGTAATTTAATGGTTTCCTCAAGTTTAGAAAATGCATTATTTGATTATGGATCATCGCATTGTTTCATATCATCCCAGTTTGCTAAGAAAATTAGATATTTCCAATTTTATTGAACAAGAGAGTTTTCAGTTAAAACTCCTAAGGGAAGTATCAATGAAACAAATTTTTGTGAATCAGCCCCCATTAGAGCACATAAATGTTCTTTATCTTCTGATCTCATCGTCATACCTATGATTGAGTTTGATAGAATCATCGGTATGGACTGGCTTTCAGACTATGATGTGAAGATTTATTGTAAGAAGAAAGAGGTTACTATTCCTGATGATGATGATAAGGAACACCTTATCTTTAGAGCAGAATCGTCACCACCTAATTATTATTTAGATCCACCCCCAGTAGCTCAACTAAATTCAATTATTGGGGCGGAAGAGAATGGAATGACTATGGGTGAGGAAAGGAATGTTCAAATAGAGGATGTAACCGTTGTTATAGAATATGTAGATGTGTTTCCGGTTGATTTACATAGACATCCTCCCGAACGAGAAGTTGGGTTTTCCATTGATTTAATTCCTGGATCAAGGCCTATATCGAAGACCCCTTATAGAATGACCACTGTAGAATTAGTTGAACTAAAGAAACAACTAGAGGAATTGAGTAATAAAGGATTTAATCGCCCTAGTGTTTCTCCATGGCGAGCCCCTGTTCTTTTTGTTAAAAAGAAATATGGATCCATGAGGTTATGTATCGACTACAAGGAGATCAATGTTATAACAATAAAGAATAAGTATCCCCTACCTCGCATTGATGATTTATTTGACCAACTGCATGAAGAAAAAAACTTTTCAAATATTGACCATCAATCTGGATACCATTAGTTGTGTGTGAAGAAGGAAGACATTCCGAAGACAGCATTTCGAACAAGGTACGGGCATTACGAGTTTACTATAATGCCTTTTGGATTGACTAATGCACCCTCTGTATTCATGGATCTGATGAATAGAGTTTTCGAGGAGTATCTCGATGAATTTGTGGTGGTATTTATTGATGATATCATGGTATACTCCAAAATCTACGAAGATCATGAAAATCACTTGCGCATTATCCTAAAGACTCTAAGAAGACATGAATTATATGGAAAGTTTAGCAAGTGTGAATTATGGCTTCAGGAGATTTCTTTTCTTGGCCATATTGTCTCTAATGATGGAATCTATTTTGATCCTTCTAAGACCAAGGCAATCCAAGAATGTCCAGCAACTTCGAGTATAACTGAGGTACGTATTTTTATTCGTTTAGCATGTTATTATCGATATTTCGTCCATAATTTTTCATGATTGGCTTACCCATTAACGAAGATCACATGTAAAGGGGTTAAATTTGTTTGTAAAAAAGAGTGTGAAGAATGTTTCAATGAACTGAAGAGAAGATTAGTCAATGCACCTCTATTGACTCTACCATCGGGGAATGATGGGTTCGTTATTTATAGTGATGAATCGAAGAAAGGACTTGGTTGTGTCCATATGCAGAATGATAGAGTTATTGCCTATGCATCAAGATAGTTGAAAATTCATTAAAAAAATTATCCTACTCATGATCTCGAGTTAGAAGCTGTGATCTTTGCTTTGAAGATATGGAGGAACTACCTCTATGGTGAAAAATGTAAGATTTATAATGATCACAAGAGTTTGAAGTATATTTTCTCACAAAAAGAACTCAACATGAGGTAAAGGAGATGGATTGAATTACTCAAGGATTATGATTGTACGATACACTACCACCCGGGGAAGGAAAACAGGGTGGAAGATGCTTTGAGAAGAAAAGACCACAGAGTTTTGAACAATATGAGAATCGAAAGGGATCCAATTTTCAAGGATCTAGTGAATATGGACATGGGAATAAGCAGGGAAGGTGAAAAATCAATTCTTTTGAAATGGTTTCCAAACCATCTTTACTAGAAAAGATTAAGAGTTCTCAGACTGATGATGAAGAATTTCAAAAGAAGATTAAAGCTGTTAATGATGGTAGAATAAGAGACTTTGTGTATGAAGATGGAATTTCTAAATTCGGGAAGAAACTTTGTGTTCCCTATTTACCTAATCTAAAAAGGGAATTGTTGGATGATGCTCATAGTTCCAATTTCTCTATACACCCTGGGAGCACCAAAATGTATATAGATTTGAAGGAACATTTTTGGTGGGACAATATGAAGAGGGAGATTGCTGATTTTGTTTCAAGATGTATGGTTTGTCAACAAGTGAAAGCTGGAAGGAAACCGCCTGGAGGAGTCATGCAACCTCTTCTCATACTGGAGTGGAAATGATACAATATTACGATGGACTTTGTCATGGGGCTACAAAAGACTCCTAGAAGGAATGATGCAATATGGGTTATTGTTGATCATCTTACCAAGTCAGCACATTTTCTTGCTATAAGAGAATATCTACCACTGGAACGTCTAGCAATAATATATATTAATGAAGTTGTGAGACTTCATGGAGTACCCCTATCGATTGTTTCTGATCGTGATCCATGTTTTACTTCAAGATTCTGGAAAAGTCTTAAGAAATCCATGGATACTGAACTTCATTTGAGCACTGCCTACCACCTTCAGACAGACGGACAATCAGAACGAACTATTCAAACCTTAGAAGACATGTTGAGATCATGCTCACTTGACTTTCAGGGTATGTGGGATCAGTATTTACCTCTGGTAGAATTTTCCTATAACAATAGCTTCCATTCGAGTATTCAGATGGCACCATATGAAGCGTTATATGGAAGGAGATGTCGCACACCAACCTGTTGAGATGACGTTGGTGAAAGAAAACTTGTAGGTATAGAACTGGTGGAGGAAACGATGGAAAAGGTGAAGGTAATCCAAAATCACATCAAAGCAGCTCAAAGTAGGCAGAAGAGCTATGCCGATAATCGAAGGAAGGATTTAGAATTCCAAGTCGGTGATCATGTTTTCTTGAAGCTATCTCAATGGAAGGGAGTCATACGTTTTGATAAGAAAGGTAAATTGAGTCCCAGGTACATCAGACCTTTTGAAATTCTAGAACGAATTGGGGTTGTAGCTTACCGATTGGAAATGCCGCCAAGTCTCTCCAAAGTTCACAATGTGTTCCACGTATCTCTGTTGAGGAAATACATGCCTGACCCAACACATGTACTCACCTATGAGGAGTTAGAACTGGAACCCGATCTGTCTTATTGTGAAGAGCCCGTCAGGATTCTTGATAAGAGAGAACAAGTACTGAGAAACCAGACGACACATCTGGTAAATGTTTTGTGGAGAAACCATAAGATGGAAGAGGCAACGTGGGAACCCGAGAAACATATTATGAAGAACCACCCGAGTCTTTTCATGTGATAAGTATTCTAGAAATTTCTAGGATGAAATTATTTGAAGGAGGGGAGAATGTAACACCCCAAGCTTCTACGGTATGCTTCTCTTTAAATAATGTGATAGCGTGTGTTGTACGCAACACCGAGTTCTAACACACCATTACCAATCAAACTAGCCGTTTTGAATAGTAATACCTACTTTTTGAAATTATATATATTATATTTTAAAATGGAATTCATTTTTGTATTCGTAATATTGAATCTAGCGTAAGGTGAGATTTTGGTACTTTTCGGATAACTTTAATATTTTGATGAATAGTGAAAATTACTAAATTTTAATTAAAAAAAACATTTTAAATCAAAATAATTAATAGTGAAAAATTATGAATTTGAGTGGTTTTAGAGTATATTTAGAATATATTTTTATAGTTTAATATAATTTTGGTAATTGAACATAATTTTACAATTAAAAAGGAAATAAACAAGTGTCAATCTTTTGATAATTATTATCTCTTAAAAACACACTTTTTGTTTTAACAACGGGAATTAATTTTAAATTAATTTCTGCCACTTCTGTATTTTGAATTTGGAAAAATGGATTCCATATTTGGAATCAGTATGTTAAAATTGTTTAAATAGTTAACTTCTATTTTTAGAAATTTTGAATAATTACTTCGGTAAATATTTTATTTACCATGGTTAAGGGTAAATCCGGTAAATAAGGGTTAACAAATAATATTATAATAATACAAAATTACCCTAAAACGTGTCCTAACCTTATTTTTTGATACATGTTCGACCATAGGCATCTTTGGGTTGATTTTGGGACCCCATGGAGCCACTTGTAGGTGATAGGGACACTTAATTTTAATTAAGTTAAAATGAATACAAAAATGACACAAGCATATATCTTTTAGAAAAACAATTTTTACATAGGGATATATATGTTGGATTTTCGACTATAAATATTAATTAGAAATCTAAAACGATTTTATACATAATGATGTTTTATTTATAATTTTCAGACAATAAATAATTTAATTAATTTATGACACAATGATGATGTAGTAATTACCATAATAGTGAAAAATTAAAATAATTGATATTATAAATACCCAAATAAATATAATTTGAGACATTTAATGAATTAAACTAATTTTATAGGATAATATGACATATTAGAATTGATTTAATTTATTTTTTTCGAAGCAATCATTCTGTTATGATTTTTACAAAAAAATCAACTATTGAATAGTCTCAAAATTGAAAAAAAATAATTTTTAAAACAAATATTATATTATTAATTGATATTAAATTCCTAAAAATCTATGGTTCGGTCAAGAGACATATATCTTGATAGGTTTATCATTAATGGGCTACTTGGGGGTCGTTTGGATGTATATAGTAAGTTTATTAACCATATAATATAAAAATACAAAGAGACATTGTAAAAGTGAAACTAATTAACTAAGAGTTAATACTTAATTATAAGGTTAATATAGTAACCCAAACCTCTCTAAATTCTATTGGTTGAGTGGTTCTAGGCCTATACCCACCTTAACATTTAAATAATACACTTTTGATCCATTAGAAACCGAATATGAATTTATTATAAATTAATATTTCTAGCTTTTCCAAAGGTGCCTCTCACCCCTCTTATAAAAGGGCACTCCTCCTTCTCATTTTATCACACCTTAAAAGCCTTTTGGATCGGCCAAAAACTTCCCATATACTCTCCCAACATCCCGCAATACAACCTAAAGGCCTTAGTTTGATCAAAAAGCCAACCTAAGAAGCTCTTGTGATCAAATCAAAAGGAAGAACCCAAAGAAGAGGTAATGATTTCACCACCCTTTTCCAAATTTATTTCTTCTTCCACTTCTTATTCTTTTGTTGTTACCGTTCTAAAATAATAAATCATGTATCATATATATTCCGTGATGTTATTATAAATATGGTACAACCATATTCAGTATTATATCCACCCTTTGAATAACATGTCACCATTAATGCGTTTGCACGGCTTACTGACTCCACGTCGTGGTGTAATTGTTATTCAATATATTATTATTTGGATGGGTATAAAAATGATGTGTAACTCATGTAAATAATTAATATAACATGTTAATGATTCTGTATATATGATATACCATCCATTTTTATATTATTTTAATATCAAAAGAATGATATTGTCGCTCGTGCGTACGTACGGACTACTGTCTCCACGAACATGATGAGATTCATTCTCCATCGTATCCATTCAAGTATAATTATAATTTTATGATTTAAAAATTATGTTTAAGAACTTGATATCATTATATATACGAATTATATACAACCTATCCATGACAAACATGGATTATGTAACAAAACATATAAAAGAAAACGAGTAAGTTAACACCCGAAACGACGATAATACTAAGATATTATTAACAAAGCAATGTTAAAAGATAATATATGATATCATATGAATGTATATGATTATTGTATAATTTAATAAATATTATTTCACCATTATATAGGAGGT
The DNA here is from genome assembly GCA_963277665.1 of Viscum album. Taxonomy (NCBI): domain Eukaryota; kingdom Viridiplantae; phylum Streptophyta; class Magnoliopsida; order Santalales; family Viscaceae; genus Viscum; species Viscum album. The sequence goes on along the minus strand of OY728141.1, from coordinate 1,422,821,968 downwards.
TAACCTACCCCAACCAAGGAAAAGTACACGGTGAGGGATTATTTCGCAATCTCTTCATTATTCGAGGTTGTTTACACGTAATAATCTACTGGGATTTCATTATCATCCACATCCATGTTTCTTCAAAATGTATTTCAAAACATTTTTACCATTTACAAGAATATGGGTTAAAGTCATTTATACCCTTGTTTTTCTTTTATAAGATGTTTATAAAGGAATATTTTCGTCGTTTTCTAAACAAGGTGCTTTTTAACCTTTTGACAGAATTAAGGTAAGAATGTTTTTTTAACTTATACGGTTGGTGCATCTATTTTCTGCCGTTATAAAATCGTCGAAGCATCCCATACAAGATTATAAAAATACTTTCAAATAAAATGTTTCATTTTATATGGATCTTAAATGATTTCAAAATAAAAAGAGATATTTCTCTAAAAAGAGTTTTGATTTCATATATTTCAACAACCTTTGATAGATTTTAAGCTTATATGGAGATGAATTATTATGAAACAAAACTTCCATATTGTATTGAAGGTTTTGTGATATGTTTGACTATGGATATGTTATTTTCATTGTTTATGGAAGAATTATTTACATTTCATATTCTAGTTTTATTACGAATATTTATGTTATGTTTAATCCTTTTCATATGGGAATGCATTTGGACTTAATATGTGACTGGTGGAGCCCGCTATAGCTCCTCGATGCATCGGTAGGTCTCATGAGACAAACTAGTGTCTTTGATCAAGGCCTTGGAAAAATATTATTTGTATTCGTGGCACGAGGCCTTGGCTATGTGGTTATGATAGTCTGGCATTATACATTCCATCATTATGAAAGTGGTTATTGATATTGCATGTGATTATTGGATTAGTAGAATATCAATGTGAATAAATAAATGGAATTATTTCATTTTATTGTTGCCATACTATGTTGAAGTTCACGTTTAAAAGGATTTTGTTTTAGTTATACATTTCCTTAAATGATTATTCTTATTTATGAATGTTTCTGCTATATTGTTATCCTTACTGGGCATTTGAGCTCACCCCTTTTCTATGATTTATTTTTCCCAGGAAGTGAAGAAGTAAATTATGAATGACCTGCAGGGATATTATGAGGGGATAATAGTGTGGATTATGGAGACATTATGTTGTTTTATTAGTTTTTTACTTCATGATGTAATGTAAAACTTTATGAATATATCTAGTGTTTCTAAGGCTACTAAACCAATCGGTCTTTCAAGATTTGATATTTCTTGTGATCATGCCAATGTTATTTAATAATGCACCGACTCTGGGTAACTGGGGTCGGGGCGTTACAAAATTGTTGTGTGGAATGACTATCACATCCCTCCCATGAGTGTGTTGTCTAAGTAGAAGGTTACACTCCTTATAGCATTAATTGAAAACATGAATCCACTATTCATACCCATCATCTTCCACTTATCCCCGAACTACATCCTTCAACCGCTGCCCTACACCATGAAGATCATGCCACCCTGTGCATCTCACATCATTAATGGTCCCCCATTATGTTCCTTAATGAATGGTAATTTTTATAATGGGAATTGGAATTGTTGCAAGGATGGTTGAATTTTTAATAGTAATTCTATCATAACATCATTATATAATGTCCAATGAAGAGTATATATTTTCGGGAACACATAGATGAAATTGTGGAACAAAGTTCAAGAATTCAAAATTTCAAAACAATTCCATTTATCATTGTTACTAGGCTAGAACATGTGGAGGATAAAATTGGATAAAAATTATTCACACTTGTATTTATAAATTTATACCTCCTCATCCATTATGAATGATATCCTTTTATGTAGGGGAATGTTGATCCATGTTTCTGTAATATTTCTTTATATTTTTATTATATATTAGTTTATCTCCCTTCTTCCTCATTTATGTTTTTCTTCAATTATCGGTTCCTCCATTATGCCACTTTTATCTCTATTTTTGTGGAGAGATGACCCTCATTACTCTTTGCGGGGGTAGGGGGAAGTGGATTTGTTTTTAGATTAATATTATTTAATGGGTACTAATGATTTATTGTATGATTTTAAAGGGTTTTAAAATGATTTTGGTTTGTGGTATCCCCATATTCTATACTATTTCAGTCTTCCCAATATTAACTAATTTTCATTCTCATTTCAATCTATGTTATAAAATTCTGTAATTTGGATTAGTTATTGATGTAAAATAAATACTTTAGACTTTATAGTTCTTTATGTGGGGTAAAAAAATTAATATGAGTGGGAGTAAAGTGAATGTTCTTTATCTCTAAATTGAGTAAAAAAATGTGTAATATTTTTTTAATAATAGTGTTAATACCAATATAAACCCATGAAAAAGAATAGTTTTCTTTTATTTACATCATTGGGTATTTTTCATTTATTTTTGATTTTTAATTTCATTAATATTAAAAGTAGTGTTTTTTATTTCATAATAAAATTCTCTAACTATATTATTTTAGTAGTTTTAATTTACATATATTACAATGGTCACAATAAGAGCATAGTGTGAGTGATAAGCCTCCCTATGATTGACCATAGGTCATACCACTATAGTAAACACTTAGGAGAATAAAAAAATATTTGAGTAGTGGTCCATAAAAAAAATGCTAAATTTTATGCAATTTTCATGGATTCTATCACCTAAAACAAAATATTTTTCATAAGGTACAAAAATAATAAAAAAACTAAAAACTAAAAAACAATATTTATTTCATATATTATATTCAAAATTCAAGATGGATTTTTTTAATGATATTTTATAATTTTTTCATATTTATTACATTATTAGTGATTCTAGTAGGAAAAATATATTGAATATATAAATAAAAAATACATAAAATTGTAAAATAATTTTTGATAATTACGAGAATTTAAAGAAATTATAAAAAGCAATGTAATATCCTCACTAACCACCATAGTTGAAGAAGTTAACGATATATGGATTGAATGAAAACCAAAAGAAAATAGATATAATTAAATTAACTTTCTATGAATATTCTAAGAAGAAATTATTTAGGATGAATCAATATTTGAAGATCTACTTCCCCCCTCCATTAATAAATTTCTATTAGTCTTAATTAGGAAAAAGGGGTTTGAAGATGAATTTTTTAAGTGTTATCCTATTAATAAGCATTTTTTTTCGTTAAAAATAATTATTTTTAATTGAAAAGTGATTTCCATTGTTTTATTTTTTTTATTTTGTTCCAATACTATTGACCCTAGTTGAAGAATATGATGTTTTTTGTTAATGAGAAAGTATAGGAGAATGTTGTGTTTTACACTGGTGAATATGAGGATAATGGAAAAAAGTAAGGAAATATTTAATAATTTATTTAGACATGAATAATAAGAAAAAAAAAATCCTATTCTACTATCCTTACCCATGTAATCTTTTCCCTCCACTTATGAACCTCAAATTATATCTTTCATCTCTTCTTATGATTATGACTATTTTAATTTTCCCTGGGCGGGCTCAATATTTTCATATACACACTTATACTGGTATAAATCATATATGGTGGTTCAATTGTTGGAAACCACATCCATCTTCTGATTTTGGATAACCCACTATAACTCCCTGACTAGTGGTTCTGAAACCCTAACACCCACATAGGGTCTAAAAAAAGTTCTATCTTTTTTCCCTTTAAATTTATTTTAATTTTTTTATTATCTATATATTTATTATTTGTTTCATGTTTATTGTATAATTTTCTAGGAGAAAAATTCAATTTTTTATGTTTGAAAATAATATCTAGTTGTATCATTTACTTTCATTATTTTTCTGCACTTTTTTTAAGTTTAAATGAGGTGTAGTTAGATCTATGTATAGGGTAGTTTCAACCTTCTTAGTTCTTCATGTGTATTTTTAAAATTTTCAATTTTATTGATCATCGGTATAAAATGAATATTCGAATAATTTTTTCATAAATCAATTGATCGTTGTATAGTTGACATGGTTTTTGAAAGAAAGTATTTTTATTATTTTCGGTGTGGGCTACTTTTTTCTTGACTTTTTTTGTGGACAATTTTTTTTTATATTTATAAAATAAATTTAATTTAAAAACTAATTAAAAATTTATTTAGAGAACTTTTATTTATTTTTATCCATTTTTACAAATGATTCATAATTCTCTAGCATTAAAGAGAGTAACGTAGATATTTTTAAGTCATCCCGCACTTAGGTGGTTTCCCTTCAATGATTTGGACTTCACATAATGTTTTATTGGATTATATAATTTTATTTCCTCGTACCATTTTAAAATGAGAGCCACATTTATATTAAACATTCTTTACCTGAGAATATATTAATTGTCTTGTTAGTTTCATCCACATTAGAAGATGATTTTTTCATACCTACCAACACTGTTAATATTTTTTCAATAAAATTTAATTATGGAGTGTGGGGGAAGGGCCTATCACGTTTTTTATTGTGTTGTGGTTCCATTTTTTTAGTTTATTGTAGTGAGTGTCACAATTTTATGAAATGGATATAGAGAGAGAATTGTGTATGGGTTATCATTTCATTGTTCACTATTTGTTTCACTTGTTTCTAAATCAAATAAAAATTGAATATATGATATAAAACGAAAATTAAATAGTGGATATGATATTGAATTATCCATTATGATTACATTTTTGACTCAAATAACATTAAAAAATAAATTTCATTAATTTTCATTCCTAAATTATATTAATTTTTCATTTCATTCTATGAAACAAAAAAATCAATAATATAAAAAAATAGAAAGAAGAAAAATGGATAATTTGGATGATATCATTAATTTTAATAATTTCATGACTCATGTCCCAAGTCATAAAATTGTTGGGGTGAAAAATTTATAAGGTGGAATTATTGAATTATTTCCAAGCTTTTCACTTGAATATTTTTACACTGTACGAAAGAGTTTAACCTCCCTTTTTAGTACATGAATTTGTTTATATTTTACTTACAAATGTTAAGACATTGAAAATCACCTTGAAAAATATATGATGACTAAAAATATATTCATATTTTATGGTGTGTTGATAGGTTAAATTTAAAAATAATATGTTTATACAAGAATTTTCCTTGAATAATCACAACATCAAATTTAATTTCTCTTGAGTGAAGAGTGTCATAATATTCTATTTGATATATGTGGGATTGGGACATCGATTGACTTTTAAATTTAAATTTTTTTAAATATGAGTGATGATAATTAAATTAAATTTATTCTCAGAGAGTATAAAATATGAAATTTTGTTTTAAAAGAAATCATGATGATTAATTATTTTTTATTTTTATGTTGATTTTGATTTGAAAACATGATTATTCTCCTAGAGTAAAATGGATATGTTTGGGGGAGTGATGAAGCTAACACGTTAATAAATTATATTAAAAAATAAGTTGTTTTAAATACAAACATGGTTTTATTTTGTGAGAAATTTTCAAATTCTTAGGATATATAATTTATTCAGATTAATTACAATAGTGAAATATATTTATATTTTAAATAGTTTTAATGTTTTTTATGTTGACATTAATATTTCTTTTATAGATTGATATTGTTAAATTATTCTTTCTAGATTATGTATATATGGAGTTTCATTTCAGCAAAATGGATATAATGCTCAGTCCAAATTCATAAGGTCCAAATCTGTCTCAATATACAATCCTTAAAATATTATTACATATCAATATTTTTTTAAATGGGCCTATATCTCAAGAATATGAAAAAAAAATTAAAACACATTGAATATAGAGATAAATAAGAGCGTGAAGGATAACTTCATTAACTATGGACACATTTTCATCTTATTCCCCCAAGCCCATTAATACGTGGTAATTTTGAGCATTGAAATTTGAATATTAACAAGCCTATAATAATTTTTCAGAGAAAATAAATCATAACACCAACATTGTGTGACAAATCAAGTTAATATTTAGTTTACACACAACGATGTTAGAGTTGAACAAACATTGAGCGACATATTTTCCCAATTCATCCATTTATTATAGTTTCTATTGTAGAAATTATAATGTATATAATTGGAGAGAAAATTATTATCCCTTGTCCCAATAATATTTTACCTCCTCTTACATTCAAAAGTTTAAGAATTTTCAGGTGTTAATGGGGAGTTTTGTTTCTATATTAGATATTAATATTTATAAAATATTTTTTATATCTATTATTATACCTTTAATTTCATTTTATTCCTATTTTTTGTTCACACAATAATATTTTTTTGTTTCCATGATCATAGACAACTAATACTCATTAATTATTAAATCATGAAGGGGTGGTCTGTTGAGATAATTTTGATTTAATTGTTTCTAATGTTTTATTATAATATTATATTGGTCATTAATATATTTTTGGTTTTTGTTTTACCAAAATTATATACCACTATCATCTTCCTCCATGTTGAGTCATTTTCTGTCTCATTGGTATCTATCATTTTAAATTGTGGAGTTTGTATTATGTATTGATATGGAATAGATTCATCATCACATTAAAAGGTCTCGGTTTAGGATAATACCTCTAGAATGAGATGGTATAGATTGGGAGGTCTTGATATCTACATTGATTATAACAATGTGGGTTATATTTTTGAATTATTTATATAATACTACTATGAACCCCTGAGGGAAATAGTTTTCTTCTATTAACTTCATTGTGTCTTTTGATTTTCATTTCTAATGTTCATTAAAATTTATATTTAGATCACGAATCATATATCAAATCCAAACTTCTATATTATTTTATTTTATTTCTATTATACGTATTATAATAAAAAATAGGAATAATGTTAATGTGGGATCCCTCCATGAGATTGACCATAGGTTGTGACACAATGGTTGATTTTTTTAGAGTAATAAATTAATTGATCAGTGGTTTGTGATAAATCATTTCCATCACTGAACTATCTTCTAATCAGTTCCCTTATTCTACAAAATTATTGATATTTTATATCCACAATTTGGATTATTATTCTAAATGGATGTAGGTCTCATTATTAATTTAATATATATTTTAGTCATCTATGACTATGATTGTATTCACACATAGCCCAATTCCCCTTATTTTAATTGTATGCCACATCATATTCCAACTCGTTAATCTCAGCTAGTATATCTCAAAACTACTTTAATTAATGAATTTTATCCTATAATGAGATCCCTCATTGGTTTTTAATTTGAAAAGAGTGATGATTCATTTTTCCTTTTAATCATATATGATCTATTCAAATGTTAGTACATTAAATGTTGAGTAAAACACCCAAATCCTCTTACCTATGGTGGAATAAATTATATCACATATTTTTACGGTGGAATGCCTAATATTACACATTGAACATATACAATATTTTATATGAAGAGTTTTTACAAATGTAATTATTTATGTATCATATATTATATTTAAAATATCTTATATAACTCCTTTTTCTTTTGATGAATATTGCACATTTTCCTTAATTTCGAACATAGCATCACACAAAATGTACATAGGCCCATCTACATTATCCAAAAAATAAAAGAAATCGCATGTAACCTTCAAGAAAAATAATATATTCTTGTGTATCATATTTTTTGACTAAAATTATATTTTAAATTCAACAAACATAATGTTTAAAATTCTATACATAATTTGTGATATTTAAAATTGAGAAAATAATTTTATGCAATCTACAAAAATTATTCAACAACTAGATTTCCTTAAACCATACATCAATTAAACATAATAACTACAACTATTAGTTAATTTTTTAAAAACAACTAATAATTATGATCTCAGATAAATTTCATAAAAACAAAAAAAATATTATACCAAAAAAAAATTTAGTGAATAAAAATTTTACCTCATAATTGATAAAAAATAAAAATTTCACAATAAAAATAATTTAATGTAGAATAAAATTAATAATTTTTATAAAACTACTTGTTTAAAATATTATATATTGTACAGTCATTGTAGTTTCCAATATCTATATAGCTGGGTAGTCCCTAGTTTAATGTATTCGACTCAAAAATTTGTTGATATTATATTGGGTTTAATTAAACCCCAATCCAACACTTATTTTTGGGAAATTCATTATTCACTACTAAAATAACATTGATGCGTGATGGATGTAGAATGTTGGATAGTTTTTTTTATTATGTTTCTCATGGTGGCTCATATATTTACAACTAGGTATTTATGTGATAATGTTTCCTATTACATATTACCTCTTCCCATTTTATGCAACCATTGGATATTCATTAGTTATTTTATGCTAACTAATCGTTATATTAATCTTTTTTGGGTTTGAGATATTCTATTGGGTTTTCATATTCTCACACATTTATGGGAACTTAATTCACTGATTTCATGTCTTATGAAGATTATGGGAAGTTCTTTAGTGGGATCAAAAGACACAATACTTGTGTAATAAATGATTAATTGTACCAGGATGTGATAGATATTTGTGGTGATTGTGTTAGGATTTGTTAACTAAGAAGCACTCATCACCTCCATTAATTTTTCTATTTTTACATCTATGACATTGGGATTATTTCCACTACATCCTTGTTTGTGGTAATATATTTTTCACACATTATGGATAATTATTATGTATCCCCTTAATTTTATATATTAATATTTCATTTATTATATAGTTTGAAATATAATGTTGTAAATGGATTTACAAGGGTTGTTGTATTTATACAATACTTATGTATCCCATTTTGTTTGTTCTACATATATAGTGATTTTTGCCAATCCAGTACTCAAGGCTAGGTTGGTTCCTAGTGTTTTGGGTCATGTCAAAATTGTATTAGGGTACCTTTATCGATGAGATAAATATTTTTGGTTTGGTGTTTTGATATATTGTCATAAGAACAATTTTTAATGATTTCAATGGGTCTTTAGATCTGTATATTGACCATGAAATTCAATATAGGTTTGTTAAGAAACATATTCATCCACCATAAATATGATAACATTCTTTTCATATTAGGGAACTGATTCACTAGTGTTAGGATATGAGAAGGATGTTACATGAACTATATAGTATATGTAAATTGTTTTCCCTGAAGATTGAAATGTAATATTTAACAGTCATTGGTTCAACATTTACAATATATGATGAAAGAAACATAATATCCAGATATCATTTGAATATATCTTAGTGACGTGAAACTGTAACCATTAGAACCACTAATTATTGACCAGATGAGTGATGTGGCTTCAATCTAGGGAAACAACAGTGATATACTTCCATTGTGAACATTGCGAGAAGATCCTCTCCTAGTAGTGTAGTGACTGCCCTATCCACCTAGAGTTTAGTAAAATATAGTAATCTAAAAGTGGTCTGTCAGGTTAGAGAAGGCCATGATATTATAGAATATTACTCTAGAAAGAATACATTTAAAAAATAATAATTTTATACCACCCTCCACATATAGGATGTGGGATATGAAGCACCCTAGACCCACGATCTCAGGTACAGTTCTAAAAACACATAATTTACTAATACGATATTATTCCATGTTATTTAACCAAATCAAAACATATCTTTATTTCACACCATTTATATATGTTTGATAACTCATCCCTTAAATAGTCACACAATATCATAACATATTGGTTTAGTGACATTGATAACTAGAGATGAAATAATGTTTTTTACAACACCTATGAACATTTGATCACAACTGAGAAATTATAAACCCCATGTTGGACTTCTAATATGTTATAATCAATATTATGAAATTGGTAGTGGATAAAAATGTTTTGAGATCAATCATTTTGTGATGTAATAAATCCTCAACACGAAATAAAGATATTATTCAACCTAAATTGACAATACATGTGTTGGGGAGAAACATAATATTAAAAATAACATGAAAACAATATGATTTATCCATATATAATTATTGAAGAACATGTAATCTCTAATGAGAAAAAATATACCATGAAATAAGTGAGTGATCTAATATACACGGTTCATGGAGTATAATCATATGAATGTGAAATAAAATATCCCAAGACATTAAAAATATTTAATAACATGGAACTGTGGATGAAAAATATGAATAAAAATCATAACATCATGGATAGAGAATCAAATTGATATCTCTCATCATATAGTGGAATATTAATCACGTCATTTCCCCCAATCACAATGAATACTAGGAGTCATGTCCCTACCTCTTATGCATAGTGAATTAAAAATTGCATTCCATCCTACAATAATATAGTGCATTACCAATAACATTATTATCTTTTATAATATTGTGATTGAAGAATCGTATTATAGTATTTTTGACATATTACATTAGGAATCACATTCATACCTATCATATCATATCCCATCAGGAATCATGTTCTAATAATTCATATCATAGTGTATAAGGATTCACCATCCTACCTACCATAATTATCTCATGATATATCGTACATTACCCAATGTTTATGATGGATATATAGTCATGGGTCTTCCGATCACATAACGAGACCTATTTATATGGGTTACCTAATACAACCTGAAAACATACAAAATTTAATTATAAAATTATTAATCCATGAAAAATATATTGTTTTTATAAAAAAACACTTATGGAAAATTTTATACATTATATAGAGAAATAATGTGTATATAATCTGTTAAAATAATTATAATGGAATCATTAATTCTTTTCATGAATTTCGATATAGTTAGAGAACACCTTTATAAGAATAACACTTCAAACAATACCATATTAGATGGGGTTGATAATTGGAAAACTGAAAAATTAATTGTAATCCTTATAAAGTACTAATATATCATTTATAGGGTAATTCATGACGAATAATAAGCCTGGTAATAAATTGTTTTGATATAAATTGGAAAATAGATTTGAATCCATAAGCATTTTTAGAAAATGGCCAAAAAATATTATAAGAGAAAATGTTACTAGCCACATTCAAAAAATATTTTTTAAAATAAAATATGGGAAACATTTGAATCCATATAAATCCAAAAGAATAATTAATTAAGTATTCCTGAAAAATATATATATCTTACATAAAGGATGCAACATACCAAAAATGATCTCCTAGTCTTGGATAGAGTTCCATATTACTTCTTGTGTGCTTAACTATATTCAAGAGGTTTTCTAGTAGTAGTGAGTGTATAAACATCTGCATTGGATAGGAATTTCCCATAATATAAAAATCCATTCATCATAAATATATCTAAAGAAGAACCATAAAATATAAATGGCACAAATGATGTGTACAATAAAAATTATAGAACATATGACATGAAAGATAACTTATGTCATGTAATTAATAAATCCATGACCACTATTATTGAATGTCAAAAAAGAATATAATACATTATAGGAAAGGAAAAAAGTCATTTTAGACACATTCTAGAGTCCATCTAGGTTTTGCATATGCATTCCATGCTTAATCTCCTCATGTCCCGGTTAGTGGTCTCTTTCACTTTCCTAGATCCCATTTTTTAAAATCTGTACATGTATAATGATTTTTATACATGGTATGAATATAAACTGATTTAGACACCGTCACTGTCTCTATAATTTAATTGAACTTGTATAATAAGTCTATTATTTGATAATTGATAAATTAATAGGAAAAAATATCATTCATTTAATAAGGGGTTGTGTGCTAGCCTGACCACTGTTAACCCCTGTTATATCTACATTAGAATTATTCCAGAAGAAAAAAAATACCAGATGTTAAGAACTATGGTCGACTATAGGAACACCTCATATATATCACAATAACTAATTGGTAAATTAGGAATAGGTTTGGCCTGACGTCTTTCATGCCAGGTCCATATCATGTTTCATTTAATTATGAAATTTTACACCATCATTTCTTAATTACATTCCATTAAGAAATTGTTTACTAATACTTCCTGCGGTTCGAAATCAATGAATCACAACCCTTTAACGTGTTAGAGTTTATCATCAACATCACTTAATGATATACATTCTTCCCCTATATTAGTTAACAAAGCCATGATTTTCATCAAATCGGTTTCTAATAAATTAAAAATCTCCAAAGTCCATGAATCACATAAAATAAGGAATAAAACGTATATGAACAACATAAAATATCATGAAAGAGTATCGGTATCTAAAAACAAACAGAAATAAAAAAAATCAGACATGGCTCTCATATATTACATTAAAATAATCATAGGATTAATATAAAACCTCATGTCACATGCTACACATGCACACACATGTGATCAATTTCAAGAATGCATCTTAATGCACATAATATCATACAATCATATCTCTCAGTATTCCTAAATTAGTTATCTATATAGTAAGTACATTCCATCCTAAAAAAATATTGCATGTTCAATATTTTCCAATAGTTTATTCCCAAATTCCACCTACACACTAATCAAATAAATCCACAATACCAAATGCTCATAAAATATATTCATAACTGACATAAAAAGGTTTATATAATATGATTTAGGAAGTGAGTCAAGATAGGAGTATAGAACCATATAACATAGCCAATGACATTCATTACAAGCAGATGATCTATGTCTATAAGAGTAGAAGAACATATATCTCATGGAACAACAACCATAGATGATAGGGAATGATCACCATGATCTTATATCAACATAATAAACCCCATGAAGGATATTTTTACCATAAGAAATTAGTCAGAGAAGAAATATTTTCATGATATTTTACCTTTGATTAATTCACAATTCCTTTTGATACAGGGGACTTGTTCACGGAAAATAATTAATCAATTAATGGATATGACAACAATGTCTATGAGGCCTTAAACATATTTCATTGATTATTTACCATATTTCCATTAATAATTGTAATTCCTCCCATGATATTTGTATAAGAATCAACTTTTTTAAAAACTAATATAGATATCATTGTGTCATGGTGGTGTCCAGCATGGTCATGGTGGCATTCAGTACCCTTATACCACAAAACCTAAAATAGCCACTACCAGGGTTTTCTTCTAGTGTCATCCATGTATTGTAATAGTCATTCTATTCAGCATAATGTGAATAAGACAATTTGTATTTTTTCGATAAGAGGAATCACACTGGCACATTGTCATGCCAATTCCCAATTATGGACATTTCATCCATATTATTTCACACATGAAATTCCTAAGAATAAAATGGTTTATACCATGGTGTGTCCTTTCCCATGGTGTACACTAACATTCTATAAAACTGATGTTAGGCCACTATAAAATTCCAAATCATCTTGAATACAAGTTCAACACCTATAAGATAAAATACATCATTAATGATGTGTCAAAACAATAATTTAGAAATAATATAAAATGAGGATATTACAAATCTTTTACACTAATGACTTACCATCCCCAATAATTGTCTCTTCCATTCTCGATCAAATAACATAGGAAACTAGGCAAAAAAAAACAGACAATGACCCCCACATATCTTCTTGGATCTATCCATGTAGCGACAAGACTTGAATAAGTTGTAAAATCTTACCCATAATCACCTTTTCATTATTGTCTATATTATTTAGTGTGAGATCCTTGAATGATTCATCTTGTTCGATCTTGAAATCCTCCAAGTTAATCACATTCATATGATCTGTCTCATACCTTTGAGGTTGAGAATCGAGGAACATGTTATGAATAATATAATATAATGGAGGATGTTCAAGAAGGTAAGACAATACTATGATATTCTAGAAGATCTAAATTTACCTCACAAACTATAGTTCCATATTCCCCTAATTTCAATCATGATGTTTACCAATGCATTGTAACACGTGTATGAAGACTTGGTTTCCCATAAAAAAACTATAACTAACAGTAGCTATAGTTATCATATGGTGGTTTTCTACTTTGATCAATAACCAAACACTTGCTAGACATTTTTTCTCTCTAATTGGACACATACACAAAACATATACAAATGCTAACTACATTGTCTACCCAATGAAGACTTATTGATGAGATACACGACCAACCATAATGATCTGAAAAATGTTCGACAAGATTAGACTCGTAGAATATATTATTTTTTTAGAACTAAAACAATTCTATATGATCATACATCACTCAAATCAATTCTAGGATGCATGCATGAGGTATATCTTTGACATTCTAGATCATTCATTCAATATTGACATTGGACTCTAGATGATATGTCTTAATAAATTTCTGAGTATCCATGGTAAAATGGATGTCTTTCAAAACCATGACATAAAATGAAATTATCAATATGGAATAATAATACAAGGAACTAAATAAATTCTTAATTTTTTCATTAATCCATCAAAATCATCTATAGTGTCATTCTCTCAAATAAGCAATAAGTGTTAAATAATTTTTATCGAATAAACTATCACAGAAATGTCATCTTTCCTTCGTAGAATCATTGTAACCCTTATCATAATGTACATAATAAAACATTACCACTATTACAAAGCTATGTTAGTTGGATAATTTAATCCACCTAGTTGTGGGTGGTTTTCCTTGATCCTTTTATTAGTCACACAATAAGATATGAATCCCACAATGTCACTCCTCATCCTCAACCACCATTAGTGTTTCTTGATATCCGGATACATCTTAATTGTACCTAGGTGACTATAACAGAGAGATATGGGATTATCTACACATATTTTTCTATTATTGAAGAATGAACCACTCCATTACCAAGGAAAATTATCATGTCTTCGTAGTGTATCTACTATCACAAAACTAGATCACTTGCAACCATCCATTCGTACATCACATGGAATTTTTTTCTAATTCGTGATAGGTCATTAATCAATCCACCAATATAAATGTGGGTATAATTGAAGAATAACTCTTCAAAAATAATCCTTATATTAATCCACAAATAAAATAGGAAACAATATCATTAAATACCGTTCCTCCCTTAAAAATACTCTCTACGATCCTGGTTTCACCTCTCATGTGCATCTACTACAACATTACATTTTCCCCAAGGATAATCCATATAAATGTCGAACATATATATATACTCATTTATATTTCTCTAAAATATATTGATGTATCATTTAGATGTGATTTAATTAAATATATATATGTATTTTTATATGAAAAATCCATCAACAAATATACAATGGTGTTAATATATAAAATCATTGACCACTGTAACCAAATCCATGTCAAGCCTAGGTTAATTCAATATGTGGATTAATAGTTCAAAAGACCCATATAAAACAACATAATTTATCTAAATTACTAAAAATACTAAATTGACACATTATTCCTCAATTTAAACCATATATCCAATCCCAAGAACTCATTATTTCATAATTGGATATTTCAAAAATATTTTACTCAACTCAAGGAATGTCACATCACAACTATATTTTCACACTAACATCACACCATTCATTTTAAGACATAATATAGATTCTTATAAATAGTATATGTCCTATATGAAACATTTCAATGCCCATTTAGACCATGGAATCTCTTAATATCAAACATATTTAACAGTAACACCTTTGGCATCACAACCTATATCATCTCTGGTTCTAGTTAAATATGAGTCATATAGACCAGATTCCCATGAAATCATACCACATAGATAAAAATTTGAAACATAAATATATTGGAATATATATTTTTCATAGTGTTTAATCAATATAATATCCATGTATCCCAAATGAATCTCTGAATTCTGTGAGTATATAAGTATGTCATTAGAACACAACAAATTGAAAGAGTACCTATGTTGATGGATGATCTTGTTCATAAGAACCATGAACACCCTAAGATCATTTTTTCATCCAAAAGAAATGAAAATATGCTAATACTAACTATATCTACACCCAAATTATAATATAAGAATATCATTTTTTTCAACTCCTTAATGATATCTTAGGAATATCCTCTATAGTAACCTGAATCTTGTTATATCCTTATCATAGGTAAAAATTAGAGATCCTATAGAATCACCAAAATTTATCACACAAGTCAACATTCATCATATATTATTGTCTATTCTTTATGGTTTCATGGTTTTGTTTTATGTATTTATCATACTTTTTAATATTACAAACACCATTCATCGAGAGAAATATTCCAGCACCCCCAAGTTATATTCTTTGTTGGATAAAATCATTGACTTCTAAATCATATGGTTGTAATTTGAGATCCTTCAAAAAATAATATTCTATACGATATAGAGGTATCAATACATGTTTCACATCTTTAAAATTTTATTTATCAATTTCATTTTCACGATCATGATGGAATGGTGAGAAATTACTTTGGAATTCTTCTAAATATAGGTCAAATATAGGAGGAAAGGCAAATTAAATTATTGATTGAATTAACCCATGGTTAAATATTAATAACTTCATTATAATAGTTCCATTACAACTCAGTTTATATCCCATTCTTCTATCTTCAATGTTCTATTAACTGGTCATGAAAAACATCTCCCACAGGGAATAGTTAAGGATAATCATCTCTGATAGATGTCAATGTGTGTTATCTACCGGGTTAACCAGTCCATTCTCATAATCACATCAAAGTTAGTCATCTCAACAATTGGGATATATTATATATTTACATATCAAAAAACTAGTACGAGACATTTTGGAAATCACTAGATACGATCCAATTTCCCCCCAATAATATATATAGGGAAAGAAATATGGAAGTTAATTTCAAGGGTATGTCATGTCCATCAATAACATCAGTATATATAAATTTATGGGATCATACTTTATCAACCAAACTATTAGAAATATTATAAATAATCAAGATCATACCTTGATTAATAGATGTTAACTCTCCTCCATTTTTGGGAATGTATTCCAGTGAAAAAATCATACCTTCCACAGCTCCATCTATCTTACATAGTGGTTCATAACTTTCTTGGTTCCCTGTAATATTTAGGTTGTGATTCTTATTCCAATGAAACCATCTGTATCTCTATATAACATTTTGTTTCTTCCCATAATCATGTATGAACATGGATATAGCACCCTAAAAAAGAAAAATTAGAGGTTCCCCATCATTTTACACTAGTGAAAATTATTATGAGGCCTTGAATTTTTTTATAATTCCCACTCTCTCTAAATATGATTCACAAGGTACCCAATCCTACCACATAGGGGGATAAATAAATTCTAATCTACTCCAATATCATACCACCCTCTTTTTATAACTCACAGTTATCATATTACTCTTGTATTAATAGGCACCATTTGTTCCACAATATTACCCAATCATCCGTATATTTATGGATGAATGAAAACATGATGTTTGGTAATCCTCTATACCATTTTTAATCTTCATGGATGTTTGAAGAACCAATATATTTTTCATTATGTTTATAATAATTATGTGATGCCACAACTCATGTCAGGATTTGATCTTGAAATTTTTAGACATAGGCACCTCATCTACTTTAAAGAAGAGGAGATTGGAAAATAAAAATTGTGACGAAATAGAGTAAGCTGACACCAACATCAGACCCTACTAATGATTCAAAAAATTCTGAACATTGTATTGCTTCAACATATTAAGGAATAAATTATTCAGTAATATGGATTTATTGATTGGTCATTTATAAATTTAAATATAATTCACTAGTTCATGAAACCCACACTACATCTTGGAATGTATCTGAACAATAAAAGCATAAAAATTAAATTTTTATCTCCTATAGGGTGTCCATGAAACTAAATATCCTATTGAAATTATCAATCCAGACCATGGTATCCTAAGGGTATCCAATTCCATATAAGGATAGTATATTTTATAGTTATATGTTTTAGGAATAGTCAATTGTTATTATTGGAACTCCTTCAGCTTCAATATGAATTATATGAAAGACTCGCGGATTTATGCGTTCCACTAACATAACAACAACAGTATGTATAGGAGAATGCTCAACCACATACTTCTATACATCTGGTGGTGGAACAATGAAATTCTACCCATTGGGAGAATTCTACTATGTATTTTCTACTGGTCACAACCAATGTCGTATATTTGTAATTGTTTGTAATTCAAAACATATAGATATAGTGCTTATAAAATATTCCATAAAATAAAACCATAAAAATTTTATAGGTAGAAATAATGGATTAACCTAGAACCCATATCTTAAGAGGATACCCCCATAAATAATTCATAAACCTCCTATTACTACCTAAGTATTAATCATGTTTCGTTGTACCTTAACCTTTGTCATGGTAATATTATGTCAATAAAATTATTTCCTTATTGAAAGAATCTAAATATTATCATAGTATATAAAATAGTCACAAATACTAGATCATGATATTTAATTAAATGAACTACCATTCCTAACAAGAAACAAGAATTTATATGACATGTTATTATAAGTTTCAAGTAGTGGTGCATGAATGCACTAAAATAACATAAATTTTAACCACACAAAATACTCAAGAACAAAATGAAACAAATAAAAATATTGTAATTACAATCTCATCTTTGATAACTTAGAGCTATTGTATATAAGATAAATCCCAAAAAATATGTGACTCCCCTACCAAATGTCTACAGATCCTAATTTGTTTCAACCTGACTTAAAACATAGTAAATAAGAAAATTGGAACACATCATTTGATACAACTTTGTAACAAACAAACTTGAATCAGTTGGTCTGGGATAATGTTCAACATAACGTCATATACACAACCATATAATCGAGAGGATTTCAACAAGTAACAAGGGTCTAAAAATTATCAACTGGGAAACTATACCCTCAGTATCAAAATTTATATATCATAAGTACGTGAATAAGAGAATTGCAACATAAGAAGGGTGCAATGGGTGTGTACAATAATAATTCTAAAAAATTACATGGACAATTTCTTCTCTAATGAATATAATAAATTAAAAAACCATATTGTGTCTGATAAAACAAAAGATTAAAAATATCCATTATAAAAATAAAGTCATTATAGAAATACACTAGAGTATGTCCTTCTATGATCTCTAAACCCCAAGATATCTCTTTAGTATGCTATTGTTGGGCCCTTTCTCTTTCATGGATCCCTAATCATGAAAAATGAACATGCATTAATATTCACATATATGGTTAAAGAATAAACCCACTTTTTCACCCTAAATGTGTGATTAACATAATTTCACATGAATAATAGTTTTACTCTAAGATAATAGATAAATTAAAAAAACAATTAAACATGTTTTGTGATGTTGTTCTCAAAAAAGACATGATGAACCCCTCCCCTGCAATGTTTTTCTCTAGGTCTCGAATGGAATTTATAATGGAAGATAAGAACAAGGGTCATCCACATGGACACCATATATATCTATGAGTGGAGACATGGAAAAAAATTCTCAAGTCTGTACACTAGTCCATCAACCCATGTCTCAATCATGGGTTATTCCATAAGACCATTTAACCTATTCTATACCTCAGCTATGTCTACAATGATGTGGTGTAATAGAATTTCCACGAGTCATACATCATGGTTTTCACACTGAATCCCTATTTCATTAATTATTTTCATCATCATCACATTATGCAAATGTTACCCTTCTATACGCTTACAACGCCATGGGGGACATTATATCACTTTCTACAAGAAAATAACCTAAAATTGCATGAGAAACACAAAACAACGAATTTATCATATACGAGTATAAGAATCTCCACACACACACTAACTCGTATTTAAACATGGTTCTATCGAGGTACCCACACTTGTGATCAACATTAAACATGGTCTCATGGGCTACACATTCACACAACAATGATTATACTCATTTATGGGTCTCATTTTAAAAAATCTACATATCATCATATCATGGTAGTATCCATACATAAGTTCTCTATATGGTAAGTATATTATTACATCACACACATCACCATCATTGTAACTATTTTATAATATTTGATTTCTAAATCTCACCAATGCACCATCTGGATTAGAACTAGATGATAATAGTCCCATTATTTTATTAAAAACCAATACAACATGGGTTCTAGTTTGAGATTCAACAATGGAATCCAGCTAAGTGTTTAAAAAATATATATTACCAATTTACAACCACTATCAATGGTGGATATAGGTATGGTTTAAGAATAGTACATGTAACTCCTAGAATAATTAATAGAGAAGGGATCCTAAGAGCCCCCCTGATCAAAGATCAACGTGAGAAAACACATGTAGGAAGGTATATCTCTAGTGTAGTAGTCTCAGATGGTAGATAAATAATTTTTTCTAACAAATTCATCTAGAAATAATCTTATTTTTTGGATAATGATAAAATTGGAAGATTATTTAATTAATATAGTGAATATGTTAGTCCTTTGGACATTAAAAATCCTTTATTAATGATTTAACTTGTTTCTATTAAGGTGTATAACTTCTCCTATGATATCATTTTCCTAATATTCTTATTTAAAAAATATAACCCTAAAAATTGTGTTTTGTTTCCCACTATTATCATGGTTTTATAAAGAAAACTAAGCCTAGAAACCCATAAATGGCTACCTCCATGGTGTAGTTCCTAAATATTTTCTATTTTATACACACCATTCCCTCAACCATGGAATGGTGATCCTAGTCTGTATGAGTTCTGCAAGAGGAATCATAGTGTTTCACACTTGAGACAATTCCCAACTCTGGGAGTTTCATGCTTCCAAATTAAAACAGTCATAAGAAAATTATAAAATGGAATATACCATAGATTATTACACAAACACAAAATATAAAATATACCATTCCTAAATTAACAGAACAAGTTAAAATTATCTTTTTATAAAGTGAATGTGGATTTGAATAAAAAAAATTTGTTTCATGATGAAATATAAATTCCATTTTTTTTAAAATTACCATTTTAGATAACCCACATCATAAAAAGTGATGATAAAACATCCACATAAAAAATGGGAAATTTGAAGATCATAAGAGATTTAACGGTGTTATGTTTCCAAATATAATGTAATTCATTATTGGTGGAGTGAATATGGATATTCAATACAATGAGATCTTTTATAAAGGTTACATATTACACTTAACATCATTAAATTTTATGAATAAATAAATTCATCCAAATAAATCACTTGAAATGATGCATGATTAAGTATACAATATAACCATATAAAAGGGGATAAATATATTATTAAACCATATTCAATGATGATTTACTTTAACCCAAGAAAAGAATTCATGTAAATAAAAGAAACGTACAAATTTGGTTATAATTTACTAAAATGTTTAAAAGGTGGAATTCTTGAAAAGAATTCCAAATAGCATGAAAGAAACATTAATAATGATAATAGAGGACTGCTTTTTAGTGTTAATATAGTGAAACAATCTAAAAAAACTTAAATAAGACATCAATATCATGATATTGACACAATATCCAACAAATAGTCCCATAACATATGGAATCAAGGGATTTGTGTCAAAGATATTAGCTACATAAAAATGCTATTTTAAAAATATTTTAAATATTACTGTATAATATAACTTATATATATCATTTTTCATTCATATCACATTATATAATAATCATCATAACTTACATGATATAAAAAAAGGGTGTTCTATGATACTTGGTATGGGTAAAACATACCAAATTGTATCAGATCATAAACATAAAGAGAATATGGAAAACATGATAAATATAATATTGAATGTTCATAAACAAGATATGATAATAATAAAACATGGTATATAAACACACTATCAAAAAACTATCATATATGAAGCATTAAATTAAACTCTCAAAAATACTTCTCAATAATCATAAAATACGTGATCATGGAATATGAGTGCAGAATGAATTAAAAATACTGAATAATATGAGAAAAATTCATATCATGAAAATTAAATATATCATAAAATATGGAATAACATCGTGAAACAGGGAAATGTTCCAAATCAATATGAATATAAACACATCTATGAGAAAACATAGTATTCCCATGCCTATATGAACAATGTCATTCTTTATTTCCCTAATAATGTGAGGAAAAAAAATATGCCCCTTCCATTGTGAAATACCAAATTACATTAGTTCCTATATATATCAAGATATATAATCAAAAAACATTTAAATGGTGGGAAATATTAGACCCCACCCTTCATCATCCATATATATATGTGTGTAATATAAAATCCTTCATCATTATGTCTTAATGAACCTACCGAATATGAGTTGTTTCTTAAGAATTTCAAAAACACATCCCATAAAATGAACTTATGATATCATAGGATATAAAAAATATAATTTTTCAAAATGAATCATTTTATAATAACATATATGGAGAGAGATGAAAATTAAAATTAATTAGATATTAATATTTGAGGAAAAACAAAAGTGAAAATAAAAAAATTTCACAAAATATTTTAAAAAAGTTATAAGATATGTAGTGATAAATTCATTAAACAAAATTTGTATGGGAAAGATAAATTTTTTGAAAAACATATAATAAAGTGTTCAAAATAAAATTTCATTTAAATTAAATAAAAACTATCTAATAATTCTATAAAGTTATATATTGAAAAGATATTTCTTCATTATGTTTTTTCTGTCATTTAAAAAAATCCAAATCAAAGAATTATTATAAGAAATTTATTTCATAAATATATAAAAGATAACATAAATAATATAAAATACTAGCCATATATGGATTTATCTAAATAATATAATTTTTAATAGAGAAAAAATGGACATGGTAGAGAAGATTCATTTGTATAAATGAGGGTTATTCTTACTAATGTTATCATTTTATTTGCCAAAATGTTTTTATGAAATCAGTTTTTATTGGTGATGATAAGTAATTTCAAAGGATAAAAATCAGAAATAAAATATTTAATAGTCTAGTTGAATAATTTATGTAATATTAAATAGTATATTCATGTATGAAAAACTATCACCAAATAAAATAGAAATTGACTCAATGAAACCCTTACAATTTCCATAACTAATTTTATGTACACTCCTATCATTATGAATAATAAAAATAAAATTTTTGGATACCTTCTTCATAATTCTATTTATATATATTTAATATTATAAATATGATTTATTATAATTTTTTATTCATTTATCATATAGTTTTTTTTGGAGAATTAAATCGGTGTAGGCTTATTTTGTTAATTTTCAAAAATAAATACAAAATTAGAATTATAATTTAAATACTATAATAAAAATTTGATAAACCTAAAAAAATTATTATATCTTATTATATTATATTAATTTTATTATATAATCTACCATATTCATCCATGATATAATTTTATCTAATTATTCAAGTAATTGACTTGATGGACCTAAACATGAACATTCCATAATTTAATTAGAGAGAATAGTTAATAAAAATTTTATTTATAAAAATTCCATCATAAAAGAAGAAGAATAAAATTATTTATTTTTTCCCAATTTTTTTATCATATTTTACTTGGTTTAGATAATAAATGAAAATAATAAATAAAAACATTTCTTCATTGAGAAGGTAGTCTGCACAATGCACTATCGATATTGATTTATAGTTATAAGTGGATATGAATAAATTAATAATGGTTTTATAAATAATATAATTAAAAATGATTATAATAATAATACATTGGACATTATATTTTTATTGTTAGTAATTCATTATAATGGATAGAATATGACAATAATATAAGGATTGAGTGGTACTCACTTTGGGACATTGAACGTTCTCGTAAATGTCACCTAGGTAAAGAAGGGATTAATCTAAATAATTGATACATGAGGCTAACGAAATTGAAATAGGGTTCTAAGGGGTTAAAAATTTTATATATTACATAAATATTTCAAATAGAATTGTTTAACATGATGTGGTGGAATTATTCCATTATATATGTGAGGATAAGGGAAATTTGGAAGCACTATTTACTTTAACAATAATTTAAAGTTGTTATTCATGTGTAAATGCATAAAAATGTGAAACTTTTGAATGGTATGTATGTTTTGGTAGATAAAACATCAAAACATACATTTAGAAACATTTTTATAACAATCTTTTTATTATTTCGGTTTCAAAATAAATTTATACAATTTTTACTTTTATTGTGGTAAATAATTTTCAATCATTGAAATTGATTTTAATCCCACAAATTTAAATGAATGATTATACATAATTTTAAGTATCTGATATCAATTTTTGAATTCATTTCATAAGATGAATTTTTTAATATAAGGAATATTAAGTGAAAAATAAAAAATGAAATAAATACTAATATTTTGTATGGAATGTGTGTTTTTATGATTAAAACTTAAATGTAAAATAAAATTATCAATGTATTTTATTTTGAAGAAATAAATTTTGTTATTATAATAATATTTTTTTCATTAAAATCAACACAAAATTTAATTATATAAAAAATTGGTTAATATAATGATAAGACAAAAAAGGTTTCATTAATAAAATTCAAATAATAAATTTTTAATATAATGATTATCATAGGTCTGATAAATTTTTTAAAAAATATTTAAAATGGAATAAATTATTTCATAAATATTTACTTAAATAAATAAATTGATTTTAAAAATTAAGTTTATTTATTATATACTAATAATGTAATAAATGTCAATATTCTTGAAAATGTGTTTTTAACTATTCAACTAATAATCAATTATTCTAGAAAATGTTATTAAATTTAAAATAGGTTAATATTGATATATGTAATTCAATGAACAAATCTATTATAGAAAAAAAATTCACTAATTTTAAAATAGAATATACATAGAATACAAATGATTTATTAAAAAGTTAATTTTTGATGCTTTACATGTTTTTATTCACATATTTTATGATTTTTTATTTGATTACTATCTTTTTTCTATTATAGATTTTATGATTAATAAAAATTCCGATAAAATTTTTTGGGGAACATATTAGTGGTGGGGCCTATGAAACAATATTTTAAATAACATATTTATTTAAGGAAAATTTTTACAAAATAACATGTTGTTACAATTTACACCCTTAAAATAATTTCATCCTAAAATTTTTTTTATATAGAAGAAAAAAGAGGGTACTTTTCCCACATCACATATTATGGTTCACATACATCCTCCTCAAACATATGGTTCCTAAATAGCACATTGACTACATGAGTGGTATTTTTTACTTGAAAAAATATATCCCCATTTAATGTTTTCCACTGGTGGTCCATAATATTGAAGATCTTGATCTAATTATACAACAATTGATCTCAGTAAGTGTGATGTATCTTTTATATACATCCTCAAACGTGACATGTTTAATATATCATGCACTTGACAATGTATTAGAGTGAGTTATAAGTAGTATACAAGTACTGCATCATGATTATGGGTCTCTAAGGGTGTGATGTACCAAGGGATTAACATTACATTCATTCCAAATCTAATAACCCATTTCCATATATATATCTAGAGGAACACATTTTTAGTAACCTCAAAATCAAAACCGTATTGATGATTATATTCAAATATAACTTTTCAAATTATTTAAAATATTATATCTGTTTGAATAGATTTAAACTTCATAGCCAATTCTCGGATATATTCAGGACCTATCATATTCCTCTCACCATCATCATCCATTCACATTATAGTTCTACATCTCCTCCCATAATGTGCCTCATATTGTTAAAACTGATTTCTATAATGGAATCTATTAATATATGTGTTCTATAATATAGAAATATGTAGACTAAAAATCATCAAAATTCCACCAATGAAGATCTCATAATATCCTCTAGAGGTTGATCATGGAGATCCTACCTACTCCCTTTAACTGTTTAAAAAGGTTGTTGATCCTTGGGAGGGGGGAACAGTTATAGACTGTCACCTGATTAAACCTTCAGTAGTTTATACATAGCCTAAGACCATCACATGTCATCTGTATGAAAAATACTGGAGTACCCCCTGGTGATGTGCTCAGTTTGATAAAACCCTTCATCATCATGTCATCAACCTGGATCTGCAACATATTTATAAAAGCCCTATCTGATATAGAGCTATAGAAATTGTAAGTGCACTGGGTTGAAAGTCTATCTCTAACTCAACATCATGTCAATCAGGGTAGAGTCGCCACCTCTCCCAGGGAGATGTCCTATAACTCATGATACTATGGTCTTCCATCATTTATCTAACATCAGACCCCACTGACAGATCAACTAACATGGGAAAAATGGGATCCACATTCCGGCTTCCACCCTAGCAACCCCGCTTACCAAATAAAGTTACACACAGACCTTCGATGCCTAAAATAATGAACCTTATTCAGGTGTATTATATATTGTTAAACATATATAATAGCCATTCGATGACAACAATGAGTTCATATGGATTCAATTATAGAAAAATAATGTCCCCACGAGACTGATGTAGCCCAACATTAGTCTACATCTCTGAAAAACATTAAACAAACTGGTCAGACCCCCTAGTAGCGTACTCAATACCATGAGAATGGTAAGTCCTTATTCATATTGACCTAGATCATGGGATATACTGGGTTCATTAATGGAGTGTGAAGCTCTTTAATCAAACAAGGCGGAATAAAGAGTTCTAAACAAGTTGATCATACCTCGAAAGACCTCTAGACTTATTGGAACTGCCACCTCTATGGTGTGGAAATACCCGTGCCAAGCTCCTCTTTCCCTCTATTTTCAACCGCCTCCTTGACCACACCCTGGTCGAGGTCCCTGTGGAATTCCCTAAAGCCGACCACCTCCTACAATGTATGATCTTGGAGGAGCGGGATCCCACTTTCCCTAATGCGGCTACATAAAATTCCTGGCCAGAAACTAATGCGGCTAAGGTGGGCACTAAACTTTCCCACCTCCAATGTACTACACTCAGTCTATGAACTGATTCGGAAGGTTCTCACATATTCCACAGATAAATCATCTATGTCCTAGGTCCAATAGAAAAGGGATTGTTCCAGGATATCAAAACTGGAAATATTGGGGCCTACTCCCCATCGGCCGAACCCTAGAATGCCATGAGACTAGAGGTCACTTGCTAACGGCCTTCCCCATCAATGATCTCAACTAGCTCCCATCCCGTGGTACATCTCCCAACATGTGAATCCTCTCTATCACCTAATCCTTCTTCTAAACCTCTATATACATCGGTAGAGTGAACGTAGTAACAACATAATGAAAAGAAGGTCTTAGTGCCATATCTAAATGCCTCGCCTGAGACTCGTCATCCAAAATGATGTTTTGATCAAAACAAATGAGATATTTGACCATGATCCCTAATTACCTAATTGAAGTTATCACCTACTAAAGGGATATTATATCTTCCACTTCCCAGCCATCGTTTTGGATGAGAGGAATTCTGTCTTGAACTCCCTTTAGAAGTCATTCTACAAAACCTCAGCCTCCCGCCTCTACTCGATAGATAGAGTCCACCACTAGTGCACCGCTCCATGAATCTAGATTATTGAAAAAGGAACCTAGTTCTCATTTAGAGCACGAATCATGATGAAATCTATCACTAGATCCTTGATCCAGTCATCCTTCTCCATGTTTGAGACACTGCCCTCGTATATCCTGAGGGTCTAGTGCTAAAAAGCACGAAGTGTCTTCTGCCACTGGTCATCCTCCACCTCTCAATCATCCCTCTGCTGATCATCCAAATCTGCTTCATAGGACTCAATCACCCACACTACTTTTGGTCATCATCCGAGTTCCATAGCAGCATGGTAAATATGGAAATTCCTAATCCCAAGTACTGTAGAAGATCTCTTATAATTTTTTAAAGCTATTATTCATTTTAAACACCCAAAATACCATTACACACAAGAAAAAAAGTGATTATGTAGTATGTAACTTTCCAATGGTCTCTTACCTATAATTAGTGTAGCCTCACATGGTCATTTGGTAGGTCCAGATTATATACATCGGATCATGGTGGGTGCTACAATTTCATGTCATGATGGTTATTCCCTGACCTAATTTGTACGTCATGATTATCTAACACTATTTCCCTACCATCTCATGCAATCGTCATTGTTTTAACTCCGAACTCCATCCTATCTCTCTACCATCACTTATAATACCATTATTCCAGGAACCTCCTTTACCAAGATGAGGGAATGGAAAATAAACATCCAGAACATTACTTCTTCAAGATGAAGAAGATATAATTACACCCAAGCCATACCTTCAATAGTTCCAAAGTGGAAACTAGCACCAAGGGTATTGAATCCCACACAATATGGATGGATTAACCCTTTTTATAGAAAATTATTAGGAGATAATATGTAATACCTCAATCAAATCTAAATAGAAAAAAATAATGTAAAGACAAACCCCTTTTCGACATGCATGTTCAAAAAAGTGTTCTAGAAAGTACATGAAAATCTGATGAAAAGTAAAAAATGAATGAAAAAAAAGCTATGATAATTGTCTTGAAATTCGAACTAGTAATGTCTGGAATGGTCGTGAATGATCTCCTAGAATCTGGAAAGCAGTTTTATATACATTGGTTGAGAATACATTTATACTTAGAAGGGAAAACCAAGTGCTCTCATGCACAAGGGGGGAGTCATTCTAATGGCCAATGAGAAATAGAGATAACCCCATCACCTTGCAAGAAAACTGTCCTCCCAGACTCACCAATGCACACTCTTAAATAATGCATGTTAGTTAATGTTATATTAATAAGATTTCTATTTTTGGGGACCCTGCAACACTTCCCCACTGGTTATTTCGGACATCCTACGCATCATCCCTCCCCAATAAGTTCCACTACAATTCCACTCCAACCCCAACAACAACCTTATGGTATATGAAAACCATGTATCCCACCTACAGAATCCTTGGCCACCACATCCAAAAACATCACTTCCCACTGAAACCTAGGCCACAACAACCATAGCCACTCCCTATGAAACCTAGGCCAAAACCACCATTGTCGCACCTGCAGACACTTGGGCCTCATCCCAAATACAAATGAGAAACAATCATTCCCACACACACCTAGGAAAACAGAAAAACACACAATTATCTATATGACTTGGGAAATAATGGACCTTACGTCATCAAAACTTTCCCGAAGAGTAATGTGATACCTGGAAGAAAGATAAGAAAGTAGTTAATTACAAGCTACTCATAAGAATGATGGAAAAATAGCCTCTTTTATGAAATGATGATGTTTGTCATGAAGTGAAAAACATTGGTGGGGTGGGAATAATAAACACATGAACTAAATGAACAACAACCATAATCCCCCTCGTTAATATTCATTAATGCACAAATGAAAAAAAGAAAAAACTAGGGAACCACCAATTTCTGGAGAACAATTCCCCATTGAACACACTCTTGTTATCATGTTCAATTTATTTCGTTAGAAATAATTTTCCCCTTACAAGAAACTAACAAGAACAACCAAAAGTAAAAATAAAATCTAGACTAATGGATAAAACAACCAAATATCAATTTAAGCATTCACAGATGATCCTCTTGTAATGTCACAATAACAAAAGGGATCTGTGAGATCCCTTGAAGTACTAAAACCAAACCAAGTCCCATCATACATCCCCACACAACCTTAGATACACAAAACAAAAATTTAACAGTAGTGGATTCCATCCCCATCAACGTCGCCCTTCAAGTAACAAGTTGATCAACCAAGCTTATTAGAAGAACATAGCATGGGAGTTTTAATTTTTAACCATGCCATTTATCAAGTTCTTTCTTTTATTTTGGTTAACTGAGGTGATCACATAAGGATTCTTGTTCATTGAGAATCTATTTAATCAACAATGTTTACTTGATTAACCAGTTTCCTTGTTACATCCATTATGTCAGATGATTATCAGGAAAAAATATGTTCATAAGTGTGGATAAAAAGGAAACCAATGACCACATTTTTCAATGGTCATATGCTCAAAAATTTCACAACATACAAATAGAGATAAAATAGTACATAATTATCATCATCAAATACATCCCTTCATTCTATAAAAACCATTTATTATATTTGTTAAGGATTGGTTTCAACAATTCCTTCATGAAACATTATCATAATCGCCCATAATGATATACATTAAAGAGAGACAAAGTAAAACCCCACTTGGATGATCAAATATCAATGTTTTCTTCCTATGGAAAGAATTGGGGTTGTGCGACTTACAGAGGAAGAACCCCAAGAAAACCAAGGATAAACAAGAAGGGCTCTATAAAGACATATGATTCATCTATGAAAGAGGGAATCCAAGAACACGAAGGAAAATAATGGAATAACAGGATAAGAAAATGAATCTCTTTCTTATAAAAGGCCATATCCTAGAGTTTCTTGATATGAACTCTCAAACTGCTTAATAATTGGACAAATTCAATGAATATATGAGATATAAATTAAATAATTATAAAATTAATGATATATTTATCATTATATAAATATAATATGTAATTTTGTTTGAAGTTTCATTCACTTGAATATGATAACATTGATCATGTATGTGTGGATTACCACCTTCATGAAGCAATGTGACTCTTTTCTCATCATAGCGCCAAAAGGATTATATATAAACATACATACAAACATATATACATATATATATATATTTAATGTAATAATATGGTATAATTTATATTATTATCATTCTCTAAATATAATAATTACTTATTTTATATAATTATCATTGAAAAATAGAAACATTACTCATGTGTTTGCTTATATACTATCTCCATGATTGTATCGAATTCCATTTTCATTACCTTGATTCATGGTGGGTTTTAAAAGTACAATTTATTTAATAAAATAAAAACTAGTTTGTGATTATTATTATGATTTGATATAACTATATAATACAAATAATAATTCAATCATTCATAATGAAGCACATAAGAGAAAACATGGCAATTAACAACAGAAACAATGGAAATAGTGAAATATAATTAAAAAATTCCTGTTAAGATGTTATAAATGGGTCTTATATGATATTATAAATATATATATAGTATATTTATTAGTTAATAAAACATATAAAACATATATATTGGTAGTTAAATCATTTTCAATCTAAAGAAAGCATGATTTGATGTATTTTATCTCAATTTCTTTTTATGGAGGAATATTGTAATGTCATGCAAGTAATTTTAATTATATGGTGTTAATACATATAATTTTACATAGTTTATCATGATTCATTAATAATTCAGGTAATTTTATATTTCAATTTTATTTATTTCATATAAGGGGATTTTAAATGAAAACTACCTAGTGGTAAAGAATTTCATAACTCAATTTATTTTCATTGGGTAATGTTACATCAACATTATCATTATTATTATATGATTATGTGAATCGTTAATTTTTATTATCTTATTTTTTTCATGTTGTTTTATATGGAATTACCATGATATAAATAATCAATACATTAATTAATTATCACCTCAATGTAATAATCATTGTGAGGATTTGTTTCACAATCTCATTATAATTGAGAATGTATAATTTTGAATTTTAGTTATAGGAAATGATTTTATATAATTATTTTAAAATTAGTATATTTTATTATAAACTATTTATTAATTATTTTTATGTAATGTTTCTATTTTTCTAATTTTTTCTACTTAAAATATATTATTAGTGTTTTTCATAATATTTGTCCTAATTTCTATCTTGGGTGAGAAATTTGTTTTCCCAAAACCATGATTTATAAAAAAGTTTTTAATATTGTATTTAAACTTCTAGAATTAATTTTTTAAATTATGTTACACCTTATTTATTTATTTTTATAATGGAATTTTCAGGAATTTTTTTAGCCTTTCTGTAGTGTAAAATGAATGACCCTTTTAACTTGTATGTAATGTACAGAATTACCCAACAATGTGAATATAATTTATTTTAATCATCCATAGATTTTTTATATGTTTATTTTTAATGATAAAATTTTCCCAATATTCTCTAAATTCATTGGTTTTTAAACTAATTTTCAATAAAAGTGATTTTCAAAAAGATTTATGTTTTACAAATAAATATTCAAAATGAAACATATATTTTCCAAAAAAAAATTTAATGATCATTTGGTGGAATTTATATTCATAAATGACAAAATATAGGTCATTTTACACATACTTCACTAGGGATATGTTGTATTAATACAATACTTATTCTTCTTAAGAATAGATTTTGATCATTTTAAAAACATATTGACATTCTCTTTCTTGATTCATGTTTTTGATTAATATATTAAACTTTTATTATTAACATTCATGTGGAAATTATATTTCTCTTAAATATGAATATAATTTATGATGAATATGATTTTTGATATAGATTTTACATTTGATGTTTTGTACTTAAATTTATTTTATTGTATTAGAAAATATTGATAAAACTCTATTCCTTACAGAAAATATATATTCATGATTAGAAAATTTTTAATCAGATATATGGGGAAGTCCTTAGAGATACATACATTACGGGGTCTTATTGATATATATACTGTCGTTGGATCGATAGTCTCTTGAGAATCAAAATTAGTATTTCAATTATTAAATAGGTTTCTAATCATAAATTTTAAACATTCTTGAGAATTGATCTTTATGTTAGAGTTATCTTGTACTTAATAAATGATGTATAATACTTATGAATTGGATTCATTTATAATTAATTTATTATTATCCCTAATTGTTTTTCACTAATATTATATCTATTTTCAATTCATTCCCATTTATTAATTAAATTATATTTTTTCATTTATTTTCCTTTCCCTATTGATCAATTATTACAATATTATGATAATAATTTTATTGATTAAATGGAATTTGTTTTAATTTATTTATCTGTCTACATTAACTGTGATTTATCTAGTTATGATAAGCCTGTTATTTATTAAATGGATGTGTTTTTTATTATTTAATTTTTCAAATTGAGTATTGTTATCAATCTATGTAAATAAAATGTGTGTTGATTTATTTACCTTTATATATTATTTATGATTATTGACTAATAATATCATCCATTATACATAACTTATATTGAGTATTTCTGCTCACCCTTGTTTTGTTTCTTTTACCCTTGAATCAAGGAAGTTTATTGAGAATGTTATAAAATGATATGATATATAAAATAATTTTATTCAAAAACATTTAAATTGAAATTTTTTTTTAATTATAATATTAGATTCATGTAAATATATATTTTATGAAGAATAATAAACTATTTCGAACATATTATTTATATTCCTTTTCTGTTATTCTGTTATAAAAATGTAAACACTATATCTAGGTTACTATGGTTGGGGTTACTGTAGTTGGTATTAGAGTATGGTGCTTTAAAAACCTTGGAAAATAGATTTTTTTAATAAAATGATTGGAGAACAAAACCCTATGATAGTAATTTAGGATATGAATAACATAAAATATTAATGATTTGGTAATGAATATATTATTTGGTTTTTCCTATAAATAAATAAAGTGGATGTGGTATTGACATAGAGGTACCAAGTGTTAATAACTCTGAAAAGGATATATTCGGAATGACTTAATCGTAACTCGGTATATGGAAAATGGTCATATTTTACACTTGATTTAAAATTCATGAGGGATATTGATAGGGTAATTAATATGTTATTTAGAACCCATTATAATGGATTTAAAATTAGCTATGTCAAAAATGAAACTGTGTTTAGGATTATGATATTAGTTATGTATAAAATTTTTAATTTATGTAATGAATTTCAATAGTTTTTTTATTATACAATATGTATCATAATTATATGATCGTATCTATTGTATAAAATCATATTTAAAAGGATCCTATTTGAAGGAATGTGAACTTCATAAATTATCATAATCAAATGAATAATATTGATCATTTATTTTTTTGGATTAATCCAAAATTTCACAGGGAACATTTCTCCCAAACATTCTCATCATGTGGGGATATAGTGTCATGTGCTAATAAGATTGAGAAATAATTGTTTATATATTATATATTATATGTGAATTAATAGAAGAAGAATATGACTATGAAAAATATGGATAAAGGAAAGAGGGGAATTGTAGAGACCTGTATCTTGACATACATGGACATTACATTACTTTTGCGGAATACTTAGTACATTACAAAAACACACACACAAGGACCGTAATAGTTTAGTGTCTTTGGAAACTCGGACTATAATCTTCTAATCGTGGTGAAAGATCTTCAAAATCTCCCATAAAGATCTTCCTTTTTTTACCTAAAACCTTTCTTTCTATCCTGGGGAAAAGAAAACATAAAAGGGTGAGCTCAAATGCTCAGTAAGGGTAAACAAAATAAATATCAATCACATCATATTCATAAGAACATAACATTTTGGAAATAATAACCTGCAAAAGAGAGCATAATTTCATAATCATGGGATAAATCATGGCAGTGAAAAAAGTAATCCCAATAATCATAACATAAAACATGAAACTTTGTGGCATACACACATAATCATAGAGAATCATTTCTTGTTAGTCAAGACTAATTGCCAAGACTATCTTAGTGGACAAAGTCCCTTCTGAATCGAGTAACCCTCGTTTCAGTCCTGTTTCACTGAACCGGTATAACCTACCGTTCCAGCCCTGTCTATCTCATGAGATATAAAATCTTTACCCAATGCATTGGAGGGAGATATAGGTCCCACCCATCTTATAATGAAACCTTTCTTATGTGTGCCACATAATCATAAACCATACATCATAACGTAACCCATGTAATAAAAATGGGATTCTTAAACAACATGACATCATAAAACAATTCATATAAGATAAAGGAATTCAAAAAAATGTTTCCATCACAATATAATCAAATCCATGTAATAATAGGGATAAAAACAGAACCCTTTTATTATCTTAGATGGAAAATAATTTTGATAAAATACTTGAACTCCATTCTTGAGGAAAATATCCTTTCTACATCAAAAACATTTTTCCTTTCATAACATGTCATACGAATTTAAAATAAAAGAAGTTGATTAAAAATAAACTTGAAAACTTGTAAAGGAAGCTTCTTGGAAATAATTTTTAAAAATCCATTCATGCCGTATAAGTTAAAAAAACATTCTTCGTACTTTTGTCGGAAAAGTCAAAAAGTACCTCGTACGAAAAAAGATTCCTTTCATACATATTACTAAAAAATCACCGAAGGGTAAGAATGGATTTAATAAATTGTAGGTGGATGGAAATAATATTACATATTGTTGAAACATGGATGTGGATGATAAAATACACCCCAGTAAATACTTACGAATAAACAATCTCGGATAAAAATGAGATTGTGATATTTTCCCTTACCTTAGGTCCGATTTGCTTTGTTCGTGTCCGAAGCTCCTGTATAATGGTTTAAATAATGTTATTGACTTATTCTAGAATCATAAATATTGATATGATATCATATATGGTCATATTATTAGCTTCTTGTTAGTAATATTTCATTGTTACTTGTTACTCGGGTCTTTATAACTTTTTGTTCTTATGCGTGTTTTGTCGAATAAATATTTATTCTTATCTTTAGGTTATAGATTATTCATTTACAGAATGGTATTAGTGTAGTATATACCATATTCATTCATTCAATTCATTTATATAATCATTATGAAATAAAGATCATGTAGAACGAGTCGCATCACATCGTGGAGACGGTATTCCGTATGTACGCACGAGTGATGATATCGTTCCTATGATCGTGGAATTGTATTGGAGTATATATATATATTATTTCAGTATCAATATTACTTCATAATAATCATATATAGTTACTCATTACACCATTATACCCATCCTTGCAAGGTGATGGTGGAAAAATAGATTACACCACGGCGTGGAGACGGTATTCCGTACGTACGCACGCGCGGTGATTTCATTTTTCCGTAGGATGGATAGAAGGTGAATTAGGGTTGTTTCATATTTATAATAACATATCAGTATGTATGTAATACTGATGTTATTAATTTATCATGAAACAACTAAAGAAGAAGAAGTTGAAGAAGAATGAAATTGAAAAGATCGGTAATGGATATTACCTCTTCTTTGGAACGCCTCTTTGAATCCTCCACTTAAGGAACTAAGATTGGTCTTTGGAGAAGACCAGGACCTCTAGGATTATTCTAGGGAAGTGGAGAGGAGAAAATGGCAGGGGTTGGCCGAGCTTGAGTGCTCAAAGTGGTGTGAGGAGGAGGGGGAGGAGGTGCTCTTTTATAAGGGAGGAGAGGGGCACCTTAGGAATATCTCAAAATTTTATTTTATATTAAAGTCAAAATCGGTTTATAATGGTTCCAAAGGGTCTTATTTCGAAGCTAAAGTGGGGATGGGTCGAAATACTATCAACTAATAGGATTTAGACAAGTTTAGGGTATTATTTTAACCTTATCAATTAGATTTAACTCTAAGTTAATTAATTTAACTTTTACCGTGTCTTTTTGTTTTCTTTAACTATATGGTTAATACACTTACTATAACATGCCAAACTAACCCCAAATTGTTTATTATTAGTATATATATCCTTATCTATGTCATTTGGCCGAACCTTAGATTTTTAGGAATACAATAAAAATTAATAATATAATATTTGATTTAAAAACTATTTTGTGTCAATTTTGACACTATTTGATATATGATTTTTGTGAAAGTCATAACAGAATTATATGTTCGAACCAAGCTGATTAAATCAACATTAATATATCATAGTAACCTAGAAAATTACTGGAATTCATAAAAAGTCTTAAATTACATTTATTTTGGTATTTATATTATCAATTATGTCAATATTTCATTAATAAGATAATTACTGCATCATCTTTGTGTCATAAATAAATTATATTATTTGATGTCTAAAAATTACAAATAAAATACCATCATGTAGGAAATCTTTTTAGCTTTCTAATTAATATTTACAATAGAATTTATCTTATTTATAACCCCATATTAAAAATGATTTACTTATTAAACATTGATTTTAACTATTTTAACTATTCATTAAATAATATAATATTAAATGTCATAATCTAATCCAAGTGGACCTAAATGGTCATATTATATTCATAAGGTTGTTTTTGGTCGAATTACACTTATCCAATAGAATTAGGACATGTGTTAGGGTAATAGTAATATCATATTTACCCTTAGTTACCCTATTTACTATTAACCGTGGTAAAAAAAAGTAAAAAGTTACTATTCACCAAAAATTATTTTCATCTCATTGAACCACATTTTACTTACTGACATCAACCGTGTCTCTCGGATTTTTGAAATTCCATTCACAGAAGCGGTAAAATTAAGATTTATGAAGAAATTAATTTTTTTAACTACCACTTAGTAGTTTCACTATTCATCAAAAATTGATGTTTTTCAGAACAATGCCAAAATTTCATCCTAAGCTATATTTCATATTCCGAATTCAAAAATGAAGTCTATTTTACCAAATTCATATCATAGAATTTTCATTAATTAAATTTATAATTAAATCCCGCTGTTAAAACAAATAGCGTGTTTTTAAGAAACAATATCTATCAAAAGATTGACACATGATTATGTCTGGTTTAAATGTGAAATTACATCCAATGACCAACATTGTATTAAATTGTAAAAATATATTATAAATATACTTTAAAACCACTCAAATTAATAATTTATCACTATTAATTATTTCGATTAAAAAAGTTGTTTTTATTTATAATTTAGTAATTTTCACTATTCATCAGAATATGAAAGTTATCCGAAAAGTACCAAAATTTCACCTTAGGCTAAATTCGATACTCTGAATCCAAAAATTAAGTTCATTTTGAAAAATATAATTTACAGAGTTTTAAAAAGTGGTTATTACTATTCATAACGGCTAGTTTTAATAATATTTTAATAGCATATCGTTGTTTAGTGAAACTCGGTATTGCGTATTACACACGCTATCGATGAAGGTCGTGATTGCGTGTAATGCAAGGCAAGTCAAGGATGCGTGTTGTGCAAGCTCCTTTTGGTGTAGCGTACAACACAAGACTTTAATAAAATTAAAAAGAATATTTTTTTTATAAAATCTTGGGCTGTTACATTCTACCCCCCTTAAAATGAATTTCACCCTCGAACTTCGTCGGGGTTATAAATGGTTTACTATTTGAAAGTTTCTTTAATAGAAACCCACATCGTAAAAAGGAATATCAAAACCAATCTTTAAAAACAAAAGTATGAAACTTAACGGTTACCCAAATAAACTAATCATTGGGTTTCCACATAGGTGAAAATATGGATATGGAAGAGAAATATAACCATCATGTTCTGATGGAGTGTGGTAGAGAACATGGCTATGGAAAAGCCAATAATCACAAATCCATAAATTTGTGACGATCTAAGGTACCATCCGATTCATCAGGTATAAGATCACTAGGACAACATTTTTGGTTTTCAAGATCATTTCGCTAAAGTTGAAAATTTGAATTGGAATAAATACTTTCTTTATTTTGGTACAATCTCACTATTGTTCGTGCCTAGAACAATTTCCACTTCATCTCTTAAATAAATGAAGTTGAATTTGTTATTCGTGAAGTGTTAGTAGATCATGTGATAGAATGACGGGTCATTCCATCTGTCTCAAACAAAAGGTTAGAAAAAATTATATACATAAGTCGATCTATAGTGAGATTAATCATATATAGTTCCTAAAATGGACTTATACTTCATATATCATACTGCTTAATATAATAAAACTAGTTTCTACTAAACAGGGACTTCCTGTAGGCCAGTGGTAGGCGATAAAGGCCAGTCACACTTCGGTTGTGGGTTCGATTCCCACAGCCTTGTTCGAAGCGATGGGCTGTCGCCTGTCCAGCGGGTTGTCCTTTTTCTAAAACTATATTACTATAACATCCCATAAATAATATCGAAAAAACTTCTATCCTTAAACAATACTAACTTATGTCCAACATAATCCATTCCAATCTTTAGTCCTATCCATAATACTGCAGTCCATTCTCATAACATAGTGAAAACGATTACCAGAGATTTAATACCATCGTTGATCCCCATATATCATAAGATATATCTTGTTGGACACATTCCAAACATTCAAAGGCCTTAATCTTGTACTCTCTTGAATACCCATTGAACCTTAGTGAAAACTTGAATTCAGTTAAAAGTTAACACTTTCCACATACCAAAATCCTCAAAATTCTATATACTCAAACCATGATATCACTTAGTCCTTATATCAATCATGAGCTCATGAATACTGTTAAACATTTCATTTTCTCGTTTTCCCTTCATTATGTGCATAATATCGCAATCACTTTGAATACCACATTAGACCAATACATAAATATTCCAATATTCCATGATACAACATTATTTTGGAATCCCATTACATAAAAACTTAATCATTCCACCACATCGTTGTCATATTCAATATTGCCAATAGTGAACGCATGTGACTTCCCTTTGTCCTTTGCTTTAAGCGGTTGCTCATGTCGATCATCAGTAACCCTTGGATTAGGGCATTTATTGGCATAATGTCCCATCTACTTGCACTTGAAGCATTGAAGTTTTGGTTGTGCATTCTCTACAGTGTTTGCTTTATTCACTTCATTAGAATACCTTTTTCCATTACTTCGACACTCAGCTGCTCGATGACCTTCTTTTCCACACTTAAAACATTTTCTAGTCCCTTTAAGACAATCTTCACCATGCTTCTTTCCACACTTTGTGCATAAGGAAACATTCATCTTCTTTTCACCATTATTCTGAGATTTCTCCTTGAACTCCATCTTTCGTTTCTTGTCAAAACCCTGAGATGGATATGTAACACCAACTTCCATTTCTACCTTGATAGCACAACGCACAATTTCTTCATATCTACTGAAGTCTCTTATAGCTAATGCCCTTCGAAGACTTGGTTTTAAGGCACTGAAAAATCGACCAACTTTACTTTCAGGTTGGATGATAATACCAGAAGCGTACCTTGCAAGTCTTGTAAAATTCACTTCATAGGTACCAACAGATTCATCATCCCTTTGCTTCAGTTCAAGAAACTCTTTCTCCATCTTTGTTCGGAGAATACGAGGGAAGTACTTATTGAAAAATAAGTTCTTGAACTCGTCCCATTCCATAGACTCAATTTTATCCCTTTGCCTCGTATTCTTAATAAGATTCCACCATTGATCAGCATCTCCTACCAAACGATACACTGCTAGGATGACTTTATCATGTTCAGAACATTGAATAACTGAAAATATCTTTTCAGTAGTACTAATCCATTGTTCAGCAACTAATGGATCAGTAGAGCCACTGAAAGAAGGT
Organism: Viscum album; assembly: GCA_963277665.1. NCBI lineage: Eukaryota > Viridiplantae > Streptophyta > Magnoliopsida > Santalales > Viscaceae > Viscum > Viscum album. The sequence continues at coordinate 1,422,781,715 of OY728141.1, read as the reverse complement.
GGACGCTGCCTCATGAAGGATTCAACAGAATGTTGCTCCTTCCTTTGCTCGTTTGGATGTCCTGCATGATTCATAGTTTGAGAAAGTTGTGTGAGCATGGATACAAGATTTTGCATTCTGGCTCCCATATCGTTTGGTTGCTCAGGGGGACAATCATTGCATTGCCCATCACATTCCGCATTAACACGGTTCCTTCGGGTTCCAGCCATCGTCTAAAACCCCAAAAGAAGAGTATGAGAGGAAAAAATCATGCTAGGGAAAACAACATAATAAAGGGGTAGTACCCTCAATATCTAACATCTTAGGTTAAATTCAAAGATCGTTAGCGCAATTCTAGGACTATAACCTATACGTATACTTAACCTTAGAGACATCCCTAGACATACCTTATAAATATCTCTAGGGATCTCACTAACGTTTTCGCATCCTAGTTTCCAAAGGTTGACTAAACCTTTCCTCTGATACCAACTGTAGAGACCCGTATCTTGACATACATGGACATTACATTACTTTTGCGAAATACTTAGTACATTACAAAAACACACACACAAGGACCGTAATAGTTTAGTGTCTTTGGAAACTCGGACTATAATCTTCTAATCGTGGTGAAAGATCTTCAAAATATTGCATAAAGATCTTCGTTTTTTTACCTAAAACCTTTCTTTATATCCTAGGGAAAAGAAAACATAAAAGGGTGAGCTCAAATGCTCAGTAAGGGTAAACAAAATAAATATCAATCACATCATATTCATAAGAACATAACATTTTGGAAATCATAACCTGCAAAAGAGAGCATAATTTCATAATCATGGGATAAATCATGGCAGTGAAAAAAGTAATCCCAATAATCATAACATAAAACATGAAACTTTGTGGCATACACACATAATCATAGAGAATCATTTCTTGTTAGTCAAGACTAATTTCCAAGACTATCTTAGTGGACAAAGTCCCTTCTGAATCGAGTAACCCTCGTTTCAGTCCTGTTTCACTGAACCGGTATAACCTACCGTTCCAGCCCTATCTATCTCATGAGATATAAAATCTTTACCCAATTCATTGGAGGGAGATATAGGTCCCACCCATCTTATAATGAATCCTTTCTTATGTGTGCCACATAATCATAAACCATACATCATAACGTAACCCATGTAATAAAAATGGGATTCTTAAACAACATGACATCATCAAACAATTCATATAAGATAACGGAATTCATAAAAATGTTTCAATCACAATATAATCAAATCCATGTAATAATAGGGATAAAAACAGAACCCTTTTATTATCTTAGATGGAAAATAATTTTGATAAAATACTTGAACTCCATTCCTGAGGAAAATATCCTTTCTACTTCAAAAACATTTTTCCTTTCACAACATGTCATACGAATTTAAAATAAAAGAAGTTGATTAAAAATAAACTTGAAAACTTGTAAAGGAAGCTTCTTGGAAATAATGTTTAAAAATCCATTCATGCCGTATAAGATAAAAAAACATTCTTCGTACTTTTGTCGGAAAAGTCAAAAAGTACCTCGTACGAAAAAAGATTCCTTTCATACATATTACTAAAAACTCACCGAAGGGTAAGAATGGATTTAATAAATTGTAGGTGGATGGAAATAATATTACATATTGATGAAACATGGATGTGGATGATAAAATACACCCCAGTAAATACTTACGAATAAACAATCTCGGATAAAAATGAGATTGTGATATTTTCCCTTACCTTAGGTCCGATTTTCTTTGTTCGTGTCTGAAGCTCCTGTATAATGGTTTAAATAATGTTATTGACTTATTCCAGAATCATACATATTGATATGATATCATATATGGTTATATTATTATCTTCTTGTTAGTAATATTTCATTGTTACTTGTTACTCGGGTCTTTATAACTTTTTGTTCTTATGCGTGTTTTGTCGAATAAATTCTTATTCATATCTTTAGGTCATAGATAATTCATTTACAGAATGGTATTAGTGTAGTATATACCATATTCATTCATTCAATTCATTTATATAATCATTATGAAATGAAGATCATGTAGAACGAGTCGCATCACATCGTGGAGACGGTATTCCGTACGTACGCACGAGTGATGATATCGTTCCTATGATCATGGAATTGTATTGGAGTATATATATATATTATTTCAGTATCAATATTACTTCATAATAATCATATATAGTTACTCATTACACCATTATACCCATCCTTGTAAGGTGATGGTGGAAATATAGATTACACCACGGCGTGGAGACGGTATTCCGTACGTACGCACGCGCGGTGATTTCATTTTTCCGTAGGATGGATAGAAGTTGAATTAGGGTTGTTTCATATTTATAATAACATATCAGTATGTAAGTAATAGTGATGTTATTACTTTATCATGAAACAACTAAAGAAGAAGAAGTTGAAGAAGAAAGAAATTGAAAAGATCGGTAATGGATATTACCTCTTCTTTGGAACGCCTCTTTGAATCCTCCACTTAAGGAACTAAGATTGGTCTTTGGAGAAGACCAGGACCTCTAGGATTATTCTAGGGAAGTGGAGTGGAGAAAATGGCAGGGGTTGGCCGTGCTTGAGTGCTCAAATTGGTGTGAGGTGGAGGGGGAGGAGGTGCTCTTTTATAAGGGAGGAGAGGGGCACCTTAGGAATATCTCAAAATATTATTTTATATTAAAGTCAAAATCGGTTTATAATGGTTCCAAAGGGTCTTATTTCGAATCTAAAGTGGGGATGGGTCGAAATACTATCATCCAATAGGATTTAGACAAGTTTAGGGTATTATTTTAACCTTATCAATTAGTTTTAACTCTAAGTTAATTAATTTAACTTTTACCGTGTCTTTTTGTATTCTTTCACTATATGGTTAATACACTTAATATAACATGCCAAAAGAACCCCAAATTGTTTATTATTAATATATATATCCTTAGCTAAGTATTTTGGCCAAACCTTAGATTTTTAGGAATACCATAACAATTAATAATATAATATTTGATTTAAAAACTATTTTGTGTCAATTTTGACACTATTTGATATATGATTTTTTTGAAAGTCATAACAGAATTATATGTTCGAACCAAGTTGATTAAATCAACATTAATATATCATATTAACCTATAAAATTAGTGGAATTCATAAAAAGTCTTAAATTACATTTATTTTGGTATTTATATTATCAATTATGTAAATATTTCATTAATAAGATAATTACTGCATCATCTTTGTGTCATAAATAAATTTTATTATTTGATGTCTAAAAATTACAAATAAAATACCATCATGTAGGAAATCTTTTTAGATTTCTAATGAATATTTACAATCGAATTTATCTTATGTATAACCCCATATTAAAAAATGATTTACTTATTAAACTTTGATTTTAACTATTTTAACTATTCATTAAATAATATAATATTAAATGTCATAATCTAATCCAAGTGGACCTAAATGGTCATATTATATTCATAAGGTTGTATTTGGTCGAATTACACTTATCCAATAGAATTAGGACATGTGTTAGGGTAATAGTAATATCATATTTACCCTTAGTTACCCTATTTACTATTAACCGTGGGAAAAAAAGTAAAAAGTTACTAATCACCAAAAATTATTTTCATCTCATTGAACCGCATTTTACTTACTGACATCAACCGTGTCTCTCGGATTTTTTAAATTCCATTCACAGAAGCGGTAAAATTAAGATTTATGAAGAAATTAATTTTTTTAACTACCACTTAGTAGTTTCACTATTCATCAAAAATTGATGTTTTTCAGAACAATGCCAAAATTTCATCCTAAGCTATATTTCATATTCCGAATTCAAAAAGGAAGTATATTTTACCAAATTCATATCATAGAATTTGCATTAATTAATTTTATAATTAAATCCCGCTGTTAAAACAAATAGCGTGTTTTTAAGAAACAATATCTATCAAATGATTGACACTTGATTATGTCTGGTTTAAATTTGAAATTACATCCAATGACCAACATTGTATTAAATTGTAAAAATATATTCTAAATATACTTTAAAACCAATAAAATTAATAATTTATCACTATTAATTATTTCGATTAAAAAAGGTGTTTTTAATTATAATTTTGTAATTTTCACTATTCATCAGAATATGAAAGTTATCCGAAAAGTACCAAAATTTCACCTTAGGCTAAATTCGATACTCCGAATCCAAAAATGAAGTTCATTTTGAAAAATAAGATTTACAGAGTTTTAAAAAGTGGTTATTACTATTCATAACGGCTAGTTTTAATAATATTTTAATAGCATATCATTGTTTAGTGAAACTCGGTATTGCGTATTACACACGCTATCGAGGATGGTCGTGATTGCGTGTAATGCAAGGCAAGTCAAGGATGCGTGTTGTGCAAGCTCCTTTTGGTGTAGCGTACAACACAAGACATTAATAAAATTAAAAAGAATATTTTTTTTATAAAATCATGGGCTGTTACAGGAATGATGAATTATCTAACATTTTCAACTTGTTGAAGGAGACACCATGGAATATTATTAAAATAAAAGAGTGTTTGATTCATTTTTGGAGAAAAGGTCCATCATTATCATGATTTCACTGATAAGGAAATGGTTTAAAATATTCATTTATTAAACAATATGTAGAGGAGGATCTATGAAAATGAATTCCCCATGACTCAAAGGTTTAAACATCAAAATAAGTTAATAGATCATTTCCAACATTATGATTCTAACACATATGAAGAGGAATGATTAATGTGATATTGTTAGTATAAAAGAATGATTATATTTTATTATTTAATCAGTGATATCCTAGTTGTATTTATTATGAAATGTATAAGGATTATACTATATTATTAAATAATTAAATATTTTATCTCATATGTCAAATGGTAGAAATGAATATAAATATATTTTGTGGTATGTTGAACATCTATGAAAGAAAATTATTGAGGGAAATATAACCCTTAATATATTCTTGATGTTGAGATAATGGTTTTGGGATTATTATATGAAATATATAGATTAATTAAAATGGATATTAGTAAAAACCAATGAAATAATCAATGATATGTTGAAAAATTGGTTTATGCTCTGACGGATGGAGTTTACAACATTTAGTATTTAAGGAATATATCTAATAAACTATGTTTTCATTAAGAAAAAAAAATATTTCATTTTTTTCAATATTTATTTATTGTAATAAATTCTATTACCATGTTTCATGAAAATAAATGATGAAGGTATTAATATATTTGGCATGTGACGATTAGGTTTTTAGGTTTTTAGGGGACTAATGATAAGATTATTTTTGGAATTCAAGGAACTTCTATAAAAAAATTTGCATATAAATATTTTTAATGTGTTAGAAGGTTATCTATATGTGAAACATATAAATTTGAAAATTGGAGGAGGGTTTAGATATAAATGTATTAGTCCACTATATAAATAATTATGGAAATTTTACAACATCTGGTAATCGTATTGGCTTTGGAAAATAGTTAGAGATAGATAGAAAGACATTTCAAACTTTTATAGATATTACAATCTATATGAGTGAATATTAGTGCATTATGCATTAAACTTAATTTATGGATATTTCTTTCATTATGTATGGGGTGAATTTGAAAATTATTTATGTAAATAATGAAGGATAAAATCATTCTTTTGAAGTAAAAATATACCGAGTAAGTATATTTCATTATATTCATAGAGGGTAAAATAAATCTTGAACTCTAGGAAAATGATAATAATTTTATATTATCATAATACCTTCATTTATGTTTAAACTATGGTCCTTTAAATCATCATAGATTTTATTAGTCCATCAAATATTATAGATCATTTAATTTCTTGTGATCCATGACATGAATAACTATCTATAATTATTTATTCTTTTCTTCCATGTCCATATCATCACAATCCACCAATGTTATCCTACATAAAAACCTATTTATGTGTTCATCGAAATGAAATTTGCAATTACATTTATTTATTATTAAGATGATGTTTTATTATCTCTTTTTATGGTTTCAGTATTTCAATAAAGTAATTTTCATATGTAAAACCCTTGACTTCCCATATTATTTTGAAATTTCGGGGACACATTTTTTTTAAGGTTGTAAGAATTTAACATCTGGAAATTCATAAATAATAATAATTTTTTTTATAGCTTATATTACACAAAAAAACATGATTATAAAACATATATATCACCTCACGAATTTAATATATAATAATATTTAAATTAATTCAATAATTTCAATATCTTACATTACATGCAACAACAATATTTTTTATATTTTGTGTTATATTCATGACATTACATTACCAAACAAAAATACACTGTTAATATTATTATTTAATATGATATTTATATCATATTAATTAGAAATGAGGGCATGGATAAGATTATATAACATATGACTATATATATTTTATAAAAGTTTACTATTTATATATTTATTAGTAATAATAATAATAATCATTTAAACAACATAAGAATCATTTTTTAAAAAAATATATTTTTTATAAAATGTGGACTATTCGTGATATGTGAATATGATATAAAATTAATTTTTAGAAATTACAAAAAATTCACAAGAAAATAATATTATTTTTTATTTCATTATTGAAAAATTATCTTAGGGTTAACTTTTTGATTTTTTTAGAGGTTTCTTTTTTTTATGATGAAACGTTAAAAATAAATAATTCTAATTGAACCCCTTCTTTTAATAAAAATTATTTAATATATTAAAATATAATATAAATTATTTTTATAGAATAATAAGTAAAATTATATATCTCTTAATAAATTTTAGTACATTCAAATATATTTTATAATAAATTTTTTCCTAAAAACATTGAAAACATATGATCATTTTTTCATAAAATCTTTGTTTGTTGTCGACACTATGAGATTTTTTTTTAAATTTATATTTTCACATTTTTAAATGAAATTTAGATAATTGGAATCCATATTTTTAATAAGAATAATTTATATTATATAGTGATTTCTGCATAATTTTTTACCAAAATTAATTGTGAAAACATAATAAATTAATTACCATTATTAGGTAAAAATAAATTTACAATTGGTTTAAAGAAAAACAATAAGGGTAAAAATTAACTAAAAACATTCAAAAAATTAATTTTATTGAAACAGTTTGACAATGTACCTTCAAATATTCATAATGGTACATTAATGGCGGATTTTTAAATTAATAAACCATTATTGAATGCATTTGTTTCAAAATTTACATGTGCACCACCTACATCACTTATAAATCATTGCCTCCTACCCTCCATTATTCATATATTAAAACCTCATTAGTTCATAACAAACCCACAAAAATAACTTCTAAAATTTCACATTCTCATAATAAAATCCTTATTTTCTATATATATCATGCCTTGGATGGATTTGGTGACACCCAATGGTGGAAACTCAAGAAAGAGGAAATGTTCCTCAATGTGGGTTTTTATTTCATTTCATCCTCCACATCCTTCAATTATTAATAAAATATTATGTTATAATAACGTAAAAATATTAAAAATAATGATATCTTTTTATGTTAATGAGATCACTTATAACTATCCCCACATCCTTCAAATGGGATACGAAATCATTAATCATATTTATTGAAGGTAACTGCCTCTCGATCTAAAGTATTCCATTTTTCAATTAGAAAGTCTCACAGTTGGGTATAATGATTGATATAAATAATATATATGATATTTTTAACATAATTATATGTATGGATTCCTTATATAATATTCAACATTTTAAATTATTTTCTTCATGGGTTACGATAACACCGCTCGTGGGTGCGGAAGGATACTACTTCACGAAGTGAAGTGATTCATTATTCCCTATAGCAGTACATAGAAGGTGGAAAGGATAAAGTTAATGATAATTTGTGATATAGATGAAGTAATTGTTAAATTTTTGAAATAATAATAAATTTTTAATGATGATAATTCATTTTAGTTTTTTACATGTTCAATCACTCAATTATGTTAACATCGTTTGTGTATGATTGATCGATTTTGTTCTTGAAGCGATTTGACTCTATTCTCATACCCACACCACATCTACAATATATATCTCTATAATATGTTATTTATGATATTTTAATAATTTTATAAATATAAAAACTACCTCTATTCTATAATGATCATTGAAAATTCAAAATATTATAATTGTGTATGTACGACCTACCATCCCAATAATTGAAACACAGTCCATTTTTAACCATATTTCATGATTTTTTTAAAAAAATATAAATAATTTAAAAATATGATAATTATATAATTTTTATGATATAACTATATAACATTTAAAAGAAATGGATATTACATGATGAAATAAAAATGAGAAACCAAGACAAATAACACCCGAAATAATTAAATAATGAATAGTAATTAACAAACAAGTGATAAGATGTTATATAGGGTTTATATATGATATTATCAATATTTATATTTTTATTTAATAATTTAATAACACGTCTATATACACTACACATGAGATTATATAATATTAAATAAAAAGGAAGTGTGAGTAAAGGGATTTCGACTCAATTTCATTTAATTGAGGAATAATGTAATGTTATGCATATAATATTTTCATATGGTGTATATACTACCACAACTATATGTTATAATATGATAAATAAAAAAATCATAATATTTTTGGATTGAATTTAAATAAATTAATTAATGGGTATTTTACCGAAAAACTACCAAGAGGTAAATAATTTCATAACTCAATTAATTTTCATTAGTATATATTAATTTTTCATTTACATTTTCATTATAATTCTTTTTAAATGTTATTATCTTATAATTTATATCAATTTTATAATGAATTACAATGATTCATGTAACCCAACCATTGATTAATTCTCAATTCATTATTATAATCATTACAAGGGTTTATTTCTTAATGTCATTATAAGCGAGATTGATTATCGTTGAAATTATGTTAAAAGATATTATTTAAAATCTATATATTATAATAAATATATTTTTTAATCCTATGAATATTCATAATATTTTCATGTAATTTTACCATTTCCATAGTTTTTTACATAAAATTTTTGATAAATGTTATTTTTGAAAATCTGACATCATTTATCTCTTTAGTATAAGATTTCATTCCTTATGAAACCATATTTTTTTAAAATTATTTGAATTTGTTTAACCATTTAATAATGAATTATTAATGTAATTTTTAGCTATTTTTTCTTTTTAAACTATGTTTTTAAAGGACTATTCTTGGAACTTATCTAACTTTTTTATTGAAACATAATGTTTTTAATCTTATAAGACATCAAGAGAATAATGTCAGGCCTAAAATCCATTTCACTGAAGCATCCTTTTAATGATTAAATATATATGATATGGAATTTTGTTTCATAATATTCTATAAATTTATAGTTTTTAAAAGTTATTTCCAAGAATCTAATTTTAAAAAATAGTATGATTTTAAAAAGTTATTTTCATAATGAAAATGATATTTTCCACATGAATGTTTCTAAATATACATTAAGGTTTTTTCTATTAATAAATGACTAGAAACAATAATTTTACATATAATAAAATGGGGATATATTTTATTTAAACCATATTTATTCTTCCTATATATGGTTTATGATCATATTTACATAATATTTTATTGACATTCCCATCCTTGATTCATTTTTCATGTTGTTACTAAATTTCACTTGAATTATTCACCTTTAAGTTAATATTAAATTTAACAAAAATATCCTTATTATTTATCATGTAATTTTTTATTTCTAATATCATATATTATTTCATCATAGGTTGTTCTACACTGAATGTTGTATATTTATTTATGGAAATACTAAAAAATTCATATTGCCTAATCAGTTCTAATATATGATGGTAATGAATTTTTTTTATAATAAATAATTAAATATATGAGGAACACGTTAACATACATACATAGGTGGTTTAGGTTATAGATATCCCCTCGATGGATCGATAGGCTCATCATATGAAACAATTAGTTTTCCTAAATTAAATTAGAATTTTACACGTAAGTTTTAAACTATATTAATGATAGATCTTGTTTCTAGATGTTTCGTGTTACTAGGAAATGATTAAAATAATTAATCATTTCCTTCTTTCATAATTAAATTATTATTATTTATGATATTTTTTCAATGATATTTACTTTAGATACATTTCAATCTCATATATCAAATAAATGACATTTTTTCAGTTATTTAACTTAATATATTAGATATTACAAATCATGTAATTATTGTGATGTTATTGGTTAAATTGAATGTGTTTTTAGTTATTTAACTTTTCATATTTATTATTCCTTATCTAGCTATGATTGATCTTTTATATACTAAATTGAATGTGTTTTCTTATTTACTGTGTCATATAGATTATTCTAGTAAAATTAATAAAATGTTCAATGGGTTTAGTTATTAATCTTGCTATATTTTTTTGTGATTATTGATTAATGCTACATTCCGTTGTACATTACCCATACTAATAATTTACTCTTACCCTTATTTTTAGTACATTCTCATGGAATCCATAAATAATACTGATAATGATATACAGAGATATGGAAAATGGAAGAATGTTATTCTAAAAAAATATATTTTTATGATATTTAGAAATATATTATGCAACTTAGGTATGTATTTGGTTTACCAATACTACTAAAATAATTATTCTATCAATATGTAATTCGTTTTATCTTTTTTTAATGTATAAATGTAGACACTAGCTTCAGGCTACTGGGTTTAGGGTTTCTACATCTATGAAATTATCCTCATAAAAGATTATAATAAACCATATCTCCATCATATATTATAACAAATTTTTAAACTATAATATCTATAAAATAATTATATAAATCAACATTCAAGTGTGTTTATATTATTAGAATAATTATAAATGAAAAAAATAAATTAAAAAAACCCTATTTATTTTAATAATTACATATGATCCTATAGCCCATTAAAATTATATCATTACAAAGCATATCCTTGGGTAACACATAAAATAAAAATATGAGAAATATATCTTGGTACAAGGTTGCTAAAAAGTTCACATACTGTTCATAATCAACCTATATTAAATTTTATATCATGGAATAAAATTTAATCGTATGAAGAAATAGAACATAAATCATATAATAATTTCACAAGAAAATATAAATGACCGATATTTTTTATCATCCTAAAATATAACCTCATAAGTAAAGGTCAAATATAATTCCCTTTCCCATGACCTATAACCTAGTTTCCTAACTACTATTTTATATTATTTAATCCTTCATCAATTAATTAGTCTTATTATTTGTAAATATAGAAGAATGATATTATGAAAATTTTGGGTATTGTGATGGTATTTATGTTGATGCATCATAAACACCATCACCCGTGAGAAGTCTAGGTTACATGGGGATGATATTTATCCTCATGGTTTATCTTTCTATCTATTATATATTTCTTTAAAAATTAAGTATTTAATTGATAATTTTATTCCTTTATTTTTCACTTGGTATTTTGTAAATTTTCTTATCTACATGCATCATTTATTTAACACATTTTTCAAATAACATTCATTTTCTTGTCTTTGATTGATATCAATGATCATATATGGATTAAATTTTTAAATTGATAACAAAATAATATCTAGAATATTCCCATATAACTTGTTATAAACATTATACATAACAAACTATAAAATTTTCTTTGATGAAATATTGTGTGGATCTTATGGAAAGATATTTGCTGACACAAACTATATAGCCCCACTATGTAAGAAATGTAAAATGTATTTTTATGGTTTTTTATAGGAAGAAGATGTTTTAATTCTTTTTAACAAAATAAAATGTATTCAATTAATTAATAATTAAAATAAAACATATATTGTGTTTTTCTATATCTTTTATTACTGAAATTTTTCTTAAAAACCCATATGAATGTAGTTTTCTCAACCTGAATCATCATGTGATGATAAGATTATATAATGATAATAATTAATTTTGTTTGAATGTGTGTAGTCTTGTATGAATTGGACAAGGGATGATTAGTTCTCTGGAGTGGGTTATTGAAATAACATTTTATTCATGATATGAATATGTATTAGTGATCACTATAATGGGGGTTTTGTGACCATGAGAATATGTTTCATATAATATATTAAAATAAATATGATTCAAAAGAGGTATAACCTATTGGATTCATGGATTGTTGTCTTGGGAGGGAGAGCATGGTGCCCTTGAGATATGACTCTAGATGTTGGTGAACCAAGTGTTTTGATGGAGTTATAGGGAATTTTCTAATCTTTTTAGAATTGTGATATACGTTAGTAAATTGATATAATTATTAACCCAAGACTATGAGTACATTGAATATGATAATCATACTAGTCAAATAAGGATAATTCCATGACTATGTAGGGGGAAATTTAGTTCTTTAATATTTTCTACACATTAAAAACACCCACTTTATGTAATGTAGCTTCTATTAATTTTCATAACATAATCATGTTTCTAAAATAATTCTACTCCACCAAAACTCTACTACATGATTTTTGTGACTGTCACTATACCAACCATTTTAATAGTGGATACCCAATTGAGTTCATCAAATAATTACTTTTTACAAAGGTCAATGATATTTTAATCAGGGTCTCACATTATAGACATATCCACAATCATAACAAACTCGATAAAAGTGACTACATATTTAATATAGGTGAGTAAAATATGTTTAAAAAATTGTATATTATATTTTTTCAATTTGAAACAGATAAAAGATTATTTACCATTTAGAGTAAACTAAACTCTTCTAGGTATAGCTTCAGACGTTATTTGACTAGAAAATATTGTCTTCTAAGTACAAAAATTGTGGAGAGACTTAATGTGTTGTTTTTTTGGAGTGTTTTATAATGCATGAATAGTATCTCCCTTATGTTAAATCATCCTCTTCATACAGTGTAAAAAAATTAAATTTCTGTTATATATGTTTAGTTTGAACTTACAAATACTCAATAATAATATATGGCGAGTGGATTACCCTTTTGAAATGTTGAATTCATGTGTTCATAATAGTTTGAATCCTAATTTTATAAATATGAAATAAAACAATATGGTAGAGATGTAAAGTATCACCATTATAATATGTTTTAATTCATTAAAAAACATTATCTATCCATATTTACAATTTATGATTTAGGGAAATCATTTTCTAATGCATATAAATTCATGAGTTGACTTATGAAGTGGTCACACAAATGGTAAAAGTGTATTCATAATGGTCTTTAAAATATTATTTATTTCAGAAGATAATAATTTAGTATAATTATACATGTATTATAATTTTAAGATAATATTAATATAAAAAAACAATGATCATTACCTTCAACATTGCATTAGAAAAATAATCTATATATACATTTTTTATTGAATAACTCCATTTAATAAGGTAAAATATTATTTTTAGAAGAAATGTGACTTCTATTGATTTATTTCTCTTCCACAAGATGATTCTTTAGAGAATTTCCTATTCATTATATTAGAGGATTCATTGAATTTCTATGCAAGTTTTCCTTTTTATCTGGGCATCACTATAAAATAATAATCCATATATAGTAAAATAATTCTTAATAATAAGCCATTTAAGAAAATATAATTTAGAAAAATTTACATATTTCAATTCTTGAACATAATTTTATTTTTTAGATAATTCTAATATTTATATGATAAAATTGACACATAATACATTTAATTTAATTGAAAACATTATTCTATATTCTACAAAGTAAATTTCTTTTAACATGCATATGTTAAATTCTGAAATAATTTAGACATGCTTCCTATTATAATATTTAATACTATCGTAGAATATAATTTTAAAACAAATAAGATAACATTGTTAACATAAAAACATATATTTTTTGAATCTTTAAAACATATAAACAACTAATATATGTTGCAACAACATGACACTATCTAAAAATATCCTCATATTTGGCTATCCAAAACACATAATAAAATATTAATTATATAAAAAAATTTACTTGAATATTATTTTACATAGTAACCATTGACACATGATGTTTCTCATTCATAAAAATATAATTTAAGGATTAAATTTACTTTTAATGAGAACTGTGATTTCATTGATTTTTAATGAACACAATTTAGGTTTACTTATACCCCTTCTTATGATATAAAAATTTATGAGTTGTGTATAACACATTAAATATAGTACAAAGACAATTATTTATTGATTGAATATGAATATGAATTGAATCAAGAATTTCATTATATGAAAAAAATGATTGATGGAATAATTGGTAACAATATGAATATGAAGGGAATGTGAAATAAGTAACAATGAAAATGAATGAAATCTAATAATGAAATAAAATAGTTGAAAATATTCAAGAATAAAGAAAAAAAATGTTTCAAATGATTGGTAGAAACCCTGTAATATGTGTTAAACATCACAATGAATGATACTAATAAATTATGTGGGGTATGATGAATTTTTGGTGTTGGTATCTTAAATGATAGAATTTGGCCTAAATATAAATACTGATTTGGGTAGAGAGTCATTAGAACACTCCCCAATAAATTCTCCCATTGTGGTAAAAAAATCCTCTATGTTCGGATTGATCTCCATGTGATGTCCCTAATAAACTAATATGGATAATTATAAAAGAATTATAATCTATAAAAATATCAAGGTGATTTTCATGAGTGAAAGTCACTATAATAAAATATTCAAGATACTGAAATGAAAATTTTACTGAAAACATAATTTTCTCCTGTGAGTAAATATTGGATTGAGGATGGATTCTAATTAAAAATTAAAAATCTTGTAAAAATATGATTAAATATAGAATCACCATGGTAATAAATTCCATACATATGATGTAGTGAATACATACAGATTTCAATCCATTAAACAATTTTAATTTTTCAATACTGGGTCAGGGCTTTGAAACCGTTCCATTTTTTATCAACATTAACATTTTTTATACAAATCCAAATTGTTTCCACAACTAATAATGAACATATTCAAAACAACTATCCAATTTATAGAAAATACTATAAGTTTGTGGTAGGATTAAAAATAGTCGATGAAACTGTATCTTCGGTAGCCATAGAGGTAATGTAATTTTCTTTTGACGCATCAAAAGTATCTTCTTTATTAGTAGAAGAGTCAGATCCCATGATTCTTACAAACAGGGGATGATTACTCCATTAATTTTATTTTGAAATAGAAATATTATTTTACAATGATCCATAAATTTTTTCAATATACCGGATAATGAAATATGTACCTTATTGAACATGTACTAATGCATACTAAATAACTTAAACTTATTCCTTAATAATATTACTAATATCCTTATGAGTTTGATTTATTTTTTCCATTATTCTTCCCAAAATAATTAAATTACACCTAATATAAAAAAATTTATGTTTATGGTCTTCCAAAAAATATTTTGAATATTGCTCACACTATAAAGAGGATATCCAATTATTCATCATATCATTTTCTTTAAAGATGCCTTCATCTATTAATTCTATTTTAGAATGATGTTGAGATATATGGATTAATGATTCTTCAGTTAAATCCATTTATATGATCTCTATAACTAATTTAATCAACTTTTTCATTATAAAAAATAAATTTTGAGGGATAAAATCTCGATAAGAGGTTGATGTCATATTGATATAATCAAACTGATATAACATTATCTTACATATTAGATCCAGATCTTCCATTAAAACATAATGTTCATGAAGAGTCACCACCTCAGAACATTTCTTAATAATCTCATGTTTCCACAAATTATCCTAAAAAATATTCTCACAGTAACTCAAATAGGTTCGATCAGAAACCAATTTTATATTAGATGTTTTTATCTCAGAGATGGGAAAAAATATGAGCCAGAAAAGATATTTCATGGTGTTCTTAATCACCTTGATATTAAATAACTAAATGATTCACATAAAGTTATTGATTTTCATCAATATACTATAATTCTTCAATATTAGATGGTTCACTAGGTTCTAGTCACAATTACTTTTTTTCAAAAAAGTAGATTATCTTTATCATATTATTTTTTTTCTTCCTCTTCTTCATTACCAAATTCATTGTTATATATAAATCGATTAACATCCCTTTTCATTCATTGGATTATCTCAACAGGTGGAGACATATCAATGAAATGAATATATAAAGACATAGTAAATATATTTTATACTTTTCCAATAATCAAAATATCCCTAAAGGTTATAATAATGATTTTTTAGATTCATGAAATTTTAATATAGATGGTTGAACTATATAATTAGAACTTGTGTTTGTAATCACTTGGAATGGTTCAAAATAAACTATTAGTATAGTTTCCTCATCATTTTAAACCACATATGATATAATAACTTGTAGAATTAGATTTATATCATAAATAATATAAGTTTTTAATGGTTTATCGACTACCCCACATGCCAAAGGATCTTATATGGATGAAGTCACAATTATCGTGTCATTTTCAAGTTCCTAATCAATACCCATTGCATGAGATGTATCCCCCAAAATGTGGAAAGGGTATGATTCTATATCATTTCTTATACCACTTATTACTAAATTTATCACTAAAACATCAACAAAATAAACTACTACTTAGATCTCAACAAATATATTTTTAAACATGTGACATTGTGTATCTGTAGTCGTATCCTGATGAACACATTCGTTGATAACAATCAGTGGTAACGTTGTCACAACAATATATAAAATTAGTAGTCTTTTTTTTTGGATACAGAACATGTAAATCATTAAAAAAATGTTAGGTTTTCTAGATCCACAGTTAATAATAGATACTATAATGTATTATATTGAAAAAATACTCAAAAAACATGTTAAATTGGGAAATTTCATATCTGATATACATTACAAGAGCATTCCGTTTGGGTTAAATTTCCTTTTTTTCAAATTTCTTCCTACATATAGAATTAAAGACATATTATTTATTATTTTATAGGGATAAAATTATTAATGGTACCAATAAATTCTTGAAAATAAAAATTACCTTCAAAAGTACATCTAAACACATCAACCATTACTATTGAGGATACCAAAAAAATCCATCTTATTTATAGTCTCAATAACAATATCCTCAAAATACCCAAAAAAGAACCACAGACTCATCAATTTCCAGAACATATTTCTAAATGAATAACTTTATTCAATTTTCATTCCAAATTTATTGATAACATTGGAAGAAAAAATACTTTTAGAATCATATTAGTCATGTCAAGATAACTACAATCAATAGCTTTTCCAAACAACACATAACATTCCAATCTCAAGAACATGGATCATATCCATGGAGTACATTCCAATTTCATATATTTTCTTATGAATTTAGAAGGCTTTACGTTTAGATTTTTTTGGGAAAAGAGTGTTGGAATGAAATGAAAATACTGCTCTGTAGTTTTTAAGATATTCTCTCATAATACAAATTTTATTTCCTTCATTTTGAAATAGTTGCTAAATCACAATGATTGATATGAAGGGTAAACATGATAATGAAAGGCTATTTGACACACAATGATTTTATTTAACGATAAAATAGTGGATTTAATTCTTGGATTTAATAAATAAAATAAGAAATAAAAACATATTAAATTTCTCATGAAAAAAAAATCAAATAAATTTTAATTAACTAAAATTAAACAAACAAATATCTGATTTGATAAAAAAAATCCCTCGATAATAAATTTTTTGTGAGAACTTATACTAATTTATTTTTCATGTGAAAAAATTATAATGATACATCAACTTTTTGTGTATGATCTCTTAATAAATGATTCCTTATGTCAATGATCACTGTTTGAGAATATTTTTCAGATTCTATGGTATTTTAAAAGAAAAAATATTATCAAATTAAATTAGAGAAAAATTAAAAATTAATCCCAAATCCAAAAATCTATGTTATATCCATGACACAAGTACATAGAGATTCTTAGATAAAATAAATTATGATTTTGTTGTTTAAAATTCTACAGAGTATTATTTTCTTCTAGGAGATAATAATATCGATTTTAATAGAATGTGATAGGTTCATGAGGTACATTTCATATCAAGTCAACACCCCCGAATAGTTTTCATTTATGTATTTGTTTTAATATAAAACGATAGTTTTGTAGAAATACTAGAAAAAGATAAATTGTTCCATTTAAAGACCAAAAAATTATTTTGGCAGTAGTTAAATGAGATTATTTTGGATTATATTTAATTCTAGAATAATAATATGCCAAAATAATATTGGGTACCCTATGAGCAGTATGATAAAGAAAGCTATAAAATAATCCAATATAGAACTTGTTATTAACTTGATATCCAGCCTCATCGATGTCATGTTTAATATTAGAGCTCATTGGAATTCAATAAGTATTTATATTTTAAACACCCTAAACTAAATTTAAATCATGTATTTATTTTATTTGGTTCAAAACATATCCAAATTTATTAGGATAAATTTGATAATTGAGAAAAAAACTGTTCAACTCATGCACCATGCGAATCTCAAATTCTTTTTTCTTGAGTTTTGACAATTCAATACAAAAGTATTTATTTGTTGACCTAAAAATAACATCACCATCATATATTTCCATATTTAATGTAGATTTTTATAATGTCTTCTTTAAAATATTAGGGTAATAAAATCCATCATTAAAGCAATTTGATAAATAAAATAGTTTTATCTTTCATACCTAAACATTGGTTCCCATTTAAGTCCATAAAGAGCACTGGTAATTATAATAAAATATTTTTGAAAATTTGGTCTTCAAAACTAGGAGGTTGATGAAAATAATTTTGAACTATTAATTATTTTAAAGAAATATACACTTTTTCTTCCAAAAAATATAATCTTAAATTCATTTGTAATATATACAATAGTAGGATTATAATGGATTTAATCCCAAATACTAGGTAAATGGTCTCTTCATAATTTATTTTTAATTTTTTATTGTAACATTGGTCAAATAAAATCGACTTACTTCTAGTGATCAAACCTCGATAATCATGTTTTGTCCAAAATAACCATTTAGTTATAATCATATGATAGTAATAGGGTCTATTTAATAATTCCCATTACCAGTTCATCTTGAACATGTTAAACAATTATTTCATTTAACAAACCGAACTCAAATAAACTACGGATTGTCTTTTACTTTTCTATTCTTGCAAATATAAAAAGGTTGAAAATTATTCATGGTTTCCTACATTTCTTATATTTTTAAAAAATACATACATACCTATGATAATATACTATATAGTATGTTCATTAAGGTATCTAGGATCTCTAGGAATCACTTTTTCTATTCCTTATGTATCAGTCCCTTTCATTTCTAATTTATCTTGATCCAATTCTTAATAGTAGTGTTTTTTGTTATCGAGAATCGGTGTATCTTCCTGTTTAGTAATAGAATTTATCATGACATCAATATGACCTATTTGTGACCAAGAAGATCATTTTCTTTAAACATAAAATTACTAGATTAATCGAATATCATTAACTTGTTAATAAAAATATTGTAATATTATGATGTAGTAGATTAATATATCAATATTAATTCATAATCATTTTAATTCAACTTAACATGATTTTCCTTGTTCTTAAAGATAATCAAAATAAAATATGAACATGTTTAAATATATTAACATTGGTGATTAGTAGTACCTAACTCATTGTGTTTTTTCTATATGATATTTCTTATTTGATCATTGTTAATGGAATAACATGATAAATTAATTGATTTATCCCCCAAATGACAAGGAATATTTTTCTCACATTATATTTTTATCAAATTTCGTGAAAGGTATTGGTCCTCTATTCAATAACATAATTCTCTTGGGGTTCCCAAGGGGCATAATTTTTTTTAATAACTTGATTTTGAAAAAATGAATTGAATTAGTAATTATAATATTCAAATCCTTGTTCACTTAAAAACGTTACAATATTTGAATACTTCTCAATTTCAACATCTAAATAAATAAAACATTCTTTACTATTATTTCCCATGAAATAGACCTATGTAAATCATGAAAAATAATCCACAATAACAAAAAACAAAGTATTTTCCTCATAATAGTTTTCTTCTAGAATGTCCAAAGATATCCATATGGATATAGACTACGGGAATAGACATGAGACCATATTTAACTAGTTTAATTGTTGTTTTATGTTTTTGATCAATTTTACATGCATCACTTAGATTATTTTTATCTAATTTATGGTTAAAAATTTAAATAAAATTTATATATGATAAGTTTATCAGAGAATGAACATTGTAATGCCCATTTATTTTATTGAAAATATAGAATTCCTTAATTTTAGTATTCAAATAATTTAATATCTAGCAATACAATGATATTAGATAAAAAAAATATAGACATTTCATGTACTTGGAAACCAGAAATTGATAGATTTATTTTTAAAAACAGAGAAAATTATTAGAAAAGTAATAAAAAAACCATCATCAAATGATCTGAAATAATTATCAGGTTTTTCATTAAACCTTACATAAAATGAACTTTCTTGATCGAGATTGACTATGGAATACAATCCTTCCCAATGCACTGTCCATGATTTATTAGTTATTAAATTATTATTGATTTTTCATTTTTGTTTTAGGTTAAACGTTTATTTATTTTTAAAATTTAGGGGTTTCTAATATAGGCACACAACCAGTTCATGGTTAGTAGAAACTGTGTGTTGACCATGAAATGCTGTTTGTAATCTTTTTTGAGATGAATCACACGGTCAGTTCATGGTTTGGGAAATCATGAATCTTCATGTGTTGGTTGTCCATGACCGCTAATAGTGGCACTTGGTTAGTGCATAATTTGAATAACCATGTTTCCTACCATGCACAGTTTCAAGGTTAAAAAAGTATAAAAATATAAAATAAAAGATTAGAATTATTTAATAAATAATAATATGGTTATTATTATTATTGTTATTTTTTAATTTATTTTTTATTTATTATTATTATTATTATTATTATTTTACATTAATAATGGGTACCTTTTCCCCTTAGCATGTGACACCAACCCCTTTCCCTCAACTATTTGCACGATGTCTTCCCCACTCTTTCCTCTCAAGTGACTCCACAAAAGCCCCTTTTGTGTGCCAACTCCCTTCCACCAATAGTTGATTCTACTTCTGATTATGGGTTTTGTCTTCTCTAGATAGTCTCGTTTCTTTCCTATTCCCTTGGTTCGATGTTTTTATATCTCACTATTACCCTTCTCATTTTATTCAAACCCTAGGTTATGTATTAACATTTTTTGTTTCTTCTCTAGTATTAAAGAGCGTGTAGGGACTCTTGGTCCAGTATAGGAATGTTTTGGTTCCCATTGAAAAGGGAAATGAAATTGAGACCATTTTGGTATGCCTGCTATAAATTTCGTATATTATTTCCATTGTTCATAAATTTTTCTCTTCTTCTAATTGTGGATTTTGTAGGTTTTGATTTTCTAGTAAGGTTATTTAGTGTATTTTTATATTTAGTTCATGAGGATGACTTACACGAATTTGTAGGGGTAAAGAATATATATATTCCCTCTGTGTACATATTTCCTCATGGTGAGGGGAATTTGTGCCATGCATTTTGGTGTATATATATATATCATTATAAAAACATGTACGTGAAAGTGTAATGACTGTATTTGAGTTTATATCATTAATGTAATCCAATGCCACGATTTTTTTACTTTGTCTTTTTCATCTTGAGGCAGGTCCCCAATTCCAGGGCTTTTAATATGAATTCATTAAAATATTGATCATTTTATAAGGTGTTAATATTATTATTTGATATATTAATATATTAGTAATAATGGTTATAGAACATAGAAATCGTTTTCTAATATTCTATGCATGTTTTCCCTATAATTTCATTGTGTAATACCATTATTTAATCTTATTTGGATCTTGTTGGAAGGGTAGTGTGGTTAAAATTTATTAATTGGTTATCCAAAAGATATTATTAGATATATTATTTAAGGTTTAGCCTATTTAGCACATTTAGTGGAAGATTTTTTTATAAATTAACTAATGTATTGTTTCCCACATTTCATACAAGTGGTGTATTATTTTTATGATTTTGTAAATGATTTTGGAAATATATTTCGAATTTTAAACAATAATGGTCTAATTGGTAATTTATGGCATATTTTGAAATCAGTTTCAATGTGACATGTATTATAGGCACGGTTGGAATTTATATAGGACTTGATGTGATATGGGAACCTCTTTGGCTGAACCTCCTTTGATAGGTTCATCTTCTAGGTAGTGCTAATGATTGGGTAAGGAAATAACGATTCTTTTGAGTTTTTGTTTGAGCCACACATTGATGACCTCTTCATTCACAATGCACAATTATCATGGTATTCTTGGGAATCATCTTGAGATTCAAGTGAATGTTTCTTATCAACCCTGATTAGATGGGTTAGTATCCCTAGATTAGTTGAGAGGCCAGGTGGGATGGGGCATTGGATTGACTAGTTTAGAGAATCCACTTGGTTATAGACAATGGAACTGCACCATATAAAAATAAGTAAGTCTAAACTCAGTACATCTAAGGATTTCGTCAAGAGATGTTTAGGAAATTCCCACTATTACACATATTATGATCATGTTTCATTATTCGATACTTTATTTACATTATTTCATAAAAAATTATTCATTTTGATGAAACATTTATATATTTTCTACTATCATTATAAATAGACAGTATTGATTATATTTCTTAATAAAATATCAAATAAAACATTTCTTCTCTATTATATGAATATTTTGAAGTTATTTCTTGACACTTTGGAAAATTACTCATGAAATGAAATAGAAGAAATGGTTTCTATAATAACAAATAGATGTTTGTTTACGTATTTTGATGAAAATGGAAACCCCTAATTTTATATATCCTATATTAAATCTAGCAAGAATACAAATCAGTTTAAAGGTGGGGATTAAGACATTATTTATCATTGGAATTCGTATTGAGATTTTTTTTTGCTTATGCCTACTTTATATTATCAATTGCAGGTTCTTCCATTTTTGGATCACTCGAACTGAGAGTAGGGTTTTGTGATTGGTGGTTACCTATGATGTCACGTGGAGGTGTTTATATTCATTTAGTTTTAGTTATTATTTTTCTACATGTTTTTTTATTTATTCTTTTTAATTTATCATTATTTTATGTGATAAATCATTTCCATTTGAGATTCGTTGATTTCAAGCACTAGTTCCTAGACCGGGAGTATTTGGAAATCCCCTCCAACATTGTTTTGTACCAACTGAGGTGACATGTGTATGATAAACTATGGTGGGTTATTGAAAAAATCACTTTTAAAAAATATGAACCCAACTATTATATAGAATGTAACTGTTACACATCAGGTAAAATTTACATGATGTTTAACATGTACATGTTGTGTAATCTTCCGGAATCCTCTGGAGCATTAAATTGGGTGAAATATATTAGGCTACACTCCATGAAACCAATACAATTTGTGTAAATAATACAAATTTATAAAACTCACAATAACTATTTTCAGCAACCCAACATCCAATTATTCCTCTTGATTTTCCACAAACCCTTGGACATCCACCTAATCAAAATACATGTCTAAAAAAATATTTTAGGATGTTAAAACCCGTTGGAACCTCATTATAATATCTAATTCATATAAATACCTTCCCACTGACGGATTAAAATTCCAATTCTCTCAAAAATACAATCAGTCAAAAAATAAGGGAACTTTTATCCTCCCACTATAAAAATCCTCAACCCCAAAATGTCTTGGGGAATAAAAATTTCATCACTTAACCTACCAAGGTCATGAATTCTCACTATGACTATCATGATTCATCTCTAACTTCCCAACAAGATTCTACTTTCTATATAGAAAATGTGGTTTATAAGGTGCAAAAAATTGAGCCAATCCACATAATATTAAATAAAATGGTCATACAATTCTTACCCAAGCATAGAGAATAATGCGATTCAAACCACCTATGGTACCTATTTTGGAACAATATCATCATAAATACCCAAGAATCACTAAAAAATTCCGAAATCCTTTATCCCTTGGTATATTGTGATCACTACGAGCATGCTAACTGATGGTTGAAACCCAATTCTAGTACATTATGTTGGAAAACACATCACATGTCATCACACCTCATGAACACCAATACATTTAGGAAAAAATACCCATGTATTGTCATAACCTATCCCAACCAAATCCCATACCCATAATCTACTTGATTCTATATTCAAAACTTCACCTATCATTTCTTTAGAAATTTATGCATATACGCTTTCATTTATCCATGGAATCCAAAATTCAAATAATTGTCCAACGACCAGTCTCACCAACTCATCGACAAAGGATTATCATATTAATACCACTAAAGAAACAATTCCTAATTCCCAATATCCCATTCCCCTTTCTCTTCCATACATAAAACCATTAATTTCTAGAAACATGCACATCTATGATAATTAACTCATAAATTCCATGCATCACCAGTTCTCACATACCGAGAAATTTATTCATAGAAACAACTGAATTTCCACTAAACATAAGGGTAAAAAAATCAAAACGAATATGGTTTAAAATACATCATAAGTATTACCTTAGAGTTTTCATCGATCGCAATTTCATCATGTTTCATCACTAATGCCCAAAATTTTATCTATGAAGCTCGACATACTGAAGACACATGCTCATCATACTCAAGAATATGTAATTATGGAACATTTTCATTTCTATCTACAATTATAGTATGATTATATTGATACTCATTCATAGGTCTCACAAAACATGATCAGATCAATATGGCTAAACATACCTTTAACTAACTCCCTACATCGCATCCCTATAAAATGCATATCCAGGTCTTTCCAAATGTGAACCATCAAGAAGTACCCAATTCATTTATGATGCATCCTCTACTACGGAGGTACATTCATTAAATCATCATAACATCTATGAAATGATTCATGTAGTAAGTATTGGAATCATATTTAATCATCAAAAACAAGGACACTAATTTATTTTTGATTTAAATGGGAACACAAGTAATGAGAAGATACCATTAACACTGGAATCATGCTATAATGATTTGTTCTTCAAAATGCTACGTTGATTGTGCAACAAATCACATATGTCTCATTAACCCAGAATATACAATGGAATTACTCTTCAAAATTATTCTCCTAACTAATGACAAAATTTATAACATGACCACCCATTGCACTGATTCATTTCATTTATGAGAATCTACCACTTCTCTGACAAAATTATAAATTGTGGAAAAAATGGTAAATAGTTTGGGACAAATAAAAATTCTTACCAATCGAGTCTAGTCTTCAAACAAAATACATTAAACATCATATAATGAATTAAAATAAAAATATACCATACATAGATATCAAATGAATTTATAACCATTCTGACTTCATTAAAAAGGAATCCATAAAATTTGTCAATACCCTCTTCTGTGTTTCCCTTGAAAAAAAATCAAACATTGACCAATAATGATCTGATATAAAACATAGTGTCTCTAGGTATCCCACAAAGACATAGATATCATGTATCCTTAATGGTTCAACATATTTGGTCACCTTTCCAAAATATCAATCCCCTCGAAAAAAGATAGTGATAATAATTAACAATGTGGTTAAAAAATGGAAAAATGGCCTACAAGGATCTGATCCACTTTGAGAATCTTATAAGGAACTTGTACCTAGTGGTTGAATGTTAATGTAGTAATAAAAATAAACTAATACTCACTAGGAATTATAATGTGGTGATACGATTATATCTTTAGTTCTCTATAAACATCTAGGTTTCCATCATCATCATATAATGTGATATGACTATATCACCTAAAAACGAAAATATAGACACATAATGTGTATAATTGAAATAATTCACTACTGTTATAGACATACATGGGTAAATACCATTATACATGTCTTAGTTACATAGAATTTTATTCTTATTTATGTAGGAAATTTGTTCTTAGTTTTGTATGTATACAATAAATTACATATCCTAATAATAAATTCCCTACAAGTGGTTCATCACATGAGAATCATATGACCTATTGAACAACTAGGACCCCTCCACCTCTTATGTACATGGACTGAGTCAACATACTCTCCATAAATGTCTCAATATATATCCAATTATCATGGAATTAGAAGGAAAATATATTTTTGTATTTATATTTATCGGCCCAATTGAGTATAGTGCTAAAAATCCAATACGTGAAAAAAAATGTTTATTTGATAGATTAAAAAATTGACTTCTGTCATTAGTATAATAACACCATATTATTCCTATAAAAAGAAAATAAGATATATAGAACCTGATTCATTAGAAACCCCATTCCTTTTCAAACCAAAATTCAAAATCAATCACTGGTTTTTTCCCATGTGACATGAGATAGAAATCCATAATATGTCATCACATCCCCAAAAAATTTGCATTTATCAGCCCAGAAATCATATAAAATTATAAAATCAATGACCATAATAGAAGTCTCATATCTCTAGAAACAAAGGATTATTACTGGACCAAGTGTTCTCAATGCCCCAGTCTAATATCCATTGTATGTTCTGAAAAATTTCTAATAACCCAGTCTACCATATCACAAATTGAAATAAAATTGGAAAATAAAACACTTTAATACAAATTTCTGACATTCTAACCTGTAACCACTAAAATGGTTCCCTTATCCCTTTGGACAAAAATATTAATGCATGAAACCCTATACACTGGAGGTTGATGAAAATTACTGAGGTTCTAGATCGGTGTATATTGGGTAGAATATACCATCATATTAAAGTAACCACTATGAATGTAACTAGTTATCATACAATTGGTCAATAAATATAGTGTGGGGTTGTAAATTAACTAAAATAGAACATTCTGTAATAATAAATGAAATTCTATAAAATAATGAACAACCATGTCATACCTTCAACACTGATCTTCCATTGGTTTTTCCACGTATAAAATATATCATAAATGAAACTATAATGAATGTACAAGGATATATTTCTATCTATGAGATGAACTACATACTTTGTCTCTAAAAGAATATCTGAGATATCCAACTCAATCAATCATGATCCCCATCCTTACTAGTTACTAAAAAAAGTGAAATTATCCTTGGGTGCCCTATTGAAATGGAATCCCAAGTAGGGTGTGACAAAAAAACTCGGTAGGTAACCATTAATTTAGTATCGTACATAAATAGAAATATGAAATGTATTTAAATATGGGATACTCTTCATTTTAATATTAATAAATTAAATTGGATCAATAAATATAAACCATGGTGTATGTAAAATAAACCACAAGTGATCACTATGTTTTTCATCCAGGTCAACTTGAATAGTATCATCATGTGTGTGTGTTTCTATGTGTGTGCATATTAATATCTGTATATATATATATATATATAATTAATAGTATACATGAGTATGTTTAAAATGTCATATATTAACAGTAGTAGATCTGTTGGTATGTAATCTCGATTGATGATATATGCTTCATAAAGTGACAGAAATATATCTGGGTAAGCCATGTCATCATACTAGGATATATGTACTATATATTCGATAATTTGTACTCATCTACAATCATTATGTTATAATATTATATATACCAATGTAAAATCCAATAAATGGTTACTGAGCTGGATGTCTTTCCACTTGAGAAATGTAAATCTAGTATGATGACTGGTCCCTAGTTCTAGGTACGTAAATGATCAAAACATTGGAACTCGAATAGACCCTAAGTGGAATGAACCCTGGGAAATTGTAAAGATTACACTATGTGAAATTCCATGTCCAATAATTGGAGCAACAAGGTGTGGAGAATTTTACCATACAAACCTAACCATGGGGGTTTGAATCATTATGTTCAACATCCCATGCAAAGGGGTGTGGAGTACCATGTCTAACAACCCAATCAAATTTTTGGAAACTGTGTACACTATTGTGGAATACCATGTCCAATTTCACTAAAAACAGAGGAAGAACTCCATGTCTAACATCAAATTTAAGTATTCTATCAGGGAGATCATATTCTATCCTTAAGAATATAAAAAATCAACAATGAGGATCTACATGTTCAAAACAATGGTAAAGTGATTGGTCAAGGAATGAATAATAATCCCAACAGCTTAAGAATCATAAAATAGGGATGTCATTACCTAATATCATAATCAAGGGTCATAATTCCCAATCATATTAAAACAAACAGGCCAAAATTTTGTTCCTAGGAAGTACATATGGGACTCCCAATAAAATAAAAACCAATAAAAAATCTCAAAATATGTATCCAAAAAAAAACCTATTGGCATCCCAATAAAGAAAGTCACATCATGTTGGGATAGTGGGACAGTGACCAGGAGAAACCTCTGGTAATTATCCTGGAATCAACAGTAAATAGATGTTACCATAAATAGATACTGAGTGGGGCCAAATTCCTAAAAAAACAACTACTACCATATCCTCATGGTTTTAATCATTAGAAATGAGTTCTAAGTTGAATCATTTTACAAAGTCTACCCAAAACCATGAGATAATATCACATGATCATTAAAACATCAGAGCACCCACTAAGTCCCCTATGTCAACAACCTATAGAAGCATCGAACATTCAATCCTCAAGGTCCACTAGTAAACCCATGAATTCCTTATATGGTACTCCATGTGAGTATTTAAGAGAGGTATCCATATTGGGATCCAAAAATAACAATAATAATATACATCCCATCGGGGATACTGATTTTGGTTCATATCCACATTTCATAAAACAATTCTTGAACACATATGTTGTTTGTGACCTAGTGTATTCATCCAATACCATCTACACATAGCATTTACATAAATATTTCATCAAAAATAAATAAAATAGGGGTATCACCATCTAGGGAATACGCGATAAACCACATAATACCATAAGCTTTCATAAAAACTAAATGGAATGTATGACTTCACACCTACCTTTATAAAGATTTCTATATATATTTCATGGGATAGAAGCAGCTTTCAAGGACTGTCTTTGATGATCTGATTCTGTCAAGACCCAATCTCAAAACTAGAACATTTAACGTTAATTAATTATAATTATTCTACAATTATTTATTTAATATTATCAAGATAAAAAATTAAAATTATTTAATTTATATGTCTATAACAACAACAAAATCAATCGTTAATCTCCTTATTCCAAAACCATGACTAAATGTTCACCAACAACATACAACACATCCTAAACCAATATTTAAGTACAATCCTTAAGAATAAGATCCAAAAAACACCCAAAAAATTAAATAATTCATCACAAATTCATGAAATCACCATAGTGACATGCCATTATGAAAATTCATGTGGAAAATTTTAGATAACCTTTCAAGAGGCCCGCTTCCTAGGAAGAGAAAAATACACAACCAAATTGGTATACTCCACCATAAAATGGTGGAATCTTTCAAGAACCTTAAATATACCACCCAAAATAATCAATTATTAAAAAATAATAAAATACATGGATGTTAGGGGATGATATTAATTGAAGACTAGTCTAGATACACTATAGATCTCCTCAGTTGGTGAAGAATGTAGTGAGTGAGAGGAGGTTTCATCCAAGAGCTCCATAATAAGTCCCTCTTATTTAATGACAATTCAAATGGGGTAGTAGCACCAATATTACAATTTTTAAACATATGAAACTACATATTACACATTCTGTATTTGTTAGGGAATATGAAAATATTGTCATGTCATTATATATGTATGGAATCACCCCATGAAAACAATAAAAATTGTGTAAATAATACATGATGTCTAATGATTTTAGTGATTGTTATCACCATCCCAAGTTCTCTTTCATCCACGACTATTCTCCCTAACCCCTTAGACATCAACATAATCATTAAACTTTTATCAAAATATCCTTTCATGACATTCAAACCCTCAAAACATCATTTTAATTTCTTTTTCATGAGAATTATTTTCCACCAATGGAGAAAAATTAAAAAAATATTGAAACACAATCTATTCAAAAACATATTACCTTAGAGGTAATTTTATAAGGACACTCATACCAAAATAAATAACTGATACACACTGATGCCCCTGGAATAATAGGTCTTGGATGAAAAGAAACGCCCAATGAGTGATCACATTTCCAATGTTAGTAACGAGTCCCTAGAACATAGAGACTAGGGATTATAGGAACACCCCATGAGTGAACACCTCAAAAGTAAAATGTACCATGGGACTATTTACACCATCCACTAAATTATCAAATTCTTCACATGTGGTGAATTTTCTAAATCCCTTGAATTTTATTTTCTTGGTAAATTTCAAACCTTTCATTTCCATTATCAATCATTCTTTTTAATCAAATTTAACAATTATTTGTAACACCCATTTTTCATTAACAATCTATAGGAAACCCCATATTTTTTTTAAAATAAATTTGTCTCACACAAATAAATCATTAAAATTAATTTATAAATCAATTTATATAATAAGAGAAGTTGTAGTTGATTGAAAAAAATTGTTGATAGGGTACCCCATCCCCAACATACGTTTAATACTATGTAAAATTGTATCCACCAAGATCAGAAGGATATAAAAGATAAAAATAGGCCATAAAAAGAATTCATGCATTTAGAATAAAGATTTATGAAAATTGAGATCTTGAGGAGAGGTTATATCATGCATAACACAATAAATACACCCACCAAATCACAAAAAACATGACAGCCAAACTTTGGGGGATGATGGCATGACAGATGTACAATTTTTTTTGAAAGACATTACCACAACGTCCACCAATACACAAAAGTAATTCAATTATATTACCATGACTAAATAAAAATTTGATTTTGAAAGGACACTTATAAATATAGATGTAGTACATCCACTATAGAGATCATATTCCAAACAGGGTGATCATGAAGGACTGGTGACAAATATAATAACCTAGAATTGCCGACAGTTTTAGGTAGGGATGGCCAATTGTAAATAAATTAGGATTCAAACATATAACAAGAAAAATGCCTATAAATATTGATAAAATCATGTCATCAATTCATGATTCATTGTGTGAATTATTTAGATTGCACGTATGTCAAAAAAATTTACTCTGTTAAAAAAATTATATCATCCATTTCAAAACATGAACAAGTTTCATAGACTAAATCATTATCATTATTTAAACAGAATACATGGAATGATCCTAGTGATATTTTGAATTAATGAATAACTTTAATGGTTTTATTGTTCCCTAAAGGAAGGGCACAGTAGATGTTCTATTGAAAACACTAAAAACTATTCCAGATGACCTCGAAACAAAAAACACAAACTTAAACATCATAATAGAATAACACAATATCTAAAATATTATAATATCCCAAAAATAATATATTTCATCCATGTAAACTCATTAAATTGATGGATTCCCTAGAAATATAAGAGGACACTTCACCGTCATAATAAATAAAGTCTCCCATGTCTCCTGAGAATCTGATTAATGTAACCATAGAAATCTAAAAATAGAATAGACTGTCCACACAATACATTCACATGATAATTAATGATCCACACTGGTTTCTCTATAGCTAAAACATCTTGTTCCAAGTAAATCTCTTCCCACATTTGAATGTGAGAGGAATCAGTATGCTACTTCTTGAGATGAGATATGTGAAATAAAATCCTCAATAACAATAAACTAAGAATGTAATTCCAATAGATTCAAATCATACCATAGTCTCTCAGTGATGATAAGTGGTCCCATATATATTTTATAAAAAAAACTCTTATTTCCCACTCTATCACTGACCAAAAAATGAATATACATTTATGAAAATCCTATAACCTATGGAAAACTCTAAAAGACTATGTTGAAGTTTCAAATATAATTTTTGCCAACTATATGCTATAACAAGATGAAAATGAATATCCAAAATCCTCACCAATGTTTCATTAATGAGACATGGTCATATAATAGAGTCCTCTTACACATCTATCTACCAAAGAGGTGATTTACACCTATAACCCTACAAATCCTCAAAGGGAGCCTTCCTAGTCAAACACCAGTAGTTAGTACTAAACAAAAACTCAAGTAGTCCTAGATAACACTAAAAATAACCACAAAAATAAGATATTATTCTATAGAGAATATCCTCTAGAATCAAAATTACACACTTTTTCTGACTACCATTCTATGGATGGTAAGTTTCACGCTATTGAACCTGAGTCCCCATCACCTAATGGAGACTTCTATAAAATGGGGAGGTATAACTGTTATCCCTATTTGAAATAAT
This sequence comes from Viscum album, assembly GCA_963277665.1. Classification (NCBI taxonomy): domain Eukaryota; kingdom Viridiplantae; phylum Streptophyta; class Magnoliopsida; order Santalales; family Viscaceae; genus Viscum; species Viscum album. The sequence continues at coordinate 1,422,749,263 of OY728141.1, read as the reverse complement.
GGTAGATTGAACCCGATGTAACCACATAAACTCTTTAGTATGCATCTTACCTAGATCATCAACCATAGTAGTGTCCCAATTTAAAATAAAATGAGAATATCTCATCAACTGATCAATTACCACCAATATAGAATTCCCCCCTCAATTATTCCTTTTTAATAAAAAACTATATCCATGGACACATCTTCCCATTTCATAAACATGATTAGTAGAGGATGACAAAAACAAATAGTTTTATATGCTATTACCTTGTCTATTGGTAGGTGTAATAGTTGAACACATAATCTTCAATTTCAGACATCATTCCTGACAACCATAATTTCTATATCATTTTGAAATACTTCATTTTAGTACATTGATGAATAAACTATAAAAGACAATCAAAGTCATATAACAATAAAATAATATCATGAATGATAGGTTGATAAAGACATTCTTTAAGAGGAGAAAAATATCAAGAGGGAGATACAATCCCTAAATAGTCTCCCCAAAAAAGAGATTTTTAGATTCCTATAAACTCATTATTGTTTTAATAACCCTATAGAATAGACTAAATGATAGATGATGATAAATTAACTTTGGTCAGAACCATGGTTGAGTCATCCTCATTTCTATCTAAATGAATCTTAGGGAGGAATCATTTAGTTTTGACTATTCTTTCAATTTAGATACATCCTATGCTTGTATTTTTTATAGTGAGAATTAATTTCTTAAAACATTTCACATCCTAGGGATGTAGGCGATGTCGAAATCGAATGTCTAAAGGTACAAAACCCACCAACTATATCATATATTAATTTATTTTTTTGAATGGATAATAAATTGAATTTTTTATAAAGAAAATACTATCAATATCTTTGGAAAAATACAATTCCTCTTGTAATTATGAACATTCATAACTAAGGCATGATCCAATTCATTAGTATTGTATTTTTTCTCATCGCATTATTGATCAGAGGAGTAAAATATGATTAAATATTTGATAAATACAAGAATAACCAACTATAGTATCTGGCATTACCAATGATGTTCTGAATCTCAAAGAGGTTTCTAGTCTCCTCCCTTAACAACATTGGTTATACCTTCTCAGGACCAAAATTGAATGCATGGTAATAAATCACATGTAAAAATAAAATATATTCATGTATCTGAAAACATGATTTTTGAAATATATCCATATGGATTGTTACTCATCATGTCTCCAAAACTAAACTCAGATGTTTCTCATTCCCACATTCAGATAGTGAATAAATGAAAAAAACAACCATATACACTATAAAAAAATAGTCGAGATACTGATGGATTGTTTTATTAATTCGATCCACAAAAACTAAAGAATAATTAGCCAAACCAAATGTAATTAAATGACATTCATAATGGTTAATACCATCTCCTATTTGTCTTTTTCCAAATACCAGACACTCGAACTCTATGAAGATGACATATTAACCAAATATCTATCATAAAAAACCACTTCACCCAATTTAGAAATCGATAAAATAATAAAATTAATGAAAAGGATACATATTCTTAAATATCACCAAGTTCAAAATTCTATAGTCAACACACATACTATGATAAACATCATCTTTCTAGGAATGGATAACTACGGATACCCATAAAGAATCACTTGGGAGAAAAAAAACCCTTCACCATTATATCATCCACTTGGATCTTGAGCCCTATAATCTATAATGGTGTCATATTATAAGAGGTTATCAATATTATAATTGTATCCATTCCTAGGTCAATTTTAAACTATCCCTAACTGTTTGAAGGAAGACTATAAAAGTCATCTAGGAAAACATTGGGGATGTCCCCAACAACCAAGGGAAGATCACCAATAGGATACAATTAATCGTTATTAACTTCAACATTGGTCAAAACCACTCTATGATCTAGGTGGAATGTGCATGCCTAACCAGACCTTAGGTCCCACTCCCCTTGAAGCACCATAAATCTCTCATCATTAGCAGAGAAAGATACACACCATGTGAAACAATTATTCTCATCCAGATGTGCAATAATCTAATTTATCCCAATGAGGATGCCAAATATATTTATACAAAGAATAATGCAATCTAAAACTAACTCATTAATAGAGAAAAATAAAGACATTAACACCCTATATATATAATCATTCCTTGAGGTGTCAATAACTCCATGAAAAATTAAATGATCACTATTAGATGTTTCACAAAATCAAAAAAACATGCAGATATAAAATAAGGATAAACACCTAAATCAAACAAGTAATCATTTTAGAAGGTTCTATAAGGATGGTACATCCCATTGTGAAAGGTCTCATGTAAACCTCTACTAGAAACACATCCACTATGGGAAGGTGCTTAACTAATGAGACCTATATATTGATCCATATATACCAAAAAGAATCATATAATTTTGTAGAGGCCTTTAGAACCAATGATAACACACCATACAGTGGTGTGGGAATATCTTGATAGAAGAACTATAGATAGACATAGAGGGAATGATCGTTTCACATCATTATGGCTCAAAATAAGAATTTAATGTGTGGCCAACCCTTCCATACCTATGGAAAATATGGGTCATAGTACTAGCATTAACTGATAGGGAAAAGGATATTCACTACTAAAACCCACATCCACAACACCTACGATTCTCCTTCCCCTTCATCTTATTTCCTTGTGTGCCACCAAAGCTACCAATGGTTGAAAGAGAATGGGAATAATATACAATATTAACTACTATTTTAATTTATAATGTCAATATCTATCTACCATATAATCAATGGTATAAATATTTATCATAAATACATGAAATCTTTTATCCGATCACAAACCCTACTGGTACTTATGATCGTTTAGCTATTCATTTTTCATCATTTAAAAAAAGTCCCACTAGAATATATTTGTACTCTAATACAAAAAACTAAACCTATGGAATGAATAGGAATCCATATAATATTCTATAATTAATGATTAAAGGATAAAATACTTAAATAATAAGTTTTTGAAACCCTTACAATCAGTGGATACTTTCGTATCTTCCAGAATTATAGAATCCTGCGATCGCTAGCTAGTTCCCTTGAACATGAACACTAACAACATTATCATAATGGTCTTAAGTCATCATGGATGTCAGATATCTATTCTATCTTTTCTAGTCTAACCTCTTACACTTTGGAATCATTAATACTCTTAAGGGATGGTGGAATGTCGTGTAATAACTCTAAGTATCAATCCCTTCCTCATATAGCCCCTATTTGTAACTCAAAAACTCCATTATAGTCATGTGGTAAATTTTATTATATATAATGAAAGGATAACATGATAAAATCTATATGATTCTAACCCAATGGTCGATTTTGTTGATGATAATCCACTACACCTTCTTGTGGAACCTTTTGTAGAACATTCAGGTGGCAAAACACTTCACATAGAATGTAGAATAATAATCAGAAAACAAGATAATCTCATATCATGTAGAAACCCAAAAGGAAAAAAATGAGATTATGTTCATGAACATAATGTAGTAAAAACATATCCCAAAATCCCATGTTAACATGAGTCTCATCAAGGAATGTGTGTTAATGGAACTCACCACAACTTACCTCTTATGATTTTACAATCCTACAACTAGTCCGTAAAGCATCACTATAAAAGTAATATTGAGTTAAAATAGAGCATTTGAATCCAATTTTTAGTGAATTGACTCGATATTCCCTCACAAATGGGTAACGACATAAATCCTCCACATACATTAAGCGAATTTTTAATCCTCGCTAACTGGTGACTAGAACCTGAACATAAAAAATAACCATAAAGAATTATTTTTCCCATCCTCATTTATATAGAATGACATTATATATATATATATATATTTGGTAGAATAAAATAGTGGAAGAATAACCTGGAAAAATATATTCCATAACTAAAAGAAAATATTAAGAGTGTTATACCTCAATGAATACTGAGAAATATATAAGGTACAAGTCCAATATAGAAAGAAAACTAAAACCAAGACAACCAATCAATATGGTAATGTAGAAAATGTTCCACCATCTCACCACTAGCTACCCATAAAAAACATATGAAAACACTTCCACATCACTATGACACCTTAAATTATAGTGCATCAAATTATTTAACATAGTCTTCACACCACTGAAGCAGTGTATAGGGTTTGAGATAAATAGGCTCAGTAGGATCCCACATTATTTATCCAATTCAATTCTCCATACGAACAATCCAAAATATTCATATTTTTATAGGAACATGGAATGATATATAAAAACTCACTTTAAATCAAGATCATGGTAAATTTTGTTTCTTTCACACAATTCCAAAAAAAGAATGAAAAAAAAGTTTTAGAACAAAATATAAAAAAATGTCAAAATAAATATTTTCACATCAATGTTATATAAATAAAATTCCAAATTTTAGGAATAAACCATCCAAGTATTACTTTAGTTTGGGCTAGTAGATTACTCGTACCATAATTCATGACTGGTCTTCACTCAAGACCCCTGAATAAAAGGAATTATGAGAAGAGGAACACCACCTGAGTGAAAACCTTTATAATGTCAATATCAAGTCCCAAGATCCAAATGCCTATGTGGAGAAAGAACATCTCATGAGATACCCCCTATCAAATAATATGGTATACAACCTAATGATATATCGTCCACCTAAGTACCCAAGGCATCCAATGTCCAACATTTTCATAATCAATTCAAATTTATTTTCTTCATCAATATCAAATAATCATTTTTCTTTTCTCAATAATTCTTCAAAAAACCATTACCAAATTCCTTGAAACAAACATTATTCATTAATGAAGCCAATAAGAAAACAATATTATAGTACAAATAAACATATACACAAAAGAAAATATTTCCAAATTACTTAAATATAATAGTATAAAATACAATAAATCATGGTTCATTCAACAATTAATAGTGATGAAAACACATACCATAACAAGTTTCAAACACTACAAATAATGAGATCCTCCAACACCATAAAGATAAAAATGAAAATCATGGTTTCCCAAATAGTGATTCATACATTTGAGAATCAAAACTAATAACATGTGAGGGTATTTTGAGAGGTTAGATCTGATATACGCTGATAAACAAACCCATTGCCCCTAAAAATGACATTAGGGTTAAATTGTATGATAAGGTCACATGAAATATCTATAAATGGTAAAAAAAATACCAATAAGGTCGATGATTCCTCAACCATAGCACAACAATATTTTTTGTGACCAATTCAAATTAAGAAATAGAAAGGACTCTTATTGAGAGAGATGCAACACATCCTCGACATATAACATACATCAAATTAACATATTTTTAAAGGATCAGTGACTCCCAAAAACATTTGGAATATCCTACGGTTTTGGGTAAGGAATATCTATGAACAATGAATTATTATTAAAGATTGATGTACTATAATGAAAATAATAGTCATGAACAATTTATGATGTGAATACATGATTAATTGATTAAATCCTTCTGGATTCATGTACACTAAAAGGAATTTCCATATATTTAAAAATACCTAACAACAATTTAATGATGTAAACATGTTTTACAACATAAATTTTTTTAACACTATGAATAGAATTCATGGCATGAACCATGTGACATATTTAAATGATGACCAAAACTCCAGGCATGAAAATGACCTAGTGGTAGTTCCAAGTACATGGTCTACTAGAAACTCACAAAACGATTAATTATTAACTCTGAACATGGAAAAAAACTATTAAAAATCAAACTAAAAATCATTAGAATCCATGATGTTACAATCTGATCCTAAAATAAAGAATAACTTATTAAAGGATTTTCATATCTCATTATTCTCTACCAACCTAGGGAGAAAAAATATGTATAATGTTATTTGACAAAAATTATTATTTTATAATACGAAGAAAAATATTATATAATATATATATAAGTTCTAGGTGCTCTAAAAATGCTCCAATAATGAATAATTTCATAGGTAATATTGCTACCATTTTCCATACCAACATGGAAATGTAATAACACCACCAATGAAATTGTCACCTATCTCCCAAATAATTTTATGATGAATAATACCATATAGGAAATATGGAATAGTTTAACAAATCATACCAACTTCATCTTCATTTAGGATGAATTATCACAAGATCAATTTTTACTGAAATATTTCATAGATTTAGTGAGTAATCCAAGAACACAACTATTGATTTTATGAGACTATGATGCATGGTTCACCTAAACGTTCTTGGGGAAACATCAAAAGGAACTAAAAATTTTATTGAACATCAATAGATTATAAAATCTTTAAAAATATGCTAAATTTCTAATGCCAATTCAATATAAGTAGAACAACCCTTTGGTATTCTCTATTAACTAAGGACACTGGGAAAATTACCTTCTCTGGGTCTGTTTATCATAATGTAATATCTCCCACTCTAGAATATAGGTTTTTGCAAATGAATCCAACTATGTGAAGAGAATTATAACAGAAAAATTCTTGAAATAAGTTAGATAAAATAAGATATTCAGACAATATATTGATTAATATATTATAAATTAATTCTAAGTTATTAATGATCACATCATAGCATGTAAAATTAAATAAAAAACTATCATGAAAATCATATCTCAGAGATGACTTTTGATGTTATAGAAAAATTTTAAATCATAATATCTCTATGGAATACAGTTCTGTGGTGTATTAAAAAGGTAAAGTGTTGTCCCAGATACATTTTCCCCATTACTAATCTTTATTATGTTATTATTGTACCTTACCCACAAAATTTTCAAAATATTTCTTCTACTGTAGATATTTTCCATCTATATCTCATATGGAATAGTATATGAGATCCATCACATGTATTAAATAGAAAATGTGATAAAATTGTAGAATAACCTTAATTACACAAAGAAAAACCATTGAAAATATTTTGCTATAAATATAAATTACTAACAACCAATACCATTAATATTTTCAATGTACAATGGGGAAATAAAATTTATGAAGTGAAAACATGGGTATCCGAAGATCCACTTAGAAAACATCCATATATTATTTTTATATCCGGATTTTCATTGAAACTATTAGGATAAAAATCCATAAGGGTAGATGCATGTAACAAAATAAAACATAAATATATGAAAAAATTCCATTATAAAAATATGTCTGATAAAATTTATACTACAAATCAATCACACGACATAAAAAATTCAACAAATTTTTTATCAAATTTTTTTTACATATGATGTATCAAAACTCTGAATAAATAAAATTATTAAATGGATAAATAAGCACATATAAATAAAATAACTATAATATAAAATTTTGATATTTCATAGACTCTGAAGTATAAATGATTCTAGAAAACATGTATATAAAAAACCATTACAAATGAGATTAGTGTTTTTTAGATTAAATATAAAAATATTAAAAAAAATTATGTTAATGAATGATAATGAAAATGAAATATATTAAATAAAATATAAAAACTATATGATAGATTGAATAATATTTTATCATTTTGAAAAATATATAACCATTAAAATGGTAAAAAGTATTAAGATAATTAAAATGTTATTAAAAATTGATATTTTAATTGAGTAAAATAAGTAATTTGAACTTCTCAAAAAGGTTAATAAGAATGATTTCAATTTTTATTACCCCCAATTGACAAGAAACACATGATCACATATGGAATGATATAATTCATATACCATGGAAATTTTGTATATTATGAATCCATTGTGTTGTGACATTGATTCATTACTTCAAAATCAAATTAGTTTTTGAACTATTGTCCAAAGAGATAAAAAATTCAGTATAGAGAACATTTATTTAATAAATGAATACAAATTGATAAAATATATTTTTATATATTGAATAAAAAATATTGAAATATTAATTAAGGGATTAAATATTACTATAAATGTTGATTGAGAAGAAGACATTGAATGTCAATTCATGAGGTGTGAATTTTTGCAATCCTTTACATTCATATTGTTATGTTATCTATTATCCTATTACTCTCTCTCCCTATCCATTTTTATATTTCAAATATATATAATTTATATCCTCCTTAGTAAATTTTACTTCTATTTAGAGGAGATTTATAAGGATATATATTTCTTCTTATATTTCATCTCTATTTTAATCTTATAAACCGTACAAGGGATTATTTTTCTATTTATCTTATTCATAAGTATTTTATATATTATCCCTAACAAATTATTCATTTCTTAATATACTGAATACATTTTTAATAAGATGAATCAAAAATATTTCACACAATGTGATATGTTTCAATACTACTATATGTTTTTACATGAATTTACTTTTGACTAATCAATTTTTCATTGTTATATAACCCATTTATATTACAAGGGTTTATTTCATGAATATTATTTATGTTTGGTTATTTCTATATAGAACACATTTACATGACATATTATGAAGATCAGTGGGACTGAGGTTATATAACCCCCACCCAAAAATAATTTTTCAATTAATTAATAATCAAAATATTCATATTAATGGAAATAAAGTTAATCATTTTACAATATGTTATTATTTCATGGTCGTGGTACTTAAAATATGATTATAATAACTTGGTGGTGAGGATTAATATATTACTGTGATGACTTGGTGGTGATTATTAATGAATTATTTTTATGGTAAGCCCTAGGTTCATACAAAATATTTTTTTTCCTCAAGATTTTCACATTCTTACTAAAAAATTTATTTTATGAAATATTCTTATTATTTCAACAAAGATATAATTATTACACGTCATGATATTTTACCCATGATTATCCAATATTATGACCTTAATTTTATTTATGTCTCACCTCTTATTATTGATATGCCCCTCAAATATATCCTGAAATGATAGGATTAAGGTGATCTCTATTTGAAGTATACGAAGATGAAGATAAATATTATATATAATAATATATTTTAATATATACCTCATTTCTTAATGATAGAAGATATATAGATTTATATGTGTGTTATGTATATGTATATATATAAATTAAAAATTATATAATTAGAAAAGTATATGATCTCGATTTTTATACTCACATCTTAGATGTTGGTCCAATGATAAATAGCTCTAATACATATGTTACATCTCATTTCATCAAGCCCCATAAGAAAACCTTTTTATAACAACCCTAATTAAAAGAAAATGTTAATCCAACCCAAATATATACGATAATAGATAATGAATGAATCGATATAATTATCAAAACCAACCTAATATATATCTACAAACAATTACATGCAGCAGTCCCCCCATAATGAGAACTAAACCCATATGACCTACACAACAAGGATTCAATAGGTCTATCCATTTCAATTATTTATTTTGACATTATTATCAAAATATTAATTCTAAAATAAAATTAAAATTGAGCCACCCAAAAAGGAAAAATAATCACATATCATTTATCACTCCTTTCGGATGTCCCATTAATGGTCCCCATCATACATCTCTTATATGAGATCACTCATACCATCATCTAGAGGAATCCCTTTTCAATTCACATAACGAAGCCCAGAAGGAAATGTCATTGTTATCATAATAATCATGAATCTGACTCACCCTCTCATTAATGATCCCATTAGATAACTAGATGTATAAGGCCCTGACCTTAAACATTACTTAATCATGAATTAAATGAATAATTCACATAGAGGATCGTTTTAGGTTTAGAGTTTTATAGAATTAGGTAAAAATTATTACATCTCAAAAGATTACATAATAGACACTTCAACCGAGTTTCCATAAAATAAATAAACACTTAAAAAGAAACATGTCTAGTACTATGTTTTAGTTATAATGTCCTTCCTTGATCCCATCCTTGACCCTATTCATCTTTAAGTCCTATGGAAAACATTTCAAAAACATAGGATGAGCATACAAAGCCCAGTAAAGGATACCCAAAGATAGAAAACTGTTAGTTTTTCAAAAAAAAACAAGTAAACCATGAGTAATTTACCAAAGTAATACTTTTCACCTTTACGAAGTAGTAAAAACTCATCACTCAATAAAAGACCATTACTTACCATTTTGTAACCAAAATATTACCATAAAACCCATATAAATAACACATAACATATAAAGGTAACTTGTGACATAAACATACTTTAATGGAATAATCATACGGTCGACTTCCACATATACTTAATGGAATAGCCATACAGCCAACTTCCATACCTAATGCATTGGAGGTTATTACGTAACCACCCATCCTGGTATTCACGGCACCACTCGTTATATGGTTTATCATGTAACCACCCATCAAATGTTCAAGTACCATTATAAAACCATAACACATAAAACAATTATAAAAGAATGAAAACATTTCCACAGTTCACGCACAATATATCACTTAAATATATTGGCATAAAAAATCTATTATCAAAACCATTTTTAATACCAAGAAAGAGTATATGGTATTTATTTACTTTTAAAAATATAACGGCTTGTTGAGGAAGCCAAATATCAAATAATACTCACGACGGCGGAAAGGTCATTTTCACTGTTTACATTAAAAAGAAACATACTTTTTTCCATCTAGTAAAAAGCTTCGTATATAAAATATTCCTTTCGAATAAAATTATAAGTCAAAGGGGTTTATATACCGTATAAAATAAAACCTTGTATAGGAACAAAAATATGCCCTAATGAAAGGCGATCGAGATGAAGTCCCTTACAAAGACGGTATACTTGGATTAAGGATAAATCAATTACATAATTATGTGTGACAAATGAATACTCCAAATACAAGTGGATATTAAGTGTAAAACAATAAGAGGTTATTCACACATATTCATAGAACGAAATATTCAAGGAGTACAATTTTATCCCAAAGAATGAAAATTAGGTTAAGAAGTTCCCTTACAAAAATTTGACAGCCTAACGACGTCACATCAAAATTCATAAAATGAGTTGATGAGAGATAAAAAGGGGTATCTCATAATAGTTTTCTTCTAGAATGTCCAAAGATATCCATATGGATATGGTCTACGGGAATAGACATGGGAACATATTTAACTAGTTTAATTGTTGTTTTATGTTTTTGATCAATTTTACATGCATCACTTAGATTATTTTTATCTAATTTATGGTTAAAATTTGAAATAAAATTTATATATGATAAGTTTATCAGAGAATGAACATTTTAATGCCCATTTATTTTATTGAAAATATAGAATTCCTTAATTTTAGTATTCAAATAAATTAATATCTAGCAATACTATGATATTAGATAAAAAATATAGACATTTCGTGTTATTGGCAACCAAAAATTAATATATTTATTTTTAAAAAGAGAGATAATTATTAGAAAAGTAATAAAAAAACCATCGTCAAATGTTCTGAAATAATTATCAGGTTTTTCATTAAACCTTACATAAAATGAACTTGCTTGATCGGGATTGATTATGGAATAAAATTCTTCCAAATGCGCTGACAATGATTTATTAGTTATTAAATTATTAATGATTTTTTATTTTAGTTTTAGGTTAAACGTTTATTTATTTTTAAAATTTTGGGGTTTCCAATATAGGCACACAACCAGTTCATGGTTTGTAGAAACTATGTGCTGACCATGAAATGATGTTTGTAATCTTTTTTGAGATGAATCACACGGTCAGTTAATGGTTTGGGAAATCATGAATCATCTTGTGTTGGTTGTCCATGACCGCTAATTGATGCACTTGGTTAGTGCATAATATGGACAACCATGTTTCCAACCATGCACAGTTTCAAGGTTAAAAAAATATAAAAATAAAAAATAAAAAATTAGAATTATTTAATAAATAATAATATGGTTATTATTATTCTTGTTATTTTTTCAATTATTTTTTATTTATTATTATTATTATTATTATTATTATTATTTTACACTAATAAGGGGTATCATTTCCCCTTAGCATGTGACATCAACCCCTTTCCATCAACTATTTGAACGATGTCTTCCCCACTCTTTCCTCTAATGTGACTCCACAAAATCCCCTTTTGTTTTCCAACTCCCTTCCACCAATAGTTGATTCTCCTTCTAATTATGGGTTTTGTCTTCTCTAGATAGTCTCATTTCATTCCTTTTCCCTTGGTTGGCTGTTTTTCTATCTCACTATTACCCTTCTCATTTTATTCAAACCCTAGGTTATTTATTAACATTTTTTGTTTCTTCTCTAGTATTAAGGAGCATGTAGGGACTCTTGGGCCAGCATAGGAATGTTTTGGTTCCCATTTCAAAGGGAAATGAAATTGAGACCATTTTGTTATGCCTGCAATAAATTTCGTATATTATTTCCATTGTTCATAAATTTTTCTCTTCTTCTAATTGTGGATTTTGTAGGTTTTTATTTTCTAGTAAAGTTATTTAGTGTATTTTTATATTTGGTTCTTGAGGATGACTTACACGCATGTGTATGGGTAAAGAATATATATATTCCCTCTGTGTACATATTTCCTCATGGTGAGGGGAATTTGTGCCATGCATTTAGGGGTATATATATATATATATATCATTATAAAAACATGTACGTGAAAGTGTAATGATTTTATTTGAGTTTATATCGTTAATGTAATCCAATGCCAAGATTTTTTTACTTTGTCTTTTTCTTCTTGTGGTAGGTCCCCAATTCCATGGCTTCTAATATGAATTCATTAAAATATTGATCATTTTAAAATGTGTTAATATTATTATTTGATATATTAATATATTATTAATAATTGTTACAGAACATAGAAATTGTTTTCTAATATTCTATGCATGTTTTCCCTATAATTTCATTGTGTAATACCATTATTTAATCTACTTTGGATCTTGTTAGAAGGGTAGTGTGGTTAAAATTTATTAATTGGTTATCCAAAAGAGATTATTAGATATATTATTTAAGTTTTAGCCTATTTAGCACATTTAGTGGAAGAATTGTTTATAAATTAACTTATGTATTGTTTCCCACATTTCATACAAGTGGTGTATTATTTTTATGGTTTTGTAAATGATTTTGTAAATATATTTGGAATTTTAAACAATAAAGGTCTGATTGGTAATTTATGGAATATTTTGAAATCAGTTTCCATGTGACATGTATTATAGGAATGGTTGGAATTTCTATAGGACTTGATGTGATATGGGAACATCTGTGGTCGAACCTCCTTTGATAGGTTCCTCTTCTAGGTACTACTAATGATTGGGAAAGGAAATAATGATGCTTTTGAGTTTTTGTTTGTGCCACACATTGGTGACCTCTTCATTCACAATGCACAATTATCATGGGATTCTTGGGAATCATCTTGAGAGTCAAGTGAATGTTTCTTATCAACCCTGATTAGATGGGTTAGTATCCCTAGATTAGTTGAGAGACCAGGTGGGATGGGCCATTGGATTGACTAGTATAGAGAATCCACTTGGTTATAGACAATGGAACTGCACCATATACAAATAAGTATGTCTAAACTGAGTACGTCTAAGGATTTCGTCAAGAGATGTTTAGGAAATTCCCACTATTACACATATTATGATCATGTTTCATTAATCGATACTTTATTTACATTATTTCATAAAAAATGATTCATTTTGATGAAATATTTATATATTTTCTACTATCATTATAAATAGACAGTATTGATTATATTCCATAATAAAATTTCAAATAAAACATTTCTTCTCTATTATATGAATATTTTGAAGTTATTTATTGACACTTTGGAAAATTACTCTTGAAATGAAATAGAAGAAATGGTTTCTATAATAACAAATAGATGATTGTTTACTTATTTTGAAGAAAATGGAAACCCCTACTTTTATATATCCTATATTAAAACTAGCAGGAATAGAAATCAGTTTAAAGGTGGGGAATAAGACATTATTTATCATTGGAATTCGTATGGAGATTTTTTTTGCTTATGCCTACTTTATATTTTCAATTTCAGGTTCTTCCATTTTTGGATCACTCTAACTGAGAGCAGGGTTTTGTGATTGGTGGTTACCTATGATGTCACGTCGAGGTGTTTATAGTCATTTAGTTTTAATTATTATTTTTCTACATGTTTTTTTATATATTCTATTTAATTTATCATTATTTTATGTGATAAATCATTTCCATTTAAGATTTGTTGATTTCAAGCACTAGTTCCTAGAACGAGAGTATTTGGAGATCCCCTTCAACATTGTTTTGTACCAACTGAGGTGACATGTTTATGATAAACTATGGTTGGTTATTGAAAAAATCACTTTTAAAAAATAGGAACCCAACTATTATATGGAATGTAACTATTACACATCAGGTAAAAGTTACATGATGTTTAACATGTACGTGTCGTGTATTCTACAGGAATCCTCTAGAGAATTAAATTGGGTGAAATATATTAGGCTACACTCCATGAAACCAATACACTTTGTGTAAATAATACATATTTACAAAACTCACAATAACTATTTTCTGCAACCCAACATCCAATTATTCCTCTTGATTTTCCACAAACCCTAGGACATCCACCTAATCAAAATACATGTCTAAAAAAATTATTTTAGGATGTGAAAACCCGTTGGAACCTCATAATAATATCTAATTCATAGAAATACCTTCACACTGATGGATTAATATTCCAATTCTCTCAAAAATAAAATCAGTCAAAAAATAAGGGAACTTTTATCCTCCCATTATAAAAATCCTCAACCCCAAAATGTCTTGGGGAATAAAAATTTCATCACTTAACCTACCTAGGTCATGAATTGCCACTAAGACTATCATGATTCATCTCTAATTTCCCAACAATATTCTACGTTCAATATAGAAAATGTGGTTTATAAGGTGCAAAAAAGTGAGTCAATCGACATAATAATAAATAAAATGGTCATACAGTGCTTACCCAACCATATAGAATAATGCGATTCAAACCGCCTATGGTCACTATTTTGGAACAATATCATCATAAGTACCCAAGAATCACTAAAACAATTCCAAAATCCTTTATCCCATGGTATATTGTCATCACTACGAGCATGCTCACTGAAGGTTGAAACCCAATTCTAGTACATTATGTTGGAAAACTCATCAAATGTCATCACACCTCATGAATACCAATACATTTAGGAAAAAATACCCATGTATTGTCATAACATATCCCAACCAAATCCCATACCCATAATCTACTTGATTCTATATTCAAACATTCACCTAAAATTTCTTTATAAATTTAGGCATATACGCTTTCCTTTATCCATGGAATCCAAAATTCAAATAATTGTCCAACGACCAGTCTCACCAACTCATCGACAAATGATTATCATATTAATCCCACTAAAGAAACAATTCCTAATTCCCAATATCCCATTCCCCTTCCTATTCCATACATAAAACCATTAATTTCTAGAAACACGCACATCTATGATAATTAACTCATAAATTCCATGCATCACCAGTTCTCACATACTGAGAACTTTATTCATAGAAACAACTGAATTTACACTAAACATAAGGGTAAAAAAGTAAAAAAGAATATGTTTTAAAATATATCATAAGTATTACCTTAGAGTTTTCATCGATCACAATATCATCATGACTAATGCCTCAAATTTTATCTAAGAAGCTCGACATACTGAAGACACATGCTCATCATACTCAAGAATATGTAATGATGGAACATTTTCATTTCTATTTACAATTATAGTATGATTATATTGATACTCATTCATAGGTCTCACAATAAATGATCAGATCAATATGGCTAAACTTACCTTTAACTAACTCCCTACATCGCATCCCTATAAAATGCATATCCATGTCTTTCCAAATGTGAACCATCAAGCAGTACCCAATTAATTTATGATGCATCTTCTTCTACGGAGGTACATTCATTAAATCATCATAACATATATGAAATGATTCATGTAGTAAGTATTGGAATCATATTTAATCATCAAAAAAAAGGACAATCAATTATTTTTGATTTAAATGGGAACACTAGTAATGAGAAGTGACCATTAACACTGGAATCATGCTATAATGATTTGTTCATCAAAATGCTACGTTGATTGTGCATCAAATCACATATGTCTCATTAACCCAGAAGATACAATGGAATTTCTCTTAAAAATTATTCTCCTAACTAATGACAAAATTTATAACATGACCACCCATTTCACTGATTCATTTCATTTATGAGAATCTACCACTTCTCTGACAAAATTATAAATTGTGGAAAAAATGGTAAATAGTTTGGGACAAAAAAAAATTCTTACCAATCTAATCTAGTCTTGAAAAAAAATACATTAAATATCATATAATGAATTAACATAAAAACATACCATACATAGATATCAAATGAATTTATAACCATTCTTACTTCCTTAAAAATGAATCCCTAAATTTTGTCAATACCCTCTTCTGTGATTCCCTTGAAAAAAATGAATCATTGACCAATAATGATTTGATATAAAACTTAGTGTCTCTAGGTATCCCAAAAAGACATAGTTATCATGTATCCTTAATGGTTCAACATATTTGGTCACCTTTCCAAAATATCAATCCCCTCGAATAGAGATAATCATAACAATTAAGAATGAGGTTACAAAATGGAAAAATAACCTCCAAGGATCTAATCCACTTTGAGAATCTTATAAGGAACTTGTACCTAGTGGTTGAATGTTAATGTAGTAATAAAAATAAACTAATACTCAATAGGAATTATAATGTGGTAATACCATTATATGTTCAGTTCTCAATAAACGTCCAGGTTTCCATCATCATCATACAATGTGATATGAATATATCACCTAAAAAAGAAAATATAGACTCATAATGTGAATAATTGAAATCATTCACTACTACTATAGACATACATGGGTAATTACCATTAGACATGTCTTAGTTACATAGAATATTATTCTTATTTATGTAGGAAATTTGTTCTTAGTTTTGTATGTATACAATAAATTACATATCCTAATATTCAATTCCCTACAAGTGGTTCATCACATGGGAATCATATGACCTATTGAACAACAAGGACCCCTCCAACTCTTATGTACATGGACTGAGTCATTTTCCTCTATATAAATGTCTCAATATATATCCAATTATCATGGAATTAGAAGGAAAATATATTTTTGTATTTTTATTTATCGTCCCAATTGAGTATAGTGCTAAAAAAACCAATACATGAAAAAAAAGTTTATTTGATAGATTAAAAAATTGACTTCTGTCATTAGTATAATAACACCATATAATTCCTATAAAAAGAAAATAGGATATATAGAACATGATTCATTAGAAACCCCATTCCTTTTCAAAACAAAATTCAAAATCAATCATTAGTTTTTTCCCATGTGACACGAGATAGAAATCCATAATATGTCATCACATCCCCAAAAAATTTGAATTTATCATCGCAGCAATCATATAAAATTATAAAATCAATGACCATAATAGAAGTCTCATATCTCTAGAAACCAAGGATTATTACTGGAACAAGTGTTCTCAATGCCCCAGTCTAATATCCATTGTATGTTCTGACAAATTTCTAATAACCTAGTTTACCATATCAAAAATTGAAATAAAATTGGAAAATAAAACACATTAATACAAATTTCTGACATTCCAACCTATAACAACTACAATGGTTCCCTTTTCCCTTTGGACAAAGATATTAATGCATGAAACCCTATACACTGGTGGTTGATGACAATTACTGAGGTTCTAGATGGGTGTATATTGGGTAGAATATACCATAATATTAAAGTAACCACTATGAAAGTAAATAGTTATCATACAATTGGTCAATAAAAATAGTGTGGGGTTGTAAATTAACTAAAATAGAACATGTTGTAATAATAAATGAAATTCTATAAAATAATGAACAACCATGTCATACCTTCAACACTGATCTTCCAGTGGTTTTACCACATATAAAAGAGATCATAAATGAAACTATAATGAATGTACAAGGATATATTTCTATCTATGAGATGAACTACATACATCGTCTCTATAAGCATATCTGAGATATCCAACTCAATCAATCATGATACCCATCCTTACTAGTTACTAATAAAGTGAAATTATCCTTGGGTGCCCTTTTGAAATGGAATCCCAAGCAGGGTGTGACAAAAAACTCGGTAGGTAACCATTAATTTAGTATCATACATAGATAGAAATATGAAATGTATTTAAATATGGGATACTCTTCATTTTAATGTTAATAAATTAAACTGGATCAATAAATATAAACCAAGGTGTATGTAAAATAAACCACAAGTGATCACTATGATTTTCATCCAGGTCAACTTGAATATTATCATCATGTGTGTGTGTTTATATGTGTGTGAATATTAATATCTGTATATATATATATAATTAAGAGTATACATGAGTATGTTTAAAATATCATATATTAATAGTAGTCGATCTGTTGGTATGTAATCTCGATTGATGATATATGCTTCATAAAGTGACCAAAATATATCTGGGTAATCCTTGTCATCATACGAGGATATATGTTCTATATATTTGATAACTTGTACTCATCTACAATCATTATGTTATAATATTATATATACCAATGTAAAATCCAATAAATGGTTACTGAGATGGATGTCTTTCCACTTGAGCAATGTAAATCTTGTATGATGATTGGTCCCTAGTTCTAGGTATGTAAATGATCAAAACATTGGAACTCGAATGGACCCTTAGTGGAATGAACCCTGGGAAATTGTAAATATTACACTATGTGAAATTCCATGTCCAATAATTGGAGCAACAAGGTGTGGAGAATTGTACCATAATAACCTAACCATGTTGGTTTGAATCATTATGTTCAACATCCCATGCCAAGGGGTGTGGAGTACCATGCTTAACAACCCAATCAAATTTTTGGAAAACCGTGTACACTATTGTGGAATACAATGTCCAATTTCACTAAAAACGGAGCAAGAACTCCATGTATAACATCAAATTTAATTATTCTATCAGGGAGATCATTATCTGCCCCTAAGAATATAAAAAATCAACAATGAGTATCTACATGTTCAAAACAATGGTAAAGTGATTGGTCAAGGAATGAATAATAATCCCAATAGCTTAAGAATCTTAAAATAGGGATGTCATTACCTAATATCATAATAAAGGGTCATAATTCCCAAACATATTAAAATAAAAGGTCCAAAATTTTGTTCCTAGGAAGTAAAAATGGGACTCCCAATAAAATAAAAACCAATAAAAAAGCTCAAAATATGTATAAAAAACCTATTGGCATCCCAATATAGAAAATCACATCATGTTGGGATTGTAGGACAGAGACCAGGAAAAACCTTTGGTAATTATCCTGGAAGCAACAGTAAATAGGTGTAACCATAAATAGATACTGAGTGTGCCCAAATGCCTAAAAAAACAACTACTACCATATCCCCATGGTTGTAAACATTATAAATGAGTTCTAAGTTGAATCATTTTACGAAGTCTGCCCAAAACCATGAGGTAATATCACATGATCATTAAAACATCAGAGCACCCACTAAGTCCCCTATGTCAACACCATGTAGAAGCATCGAACATTCAACCCTCAAGGTCTAATAGTAAACCCATTAATCCCTTATATGGTACTCCATGTGAGTATTTAAGAGAGGTATCCATATTGGGATCCTAAAATAAAAATAATAATATACACCCCATAGGGGATACTAATTCTGGTTCACAGCCTCATGTCATAAAACAATTCTTGAACACATATGTTGTTTTTGACCTAGTGTTTTCATCCAATACCATCTACACATAGCATTTACTTAAATATTTCATCAAAAATAAATTAAATAGGGGTATCACCATCTAGGGAATACGCGATAAACCACATAATACCATAAGATTTCATAAAAACTAAATGGAATTTATGACTGGACACCTACCTTTATAAAGATTTCTAAATATTTTTCATGGGATAGAAGCAACATTCAAGGACTGTCTTTGATGATCTGATGCGAGAAAGACCCAATCTCAAAACTAGAACATTTAACGTTAATTAATTATAATTATTCAACAATTAATTATTTAAAATTATCAAGATAAAAAATTAAAATGATTTAATTTATATGTCTATAACAACAAAAAACTCAATGGTCAATCTCCTTATTCCAAAACCATGACTAAATGTTCACCAACAACATAAAACACATCCTAAACCAACATTTAAGTACAATCCTTAAGAATAACATCCAAAAAACACCCAAAAAATTAAATAATTCATCAAAAATTCATGAAATCACTATAGTGACATGCCATTATGAAAAGTCCTCTGGAAAATGTTAGATAACCTCTCAAGAAGTCTGCTTCCTAGGAAGAGAAAAATACCCAACCAAATTCGTATACTCCACCATGAAATGGTGGAATCTTCCAAGAACCCTAAATATACAACCCAAAATAATCAATTATTAAAAAATAATAAAATAGATGGATGTTAGGGGATGATATTAATTGAAGACTAGTCTATATCCACTATAGATCTCCTCAGTTGGTGAAGAATGCAGAGAGTGAGAGGAGGTTTCATCCAAGAGCTCTATAACAAGTCCCTCCTATTTAATGGTAATTCAAATGGGGTAGTAGCACCAATATTACAATTTTTAAAAATTTGAAACTACATATTACACATCCTGTATTTGTTAGGAAATATGAAAATATTTTCATGTCATTATATATGTATGGAATCACCCCATGAAAAAAATAAAAATTGTGTAAATAATACATGATTTCTAATGATTTTGGTGATTGTTATCACTATCCCATGTTATCTTTCATCCACGACTATTATCCCTAACCCCTGAGACATCAACAGAATCATTAAAATTTTATGAAAATATCCTTTCAGGACATTCAAACCCTCAAAACATCATTTTAATTTCTTTTTCATGAGAATTATTTTCCACCAATGGAGAAAAATTAAAAATATATTGAAACACAATATATTCAAAAACATATTACCTTAAAGGTAATTTTATAAGGACACTCATACCAAAATAAATAACTGATACACACTGATGCCCCTGGAATAATAGGTCTTGGAAGAAAAGCAACACCCAATGAGTGATCACCTTTCCAATGTTAGTAAAGATTCCCTAGAACATAGAGACTAGGGATTATAGGAACACCCCATGAGTGAACACCTCAAAAGTAAAATGTACCATGGGACTATTTACACCATCCACTAAATTATCAAATTCTTCCCATGTGGTGAATTTTCTAAATCCCTTCAATTTTATTTTCTTGGTAAATTTCAAACCTTTCATTTCCATTATCAATCATTCTTTTTAATCAAATTTAACAATTATTTGTAACACCCATTTTCCATTAACAATTTATAAGAAACCCCATATTTTTTTTAAATAAAATTTTCTCACATAAATGAATCATTACAATTAATTTATAAATCAATTTATATAATAAGATAAGTCATGGTTCATTGAAAAAAATTGTAGATAGGGTACCCCCATCCCCAACATTCGTTTAATACTATGTAAAATTGTATCCACCAACATCAGAAGGATATAAAAGATAAAAATAGGCCACAAAAAGAATTCATGCATCGTAGAATAAAAATTTATGAAAATTGAGATCTTGAGGAGAGGTTATATCATGAATTACACAATAATTACACCCACAAAATCACAAAAAACCTGACAGCCAAACTTTAGGGGATGATGGCATGATAGACGTACAAATTTTTTTGAAAAACATTACCACAACGTCCATCAACACACAAAAGTAATTCAATTATATTACCGTGACTAAATAAAAATATGATTTTGAAAGGACACATATCAATATAGATGTAGTACATCCACCATAGAGATCATGTGGCAAACATGGTGATCGTGAAGGACTGGTGACAAATATAATAACCTAGAATAGCCAACAGTTTTAGGTAGGGATGGTCAATTGTAAATAAATTAGGATTCAAACATATAACAAGAAAAATGCCTATAAATATTGATAAAATCATGTCATCAATTCATGATTCATTGTGTGAATTATTTATATTGTACGTATGTCAAAAAATATTTCTCTGTTAAAATAATTAGATCATCCATTTCAAAACATGAACAAGTTTCATAGCCTAAATCATTTTCATTATTTAAACAGAATTCATGGAATGATCCTAGTGATATATTGAATTAATGAATAACTTTAATGGTTTTATTGTTCCCTAAAGGAAGGGCACAATAGATGTTCTATTGAAAATATTAAAAACTATTCCAGATGACCTCGAAACAAAAAAAACACAAACTTATACATCATAATAGAATAACACAATATCTAGGATATTATAATATCCCAACAATAATATATTTCATCCATGTAAACTCATTAAATTGATGGATTCCCTAGAAATATAAGAGGACACTTCACCCTCATAATAAATCAAGTCTCCCATGTCTCGTGAGAATCTGATTAATGTAACCATAGAAATCAAAAAATAGAATAGACTGTCCACACAATACATTCACATGATAATTAATGATCCACACTGGTTTCTCTATAACTAAAACATCTTGTTCCAAGTAAATTTCTTCTCACATTTGAATGTGAGAGGAATCAGTATGCTACTTCATGAGATGAGATATGTGAAATAAAATCCTCAATAACAATAAACTAAGAAAGTAATTCCAATAGATTCAAATCATACCATAGTCTCTTAGTTATGATAAGTGGTCCCATATATATTTTATAAAAAAACTCTTATTTCCCACTCTATCACTGAACAAAAAATGAATATACATTTATGAAAAGCCTATAACCTATCGAAAACTCTAAAAGACTATGTTGAAGATCCAAATTTTTTTTTGCCAACTATATGCTATAACAAGATGAAAATGAATATCCAAAATCCTCACCAATGTTTCATGAATGAGACATGGTCATATAATAGAGTCCTCTTACACATCTATCTAACAAAGAGGTGATTTACACCTATAACCCTACATATCCTCAAAGGGAGACTTCCTAGTCAAACACCAGTAGTTGTTACTAAACAGAAACTCAAGTAGTCCTAGATAGCACTAAAAATAACCACAAAAATAGGATATTCTTCTATAGAGAATATCTGCTAGAATCAAAATTACACACTTTTTCTGACTACCATTCTATGGATGGTAAGTTTCACGCTATTGAACCTGAGTCCTCATCACCTAATGGAGACTTCTATAAAATGGGGAGGTATAACTGTTATCCCTATCTGAAATAATGGTAGATTGAGCCCGATGTAACCACATAAACTCTTTAGTATGCATCTTACCTAGATCTTCAACCATAGTGGTATCCCAATTTAAAATAAAATGAGAAGATCTCATCAACTGATCAATTACCACCAATATAGAATGCTCCCATCAATTATTCCTTGTCAATAAAAAAACTATATCCATGGACACATCTTCCCATTTCATAACCATGATTAGTAGAGGATGACAAAAACAAATAGTTTTATATGCTCTTACCTAGTCTATTGGTAGGTGTAATAGTGGAACACATAATCTTCAATTTCAGACATCATTCCTGACAACCATAATTTCTATATCATTTTAAAATACATCATTTTAGTTCATTGATGAATATACTATAAAAGACAATCAAAGTAATATAACAATAAAATAATATCATGAATAATAGGTTGATAAATACATTCTTTAAGAGGAGAAAAATATCAAGAGGGAGATACAATCCCTAAATAGTCTCCCCAAAAAAGTGATTTTTGGATTCCTATAAACTCATTATTGTTTTAATAACCCTATAGAATAGACTAAATGATAGATGATGATAAATTAACATTGGTCAGAACCATGGTTGAGTCATCCTCATTTCTATCTAAATGAATCTTAGGGAGGAATCATTTATTTTTGACTCTTCTTTCAATTCAGATACATACTATGCTTTTATTTTTTATAGAGAGAATGAATTTGTTACAACATTTCACATCCCAAGGATGTAGGCGATATCGAAATCGAATGTCTAAAGGTACTAAACCCACCAACTATATCATATATTTATTTATTTTTTCGAATGGATAATAAATTGATTTTTTTATAAAGAAAATACTATCAATATCTTTTAAAAAATAAAATTCCTCTAGTAATTATGAACATTAATAACTAAGGCATGATCCAATTCATTAGTCTTGTATTTTTTCTCATGTCGTAGAATCTGTTTAAACATATAATCCACCACATGGTCATCCACTATATTAAATTCATCTAGATAAGCACCAGAAGAATTATTGTACACCACATGCCCCTTACCCAGCTCAGGTAATATCAAAAAAGGATCTAATGGGAGAAAGGTATTCAACATATAAATTGAGGACTCAAATTTTTCATCCCTTGTGATCTTCATCGCATTATTGATCAGAGGTGTAAAATATGATTCAATATTTGATAAATACAAGAATAACCAACTATAGTATCTAGCATTACCAATGATATTCTGAATCTCAAAGGTGTTTCTAGTCTCCTCCCTTGACAACATTGGTTATACCTTCTCAGAACCAAAATTCAATGCATGGTAATAAATCTCATGTAAAAATAAAATATATTCATGTATCTGAAAACAAGATTTTTGAAATATACGCATATGGATGGTTACTCATCATGTCTCTAGAACTAAACTCAGATGTTTCTCATTCCCACGTTCAGATAGTGAATAAACGAAAAAAACAACCATATACACTAAAAAAAAGAGTCGAGATACTGATGGATTTTTTTATTAATTCGATCCAAAAAAACTAAAGAATAATTAGCCAAACCAAATGTAATTAAATGATATTCATAATGGTTAATACCATCTCCTATGTGTCTTTTTCCTAATATCAGACACTCGAACTCTATGAAGATGACATATCAACCGAATAACTATCATCAAAAACCACTTCACCCTGTTTTAGAAATCGATAAAATAATAAAATTAAAGAAAATGATACATATTCTTAACTATCACCAAGTTCATAATTATATAGTCAGCACACATACTAAGATAAACATCATCTTTCTAGGGATAGAGAACTACAGATACCCATAGAGAATCACTTGGGAGAAAAAAATCCATTCACCATTATTTCATCCACTTGGATCTTGAGCCTTATAATCTATAATGGTGTCATATTATAAGAGGTTATCAATATTATAATTGTATCCATACCTAGGTCAATTTTAAACTATACCTACCTGTTTGAAAGAAGACTATAAAATTCATCTAGGAAAACATTGGGGATGTCCCCAACAACCAAGGGAAGATCACCAATAGGATACAATTAATCGTTATTAACTTCAACATTGGTCAAAACCACTCTATGATCTAGGTGGAATGTGCATGCCTGACCAGACCTTAGGTCCCACTCCCCTTGAAGCACCATAAATCTCTCATAATTAGTAGAGAAAGCTGCACACCATGTGAAACAATTATTCTCATCCAGATGTGGAATAATCTAATTTATCCCAATGAGGATGCCAAATAGATTTATATAAAGAATAATGAAATCTCAAACTAACTCAATAATAGACAAAAATAAGGACATTAACACCCTATATATATAATCATTCCATGAGGTGTCAATTACTCCATGAAAAATTAAATGATCACTCTTATATGTTTCACAAAATCAAAAAAAACATGCAGATATGAAATAATGATAAACACCTTAATCAAACATAGTAATCATTTTAGAAGGTTGTATAAGGATGGTACATCCCATTGTGAAAGGTCTCATGAAAACCTCTACTAGAAACAAATCCACTATGGGAAGGTGCTTAACTGATGAGACCTATATATTGATCCATATATACCAAAAAGATTCATATTATTTCGTAGAGGCCTTTAGAACCAATGATAACACACCATATAGTGGTGTGGGAATATCGTGATAGAAGAACTATAGATAGACATAGAGGGAATAATCGTTTCACATCATTATGGCTCAAAATAAGAATTTAAAGTGTGGCCAACCCTTCCATACCTATGGAAAATCAGGGTCATAGTACTAGCATTAACTGATAGGGCAGAGGATATGCACTACTAAAACCCACATCCACGACACCTACGATGCTCATTCCCCTTCATCTTATTTCCTTGTGTGCCACCAAAGCTACCACTGGATGAAAGAGAATGGGAATAATATCCAATATTACATACTATTTTAATTTATAATGTCAATATCTATTTACCATATAATCAAAGGTATAAATATTTATCATAAATACATGAAATATTTTATCCAATCACAAACCCTACTGGTACTTATGATCTTTTAGCTATTCATTTTTCATCATTAAAAAAAAGTCCCACTAGAATATTTTTGTACTCTAATACAGAAAACTAGACCTATGGAATGAATATGAATCCATATAATATGCTATCATTAAAGATTAAAGGATAGAATACTTAATGAATAAGGTTTTGAAACCCTTACAATCAGTGAATACTTTCGTATCTTCTAGAATTATAGAATCCAGCGATCGCTCGCTAGTTCCCTTGAAAATGAACACTAACCACATTATGTTAATGGTCTTAAGTTATCATGGATGTCAGATATCTATTATATATTTTCTAGTCTATCCTCTTACACTTTGTAATCATTAATACTCTTAAGGTATGGTGGAATGTCATGTAATAACTCTCAGTATCAATCTCTTCCTTATACAACCCCTATTTTTAACTCAAAAACTCCATTCTAGTCATGTGGTAAATTTTATTATATATAATGAAAGGATAACATGATAAAATCTATATGATTCTAACCCAATGTTGGATTTTGTTGATGATAATCCACTACACCTTCTTGTGGAACCTTTTGTAGAACCTTCAGGTGGCAAAACACTTCACAGAGAATGTAGAATATTAATCAGAAAACAAGATAATCTCATATCATGTAGAAATCCAAAAGGAAATAAAATGAGATTATGTTCATGAACATAATGTAGTAAAAACATATCCCAAAATCCCATGTTAACATGATTCTCATCAAGGAATGTGTGTTAATGGAACTCACCACAACTTACCTCTTATGATTTTATAATCCTACAACTAGTTTGTAAAGAATCACTATAAAAGTAATATTGAGTTAAAATAGAGCATTTGAATCCAATTTTTAGTGAATTGACTCGAGATTCCCTCAAAAATGGGTAACCACATAAATCCTCCACATACATTAAGCGAATTTTTAATCCTCGCTAACTGGTGACTAGAACCCGAACATCAAAAATAACCATAAAGAATTATTTTTCCCAGCCTCATTTATATAGAATGGCATTATATATATATATATGATAGAATGAAATAGTGGAAGAATAAACTGATAAAATATATTCCATAACTAAAAGAAAATATTAGAAGTGTTATACCTCAAAGAATACTGAAAAATATATAAGGTACAAGTCCAATATATAAAGAAAACTAAAACCAAGACAACCAATCAATCTGGTAATGCTGAAAATGTGCCAACATCTCACCACTAGCTACCCATAAAAAACATATGGAAACGCTTCCACATCACTATGACACCTTAAATTATCCTACATCAAATTATTTAACATAGTCTTCACACCACTGAAGCAGTGTATAGGGTTTGAGCTAAATAGGCTCAGTAGGATCCCACATTATTTATCCAATTCAATTCTCCTTACGAACAATCCAAAATATTCATATTTTAATTGAAACATGGAATGATATATAATAACTCACTTTATATAAAGATCATGGTATATATTTTTCTTTTACACAATTCCAAAAAAAAGCTTAAAAAAATTTTTTTAGAACCAAATATCAAAAAAAATGTCAAAATAAATATTTTCACATCAATGTTATATAAATATAATTCCAAATTGTAGGAATAAACAATCCACGTATTACATTAGATTGGGCTAGTAGATTACTCGTACCATAATTCATGACTGGTCTTCACTCAAGACCCCTGAATAAAAGGAATTATGAGAAGTGGAACACCACCTAAGTGAAATCCTTTATAATGTCAATATCAAGTCCCAAGATGAAAATGCCTAGGTGGAGAAAGAACATCTCATGATATACCCCCTATCAAATATGATGGATTACAACCTAATGATATACTTTCCACCTAAGTACCCAAGGCATCCAATGTTAAACATTTTCAAAATCAATTCAATTTTATTTTCATCATAAATATCAAATAATCATTTTTCTGTTCTCGATCATTCTTCAAAAAACCATTACCAAATTCCTTGAAACAGACATTATTCATTAATCAATCCAATATGAAAACAATATTTTAGTACAAATAAACATATAAAAAAAAAGAAAATATTTCCAAATTTCTTAAATATAATAGTATAAAATACGATAAATCATGGTTCATTCAACAATGAATAGTGATGAAACCACATACCATAACAAGTTTCAAACACTAAAAATAATGAGATCCTCCAACACCATAAAGATAACAATGAAAACCATGGTGTCCCAAACAGTGATTCATACATTTGAGAATCAAATCTCATAACATGTGAGGGTACGTTGAGAGGTTAGATCTGATATATGTTGATAAACAAACCCATTGCCCCTAAAAATGACATTAGGGTCAAATTGTCTGATAAGGTCACATGAAATATCTATAAATGGTAACAAAAAATCCCAATAAGGTCGATGAATCCTCAACCATAACACATAAATATTTTTGTGACTAATTAAAATTACGAAATAGAAAGGCATCTTATTGAGAGAGATATAGAACATCCTTGACATATATCATACACCAAATTAAGATATTTTTAAAGGATCGGTGACTCCTAAAAACATTTGGAATATCCTACGGTTTTGGGTAAGGAAAATCTATGAACAATGATTTAGTATTCAAGCTTCAAGTACTATAATGAAAATAATTGTCATGAACAATTTATGATGTCAATACATGATTAATTGATTCAATCCTTCTAGATTCATGTACACTAAAAGGAATTTCCATATATTTAAAAATACCTAACAACAATTTAATGATGTGAACATGTTTTACAACATAAACTATTTTAACACTATGAATAGAATTCATGGCATGAACCAAGTGACATATTCAAATCATGACCGAAACTCTAGGCATGAAAATGCCCTAGTGGTAGTTCCAAGTACATGGTCTACTATAAACTCACAAAACGATTAATTATTAACTCTGAATATGGAAACGAACTGTTAAAAATCAAACTATAAATCATTAGAATCCATGATGTTACAATATGATTCTAAAATAAAGAATAACTTATTAAAGGATTTTCATATCTCATTATTCTCTACCAACCTATGGATAAACAATATGTATAATTTTATTTGACAACAATTATTATTTGATAATATAAAGCAAAATATTATAATATATATATATATATATATGTTCTATGTGTTCTAAAACTGATCCAATAATGAATAATTTCATAGGTAATGTTGCTACCATTTTCCATACCAACATAAATATGTAATAACACCACCACTGAAATTGTCACCTATCTTCCAAATAAGTTTATGATGAATAATACATTATTGGAAATATGGAATAGTTTATCAAATCATACCAACTTCATCTTCATTTAGGAAGAATTATCACAAGATCAGATTTTACTGAAATATTTCATAGATTTATTGAGTAATCCAAGAACACAACTATTGATTTTATGAGACTAAGATGCATGGTTCACCTAAAAGTTCTTGGGGAAACATCAAAAGGAACTAAAAATTTTATTGAACATCAATAAATTATAAAATCTTTAAAAATATGCTAAATTTCAAATGCCAATTCAATATAAGTAGAACAACCCTTTGGTATTCTCTATTAACTAAGGACACTGGGAAAATTACCTTCTTTGGGTCAGTTTATCATATAGTAATATCTCCCACTCTAGACTATAGGTTTTTGCAAATGAATCCAACTATTTGAAGCTAATTATAACATAAAAATTCTTGAAATAAGTTAGATAAAAGAAGATATTCAGAAAATATATTGATTAATATATTATAAATTAATAATAAGTTATTAATGATCACATCATAGCATGTAAAATTAAATAATGAACTCTCATGAAAATCATATCTCAGAGATGACTTTTGATGTTATAGAAAAATTTTAAATCATAATATCTCTATGGAATAGAGTTATGTGGTGTATTAAAAAGGTAAAGTGTTTTCCCAGATACATTGTCCCAATTAATAATCTTTATTATGTTATTATTGTACCTTACCCATATAATTTTCAAAGTATTTCTTTTACTGTAGATATTTTTCCATGTATATCTCATATGGAATAATATTTAAGATGCATCACATGTATTAAATAGAAAATGTGATACAATTGTAGAATAATCTTAATTACACAAAAAAACCATTGAAA
Source organism: Viscum album (assembly GCA_963277665.1). Lineage (NCBI taxonomy): Eukaryota > Viridiplantae > Streptophyta > Magnoliopsida > Santalales > Viscaceae > Viscum > Viscum album. The sequence continues at coordinate 1,422,718,855 of OY728141.1, read as the reverse complement.
ATATTTTGCTATAATTATAAATTACTAACAACCAATACCATTAATATTTTCAATGTACAATTGGGAAATATAATTTATGAAGAGAAAACATGGGTATCCGAAGATGCACTTAAAAACATCCATATATTATTTTTATATCCGGATTTTCATTGAAACTGTTAGGATAAAAATCCATAAGGGTAGATGCATGTTACAAAATAAAACATAAATATATGAAAAAATTCCTTTATAAATATATGTCTGATAAAATTTATACTACAAATCAATCACACGACATAAAACAATCAACATGTTTTTTATCAAAAAAATATTACATATGATGTATCAAAACACTGAATAATTAAAATTATTAAATGGTTAAATAAGCACATATAAATAAAATAACTATAATATAAAATTTAGAAATTTCATAGACTCTATGAAGTATAAATGATTCTAGATACCATGTATATAATAAAAAACTATTACAAATGAGATTAGTGTTTTTTAGATTAAATATAAAAATTTAAAAAACATTATGTTAATGAATGATTAAGAAAATAAAATATATTAAATAAATTATAAATACTATATGATAGTTTGAATAATATTTTATCATTTTGAAAAATAGATAACCATTAAAATGGTAAAAATTATTATGATAATTAAAATGTTATTAAAAATTCATATTTTAATTGAGTAAAATAAGTAATTTGAACTTGTTAAAAAAGTTTAATAAGAATGATTTCAATTTTTATTACCCCCAATTGACAAGAAACACATAATCACATATGGAATGATATAATTCATATACCATGGAACTTTTGTATATTATGAATCCATTGTGTTGTGACATTGATTCATTACTTCAAAATAAAAATAGTTTTTGAACTATTGTCCAAAGAGATAAAAAAATTCAGTATAGAGAAAATTTATTTAATAAATGAATACAAATTGATAAAATATATTTTTATATATTGAATAAAAAATATTGAAATATTAATTAAGGGATTAAATATTACTATTAATGTTAATTGAGAAGAAGACATTGAATGTCAATACATGAGGTGTGAATTTTTACAATCCATTACATTCATGTTGTTATCTTATCTATTATCATATTACTCTCACTCCCTATCCATTTTTATATTTCAAATATACATAATTTATATCCTCCATAGTAAATTTTCCTTCTATTTAGAGGGGATTTATAAGGATATATGTTTCCTCTTATATTTCATCTCTATTTTAATCTTATAAACCGTACAAGGGATTATTTTTCTATTTATCTTATTCATAAGTATTTTATATATTATCCCTAACACATTTTTCATTTCTTAATATACTGAACACATTTTTAATAAGATGAGTCAAAAAAATTTCACACAATGTGATATGTTTCAATACTACTATATGTTTATACATGAATTTACTTTTGACTAATCAATTTTTCATTATTATATAATCCATTTATATTACAAGGGTTTATTTCATGAATATTATTTATGTTTGTTTATTTCTATATAGAACACATTTACATGACATATTATGATTATCAGTCAGACTGAGGTTATATAACCCCCACCCAAAATTAATTTTTGAATTCATTAATAATCAAAATATTCATATTAATGGGAATAAAGTTAATCATTTTACAATATGTTATTATTTCATGGTTGTGGTACTTAAAATATGATTATAATAACTTGGTGGCGAGGCTTAATCTATTGTTGTGATGGCTTGGTGGTGATTATTAATGAATGTTTTTGATGGTAAGCCCTAGGTTCATACCAAATATATTTTTTCCTCAAGATTTTCACATTCTTACTAAAAAAATTATTTTATAAAATATTCTTATTATTTCAACAATGTTATAATTATTACATGTCATGATATATTACACATGATTAACCTATATTATGACCTTAATTTTATTTATGTCTCACCTCTTATTATTGATATGCCCCTCAAATATCTCATGAAATGATAGGATTAAGGTGATCTCTATGTGAAGGATACGAAGATGAAGACAAATATTATATATAATAATATATTTTAATATATACCTCATTTCTCAATGATAGAAGATATATAGATTTATATGTGTGTTATGTATATGTATATATATATATATAAAATTATATAATTAGAAAACTATATGATCTCAGTTTTTATACTCACGTCCTAGATGCTGGTCCAGTGATAAATAGTTCTAATACATATGTTACATCTCATTTCATCAAGCCCCATAAGAAAACCTTTTTATAACAACCCTAATTCAAAGAAAATGTTAATCAAACCCAAATATATACCATAATAGATAATGAATGAATCTATATAATTATCAAACCCAACCTAATATATATCCACAAACAATTACATGCAGCAGTCCCCCCACAATGAGAACTAAACCCATATGATCTACACACCAAGGATTCAATAGGTCTATCCATTTCAATTATTAATTTTGAAATAAATATCAAAATATTAATTCCAAAATAAAATTAAAATTGAGCCACCCAAAAAGGAAAAATAATCACATATCTTTTATCACACCTTTCGGATGGCCCATTCATGGTCCCCATCATACATCTCTTATATGGGATCACTCATACCAACATCTAGAGGAATCCCTTTTCATTACACATAACGAAGCCCAGAAGGAAATGTCATTGTTATCATAATAATCATGAATCTGACTCACCCTCTCATTAATGATCCCATTAGATAACTAGATGTATAAGTCCCCGTCCTTAAATATTACATAATCATGAATTAAATGAATAATTCACATAGAGGATCCTTTCAGGTTTAGAGTTTTAGAGAATTAGGTCAAAATTATTACATATCAAAAGATTACATAGTAGACACTTCAACTAAGTTTCCATAAAATAAAAAAACACTTAAAAAGAAACATGTCTAGTACTATGTTTTAGTTATAATATCTTTCTTTGATCCCATCCTTGACCCTATTCATCTTTAAGTCCTATGGAAAACATTTCAAAAACATGGGATGAGCATTCAAAGCCCAGTAAAGGATACCCAAAGACGGAAAACTGTTATTTTTTCAAAAACAACATGTAAACCATGATTAATTTACCAAAGTAATACTTTTCACCTTTATGAAGTAGTAAAAACTCATCACTGAATAAAAGACCATTACTTACCATTTTGTAACCAAAATATTACCATAAAACCCATATAAATAACACATAACATATAAAGGTAACTTGGGACATATACATACTTTAATGGAATAATCATACGGTCGACTTCCACATATACTTAATGGAATAGCCATACGGCCAACTTCCATACCTAATGCATTGGAGGATATTACGTAACCACCCATCTTGGTATTCACGACACCACTTGTTATATGGTTTATCATGTAACCACCCTTCAAATGTCCAAGTACCAATATAAAACCATAACACATAAAACAATTATAAAGGAATGAAAACATTTCAAAAGTTCAAGCACAATATATCACTTAAATACATTGGCATAAAAAATCCATTATCAAAACCATTTTTAATACCAAAAAAGAGTATATGGTATTTATTTACTTTTAAAAATATAACAGCTTTTTGAGGAAGCCAAAGATCAAATAATTCTCGCGGTGGTGGAAAGGTCATTGTCACCATTTACATTAAAAAGAAACATACTTTTTGTCATCTAGTAAAAAGATTCGTATATAAAATATTCCATTCAAATAAAATTATAAGTCAAAGGGGTTTATATACCGTATAAATTAAAGCCTTGTATTGGAAGAAAAATATGCCCTAATGAAAGGAGATTGAGATGAAGTCCCTTACAAAGAAGGTATACTTGGATTAAGGATAAATCAATTACATAATTATGTGTGACAAATGAATACTCCAAATATAAGTGGATATTAAGTGTAAAAAATCAGAGGTTATTCACACATATTCATAGAACGACATATTCAAGGAGTACATGTTTATCCCAAAGAATCAAAATTAGGTTAAGAAGTTCCTTTGCAAAAATTTGACAGCCTAACAGCGTCACTTCAAAATTCATAAAATGAGTTGATGAGAGATAAAAAGGGGTATCTCATCACTTGGACATAAAATTTATAGCAATAAGGATATATAATAACATATCCCATAATTATAAGATTAAAATACCTTAAACGATGTCTTTTAAAATGGGGAGGGTGAAAGGTTCCCTTACCGAATTGGGTAACTTCTGAAATGTACACCCCATGAAAGAAGGACTACACAAAATTGATGTAAATACCCATAAACGAAATTATATTACCCCCAGAGTAGAATAATGGTCAGTACATACACCACTAAAAGGAAAATGGTGGAAAATTTAGCATAAATCTCACAGGAATAAAAAGTGAGATGAAAAATCCCTTACGAAAACTCGGCAGCCTAACGACGCCACTTAAAACTTCAAAAAATGGATTTATGAGAGAAAATAGGGTATCTTATAATATGAACAAAAAAATTACAGTATTATGAATATAAACGAACATCCCCAAACATAATAATTATTATCTTATAATAAATGACCTAAAAGAGAGTAATTAAAAAGAACGAGAGAAGTTGGATCCCTTACCTCGTGTCCGACAAGACTCGATTTATTTTTAATCTCCTAAATAATAAACTAGTGTTAATTTATACTTTATTAAGAAACTTTTTCATGTTTATTATTCCTTTTTATATAACTTATTTCCATGTTATAAAAGTATTGTAATTATATAATTTAATAAATTTCATTTTGACGATATTTGGTACATAAGTCAAAAAATGGACTTCTTACAATTAGATGTTGTTTATGTGGTCAAAGGTTCATTATATCCAGAATGATATCAATTATTTGGATATCACGTATATAATATATATCCAGAATATACATGTATTTATAATAGTACATAACGTTTAGATGTAAGAAATCTAATGCACCGTTCATGCAGACGGTAAGCCGTACGTACGCATGAACGCTACATTCATTTCTTTTTCATATTTAATGGGGTGAAATCATAATGATATAAGGTTATATTATAATTCCAGTATAAAATTAAATATAATAACATTAACTCCATCCTTTATATGTACCACATACGGTATTAATGAATCAAATCACTTTGAGGGGGCGGTAGTCCGCACTTCCTAAAATGAAGATATCGCGTTTACCCATAATGGAAACCATAAAGTTATTCCATAAATGATAAATACAGAAGCCTAAAAAAACATAAACATATTATATATCATACATAAATAGATTGAAATCTTAGTGGCCACCTTTGAAGGTGTTAAAATAATATTGAACAATAATCGTTTCTTGAGCGAGAAATTCACAATCCACAGAAACAGTATGTTCTTTAACAATTAGACGTAGGTGTGTGTAAGTGTAGATCGAATACTTCTTATAAAAACATCCTAGTATATGGACTATATGGGTGTTTTTACAAAAGATATTAATAGAAAGATTTTAGGGGGTTGGAGAAACAAAATAAAACAAAAGACTACAAGTGAAGACATTACCTTAAAATCGGGTAAATCCCTTTCGTTTGAACCAAAAGGGTTTCTTGAAGATCCTCCTTCCTAAGGTAATGCTTCTATGATGAGGATATGGATGTGGAGAGACAAAATGATCAGAGCTTGGCCAATACAAAGGCTTGAGATCTGTGGGTATGGAGGTAGAGGTGGGGGCCTTTTATAAGAGGAGAGGAGGGGCACTCTTGGAAAGGTATAAAATGTTACTTTATTATCAAATGAGTTTCGGATTTTAAAGGTCCCACATTGATGTATTTGGAGGATAAGGTGATAAGAGTTCTAAATTCACCCATACAATAGGTTTATAACATGTGTAGGTCTTAGATTTTACAATATCATTTCATTTTGTTTAAATCATTGAATAATGAGGTACTAGCTGCACCATCATGATGTAATAATTAATTTAATTTATTTAATGTATAAATTTTTTAAAAAAAATACTATGATATAGTAAAAAAATTTTATCTTTCCAATTACTATTTCTATTCAAATGTCTGACTTGTGTAACCCCATTTAAAAATTGTTTTAGTACAATAATACATGTTTGTGTAATTTAGACTTTTACTTTAAATAAAACGCATTAATGTAATTATCTTACCCAAGTGGCTCAATGGGGTCCCAAGAGTCGAAAAATGGGTTATCTCGGTCGGTCATGACTCATCCAATAGGTTAAGGACAAGTGTCAATATATTTTCATTTTATTATAATATCAATTTACCTTAAATCACACTAATTACCTTTAATCGTGATTAATAAAACGTAAAAGTTACTTTTCATGAAAAATTATTTTCATCCCATTGAACCACATTTTACATAATAATGAAAATAATTTATATTGGATTTTTTAAATTTATATCACATAAGTGGTAATGTTTCTTTTAAACATAAAATCAATTTTTGTAACTTCCACTTTGTGGTTTCACTATTCATCAAAAATAAAGGTTTTTGAGAAAAATTCCAAAAATTCACTCTAAGATATATTTGATATTCTGAATTCAAAAATGAATTATTTTTTTTCTAAATTAATAATATAGAAGATGCATTAATTATTTTTATATTTAAATTCTGCAGTAAAAAAAATAGCGTGTTTTTAAGAAACAATATCTATCAAAAGATTGACACTCGTTTATGTCCAATCTCAAAGTGATATTAATTCCAGTGAACCAAATTGGATTAAATGGTAAAAATATATTCTAATTTCACTTTAAAACTAATTAAAAAGATAATCTAATCATATAAATTAATTATATTAAAAATAGGATTTGATTTAAAATAAAACATTTTTTACTATTCATTAAAAAAATGTACTTTATCAGAAAAATACAAAAACATTACATAAAGTAAATTTTGATGTCCAGATTCAAAATATAAAATTTTATTTTGTCATATATAACACATAAAATTGTCAAAAAGTGGATTTAATAGAGGTTCGCCATCAAAAGGCGGTTAATCGACCTTTTAAAGAATATTAGAATGTTTACGCTTAAAATTGGATTCATTCGCATTTATAATCCTCTAACATTTATTGTTACACGTAAAAATATTTGACAAAAATATATAATCAAATTGTAGTTAGTTCTGTACATTCATGTCATTACAACGGTTAGGTGTTTCCTACCATTTAAAATAAATTATTTTATTATTAGAGTGGAATGTTAGATTTCAATGGAACTCATTGTTGCGTATAGGGTAAGCCATCGAGCATAGCGTTCCCTTTAAATTAATATTAAAATTTTATTCACAAATAGGGATAAAAATAAAAATTTCATATTCTTTATTTACCTTGGGTGTTACATCCTTCCCCCCTTTTGGGAATTGCGCCCTCGCATTTCTTAAATTGGGCTTGGAAACATCATTGAAAGTCCCACATCGGATCAAGAGTGGGTAAACCAATCGCTTCAAAAGAAAGAAAGAGAATTATAGAGGTCACCCGAGTTAACCCATACTTGGATTCCATGTAGGAAAACATGGATATGGAATAAAAAGAAAAGGGTCATGTTCTGATGGAGAGTGATAGAAAAAATGTTTAGGAGAAAGTTAACCACATGAAAATCACAAACTTGTGGTGGGTTAAACTATATTCGATTCCCCAGTAGGAAAAGTTAACAGACAACATTGTTTTATATTACTTTTCATTGAGGAATTTATTTTTGAGCTTAACTAAAACATAAGGAAACATACTTACTTATCATGTTGACTTTCAACTTTTACTATATTTCTTACACTAACTCATATTTTCTCTAAAAGATGAGTATTTAAGAAGACTTGTTTCCATTAAGAGAGCTATAATCATCTTCTATAGAATCACCTAATCCACAAAATAGAACTGTATACTTCCCATGTCTTTAGACCTTATCCCAAACTAAAACCAAAAAGCTTAGTATGAGATCAGATAACTCCCAAAAAGGATAATCCATTATAAAAAGGAAATCTATTCTTAATCTACAAAATTTGACCATCAAGAACGAATGTTCAACAAAGACCAAAAGTAAACCAAACTAAGATTGAAACCCAAATATTTTAAGGATTTAATCAAATATTCTGCTAAGTTAAATCGTAACATTTATCTCCAAACAACACCAATTGATCTTAAAGTCTCGTATTGAAAAGTAATTAACCAAATCACATATCCTCCATGACAGGTTAATAATTTACATAGATAACCCAAAATCAACTTACTCTTAATTCATAAAATCATATAACTAAAAAGAATTAGTCAAACTAACCAGGGACTTCACGTAGTCCAGTGGTAGGTGATAAATACCAATCTCACTTTGATTGTGGGTTTGATCCCTGCAGTTTTGTCCGACACGACGGGTTGTCACACGGTCTGCATGTTGTCCTTTTTCCAAACTGTACAATTCTCAAATAATTCCCCCAAAAAAGAGATAAAATCATCAAAATAACCATAATATAATTTAACCTCAATCTTATCTCATGCCTTTCACTTTCCATCATAACATATAGTAACCCATAATTACCTCAAAAGTAAGGATCATATAAACCCAAATGGTTCTTTATAACTATGTACATAAAAGAATAGATAATTATTCCATGAATAAAATTTTCATATATCAAACATCTGGGTTACCCACACTATAAAACACTTATAATGTAATCCCCATCATCAAAAGAGACATAATACTATTAAGAATTTCACCATCACTCTTGAAGCCCTTATATGTTGACTTCTTACTCATTAAACATAATTCATGATCCATTAACCATTCCTTTCCAACTTATTATGAAATACTTCTTTCCTACAATCAAAATCATGAATCATATCCTAAGATTCCAAAATAGGAAAACAAAGGTTATGAAATAATCCATACCATTGATTGGTCATTGTCAGTTTCTTCATCCTCAATCAGAATGGAATTAGGTATTGGTAAATGCATATTTGTAAGATCTTGGTGATCCCATTCCCGAAACATCTTCATCGGACATGTGTTTTCATAATGACCATTCACACCACATTTAAAACATTCAATTGATCCCTCAGAAAGAACTTATTTCCCTTTCCTCAAGTTAACTGGATGCTTCCATTTTCCAAGGAAGGTTCATACATTATAACCTTCATTTCCACACATATTGCATATTTCTGTCCCTTTGAAACATTTTCATAAGTGTTTCTTTCCACATATTTGACACATAGGTTTTTATACACACTTAACTTTATGATTATTACCTGTAGTTCCATAGGGATTTGTGTATCACATATATGATGCCTTATAGAAATCACCAAGGTTTAGGTGGTCATTAATGACTCCAGATAGTTGTTTGAGGATAAACACAAGAGTTATCTTGTAGCTCCCATATCATTCAGTTGCTTGCTCAGAAAACTGTCACAGTTTCCTTCACATCTACTGTTACTTTGGTGCCTTCTAGATCTAGCCATTCACTAAAACCAAAAAGGTCAGTGTGAGTATATCAACAAAACCATCATGTTCTATTGAAGAAGATAAACACTAAGATATACTTACTCATTCACTTTATCTAAAACTAGGACTCTTTCTGAAATCCTAACCATTATGGTAATGTCACTTATGCTTAGAGAATACCCTAAACTCTAATGATATCTAAACCTTTCCTCTGATATCAACTATAAGGCCCCGAACATAAACATTACTTAATCATGAATTAAATTAATAGTTAACATAGAGGATCTTTTAAGGTTTAAAGTTTTATGGAATTAGGTCATAACTATTACATCTCAAAAGATTACATAGTAGAAACTTCTACTATGTTTCCATAAAATAAAAAAACACATAAAAAGAAACATGTCTAGTTCCATGATTTAGATAGAATTTCTTTCCTTGATCCCATCCTTGACCCTATTCATCTTTAAGTCCTATGGAAAACATTTCAATAACTTGGGATGAGAATAAAAATCCCAGTAAAGGATACACAAAGAAGGAAAACTGTTAGTTTTTCAAAAACAACAAGTAAACCAAGAGTACTTTACCAAAGTAATACTTTTCACCTTTATGAAGTAGTAAAAACTCTTCACTGAATAAAAGACCATTACTTACCCTTTTGTAACCAATAGATTACCATAAAACCCATATAAATAACACATAACATTTAAAGGTATCTTGGGGCATTAACATACATAAATGAAATAACCATACAATTGACTTCCACACATACTTAATGGAATAGCCATACGACCGACTTCCATACCAAATGAATTGGATATTATAATGTAACCACACATCCTAGTATTCACGGCACCACCCGTCATATGGTTCATCATGTAACCACCTATCATATGTCCAAGTACCATTAAAAAATCATAACACATAAAACAATTATAATGGAAAGAAAACATTTCCATAGTTCAAGCACAATATATTACTTAAATATATTGACATAACAAATCTATTTTAAAAACCATTTTCAATAAAAAAAATATTATATGGTATTTATTTACTTTTAAAAATATAACAGCTTGTTGAGTAAGCCAAAGATCAAATAATACTCGCGGCGGCAGAATGGTCATTGTCACCGCATACATTAAAAAGAAAAAAATTTTTGTCATCTAGTAAAACGATTATTATAAAAAATATTCCATTAGAATAAAAGTATAAGACAAAGGGGATTATACACCGTATAGGAGAAAGACTTGTATTAGAACAAAAATATGCCTTAATGAAAAGAGATCGAGACGAAGTCCCTTACAAAGACGGTATCCTTGGATTAAGGATAAATCAATTACATAATTATGTGTGAAAAACGAATACAACAAACATAAGTGGATATTAAGTGTAAAAAATCAGTGGTTATTCACACATATTCGTAGAATGACATATTCAAGGATTATATTTTTATCCCAAAAAATCAATATTGGGTTAAGAAGTTCCCTTGCAAAAATTTGACAGCCTAACGTCATAACTTCAAAATTAAAGAAATTAGTTTATGAGAGATAAAAAGGGGTATCTCATCACTTGGACATAAAATTTATAGAAATAAGGATATATAAGAACATATCCCATCATAATAAGATTAAAATACCTAGAATGATGTTTTTTAAAATGAGGAGGGTTAAATGTTCCCTTACCGAATTGGGTAACGTCCGAAACGTACACCCATTGAAAGAAGGACTATACAAAGTTGATGTAAATACCCATACACAAATGTATATTACACCAAGAGTAGAATAATGGGAATTACATACACCACTCAAAGGAAAATGGTGGAAAATGTAGCATAAATCTCACAGAAATAAAAGTGATATGAAAAATACATTACGAAAACTCGGCAGCCTAACGACACCACTTAAAACATCCAAAAATGGATTTATGATATCAAATAGTGTCTATAATAATATGAACAAAAAAATTACATTATGATGAATATAAAATAACATCCCCAAACATAATAATGATGAGATTATAAAAAATGACACAAAAGAGAGTACTTAAAAAGTACGAGAGAGGATGGATCCCTTACCTCGTGTCCGACGTGACCGGATTACCCTTTATTCTCATGAATAATAAACTAATGTTAATTTATACTTTCTTAAGAACCTTTTTCAAGTTTATTATTCCGTTTTATATATCTTTTTTCCACGTTATAAACTTTATGTAATTATTTAATTTTATAAAGTTCATTTTGTCGATATTTGGTACTTAAGTCAAAAAATGGACTTCTTACAATTACATGTTGTTTATGTGGTCAAATGTTAATTATATATAGAATGATATTCATTATTTGGATATCATATATATCATATATATCCATCATATACATGTATTTATAATAGTACATAACATTTAGAGGTTTGAAATGAAATGCACCGTTAATGGAGACGGTAAGTTGTACGTTCGCATGAACGCTACTTTCATTTCTATTTCGTATTCAATGGGGTGAAATCATAATGATATAAGGGTATATTATAATTCCAGTATAAAATCATATATAATAACATTAACTCCATCCTTTATACGTTCCACATATGGTATTAACGAATCAAATCACTTAGAGGGGGAAGCAGTCCCCAATTCCTAAAATGAAGATATCACGTTTACCCATAATGGAAACCATAAAGTTATGACATAAAGGATATATACATAATATTAAGGAAAACATAAACATATTATATATCATATATTAATATTGTAACATCTTAATGGCCACCTTTGAATGTGTTAAAATAATATTGTACAATCATTGTTTCGTGAGGCAGAAATTCACCATCCACAGAAACAGTATGTCCATTAACCATTAGATGTAGGTGTGTGTAAGTGTAGCTCGAATCCTTCTTATAAGCACATCATAGTATATTTACAATACCGGTGTTGTTACAAAATAAATGAATAAAAAGAGTTTATGGGGTTAGAGAAGAAAAATAAAACAAAAGAGCACATGTGAAGACGATACCTTAAAATCGGGTAACTCCATTTGGTTTGAACCAAAAGGGTTTCTTGAAGAGCTTCCTGCCTAATGTAAGGCTTCTAGGATGAGGAGAGTGATGTGGAGAGACAAAATAATCAGATATTGGCAGATCCAAAGGCTTGAGAGGTGTGGTTAAAGAGGTAGAGTTGGGAGCCTTTTATAAGAGGAGAGGAGGGGAAGTCCTGGAAAGGTATAAAATGTTACTTTATTTTCAAATGAGTTTCGGATTTTATAGGTCCAAAATTGATTTATTTCAAGGATAAGGTGATAAGTTTTCAACTTCCACCCATTAAATATGTTTTTGACATTTCTAGGTCTTAGATTTTACATTATCTTTTCATTTTATTTTAATCGTTGAATAATGAGGTAATCGTTGCATCATCATGATGTCATAAATAATATAATTTATGTAACGTAAGAAAAATTATAAAAAAATAATATGATGTAGGAAATATTTTAATCTTTATAATTACTATTTATAGTAAAAAATATTACTTATATAACCCCATTTAAAAAATGTTTTAGTAAAATAATACATGTTTGTGTCATTTTTACTTTTACTTTAAATAAAAGGCATTAATGTCATTATCGTACCCAAGTGGCTCCATGGGGTCCCAAAAATTGACCCATGGGTTTTCTTGGTCGTCCAAGACTCATACAATAGGGTTAGGACAACTGTATAGAAATTTCCATTTTATTATAATATCATTTTTACCTTAAATAACATTAATTACCATTAAACACGATTAATAAAACTTAAAAGTTACTTTACATCAAAAATTATTTTCCTCCCATTGAACCAAATTTTAATTAATAATGAAAATCATTTATATTGGATTTTTGAAGTTCAAATCACAGTAGTGGTAAAGTTCCATTTAAATGAAAAATCAATTTTTGTAACTACCACATTGTGGTTTCACTATTCACAAAAATTAAGGTTATTCAGAAAAATACCAAAAAATCACCCTAAGATATATTTGATATTCCGAATTCAAAAATGATGTCTTTTTTTAAAAATTCATAACCTATAAGTTTCCTTAATTAATTTTATAATTAAATTCAACTGTCAAAACAAATATCGTGTTTTTAAGAAACAATATCTATCAAAAGATAGACACTCGTTTATGTCCAATCTCAAAGTGATATTAATTCCAATGACCACTATTGGATTAAATGGTAAAAATATATTCTAATTTCACTTTAAACCCAATTAAAAAGATAATCTAATCATATATATAAATTATATTAAAAAAAGGTTTTGAATTAGAATACATCATTTTTCACTATTCATTAAAAAATGAACTTTATCGGACAAATACCAAAAATTTACACAAAGTAAATTTTAATGTCCCGATTCTAAAGAATAATTTTATTTTGTCAAATATAACACATAAAATTCTCAAAAAGTGGATTTTAAAGAGTTTCTCCATCAAAAGGCGGTTAATCTACCTTTTAAAGAATATTAGAATGTTCACGCTTAAAATTGAATTTATATGCATTTTTAATCCTCTAAAAATTATTTTAAAAAGTAAAAATATTTGACAAACATATATAATCATTTTGTAGTTTGTTCTGTTCATTCTCGTCATTACAATGGCTAGGTGTTAACTACCGTTTAAAATAAAATTATTTTATTATTAGAGTGCAACGTTAGATTTCAAGGGAACTCGTTGTTGCATATTGGGTAAGCCATCAAGCATAGCGTTCCCTTTAAATTAGTATTAACATTTTATTCACAAATAAGGATAAATATAAAAATGTCATATTCTTTATTTACCTGGGTGTTACAAGATGAATAAAAATTTAACACATCTTATAATCCTATGGAAATAATATATTCCATTCTATCAATAAAAGGTCCACTATAAGCTATTTGAAACTCATTTTGAGCTTGAAAACCCATCTTGCTCCCCTTTTTCAACCTATTAACATCAACCACGTTTGGAATTTTAGGCATGTATATTGTTTTAATTCAATAAATATATATTGGAGAATAATCTATTCATATAGGAGGCTTTAAGACACTTAATTAGAAACAATATATAATTCACAATCTCTATAAATTTTAATCATGAATAAAACCCATTAGGGAATTCACTATCCTACCTAATGATCTATATGGTTATGTATCATGGGGACCACCATCCTTAAAATTAGAGAAATGGTACTCATGAGTTAATTTTTTATGCCTAGTCCAAGACCACACAAAGACCCATCTACACTTGATTCCATGAATCATGAAAAACACACTGGTATTTAATTAAAATAATTTTTAAGTAAATAAATATTTATTCCAAATTTATAATAACCATTGGAAACTCACAAATTGATCCCCTGAAAATAAATTCATGTAAAATTGATTATGAAAGATCCATGGCTCCCTCCTGGAACTAAAATATTATATATCTATATTAACCAACAATATATCATCTGTTAATTGAATATATTTAATTTCGAAATCCAAAATAAAATTAATCAAAACATGTTTCAATCTAAATAGTGAGAGGAAATATATGTTCCATTTTCATAATAACCCTATGTCCACCACCAATGAAATATCCAAGGTATGAGATGATTTAACCATTTTTCATTAGACTCTTAATCTAACCCCATTACCCAATACTACAGACAATTACAAATCAAACAAGAAAATTCAGAAAAGATAGACTAGTGAGAGGTCATACCTCTAAAATGGATTACATAATATCACTAATCCATCCCATAAAAGCGGTTACAAAATATGAATAAGGAGGATAGTTTATAGTTGAATATCAATCCACAGATCCCCTTTACCCTTTTATATCTTGGAGGGTTCAACAATAAAAATATGGTGTTTACACTCGTTTTAAAATCCTTTCTAAACCTGCAAAGAGTAAATAATTTATTATCACTCAGGATTAAATTTCTTATAATAGCATTCAACTCGTACTACGGCACCACCGGGTACCTAATACTCCGCCACTAATTTTATGATGGTTTCTAGAAGAATGTTATCACCCAATTAAACTCTCAAACATCCAAAGAAATCCAAAACCATCTAGTAGAATTTACATATCTCATTTAATACCAATATAAATCCCAATTCCTAAAATAATCAATACTAAAGGGCTAAAATTAAAAATTTCCATAGAATTTCACTAAACTATTAGAACATAGTTCATTTTTAACTCCTCAATAAAATAGTTTTCATCAATGAGAAACACCGAAAAATTTCCCATTATTCCAAATTCATTAATTGAAATGTAATACCACACTCTAATTCATATTTAAAACTTAATTGAATATAACTGAACATCCCATTCACATAAGCTAAATATATTGGTTTTTATTCAAAAATTATCAATAAGATCCTAAAAACACATATAATATTTTCAATATAACACAGTTGATGTGGTTTCTACAACATCACATATAATTTTACAATGAATTACTATATATTTTTATAGTGGTTGGATTCTCTTAAAATTACCATTCTCAAACAATGGCATGCCTTCACACCACCTAATCATTATACCTTAACTCATAAATAAATCACTGAAACTCTTAAACACTCATAAGGAAGTAAAAAATTTATCCTTGATGTAATATTATAAATAAATTAAAAAACATCATTAATTCACATTTCGTACACCCTTGGTGATAATTGACAAGACTTTAGTCAAAATATCTCTTGAATATTCTTATAATTGGCTCCAGAGGCCCTAACATTACAAAAACACTGAATCTGAATTATTTTTCTAGAAATTACCAAGGAACCAAAAAGATTCATGTTATAACTATGATTTGAAATTCAAGATAAATTTTCAATAAAAAATATGTTAACACTATTTTTGAAACAAACTATATAACAAAAAACATAACTACCATATAATGACAGGACCTTCATCATATATTTCATTACTTTGATTCCTAATATCTTTCACAATTATAGTTCCATGAGATTAGAAAAAAAACTAAAAAATCCCATTTAATTATCATCAAATTTACATTGTTCAAAATAAAATATGAAAATAATTAATCTATAAAATTTCTTCAACATCTTCTACAAATTCTCCACACATTCTGAATTATTCTTCTTATACCATGTCTTATAATTTTCATCATTACTTATATAAAAGGAAACATAAGAATGGTGAGCTCTAACACTGACTAAAAATAAAATATATCATATGTAATCTTGGAATGAATAAAATTGAATGAATTAAAAAGTGTTAAATTAATCCATATAACTAAACACATGATCTTTAAATAAATCATTGATGACATATCTACAACAAAATCGCATGGACAACAAAAACATAATGTATTATGATAGAATGATTAATTATGGAAATCTATTACCATAAAGACCATATCCAGACATAATTATTCCCATACAATCCATATCCAAGACATCATTATTTTTTAAATGGTCATGACCAATACATCATGCTTTTTTTTGACAAGAATACACCAAATACCAAAACCATTGGTCTCGTGAATCTAATTAATGCATCTAGGGGATATATAAAATTTTTCTCCACTATTCACATAATTACGTCCAATACATTTACCATTGAAATGATACAAACAACAATACAATTAATAATCATCCATCATTTGTAATATATAAACCCTATTATTGAAATAACAAGTGTATTTATTTTCAATGGTTAAACAATCTATAAATTGAATAGATTTTTAAGTAATAGACCCTAAAATTTACACCAAATAGAGTAGAGGTCATATAGTTATGTAAATAATATTTTCGATGAATTGATGTATTACTTTTATTTTAACACCATTATATCAATTTATGGAAGTATATATCATCAACAAAGGCAAAGCATTTGATGAAACATTATAACTATAACATTGGAAGTTTCAAAAAGTCAAAGGTTGTGATATATTTCCCACATTTTAATCACCCAGAGGAAATAGTATTAGAGGATATAAAATGTAATTTATGATCAATATATAGATCATAAAAGTGAAAGAATTATTGAATATGGACCATATATTAATGAATCAAAATTGCAGCACAAAAACCCCTTATGAAAAATGAAAGAATAAAATAAATAGAACATAAACGGTGAAAATGATGTTATTATATAAAAAATGTATTAGATTAATTATATATGAATAAAATAGGTAGATAATATACCATATTAAAAAAATTATTCTGTGTAGTAACCAACATGTCTCACAGAACATAAAATTTAAATAGATACTAATATGACTTTTGAATCATTCATATAAAAACACATTCTGGGTACAAAATAAAATGATTTATTAAATAAAATTAATAATGAGTGGAACATGATATAAAATATTTAAGGGTTAATAGATAAACCAAATTAAATAATACATGGTTTATAATGTGAATTATATATCTAGGGGTGAAAATTGAGACAAGAAAACCTTGGCTTATTTCTTATAATATTCAAATTGACTCTATGATCTTGTATAACAAACATTAATATCATAGTCACTTATTTATGAAACAATTTTTAATAAATAAAAAATTATAAAAATTATTATATTTATTTTCTACCTTTACATTATTTAGTTATTAAATATTATTAATATTGGGGGTGAATAATATTAAACCTTTTTAACTAGTATCATAGTATATGTGTTATTCTTCCTCTTTATCACAAAGTTAATCCTTAAAGATATTATACAAGTTACGTTAAATAATATTTAATAATTATTTATAAATTTATTACATAATTCTATGGTATTTTTGGTTATGATATTTAAAGTTGAAATCAGTAATGAGCATTTTTTATGATTTTTATTGAACACATGTTAGTATCTTAATTAATGACATTAATATTAATTTTAACCTTATATAAAACCATAGAATCCTTATTTTCATGTTTATATAATCTATTATAAAATATTATTCTCCTATATTTATCCATTATAATTTGTTATATTATTTTTAATGTAGGTGGATAGACCGACCCAGACATTAGCATATGATAATTAATGTAACAATATGATTATGATAGTGGTTTTTAAGGTAATGTAATTTATAAAGAAGATTAATTTTATAAATAATATAAATATAATACTTAAAATATTATTTTAATAGTTTTTATTTAATAATAATGAGGCTAAACGAAAAACAAGATTCCTTACTTATTGGTGGTGTTAGTCCATATGATGCAAAATTGATGTTTTTATTTCTAAATGAATGAGAAAGAAAGAATGTGGATTATAAATTTTCACATAATAATAATAATTATATTATATATTTCACATTTAGTTTTCAATTTGACTCTTATAACTTTAAAATAGTGGTTTTTATGAAAATATAATTCATCTCTTCATGTAGGCAGTAGTCCACACAATGGATGAATGTCTATTTCAGTTCTCATTATAAAAAAAGGTACTATTGAAAATATTTATTAACTAAACATAATAAAATTTAGTAAAAGTGATTTTTTTTAATTACATTTGATTTATAAAACTACATATGGTAATGTAATGTAGAAAATGAATGAGGTTGGTATAAAGTAATTAACTTTTGGACTTCAACTTTCCATTATAGAATACATTGAAATTAATTTATTCTTCCCATATTTTATGACCCAAGGATAATGTCCATGTAAGATAAATATATTATATGTATAAATTATATATTATAAGTATGAAACTAGTTTTTTATTGTGTTATTGATGGGGTTGTGAGGGGCCCCTTTTATAAGTGGTGGGAATGTAATTGTTGTAAAAAAATTATCTTAATATAAATAGGGTGAATGTTTTAAATGTTATGAAAAATAAAAAATACAAAATAATAGATTTGGGGATGGTATAAGTAATATTATAACTCAAAAATTAATTTTAACTAATTTATTAAAAAATATTTAAACCCATTACTCTATGAATTCTCCCATTTACTATTTTTGGTCCAACAATGATAACTAGTTTTTACATAATTAATTTAATTATATTACATAAAAATAAAAACTGACACATTTAAAAAAATTAACTAAATCCAATTGTTATATCCTTTTATCATTTAAAATTTAAATGTATAAGAGAAATAAACAATAATATTAGCGCATTTAATGCATAAAAACATGTATTTTGATGAAACTATATTTTTTAGCATAAAATGTTTTTATAGGATAAAATTATCATATATTTTCGTCATAGAATTTGTTTAATTTTACAAAGTAAAATTTATGTGTCCTTTGTAGTAATCCAAAATAGAATTTTTGCTAAATAATATTTATTTAAAGGAAAAGACCAAAAATACTTCCTTTATTGGAAAATAAAGCGTATATTCATAATATTTTTTATAAATTGAAAACTGATCTAAAAAATTTATGGTTTTACTCATTAAATAAATATACTATCAATTAAAATGATATGATAAAAATCATTTCAATTATTTTATAAATATACATTTATAAAAGATTATAGAATTATTATAGACATTATTTTTCACTATTTTCCTATAAAAATTATTGTATTGGGAAAATCAAAATATTTATATACATATAATTTTGATATTATAAATTATTATTTTTTAAAAATATTTCTCTGATTGAAATTATAATATTCATGAAAATATTTTAAAATAAAAATACACAATATAAAAATTGATGTTATTAAAATCTATTTTTTCAACATTAACACTTCTTGACATTATTCCATATCAATTATAATTTAAATAAAGTTAATATATAATTTCATACTCATTAATATCATATATTATTATAATAATCCATTCATAGGGGTCAAATAAAATTTTATATACTTCAAATACTTATTTCAAAACGAATAATCCTTTTATAAACGTAAGAATATTTAATTGATTACTATCTATTTTTTCTAATGGTTTTATTATTCATTTAACTTCTCAATAATGTTCATATAAAATGACCAAATAATTTTATACTATTTTTTAATATAGAAAATTATATCAAAATATTATTTTATGAAAGAAGTATATAATTAATTTTCAGAATCCTCTATTCTCTATTTAAATTAATTGTGGGGTCACAATTTAAATTATTCCTATCAATTGAATGTATGTGAGGGTATTCATAACATATATAACATTCAAGATTTCATATCTACTGTGAAATGTTGCATATTATATTTATCTATATTGTGTTATAATTCTTTTAACAATCAATGTTAATCGTTTATACAACTATTTACTCAAGTATGAATATATATTTATCAAACATTCTCTAAAATATTCCCTTCCCAAATCTATATGAATATCCAAGATATTAATCGGTATAGAAACATTATATCCATTCAAATATTAATCCTATTATCAACCCTCAAATGGTATTTATCATTATTTCATTAAAGAAAACCCAATCAAATAAATACCATTATTCAAAAAATCAGAAGAACCAAACTATTAATATTATATATAAATTTTTAATTACATGGTAAAAAATACTATATAACATACTTTTTCAAAACTAGTCAACAATTTATTTCTTCAAAAACATGGAAAAATTAAACATAAGTGTTTTTAATACATAAATTATGCTTTTTATAATATTTATCCTCTGAAATATATCCTTTTCTTAATATTATTTTGTAATGTTTTGGATACCATTTATAATATGTTTTGAAGCCTTTAATTAAAAACAAATGGAAAATTACATAGTTGTTTCAAATAATCCACATAAATTTTAGAATACATTATAATATCTACAATAAATATCACTCGCTAATTAAAATATCTCGGTGCATCGATGTTTAATTGTTATAATGATAAAAAACCGATATCATTACTTATGACTATTAAACACACCATTTTCATCATAACATGAATATATTAAGATTCTCGACCATTTAATTCAAATTCATAATTTGATTATTGTTTTTTTATGAATAAAATCCCTACATTCATTTTTATGATAAAGTTTGAACAAAATAACCAATCACAATTGATAATGATAATAAGAAATAGAATCAGATTATATTATAATATCAATATTAAAGGTAATCAAAAGATTTATCCTCCAATGAAACCATTATCTCAACTTATGATAGTATTATTTTGATTATATCTGACTTGGTTCATCCTATAACACTCTTGGTTTAACCTTGGTTATTCTATGTTTCTTTCTCCCATAATTATTAAACTAATACCTTAATGTAATTATGAAATAAATAATTTATAATATATTGTAATGAAAATCTATTTTACAAAATCATAACCCCCGAGAGATTCTTGATTAGGGTGCATTGTTTGCACAATCATTTTTTACAATAGTGAAGAATTAGTTAGTACTAATCTAGAATTTTGAGATGATTTTATAATACCCTCTAATTTTAAAAGAATTATATTATATTCAATAGTATGTTATACATGCTACACCAAGCATTAACAACCAAAAAAATATATTTCTTTAAATTAACCATCGTGATAGCTTGTGGAAAACGTAACCACAAGCCATAATAAACTATATTATAGCATTATATTAATAAATGTATCATTAATTTTTCGAGTATGAATAAGATAAATTTTTCATAAATTATTGTTATATATTGATAAGAAATAAAATAAAGAATCTTTTAAATGATAAATAAATTATTTCTTAAAACCACTATTTTTTTAAAAGATGATTTAATCCTACATTCTGAAAAAAATATATATTATTTTTTATGAATTTTAGAAAATTTATTTCATAAAATGAACATAATATTTTATATCTGGAATTTAGAATAGAGTAGTTGTCATTTTTTTGGATTTTTTATAAATTGTGCATTTATGATGAATAGTGATAATTAATAAATTTTAGTTTTAAATTGTATTTTCATTTAAAATATTTTATATTTTAAAATATTTTAAATTTTAAAATATTTTATTAATTATAATTATTGTAACATTATTTTTTAAATATGTATTAATCAAATGTAGGATATTGTAAAAAAATTTATATTGGATATTGATATTAATATATTCTAAGCTTGTGAACATTTTTTTTGACCAAAATGAATTGTGAAAAATTTATTAATTCATTATCATGATTAAGGTAAACATGGGTTTACCTGGGGTGTAAAAAAAATTGTAATGGTTAAAATGAACTAAAATTATTAGATATAATATATTTTCTGTAAATATTTAAAACATATAATTTCTAAGGCTTTAGAATATTCAATTTCGATCCATTTGAAATTTTTAAAACAAGAATACACATTTTTCTTTTCAAAATTTAAAGGTTTTCCGCTCACCTCACTTATAAAAGGACACCCATCTCCTGCCATATTTAAACATTCAAACCCATATTTTCATCCATTTTCTACCCAAATTACATCAAAAAGTGACTCATCTCATAATAAAAGAATTAAATTTGGTATAAATCCATCCCATAAAGGCTTTTGTTGTTTTCATAAGGATGATACCTGAAGAAAAGTTAATGTTCATCGATGATCATTTTTTTATTTCATCCTCCACATCCTTATATTATTATTAAATCATGATGATTCAATAACCACATTATCCTCCATATACTTATATGTTGTTATGTTAGAGTCATGACCAATAACCATCTCCACATCCGTCAAATGGGTTACGAATTCCCCAATCTTGTGTACGTATACTACACCCATGAAAACCATTGTCAATCATGTTAAATTTACACTTTAATGCACTAGTTCCATCCATGTAAGAAATTGGAATATTTATAGAAATATTCCATAATCCAAACATTGAGATGGTGTGAGATTCTAAGGCAAGGGGATCCTAAAACTAGATATTGGAAAATAATAATTTCATTAATATCACAAGCATGCAGTTTTACTAAAAATGTTTAATAAATCCCAAACCAAGTATTGGATTATAAATATACGGCATTTTTGGAGTTTAGATCATGTTTTCTACCCTAGTAGTGACACGCCATTATGGTGCATCCAAATTTTACGTTGGGTGTGGTAGTGAATGAAATTTTGAAGAAAATAATTGATCAAAATGATTTTTCTAAATAAAAACACCATGAACTACATTTTCCTGCTATTATAGGGCTATGAAAAAATATTTGGGCTAGCTAGATCACCAGGGATCTATTGGAGAGAGTGTTGGAGGGTCATCTGTGGGAGAATAACACCTGGATCATTGAACATCTATTTATGTACAAAATTATTCAAGGATCGTGAAAATCAAATAAATGTAGATTTTTTATTCGTCAATGATTGATCCATTTTGATCCGGGACATTATTTCATGTCGTTTTTTTCCTTATTTTATTATTACTATGAATAATGTATATAAATCAATTATAAAATTAATTTAACTATATTTTGTATTTTTTGAATCTGATAGATTTATCTAGGATTTGGGTGATTTATTTGTTTATTATATTTTTCCTCTAGTTCCGTTATTATAACTTCAATGATCCCTTATCTATGAGGATATTTCATGAATGCTATTTTTTCCACCACCCTAGGAGGTCATTTGTGTAAACCCCTTATCGTTTTATTGAGATATGGTAATATGATGGATTATTATTATAATGTAGTGTATATCTTGTATGATCCCATCAGTATCTACTGTGATTATTATTTGTATTGAGACATGATATCTGTAACCTCTAGGGTGATTGTCATCGGTGGTAATGTAGCCCAGGTATCCCCCCAAATGAGTATTTTCTCTCTTTTTTAAGTCATCTAGGATGATTTAGATGTTCCATCTTCTGCTTGATACCTGATGTGTGTTATCTATTCTTTATCTTCCATTAGAGATTGTAACACTCTTAGATTGAGGTCCCTTAGATCAAGATTATGTTTAAACCTCATATTGGATCTATAGTTGGAAGAGGTTATGACCACATGAGACATTGTGTAATATTTACTATATATATATGTTTTATTATAAGTTACAAATTATTAACGACATATCTTATAATGAGATAACTACTCTTTATACAATATGATTGGTTAATTTATTTTGTCCTACTAGGTGTTGATATACTAACCCCTATATTTGATCTTCCCTAACATGTCATGTCTTATGATGATGATAGATAATTACATAGAATATGGTGTGATTAGAGTATGTGGAGCCTATCTTTGGTGAGATAGAGTGAGGTGTATACAAGTGTTTCATTTGGTAGTAGTCCCCTTCTTCTATGCAGGTAAGACTTTATTTCCAATTTTGGGTGGGCTTGTATTTTGACCCTTTTTATGATTTATAGTACCTTATGTGGAACTATGGTTGTGTTATTATAGATGTATTCATACATTAATATCAATTATTTTACATTTTATCATTCTATAAGGATTATGATGTCTCTGTGCATATAGGTACCCTATGAAAATGCCTCCCATGGGTGTGATATGACTATTTGGCGCTAATAATCGGGCCATGGTCTAATGGTGTTGGTCATGGTTTGATTATAGTTTAGTCCCTATTGGGTGATTTTGTGGTACATTTTTATTATATGAGGTTAACCATATGAATTTTTATGACCTTAATTGGCATTATGATCGGAGATATGATTATCATTTTTTATGGTATGAGGATTGTTATAGGAACTAGTTCAATATTGTTTATATTTTATATTTCTGGATCTATAGCCATGGTATCCATTGTTGGTGTGATGGATAACATATCCATTTACCATGAATCAAATTATGTTCTTATTGACACGATATACGAAGTAATTTCTTCCATAAAAATTTTGGTACATGCATCATATGTGAATGGGTTGTAGTTTTGATGTACTTATTGATTTATATCACTAGATATAATCATTAAACATTGTATTTCTTCATAATGTTCATGATATTTTTGGAAGAATCCAAGATAGGATTCTAGGATAGTGTCATGATGATGACTAGATGAGTGATGTGGCATCAGTTTAGGGACACACTTGGGAGGGGCTTCCTCTAGGAAATAAGATAGTAGTGCTAACATCTGGTTAGTAGTGCATGGATCCTTAAATTTATATGTATATGATGATATTTTTGTTAGGTATTTGATGTATCTAGTTGTATATAATGATGATATATACATTCTTGGAATGTTACGTAAGTCCCAGTGATAATGACTAATTATGTTTTTTCATGACTTAGTTCCTCAAGTAGTGTAGGTTTGAATCTTGTCATTGGTTCATGTTTTTTGTTTATCATGAACCCTAGACCATTCTGGTGGGTTTTATTGAGATATGTTTTCATCATGAGGTATTAGTTGGATCTGGTGGTATTAGAATATGACACACCAACTTTGTGTGTTCATCACGAGTTCCAGAGCTATAGATCACCCAGGTTAATTATTGGTCTTTAACTTGTTCTCTATTTGTGGAGGATTGGAAAGATATTTTTGTGTGACTTTCCTACTTTTAAGGGTCCTCTTAATGGTGTTTTTTGTAAGTGACACATGTCTGGTGTGATTTATTGAATAGTATTAGCCCTGTGTCGGTGATGTGTTTCTATAACTTATGTGGGAATGACTTTTTAATGTAATAACATGTGAGATAAAAACCTATTTGTGGTAACAATATAGGAATTCTAAAGTATGAGTTCTGAGCTATAGGAGCTCATATAGGATTTTAGTGCGATTAGGGGAGAGGGAAAGACTCACATGGAATATCTTCGTATTACTGGTGAGACAATATGATAACTTCCACAACATAGATTGGTTTCAAACAATCCATTCATAGTTTATTACTACCATTAGGTATAGTAGTGCTTCAAGTTGAGGGGAATGAGTTTTCCACCTTTGATAAGGGTTATCCTATGCGGAGTAAGACGAGGTCATGTGCAATTGGTTATAACCAACTTCTTGTAATTTTGATAGTGATACCTTTAGAGATGTGGATGCTATGAGATATTTTTTTTTCCAGCGGTGGTGATGGATTATTGTACATCTTTCCAATGGATTTACAATGATTATCTCCACACTGATAATTATGACTCTGAAAAGGACTAGACTGACAGATCACCCATATTTTTTTGATATCAAATCAGATGGAATCCATTGAACTTAGTAATGATGAATCTTTCGTTGAGATATTGTATAGAAAGGGGGTTTTAAGACGTAATGTGTTCTCCAAGTTGCCTCAGCATTGTTCTCCTGAAAGGAAAAAAGAGTTCTTGATTTTGAGTGTGGATTGGTTCCACATTGGCTTGATGAAATGTGGAAAATTTTCAACTATAAATAATTGATGGGTGATTTTACCAATGTTTGTGGGGTGAAGTGATTCTTAGAGGTTTAGCTAGAGGTAAGATTTTTTCAACATTATTTTTTGATTAGGATATTCGTGAAGTGGATTTCAAAATACATTGTGTTTTTTATCTTGTTGTGAAACCCTTTAGTGAGTTTTACTCCACATAAAAATCAAGATACATAGGATAAAACCCCATTTTATTGATGATTTCATAGTTTTATTATTTGATGACATCAAAGTGTTATCAATGTTGGAGTTGGATCAGGTGAGACACCGGAGGATGGTGTAGTATTCTTATAGTTTATAATTTATACCATCTATTTCTTCAAAGATCCTTGGAGGCGTAACTTATGATAATTGAGAATGGGATGTTGTGTGACTAGATATCCTCTAGATTCATTCCTGGTGAATACCTTGATAGAGGGAATCACAATGAATTTTTCCTTGGATAGATGGTGGTTCCATTCATAATGTGAGAAGAGGTGTTGAGGAGGTTTCATTCCCATATAAGTACATCTAGTTGATGAAATATTTTAATAGGTTCTCTTGGATTTGGGTATGTATAAAAGGGAGTTTCAAAAAGTCTCATAGTTAAACTATTATTTTTTCTTATCCTTAGGATATGACCAATAGAGATTTATAGAATGTTCAGGAAACCTGTGTGTGTAATATTTCGTCTTGATTCATGAGAATCCCATAATTATCATTGGAGTTTGTGATTATTACATAATATCATAACTACGTAGAGGATGTGGAAAGCCTTTGGGTACACAATGGTTAATTAGTATAATGATTTAGCCTAGTCATCATGATATGATAAGTGGACTATTCATGGTCTCATGAACATTCATTAGGATTTCATGATTGTTTTTATCCATATATTATAGGATCGTCTAATATAGGTGGACTTTTTGTATCATTATTATTACCAATCCACCACCACAATAGGACCTTTTCAAGGATAAGAATAATAAACATTGAATGATACTATTATACTATGTGGGTGCAGGGGTAACAATGCTTGGGTTTGTGATTTAGCGCTAGTGATAGTTGGAAAGGGTAAAATTTATCAATGGGAGGATGAGGACTGTCTGATAAATTTCAATAGTCCTATATGGACTAATAAAGTATAGCCTTTGGAGTTGGAGAGTATTGGTGTCTTATCTATAGTGTTAGGCTATCTTCAGTGATCATTGGCCCTATATTTTCCTATTTTTTGACTGGTTAGCAATGTTGTGTACAACATAACATCAATAATACTTTATTTTTTATTGCTTGGTGATCCCCATATGCCAATGATGAGGATTTATGTTCATGACCCTTTTTAAAATATCAACCTAGGTATGTAGTACCATGATATTAGAGTACCCATTTTCACTGATCCAATTGTGTTGAGGAATGGATTAGACGATATCCTTCATGTGAAATTGTTTTCCATTGGAAAATGTTTTTTGATAGCACATGAACATTTGGGGAAGCTCGATGCAGTCGAAGACACAATTGTGAGTTCAGTGTCTCCACCTATAACTATGTTTTTTTAGGGATGAAAAAGCATAATGGAGGGAATAATTTAATGTCCCATTTTTTCCATGTAATATGGATCATTATTCCTAAAAATATTCCCACAACCAGGTGTTGAGACGGTGTAAGATTACAAGGCATGGTAAGGCAAGAATAAATTGAGGAAATATTATCAATACATTAATATCACATTCATTAATGTTTCCCAATAATGTGGAATAACTTCTAAAAAGAGGGGAAATTTTGAAATCAATGGACACTATTAGATCAGAGCATGTTTTCAACCCTAGGTAAAACATATCCTTGGAGGGTATGGATGTTCATATTAGGCAAGTTTCTAGGAGAATGTTTAAATAAATTAATTTATTAAAATGATTTTTTTATGAAACACCAAGGCCTTATTTTTATTATAAGAAAATTGGAATTATAATAATCTTATTTTAGCCGCATAACCTTGGATCCATTGAAGAGACCATTGATGTATTGTCCTTCAATGAATGACATCCAAACCATGTATCTTCGGTCAATGAGAAATGTGATTCGAGGATCCTAATAAAAAAAATGGATAAATTCTTCAGTCCTGATTGATCTATATCAAGTTAAGACATTAGTTTATTTAGATTTTCCCTGTTTTTCTATTCCTACAATGAGCACGAATCGATAAAATAGGGAATTAAATCATATATTGTTTGTATTTTGGGTATGAGTTGTATTTTTATGAGGTTTAGAGGATATGTTATTGATATTTTATAACTCATTTTTTTACATTAAAATGGAAAATAATTGGATCAACATAACCATTGGTTGAGTGCTGCTCTTTGAAATTTTATTTTATGTATTTCTTACCCAATTATATATTCCCTATGGGAAATTTTTTTAACCTTTGATTTGATGAATTTTTAGTAATAAAATGTTTACACATGTTTCCTAGAGAAATGGATGGATACAATTAATTCAGGTTTTTATTTTTGATGGTACTCAGAAATGATAACAAATCAAGAGTATACAATCGTAGAATGGGCATGAATAATCAATAAGGCATGACAGAAGGTGTTTCTTGAGAACTTGATATTGATTTATTTCATCTATAGGTGGAAAATAGATTCAGTCAACCATATTTCAGATACATATTAAACAATTTGTGGAAAATTCAATCATTTTAGTGTTTTGAAAGAAGACACAAGAAGAAACCCCATGGGTTAAATGAGAATCCTAACAACATGGAATGTATTCTTAAGAACACACAATGTTTAGTTCCTTTTTATGTTTCTCTTGGGTTTTGGAATAGAGATAAGTATCACACTCTGTGTGACTCAAGTCACAGTTATGTGACACTTAGCCAATAATCATGATCTGTACATGAGGTACATGACCGGGATCATGGGTGGAGTTATATGCCATGTGGTCCATGCCACATTATGCTTACACTATCGACATGGCTTTATATATACCAGTAGTACACTCCCATGAGATTGTGCGGCCCTGTAGTCCATGTTTGGAGGGTAATATGATGTGTACTTAGGATAATACCTGGTTATAGAAAAAAACATGATGAGTTTCATTCTAAAATATATAATTTTGTTACCTAGGGGACATTATGTATATTGTGGAAAAGTAAATTCTATGAAAATGTGATTCACGGATAGTTTTAGGCTTAGTAATCCATGTCAAGTACCCTAGGGATAGTATGTGTACTCATTTGAGGACATGTTGGATTCCACTTTATTCTTTGATTTGCTTCTATGGGAGCTTCAATCATATTCCCCAGGGAAGTATCATTTTATGTAAACCATTTTCCCATTACTATGATGAGTTTTTTTGTATCCAATTAATATCACATTGGGTGACCCCACTATGGATTCCTGGTGATCTGTGTTGCGAGGGTGAGTTCCTTTGTTCTATAGTGAGTTTTCTTATTCCTATTCGACTACTAACTCAATATAATGGATCATGTATCTAGCGTATATGGCTAAATTAATCCAAAATTCCTTCATATTTCATTACATATGTTTTCATGGAATTGGAATGACTGATATTTACATGTGCATAAATACCCTATCCGGGAGGATGTTTCTATTTGGGTCTGGTGTCCCCCTAGTGAGCCATGGGTATTGGAACCCTATTTTTGTATCGATATACGATATTTATGATGGGTTATTTGTGCGTTTTTGTTTATATCAGGAATTAATCATCTTATTATCTATTTTTATTTTTCACTACATAAATAACTTATGACTGTGACCTCTGGGATGGCTATCATTTGTGGCATTATAGCTCAAGGAGTTGTTACAACATGAATAAGAATATTCTCTCATTATGGTTCCATCAATGATAGTAGGGATGTTCCATCGACATAATTATACCTGATTTATGTTATCTCCCAATTTAGTTCAATATTGTATGTCATTAATCTTTGAGTGATATCTTCTTAATGAGTGATATATTGATACCTCATAGTGGTTCTATTTCTGGCATCAGTTATTACCACATGTGATGTGGCATCATTGTTGGTATATATTGATGATTAATTTAATATCTCAGATTATGATTGAGATTTCCTATTATGATATTACTAATCTTTATTCTTTATGTTTGGTTATTTTGTCTCTCATACATGGTATTGTTATACACACCCCTTCATGGGCCCTAGCTACACCTTCATGTCATATGCTGATGTCGTACCTTGAAAAGGTTTTTGGTAGGCTAGGAATTGTGGGAGCCTAGTATTGGAATAAAAACTAAGTTTTATGACTGTGTGGATTTTTTATCATTCCCTTTATACTGAGAAAGTCTAACATTGTTTCGTGTTTTGAGTGGGATTTCATTTTTCCCCATTTTATGCATTCCAAGACAATATGTCATACTTTGATTGTGGGATTATTTATGTACGCATGAATTTTCATCAGTCATTTTACATTTATACATTATATGGTTGTGGATATATGTGCATGAGTATTGGAAATTTAGGATAATTCCTCACATGTGTGTGACATTCCTTCTTGGATCTAGGGTCCAGCCAGCGGCCTATTCAAGGTGGGCTTGGGGTAGTTACAGTTCGGGCCCAGTCAGGTCGGTTCATGACAACCACTACTCAGGTTTAGTTATGAATATATATATATAAAATATATATGATATTTATAAAATAATTATACTACTATAGTAATTATATAATATATATCTCTTTTTCTTTTATTTTTGGGGGATATGAAAACATCACTCATGTGTGGTGGTCTACTATCTCATGAAGCGATAAGATTCAAATTCACTAATTCATTACATGGAAGTTTACAAGAATAAATTTTATGAGTATCCTTAATATAAAAGAAATATTTATAATTATAATTAAATATTTATTACTCTGAAAATATAATATATCATTTTCATTCCTACACTAAAAAATGATAACATTGTTTGTGTATGTGTGGACTACTGCCTGCAAGAGCGATGTGACTCTATATTAATCACCACATCACATGGATGACAAATATAAGTATATTATTAGATATAATATATTATTTATAATATTATTATCTTTAATTAAATATAAAATTTTACTTACCTTATTTCCAAAAATACCCTTGAAAAACTGAAACATTACTCAAGCATACGTACGACTTACCATCTCAATAATCATAACAAACATAATTTCTAAAAACAAAATTTATTTATTAGTATTAAAAGATTAATTGATGTATAAAAATTATAATAATGTTGTGATATTTATTTTGGATATCATTTTACAATATAATATGTTCAGTATCAATATCATTCATGATAATGCCATAATGATAAGACTAGGAAATTAACCCCCAAAACATTGAATATGATGAATTATTATTGACAAACAGATGATAAGATGTTATTTGAGGATTATATATGATATTAAAAATATTAATATAGATCTGGTATAGATGAATAAACTATTCAAAATCACTATATCATAGGTAAAATAAGGTTTAACCAAAATAAAAATTGAGGTAAGGTGTTTCATCTGAATTTCCCTTCATTGAGTCATATTGTAATGTTTTAAACCTAATGTATTTTATATAATTTCAATACTACTACATTGACATCTAATATCAATATTCATTATTTACTCCTGGAATTTTAATTTTAAAATTGATTTATTTCAATAGAAGAGATTTGAATTGAATATTAACCATTGGTAATGAATTTCATGACTAAATTTATTTTCATTAGGTTAAATTACTTTATCATTGTCTTTGATAATTAATTATTATAAGTATATTTACATTTGAATACATTATGTTTTATATCAACTTATTTTATATCAATTTACATTTGATAAACATTACTGAATCATTGGTTAATTCTCACTTCCACAATATTATCTTTGTAAGGGATTACTGCACAATCTCATTTTAATAGGTATTATTTATACTTGAATTATCATTGAATTAAATAATTTTATAATCCTTTTTATAAAAAATTTCATTCTATTATCCTATTTTAAATCATGAAAATCATCAGTATATATTAAAATTTTCAAATTTTTGGAATATAAAATAATTTATTAATATTTTTATAAAAATCTGACAACATTTATCTCTTATATCAGATGTTTGTTTTCATCCAAAACCATGTTTTCTTAAAAAAAATCAATAAATTATTTTTACATATTCCATATTATTTATGAAAATTATTTTACACATTTTTACTTATTAATATATTTAAATTAATATTCATTTCATTTTCAAAGCATGGATTGTATGGATTTTGTTGAAAATGTATATGTAGTCATTATTTTAACATACTTGACATGTGTAGGATTCTTGAAAATAATGGCCACTTATTTTTTTGGGAATAATGATTTAAAATTTACAAATATTTTTTCTAAATATTTGGTGTGAATTTATTTTTAAAAATATATATTTAAAAATGAAATAATTTTTCCCTCAAGCAAAATTTTATAGATCTAATTATAGTTATTCTATTCATCAATGATAAAAACACATTTTTATTACTCCAATTGGTATATATTTTATTGATAAATTTCATATTCTTTCTGTGGATAGTTTATGATAATTTTTATCCAAGAATGTATTGGAATTCACTTTCTTGACTCATTTTTGTTTCCATTAACATTCCCTTAAAATATTCAATTGCATGTGATCGTTGGATATTATATTTTTCCAAAAAAATCATATTATTTATGAAGATTTTATTTATTTATTACAGTATATATCATTTCAACAAATGGTCTTCCATATTTATAGATATTTATTTATCTCTGAAAATATTGATAAATTAGTATTATTTACTCAATAAGGATATTTTATTATATAAAACCTTATTCCAGAAAAAAATTCGACTATTTGATATATATAGAATTATTTGGACATGCAGATTTTGGTGGAACATGTTTGTTGATATCCATGTGATCCATCAAATGTATATTGTGGATAATTAGAAACTATTAATTAAAAGGCTTTCTTCCTATAGTATTAATTTTTCTAGAGGAAGGATCTTCACGGTAGGGGTATCATTATGCCTAATTTCAAGACATACAACAATTCATAATTTCATTAATTATAAATTTTGTTATGGTTATTTATGAGATTATTGTAATGATATTGTCTCTACATGCATTTCATTATCAATTTATTGATTAAATAGAATTTTTTTAGTTATTTATCATTTCATATTGATTATACCTTATCTAATCATCAATTATTTTTTCAAAATAAAATTTTATATTGATGTATTTCATTGTTATTTTATTGATGAAATGGAATTTCATTAATGTTATTTACCTTTCGATATCATATCATTATAGTAAGGATATTAAAATGACATTTGTAATTAGTTATTTACCTAGGCATATTGATTATTCTTGTTGATTCATTATATCTTATGTTGTAATTTAGCCTTACTGAGCATTTGAGGTAACCCTTTTTTTATCTTTTCGTAGGATTCAATGAAGTATGCTAAGAATAATATATGAGTATATATAATAGGTATTGATATTATTCTAAAAATATTATATCACATATTTTCAAATGTAATATGATAATAATGTATTAGTCTAGTTTACAATGATTATTGACATATTCAATCTTTCAAGATATTGTACTATGTATTATATACTAATATATTAAATTAGACACCGGCTTCGGGCTACTGGGGTTCATGTCACTTCAGTTATAATCAGAGGAAGTCTTGTAGAAATACTAAAAAATAGATTTATGAAAAATATATGTTATGAAACATCACCCTATGTTAAGCATTGATGATATGTGTATAATAACATCATAACGTTCTATTAATGATGAGATTAAATGGGTTTTCATATAAATACATCATGTGTGGATATTACAAGTTGATGTGGATCAGGAATAGTTATGACTAGGGGTAATAACTCTGAAAAGGGCACATTGGACTTGACCCAAACACCACATGGTACATGATACTATGGAATACTGCATAAATGTTTTAACACTCTTTAGGGATATGATTTTGATAATTTATCTTTTCTTTAAAAATATTATTAAGTATTTAAAAATATGGGGAAAATGGATGTCATAGGTCAAAATTAAGGTGTATTAGATTAAAAAACATGTCCTGATTTATACATGCTATAAATTATTATAAGTATTTATCAATAGGATTATTGTTTATCACACTATGATTCTGGGTTTTGGTCTATGGATACAACATGAATGAATTATTTTAACATTAAATATGAAGAAAAAATTATTGACAAAGAGAGAGAAATTTCAAGAATGATTGTAGTAAATGTCTTCATGTTTATGCCTAATAATTTATCATGATATATTATTATAAATATGTATCTTTTCCATCTCTAAAACTTACCAATGATGAGAATGATGGAATCTTTTAAGAGATAGAGTGGTGGAAATGATGTAGAAAAGAAGATATGATTTAATTTACTTCAGAAATGTTGAAGGAGAATCCATGGAAAATATCTCAATAGAACGTGAAAATTATTTATGTTTGGAAATTAATGGCATATGGTAATGAATTTTAGAGTAAAGCGAATATATTTATAAGAGAAAATAAATTTATTGCAAGGGATCAATTTGAAGTTTGTTATATTAAAATGTGTCGAAACAAATAATAATACAAATCAATTCCCTTTACTAAAAGATAAATCCTAAAAAAAGGGAGAATATATGATGAAATAAAATGGATTAAGTATTTATATATTATAATTCATGAATAAATTATAGAATAATTTTTCCTAAGTTTTTTTTGATATAAAAATTATGAAACATAGATGGAGTGAATTCAAATTTTAGAAGCACGTATTTATTAATTATCTTAAGATACATTTATACCATCATGGGTTTATGATTTTAAGGTTGATCATACATTTGAAGTCTTAAATGCCCAATTGAATTTTTTGTGTGGAATGAATATAACATGATTAATTATATTTTTGGAAACATTTATATGAATAAAACCCATTGGTGTTTAATATAAAATTTTATTTAAGGAAAAATTAGTATACATTTTTTGGACACAATACTATGGGTTTTCGTATCCTTTAATGATTATCTTTTCTTTTATGTTTTAGTAATTTTGGGTCACCACAATTTGGGAAAATTTTTGGAATTATATTAATCTAGTATAGGAAAATGACATCTTGTGCATCTGATGATTGTCTTGTGATATGAACCAACAAATGAAGGTCAATAAGGGTGTTTTTCCAACCATATTCCTACATTATGATTGGGATCATATTTAATTGTTCATAAATAAATGATTAGATTTATAATTATTAGTTTTAAACCCGTGGAATTATTATTGATATTTTTAGATTAATTTATTATATAAAATTACAAACAATATCCATATTTATTTTTAGAAATAGTTAGTGATGGATAGAAAAAATTACATCTTTTTATTGGTCTCTATATCTTTTAAATGTTAAATTTAGTGCTTTAGGCATAACAAATAATCTGGGGATATTCATTTCTTAGAGTAAGCGATGATTTAGTAATTGATTGAATCATAACCAAAGGATAAGATTGAGATTATATAAAATGATATAAATTAAGTATATTTAATATTATTTTTATATAATAAATTTTTCATCTACATTAGTAAAATTATCCATAAAATTTTTCCTATTTCTATCATGTTGGATGAAATGAATGTACTTTTAAATAATCACAAATTTATGGTTTTGAGGTTGTTAAATTTCCATTGATCATTTATATTCAAATGAAAAATTACATCTTTAATTATGGACAATTATTTACACATTTACTCTTGAATAAATTTTATTTCATATATATGTATATAACATTTTCATTAAAACCATCATTATTTCCTTCCATGTAAATGTGAATAAATAACATCGCTTCACAAGGAGTATATCCTCCATACTAATGAGCTATAATATCATGTTCCTATAAAATAGAAAGTATGAATGTATGTGTGATATAATAAATCCAAATTTATAATAATATAATAAATAACATTTATGAATAAAAAATTCATCATTATAACCCTCATTGAGAGGTGGTAATGGAAAACATGAATGACATCATTGCACGAAGTGGTAGCCCTCTACAAGCCCAAATAAAGATTTCATAACCCAATTTATGGATGAGGAGATTGTTTTTTCCATTTAGTTTTCAAAAAACATCCCAATATATCTATTATACTTATTTAAATATATCATCATAGATATATAAAATTTTACGTGGTTTTGAAAGAAGATAAAGAAATACTTGATGATGAACGTTACTTCTTCTTCCGGTATCATCATCAGGTTTTCAACAATATTCATACTAGGTTAGATTTATGTCCAAAATATGGCATATAAGACGTGATGAGGAAATTTTAAAAGATATTTCTGTATGTATTGTTGATCCAAAAGAGTTTTATTATGTGAAAAAGATAGAAGAGCGATTGGACTTTTTTAAGTGAGGTGACCGGCTCATTAGTAATTTTTTTAAAGATAAAGTCATACCCACATTTTTATAGTAAAAGAGGTTCTAAAATGAAATATTTTTAGTCTAATATGGTATAATGTCTAAATAGATCCATAATATGAGTTTTTGAAACGTTTGGGTTGATTTTTTAACCTTTTCTTTTTATTTAAACACATAGTAAATCCATTTTTTACATTAATAGTTGTTAGTATGTTTTATAGTTTTCACTATTCAATTTGGTAAATAAATTAAGTTTAAATCATTAGATAATATAAATTATAATGGTTAAAAATATGGTATCCCATTTACCATATTAATTTCACAAGAGTGAAAAATTATAATTAATATATAATAACATTTACATGGTGAGAATGTGGGTGTCTATATAGAAAAAGTTCAAATGTATACTTTGTTTTTATAGAAAAACTAAAATTTTAAAATAATCCAATAACCTAAATTGTATTAATATATATATATATAATTGATCAAATTTATATTGTAAAAAAATTAAAATATCATTTATCTCTATAAATATATTAAATGAAAATGGTGTTTTCAATTAATATTCAATATTTTACACTATTCACCAAAAACTGAGAGTTTTCTAGGGAATCAAAAAAAATCACCCTAAGATAATTATGGTATGATTATCTAAAAAGAATATTATATTAACATATTAATTTTATAAATCTAACAAAAATTAATTTTATTATTATTTATAAAAAAATGCATTTTTCGAGAAACTAATATTTTTAAAATATATAAAGACTTTACAAAAAAGTAAGTATTTTTATCAATATGTATTCTTTACTAAAACCATTATACATAATATTTATATTTAATTTATTATTATTCATATTTATATGTTAAATGGATAGGTTATAATGGTTGTGTTTCACTAATATAAATAATATATCATGGTTTTGATAAAACTCATAGTCATGTGTAACACAAGATAACCGATTGTTACGTGTTTGACAAGAATAACATGATTCTTTGTATAAATAAATCAAACCAATAAAATTAATTTACTTGATGAAAATATAAAAAATCTCTGGTTGTTATATTCTACCCCCCTTAAAATTAATATCTCCATTGATATTCATCACTCTAAGAAAAATGATGATACCAACACCTCGTCATATACACAAGTTCCCTCATAGCTTCCTCAAACTGGTTGATTCTTTAAAAAACATTATCCAAGTTTGTGGTCTTTTTTTGTAGAACATTCTATGTTTGATAAAAATATTCAACAATTTTTCGTCATAAGAAATATATTTCTCTAGGAATTTGACCATAGAGATTATCAGATGTTAAGGGTCGAGTATGTACTTTAATGGGAGAGATACAATGATCACATCATGGAGTTGAGATAGGTTTGTTGGAAAATGAAAGAGATATGTTATGTTCCACATATGTTTAGGAGTTTGAATGGGACCGGTATACCTAGAGATTATTTTCAATTTCATCTAGAATGTCATAGTCTTCATCCATTTTGAAATTATTGTAAACACCTTTTCACCATCATCAAAATAATGATTATTACTATAATTATTACAATAGATTTTCTACCAACTATGATATTACTTGAACTGTTATATGATATCTCTAACCATCACTAATAGTTCATCAACTATCTAAGGACCGAGAAGCATTATTTCTCCAACATCATTCTATTTACTTAGTGCTCTAAATTTCATTTCAATGAATGATTCATAAGGATCAATAAAAATGATTGAGTGAAAGTTATTGTTATATGAATACTCAACAAGAGTAAGGTTTTGATCACAACAACCTTTTAATTCCAAAGAGAATAATCTCATCATATCTTATTAAATATGAATATTATTCTCAAACAGAATATATTTGTTAGGATGTTACGTAGTGTGAAACTCAACTCCATGTCAGGAGAATGATGAAGATATCACCATATCCTTGAAGTAAACATCAGATATCGATTAGACCTAATTAAATTACATAATCCATGAAAACTTATGACTTCATTAATGTACATAATAGAATTATGGTCTAGCGATAAGTCTAGTCTTATAGAGATGTAGTGTACATATTTAGTTCAGTGAACAAATACAACCCATTAAAAATTGTTCCATATAAATGTTTCATGCGGTGTAGTAATAATATCCATGGTGATGTCTTCCCATTTCCATTATGGAATAGGTAAGGGATATAATATACCATTATTATTTTTCCTCTTAGTCCTAACTCTCTAACATTACATGCATCGAGATATAATGTCTAAAATATGTCTCCTTATTACATCCTACCATAAACACTCTTTACAACATCTATATATCTTATACATCCCGGAATAATAAATAATGATAAAATATGAGATTACACTAACAAATCCTTCTTCAATTATATTATGGATGGGAAACATACATGGTTTATGAGTCTTATAATTAAATGATGGTCATTATTAAACTAAGAAAAAATTTTAATCATCATTTTTAACTATGTATCTTCAATCAATGCCTATTTAATCCCCAATTGGATAGTCTATTCTACATTGAATTTAGAAAGATATTACTTTCCCCCTCATTCAT
Source organism: Viscum album (assembly GCA_963277665.1). Classification (NCBI taxonomy): domain Eukaryota; kingdom Viridiplantae; phylum Streptophyta; class Magnoliopsida; order Santalales; family Viscaceae; genus Viscum; species Viscum album. The sequence continues at coordinate 1,422,679,306 of OY728141.1, read as the reverse complement.
AATTTGTATACCCACATATTTCAAATAATGGAATAATCGATATATTATGATCATCAAAATGGATAACATAATATAACCCTTTTGAATCAAGGCATCTGCCACCTAATTCACATTCCAAGGGTTGTAATATATTAGGAATTCATGATATTTAATAAAATCTATCCATCATCCCTACTACATTACCACTTCTATGTGAATATATAATATAAGAATTTATGATCAGTTTTAATGTCACACTTTTTTATATAAATATAAAGTCAACATATGGTTATGAAAAACGTACCACATGAATCATTAAATCACGAATTGTGTAATTTGTCACATGAATCATAAATTTTAAGGAGTCATAAGCTATAATATTGTCATTTTTCATAATAACACACCACAAAAAATTCTTTGATGCATCACTATTGAATATAAACCCCTTATACACTACATGGTAATATAAGAATAGCTAGGTTAACAAATCATCCCATTAGTCCCTTGAAATATTCCTCCCATTTATCAATCTAGAAGAACATGACTATATTTTCTGATAAACTATTCATAATATTATCAAGTCATGATAAATTAACTAAAAAATTATTGATGATATCCAAATAAACCAAAAAAACTATGGAACTCAGTCACCATGGAGGTTGGGGAAAACATTAAATATCTTTTTCCTTTGATGGATATACAGATATACCCACTATTGAGATTATGCATCCCAATATTGTAGCCATTTGTAGAAAATTTCCTAGTTTGTAAAATTTTCTTATAAATTCACCTTTCTTATCGTCTTTATTATAATTACCATGATCTCATCATTATATTACTTTATCTTTGAATACATAAGAATAACATCTATAAATACTACCATAATATGTTTACTGTAATCCTTAAATACTATTATCATTACATCAATCATGATAGTGTGGAAATTATTAAGACACAATGCCATCACTATATATTCATAGTGACCATAAATTGTATAGAATGTTGATTTGAGTATATCATCCTTTTTTATCCTCTATTGATGATATCCATATTGATGGTCAATATTAGAAGAGTTTTGAGATCCCTATTATTTATCAATCATGTCATAAATTTAGGGAAGAAGATACTTGTTCTGAATTGAAATCTTTTTTAGCTCTAGATAAACAATGTAGAGTCACATTGATACATCATTTTTTACACAAAGAATTGGTTCACCACAATGTGATACACTTGGCTGAATATATCCCTTATCAAGATTATCCAATCATTACATCATTAATTATTAAAAATGAATATTTTCCATTGTATATGTAGTTCGTTGAATTAGTGTAGCGCCAAGTATGAATTCGCATGAGAAGTAATATTCACATTTTGTAAGAAGTCTTTTTAGCTCTCTCATAATGACATCAATAAATTCCTTCCCAATACAAAGATCATTTATTTCATGTTTCTCCATAATCATCAATGATAAAAACCTCTTATGGATTATAATTAAAAAAATAAAATGTATGTTATATCCATTAGATGTTCTTACATATGGTCACATCAATAGATGATCATGGGTTTTTTTGGAATAACAAACATGACTTCCCTTAAACAATAATTTATGTAGAATTTTTGTTGAAAATCCAATCCACTACCAATTTAAAATAATACTCATCGAGAGAATAATAGAGATATTTTTTGGATTCACATTCCTGCCATCTTCAACTTAAGAGGAATTATAGACATAAGAAGCGTTCATGGTACCATTTGGGATTTTCAATACTAATTAAATATATAATCATTTGGATGGAAATTTGATTCCCATAAAAAATTATATAGAATTAAATTAATGGAAATATAAATTGTTGAATAAGATATTATCTATTCAAGAGTAAATGGTAAGTATACCTTTCACCATGTTATTATATCACCCGTATAATAAAAAGGTCAAAATACATTTCCTATTGTCTCTCATCTTAAGATGTTATTGATGTCAATAATTGTCTCTAACCATTGAATTTTGGAATTGGATAGTATATTTCCCAAACTCCTAGCATTTAAAAATCAAGATTTTTGGTGGTGCATTCTGGGCAACTTTCTCTCTATTCTATTCGTTAGATAAGTTCTTCCCATCACTTCATTAGTCAATTTCTGGATGTCCCTTCCTTCCAAAATTAATATATATACTAGTCCCCTTAGTAAAATTTCCTTAATGATTATTCAACCATTTTTTCGTAAATGAAATATCTTCTTCCTCTCTCTATAGATCTTAGATTTTCCATTAAATTCATTTTTTTCACTTATTATGAAAACCTTGCCACTTATAAATTACACCAATTTGCATTTCCTCATTGACATTACATGGAATAATATTTTACTAACTAAAAATGTATCATATAGAAAGCCTTGTCTGGGGACATAGTTTTAGGACAATGAATAGTTGATCAACCATACATTTGATTTTGATGATTATACCAGAAGGGTTACTTAAATGTTTTGTTAAATTTTCCTCATAGTTACCAACATATTCATTATAATTCGTATTTAGCTCAAGGATATCTATCTATGAATTTTTTTAAATAACCATTGCAATGATCTTATTGAAAAATATGTTCTTGAACTCATCCCCATGCATGGATTCAATTTAATCATATCATTATGTATTCATGATATGAGTCCACCATTGATATGGTTCACCTTCCGAATGGTAGAAATCATAAATTAGTTTTTATTTTCCAATTAAGGGATACTTTAAAATCTATTATCATTGGTACTGATCCATTTCATAGCAAATCGTATATCAAAATACCGATAGAAATAAAATTTATTTCACCTCATGATGAAACCAATAGAATTTTTTTCCCAACACTATTCGTTTGGAATTTCAACATGGTTCATAGCTTGAGAAAGTTATATGAGTATTGAAATGATATTTTGAATCCCATATCACATTGTATTTGGATACTCTGGAGATTAATCATTTCATTTTTCAACCCACTAGAAATTAAAATAGTTTTTTTCTGCCAAATATTCACTAATACAAATATTCATATGGTAAGAAAAAAAGTCACATGCTTGAACCACAAAATTATGAAATATCACTTATAAAGTGTATTAATCGTGAAACCTAATTTTTAATTTATGACAAATTAGTTTTTTCCTAGGTCAGTCATAATCATTATATATCTAAATCCATCATAATAGATCATAAAATTAGTATTAATTTCCATAGAATATCCATTTGGTATTTCAAACAAAGTGTTCTACAAGGCCCTTTGTTGTTCTCCAAGTGACGATAATGTCTTGCAAAATGCACCATTTTATGTGATATTATCCCTATCTAACACTTCTAGATAGAAAAATCCACTTTTAGTATCCATAAAATGACATAATTTTTTGGTAACCATTATCTTTATCATTTACCCAAATTCATGGACATTTTCCTATAAATTTACTAATCTTTAAACTTATTTTTAGACTTCACCTTGTAGATATAAATAACTTTTTCTCATACTAGTTTGAAAAGGATAAATAATCATATCCTTATATACCAACTCTAAAAAACCAAGATTCTCATACATAGTTATTGATAAATTTTTATAAATATTCACTGTATTACACAAACACATGGTTGAGTGCCAAGGTAGTTTAGTGACATTGGAAACCTGGAATCACAAAAAAGTGATCCTTAGATAAACAAAATCATATTCCACTGTGATTTACATAACAAACACCATTCATAGACATATCATACATAATGAATTTTATCATTACCTAGGGAATGAAAACATAACAAATGGTGATTTAAGATGATTGTATGGTCATACACGAGAGATATATAAGAATGACATGAATATAACGGTATATGAAAATGATCATAACATTTGCAAACCATACCCTTCATATTAAATATAATAATATTGAGTGATGGAATAAATATTACAATTTCATAAGGAATTATTCATGAGGGAATAAATGATTATGATCCATGGGAGCATAACATTGGCATAATAAATAGATTTATAGAATACTAATATTCATAGAAAATAATTTCAATAGTAGTCAAGGCCCACTTATAAGATTTTCATAGAGGAATTGGATAACTCTTGAAACCATCAATGTATACATTATTCAATCCCATGACCAACATATTGGACAAAGTCCATTATTGAAATAGGTTTACACCCCAATATAGTCATGTCTATAGAATGATATAAAATATTTCGTCAATGGTATTTTTATAGTGATATGGGTCCCACCAATATCATAATGAAAATCATACATATGTGCACCACAATGTTATAAAAAATTAGTCATATCATAACCCATGAAATGAAATGGGTTTCATAAAAAATTTCATATCACAATGAGACAGGTTTCATAGTCATTGAATCATTTCATCATATCATTACCCAAGAAAGGAAGCTAGTTTTAATATAATTTCCTCATTTAAAAGCCATTGAATGAAAAAAAAGGTTTCATAAACATCATTTTATCATAAAAACGTACCATTAGAAGATTTAATATGAATCGTATCATTCGATCGAATCTCTTGATTTGGGTGCGTATCAAAAACATATTTCTTATTATATTTAATATGATTTTAAAAGATCATTTAAAACATTTATTTGCAAAAATATCATTTACAATATGAAAAACACATTTCTTTAGAACATAAAAAAAATAAAAATCATTTTCATTAGAAATATTCTTGAAAACATATAAATAAATCTATAAATATCATATAATATATTTATTTTGTAAAATATAATTTGGATTTCAGAAAACATTCTAAAATAAAATAAAATTAAAATCCTTTCCATTATAAAATCATTGAATTTAAAAAAATCTAACTATTAAGGAAAATATATTCTTTAAAAAATATCTAAAAACATGTAAAGGATTCTAGAAATAATTAACAGGTTGTAATAGTGGGAAATATTGTTCATGTCATCCATGTCAAAAGTAATGATTCTTTCACATTTTTTAAATGTGTAAGTATGCAACTGTTGGAAAACTATATGAATATTAATTAAAAAATAATTTAATTTTTTTAACACGGGTAAAAATATCTCTTAATGGTAATAGGAGAACCTTAAATAATGAAGACTTTATTCTAGATGAAAATAGATTTGTGATTGAAGAGATAAATAATGTAATATTTTATTAAAAACATTTTATAAAAATTATAAGTACCATAGAGAGGAAGAAAAAAAATTGATTAAAAAATATCATAAATAACCGTTATATAAGAATCTTAATGAGTTTATTGAAAGATATATTATAATATTTCTTCTTTGGAAGCATAATCTTGAGGAATCGCGATAAATTATGTGATTTTATTATAAACATCGTACCACCTTGGTTAAATTGAATTATATTCCATGTGAATAAATAAAATCTTATGAAACATATAATAAGTTTATAATAAATTAATTCATGAAATTACATGTCAAAGGGTCTATATATAAACCACATAAAAGAAGATATGTGCATCACATAACCTATATCTCAATGAAGGAAAATCGAGACAAGAATCTCTAATCGTAAGTACTGAAATCCATAATACAAATTCAATCACCCTATAAACTGAGTGTATTTTTATTATACATATGTTGAATAACAATATTTATATATTTTATACCATCTATTAATTTTTATGTCATTATATTACTCATTTATTAACAATTCGATGTTACTGTTAATTTTGTGTAATAACTGCTTTATTTTTCATATTTGTTTTGATTTTTTATTGTTGGTCCTAATACATTGATTGTGGTTCTATATTATTAAAAAAAGGAATGTTTTAGATATCATATATATTCAATAAATACATGTTTAGAATAATCCATAATATTTAGATATAGTAAATGAAATTCATTATTCATTGAGGTAGTAGGTCGTACATAGACTTGATTGTTGATCCAATTTCATATAAGATTAAAATAATAAAAGTGAAATTTAATATTATCATTAAAGAAAAAAATTTAGTTTTTATTTATCACATATTTTCATGTGATATGGTTTTAGATCATTAAATTAACATTAAAAAATTATCAGTGTATGCATTTATGAATGTTTATGATGAAATATAATAATAACTCTGATTGATGAACATCAACACTTCATAGAGTATCCATCTTGGGTTTTCATAAAAGGAATTTTTAATTTGAATTATTTTACAAAATATGGATTGTAGGATTATAGTAGGAAATTTATTATTTGATTTTGGAATGCATTCAATGAAAAAACAATTTATTTTATTTAAATTAACAGAGATGTGGTGGGCTTTTAAAAGTAATGTTTGTGGCCTACTTATAATTTTTTGAAAATAAATAGTTTTACACACTATTGTTTTATTAATAATGTATAAAAATGAATTATCAACTATATTATAAGGCATAATGTCAAAATATGGCCAGAATATTGGTTTTGGACATGTTTTGCATCATTTTTACACTTAATTTTTTAGTTTAACCCTAGATAAATCCATTTTTACATTATTAGTGGCAAATAATTTGTACTAATTTCAATATTTATTTTTGTAAAAATTTATTTTTACCATGTCAATTAATATAATTTTTAGCCAAAATATGGGATCCATTTTTCCAAATTAAATTTATATAAGTGGAAAAAATTAAATAAAAAATAATACAGTAGATGCGATGATATAGTGGAATATTAAACAAAAAAATTTAAATGTTTGTTCTGAGTTTATATGATTAATCAATATTAAAAATATTACAATGACATAAACTGGATTAATATATATATAATTGATTTAATTTTTCTTTAAAACCAATTTAAAATATATTTTATATATGTAACTAATGAAACGAAATATCAGTTTTCAATTAAAATTCAATATTATTAACCATTCTTAAAATATATTATCATTTAAAAAAATCCTATAAAATATCCCTAAGACACATTTTCCATGAAAATTTCAAATTTCGTTATTTTATCATAATAATTTTCTAAAAGTTAATAATTTATGTTTCATTATTACAGATAAAAATAAATAAAAAACGTTTTTTTAAAAATAACATTGGCGAAATATATAAAGGCTTTACCTAAAATTATGTATTTATCTATAAAAATTATTTATTTATATAAGACCATTATACATAATTTTCAAATATTATTTATTTCAATTCTTACTGATATTTTTAATTGTTGGGTGATAATAGTTGTGTTTTATTAATATTAATAATATATCATGGTTTTGTTAAAAATTAGTGTTGTGTGTAACACATGCTAAAAATGTGTTCTATACAGCTCAAGCCTAAATTTTTATTACCGGTAACTCAGTTTATAAAATAAATTTAATTTATTCAAAAATAATAATAGATAAAAACTCATAGTGTTACACTGGATAATATTCCATGTTTTTACCAAATAATTATGATGAATAAACATCAATGATGAACTAGTGGACTTTATATTGAAATTTAGATATTCATATATTGTAATGGACAACTTTTTCTAACCATGTCTATTTTTTTAATAAGGATAAAGACATATGGAAAAAATGCCATAATTTTATGGATTTTATGATCTCTTAAATTTTAAATTTAGTTCTTTATACATGAAAAAAAATTTGTTCTTCATTTTTTATGTTAATAATTGAATTGGAAGTTGATATAAGTGAATGTAAAAGATTATATTGTTCACATGAAATTTAGTAATATTAGGTAAGTATGTTTCCTTCAATTCATAGACATTAAAATATTCTTAAAATTTAGGAAATGGATCCTAAAATGAAATGTTTATCATATTACAATCACATTTGATGAATCAAATAGACATTTAAATCGCCAAATATTTCTGGTTTTTAGGCCCATAAAATTCAATTGATCATTCACATTCTCATGAATATTGACCAGTGTCATTATCTATTATTATTTATTGTTTTTTTATTTCCAAATCATAACATTCCACTAATTTTCTCTTAATTAGTACCCATGTTTTTCCAAATTTCATATGTCCTTTTAAAATCCTCATTCTCCCTTTTTAAGAAGATTATATATTAACAATTTTATGATGTTTTTTTTCAGAAATTTAATTTTCAAACACCCAACCATTTCATACTGAAATAATTTTTTAATTGAAAATAAACAATTTATTTAATATGGGTATAATTTAACACACTGAAATATTAAAAGAATAACATTATATTATATAGCTTATGTGACACACAACATTGATCTTGAACAACCAAAAATCTAAATTACTTTTATTTCATAAAAGTAACTCCATTTTTTAAACTAATATATAATATTTTTATGTTGGTTTTTGTTTTAGATTTTTCTTAACTGCATAATTTCTCAATGAATAATGAAAAATGTTGATTTTTTAATTGTAAATACAAATTTAGATTAAATTATTTATTGAGAAAATTTAGTAAAATTATATATCTATTAATCAATTTAGTTCATTGTAATCATTTTTATAACTATTTTTTCTATTAAAACATTGTAAGCATTTGAACACTTTTTCTATGAAAACCCACTCTCTCACCACGTCAACCACAATAATTTTAAATAAACTATTTCCATTTCTATGAATGAGAATTTTAAAAAAATTAATATATTTCTGTAATTATTATAATTATATAACCTAATATTTTTAACATATTTTTTTACAAAAAATAATTTATGAAAAACATTGGTACTACTTTTTCTATTCAAAAGTTATTAAGGTGATACTCACCTCAGCTCTAAATGGACACCCACTCACCTCTCTTCATCAAAACATTGAACCATTTTTCGGCAATTATATTCCCAAATAACATAAAAAAACCCTCCTATAGTATTTTAATACTTATATGTGGTATAAATACAACATATTAAGTCTCTTTTTTCAAGGCAATAAAGGATATCCGAAGAAGAGGTAAAATTCCACAAAAGCATTTTAATTTTATTAATTCCACCAAGTCTTAAAATAATTATTGATACATGATTATAAAATAACCATAGTTCTTACATATAAAAATATTTTTATTATTCTAGGGTAATTAATTACAACAATATCAATATCTATCAAAGAAATAATGAAATCACCATTCATGTGTACGAAGGACTACAGGCTTGTGAATCGATGTAATTCATTTTTTCTTTACCAGCGTCATGGATTGATAGGCTGATGAATATAATATATATATATATGATATTTATTACATAATTATTCCTCATTATTATTTATATAATATTAATGTTTTAAAATTCTATTCTGTAGGAATACGATAGTGTCTCTGTAATTTATGTTGGACTACTGTATCGTGAAATAATGTGATACATTTTTCTTTAAAACATTATATGTATGATAATAAGGATAATGATAACGAATATATCTTATATACACGAAATAATTATAATACACATTAAATAGTAATAATTATCAAAATTTAATACGTAATTTTCTTTCTTGTATTGAAAAATGATAACGATGTTCATGTACGTGTTGACTACCGCCTTCACAAAGCGATGTCTCTTTATATTCATCACCACACCACATGGATGTAATTTATAAGTATATTTGAAAATATAATATTTCCCTATTATATTATGATAATTTTTTTAAAAAAATATTAATTACATTTTTCTATATTGATCATTGAAAAATTGAAACGTTACTCATGCATACGTACGACCTAATGACTCTCTGACGATTACGTAATTAATTTCTCAAAAACATCATTAATTATTGGGAAAAAAATTATAATTGATGAATAAATAAGATAATTATTCAATTTTTTTGTAGATTAATTAAGTATTTAATATGTAAAAAACATAAATTTCATGAAAAAAATGAAAAATTAAATAAGTCAATTAACACGATAATCAACCAAAATAATGAGTGATTATTAACGAATGGATAAAAAGATGTTATAAAATGATCATAAATGATATTTTAAATGTTAATATGTTTTTGATATAAGTTAATAAATTTATCAAGACCACAATATAGAGTGTTAAATCATTTCCAACCAAAACGAACCATGAGGCAAGGGAATTTATTACAATTTCCATTCATATAATCATATTGTAATATTACTCACCTAATATATTTTATACGATGTATATAATTACAATTTAACATGTAAATTAATTATTAAATAATAATTCATAGTAGTTTGAGTTTTAATGTAAATAATTTCATCAAAGGGTATTTGAATTGAATATTAACAAGTGGTAATGAATTTCATAACTCAATTTATTTTCATTGGATTTTATTACTTATTCATTGTATTTGATATTCTATGATAAGATTTTTATTCAATTTTAAGTACATTATATTTTATATCCCATGTTTAATGTGGACTTAAATTTTATACACATAATCTATTCATTGGTTAATTGTCACTTTGACTTTATTCTTTTTGTACGGATATTTTCATAATCTCATATTAATAAGGATTGTTTATAATTAAATATCTATTAAAATTAGTTATTTGATCATTGTTTAATAAAAACTCTAATTTAATAATCCTATAGTTATTTATGATATTTTTCATTTAATATATCCATTTTCCCATTCCATTCTACTAAATATTATTGGGAAAATGTTTTTAAGAATATTCGACTTTATTTCTATCTTTCGACAGAAATTTATTTTCATCAAAAATAATGTTTTCTAAAAAATATTATCACAATTATTTTTTATCTTTTAATAAATTATTTCTCCATGAATATTTAAAAAAATTTAGTTTTAATTTTTTTAAATTGAATCTTTATTTCAATTTTAAAATATGACTTATTTGGTTTTTACCAAAAATGTGAAAGTAATCATTATTTTAAGGTACTATGCAGGTATAAAATTTACAATCATTGTTAAACCTCATCGTTTGAATGATTAATTTATAATTTTAATATATTATTTTCAATGAATGTGATTCTAAATTTTATCTTTGAAATATTAAATTAAAAATTAAATTTCAAAATAAAATGATGATATTCTTCAAAAATGATTTTATGATCCGTTTATTGAATTTATTTTCATCAAAACTAAAAAAAATTTATTCTTAATAAATCTGGTATATGATAGATTGATAATATCATTACTATCTAGATATATGTTTTATGATCATTTTTACCAAGTTAAGTATTTTTATTTGGATAATTGTTGTATTTAATGACATTCCATTGAAATATTCACTTACTTTTTTTCATTAGGAATTCAATTTCTCTTAAAGATCCATATTACTTATCATAGATAAGTTTATTGCCAAAATATTATTCCATTTAAAAATATGGTGTTGTACATTTAAATTTATATGTTTATAAGATATGTGTTTGTACATTCATATTCTATACTCAATATGGATATTCGACTCCATTGCTTGTGAATTAAACTGAATATTTGATATACGAAAATTGATTTGGAAATGTAGATATGGGTTGGGGAATTTTATAGATATTCCATTGATTTATTTGTAGTCACATTAGGTGAGGAAATAAAATAGAATTAAATGGGATTTCACCTATATTTTTAAACTATATTGGGGAATGATCTTGATGGTAGTGGTATAATGATGCATAAGGTCATGAAATCCAATAAATAAGAATTTGATTCATTTAGAATTTAGTTATTTTTATCTATGATACATTCATAACGTTATTTTCTCAAGATGTAATTCATTCATAGTTTATTGATACAATGTAATGTGTTTTCTGTTATTTACCATATTATTTTGATTATTCCATATCTTTTTATCCATGATAATTTCAGAATGATATTATACCTAGATGATTTTCATTATAAGTTCAATAATTAAATGGAATTTGTTTACAATTATTTACATTTCAATATAATATCTTGAAACTCGTGTTATTTAGATGGAATTTGTGTTTATTAATTTTCCTTTTATTATTTAATATTTTATATATAATCAAGATATATTTTTCTACACAGAAGCTATAATGAGAATTTGAACTCACCCTTATATTTTCCCATTCCCAGGTTTCCATGATGTTTAATAAAATGATATTTGAATATATGATAGTTGTAAAAACCCGAGATTTTATTAGAATTACTATTTTTAATTTCATTGATGTCTTCTGTTGTACACTACACCAAGATTATCTTGCACTATACGCAACACCGTATTAGCATTCAGTATACGCAACACTATTCTTGGCTCGTGTTACACACAATTTCAAGTTCGTTTAGTATAAATTATTCAATGAAACATTAAGTATAGATTTTGATTAATGTATTAATGAAATATGGTTTTATTTTGTTATACGCAACAATAAAGGAGTATTGCACTACACTTCACCCTGACTTGGCTTTCCTTACACGCAATCGCGACCTTCCTCGATAGTGTGTGTAGTACGCAATAGCAGGTTTCACTAAACAACGATATATTGTTATAATATTATTATGGACTATCTATTATGAATATTATTAACAAAATTTTGAATTTTTTTTACATTATTATTAATCTTATATATTTTCTAGAACATGGTATGATAAAAAAATAAATTTTTCGTGTAAAATAAGTATTTTTCAGAAAATGCAGTTTTGACACCTTTTGATGGAGCACCCACATTAAATCTAATTTTTGACATGATTATAAGTTCAATCTGACCAAATAAAATTCTTCCTTGGAATAAGGATATAAAAATTTAATTTGGATTAATTTTTCACATTATTATCATAACTTACATATTTTGATGAATAGTAAAAACACGCTATATTTTAATTAAAAACAACATTTTTCATCGCAATAATTTATATGGATAGATTATCTTTTTAATTGGTTTTAAAGTGTAATTAGAATATATTTTTTCTATTTAATCTAATGTTGGTCATTGGAATTAATTTCACTTTAAATTTGGACATAAATAAGTGTCGATCTTTTGATAGTTATTGTTTCTTCAAAACACGCTATTTGTTTTGATAATGGTAATTAATTTTAAAATTAATTAATGACACTTCTATGTTTTGAATTTGGAAAAATAGACATCATTTTTGAATTTGGAATATCAAATATAGCCTAGGCTTATTTTTTGGTATTTTTCAAAAAACATCAATTTTTGATGAATTGTGAAAACACTGAGTTTTTGGTTAAAACCGACTTTTTAAGTATTAATTTATTTGATATAAATTTATTTTGTGTCAAAATAGATATATAATACTTATATAAGTTCAATGAAATTCATTTCAGTCATTTTATAATAATTATAGATTTATTAAAATTGTATTGAACTTTTCACCGTCTTTTACCAACCTCCTAGGGGCTTTTGCAATTGTTCATAAAACATAATTTTACCACTTATGTGAGTTTAATTTAAAAAATCCTAGAGACACGGTTAATATCAAGGAGTAAAATGTGGTTTAGTTAGAGAAAAATATTTTTTTGTGAATAGTAACTTTTTACTTTTATTTACCACGGTTAAAAGTAAATGGGGTAGTCCAAGGGTAAAAGAATATTATAATTGTTAAATATTACCTTAAAACTTTTCCTAACCTTATTGGATGAGTATTGGCCGACCATGGGCATCCTTGGGGGGATTTTGGGACCCCATTGAGCCACTTGGTAGTGATAATGTCAATTTGAATTAATTAATTTAAGGTAAAGACAAAATTGACATTAACATAAATCTTATAGTAAATTAATTTTTATATGGTGTTATATAAGTCAAATTTTTAACTATAAATATTAATTAGAAATCTAAAAATCTTTCCTAAATCATGGTATTTTTTTCATAATTTTTAGACATCAAATGAATTAAATTATTTATGACATAATAATGATGCAGTATTTACCTCATTAATAAATGATTTAAATAAATAAGATTCTAATGATTAAAATATTATTAAAAACATGTCCAATTCTGATTTTATGGTTTTATTTCTAACATGAGTCATCTTATCATCATATATACTGATATTTGGACATTTTGAAACCGAAGATAAGTTTATAATAAAACAATATTTTCACACTTTCCAAAAGAGCCCCTCCTCCCCCTTGTAAATGGAGACCATTTATATCCAATTACTCACTCCTCTCAAGCCATTTGGCTCGTCCAACCTATGAAAAATTAATCTCTATACATCCCGCTCCTCCCCCAAGAAGTATTACATTAGGCAGAAGGAACTTTAAGAAGTCTTTTTGGTTTAAACCAAAGGAAGTTACCCAAATTAAAGGTAACCGTTTCTCTTAAGTTGTTTTATTTTATTCTACTTCTCCAACCCCTAAACTCTCTTTAATACTTTCTTTTGTCACAAAACCAGTATCCTCAATATACTCTTATTTTTTTATGATAATTAATAGAACTACCCTTACACACACCTCCGTCTAATGGATGAAGAACACAGTGTTTCTGTGGATGGAAAACTATCGCCGCACAAAACGATGATTGTTTGATTTTCTCATACCACTTCTCATTGATGCCATTATGATGGAAATGTCTTCATATATGATATATATTATGTTTATTATTTCCTTATGATTCTTTACATCCCAATTATATCCAGCCATTATGGTTTCCATAGTCGGTAAATATGATAATCTCATTTGAGGAAGTGCGGACTACCGCCCCTCAAAGTGATGTGATTCATTAATACCTTATTTGGGATGTATAAAAGATGTTGTTAATGATATTATATATGATATTATACTATAATTATAACATAACTATGTATCATAATGTTTTGATTCCATTAAAATAAGAAATATAAATGAAAGTAGCATTCATGCGCACGTACGGCTAACCGTCTCCATGAACGGTGCATTTCATTTCATACCTCCATATGTTATGTACTATTATAAATAAATGAATATTCTGGATATATAATGAATATATATGATATATAAATCATGATTTATATTCTGGAAATAAGTAAATCATGATATATGTAATAATAACATCAAGAACAATAAGTCCAAACGCGTACAATAAAGAAGATGATTTTACCCAAAACGTTGCTTTAACATGGGATTTACAAAGGAACGGGTAATATAAAGTCATTAGTGAACCATATATGATATCATAAAAATTAATATGATTCTGTAATAAGTAAATGACATTATTTAAATAATTATAAAGGAGGTTTGGATACGTACGAAGCATATCAGACCTAAGGTAAGGGATAACTTTTCCAATCATGATTGTATCTAAGCTTGTTTATTTGTAACTATTCACTAGGGGTATACTTATCATCCATGTTCCTTCTTTCTAAAAATGGTTTCATGAATTTTTAAAGTAATTTTTACCCATTTTTTACTTTTACTACATGGAATGTAAAGAATCGTTCTTTTGTTTACGTTACAAAGTACTTTTTTTCCATTTCCGACAAATGAATGAGAAGAATGTTTTTTAACTTATACGGCATGAATGAATTTTGAAGGTTTCATAATGAATTATTTTTATGAAGCTTAACCTAAAATATTTCATAAGTATTTTCAAAAAAATCATTTTCTTTTAAAAATTTCATGGAATTTTGTGAATAGAAAATGTTTTTGAAGAAGAAAGGATATTTTCCTCAAAAATCCATTTCAAGTGTTTTGTCAAAACTATTTTCCATATAAGATGACATTATTTAGTATGAATATGTTTCAATTATAATGTGTCTATCATTTACATGGTTTCACATTTATTATGATGAAATTTTATCCATTTGTATTATATAGATTATGTTATGATGGGATGATGTTTATGAAACCCATTTTATTCTTTGGGTTATGGTGAATGATTTATGTTTATGTTGTGGCACAAGTAAGAATGATTTCATTATGAGATGGGTGGGACCTATATTTCCCTCGAATGCATTGGGTAAATATTTATATCTCATGAGATAGACATGGCTGGAATGTAAATTAAATCCAGTTTAGTAATACAGGGCTGGAACGACAAGTAAACCTGGTTCACTAAGGGGCTTTGTCCACTGACATGGTCTTGGCAGCAATGCCTTGGCCACTATGGAAATAATATCAAGTGCTTAATGTTTTTCCAGAATTACATGTTTTATTCCCATGTTATTTTATCATGATTAATGTTTCTTTATGATCTATGCCTTATGTACTTCAATGTTTTATGTCATTGCCCATGATTTTGCTGTTTAAATATTATGTTCGTGTTTTTTAGTTCAAATGGATATGATTTGTTTTATTTTATCCATGTTTACGCTTACTGAGAATTTGAGCTCACCCTTTATATGTTTTCTTTTCCACAGGATTTAAATAAAGGTTTTAGGTAAGAAAACCAAAAGGGGAAGATCTTTATGGGAGATGTTGAAAATATTTCACCACAATTAGAAGATTATGTTCCGAGTATCCAAAGACACTAAACTATTATGGTCCTTATGTGTATGTTTTTGTTATTTATTAAGTATTCCGCAAAAGTAATGTAATTTCCATGAATGTCAAGATTTGGGTCTTTACATTTGGTATCATAAGAAAGGTTTAGTTAACCGTTGGAAACTAGGATGCGAAAACTTTAGTGAGATCCCTAGAGATATTTCTAAGATATGTATGGGGATGACCCTAAGGATAAGTATAAGTGTAGGTTATAGTTCTAGAATTATGGTAATGATCATATAATTATACCTAAGATGTTAGATATTGAAGTCACTCCCCTTTTATTATGTTGTTTTACCTATCATGATTTTTTCCTCTCACACTATTCTTTTTTTGTTTTAGACGATGGTTGGATCCCGAAGGAATCATGTTGATCAATGTAATGGAGAATACAATTATTGTCTTACTAAACAACCAAATGCAATGGGATATGGAGTATAAAATATTATTTCTATACTTACACAAGCTATGAATCATTTTGGACTTCCAAATGAGCAGAGAAGGGAACAATATTCTATTGAGTCCTTTATGAGGCAACATCCACCTTCATTCAGTGGGTCTTCTGATCCACTTGTTACTGAAGAATGGATCAGTACCATTGAAACGATATTTTACATACTTCGCTGTTCAGAGCAAGAACAATTCATTTTGGTTGTTTACTATTTAGAAGGTGAAGCAGACCGGTGGTGGAATCTAATTTAGAATACAATGCCTCGAGATAAATTGAATCCATGGTATGGGATGAGTTCGAGAACTTATTTTTCAATAATTACATCCCCTGTATTCTTCGAACAAAGATGGAAAATGATTTCCTTGAGCTTAAGCAAAATTATAATGAATCTGTTAGTATATACGAGTCAAATTTTACAAGGCTTGAAAGGTATGCATCAAGCTTTATCATCCAACCTGAAAGTAATGTTGATCGATTCATCAGTGGCTTAAAACCAAGTCTTCAAAGGGCATTAGATATAAGTGACTTCAGTAGCTCTGAAGAAATTATATGTTGTGCTATCAAGGTAGTACTATAAGTTGGTGTTACATATCCATCTCATGGTTTTGACAAGAAACTAAAGATGGAGTTCAAGGAGAACATTCAGAACAATGGTGAATAGAATATGAATGTTTCTTTATGCTCAATGTGTGGATAGAAGCATGGTGGAGATTTCATAAAAGGTACTAGAAAATGTTTTACGTGTGGAAAAGGAGGTCACCGAGCAGTTGATTGTTGAAGTAATGGGAAAAGGTTTTTTAATGATGTGAATAGAGAAAATACTACAGAGAACTCTCCACCAACACTTCAATGCATCAAGTGCAAGGAAATGAGGCATTATGATAATAAATGACCTAATCCACGGGTTAATGATGATCAACGTGAGCAACCTCTAAAGGAAAAGGATAAAGGGAAGTCTCATGCGATCACTATTTGTGATGTTGAGTATGAAAATGATGTTGTGTAATGATTAAGTGTTTATGTAATGGTATTTCAAAATAGTATCATGGGATCTAATTTATGGAATTTTGGAATTTTGGAATATCTATGTATTGGTTTTCAATAATTATATGGTACTAGTAACCATGATAAAGTTATTGAAATATTTTTAGAAAGTAGATGAAATGCACATAATTAAGGGATAAGGAGAAAATAATATGATAGTAATTATGAGCTCATGACTAAAATAAGGAAAAAGTGATATCATGGTTTGAGTATATAGAAATTTTGGAATTTTGGGATGTGCAAAGAGTTAACTTTGACAACATTCATTTTTTCACTAAGGTTAAAAGGGTATTCATTTTTTTCAAAAGAATACATGATTAAGGTATTCACATGATTAGAATTTGATCAACAAGATATATCAGGGATAAATGATTGTATTCACATGCTCGGTAGATGACATTTCTAGTAATTGTTTTCTTTATACTATAATCATGGACAGAAGTATTTTGGATAAGCCAAATGATTTGAAATGGATTATGTTGGACATAAGTTAGTATTGTTTAAGGATATAACTATTTTCGATATTATAGATGGAATGATATAATGATGTAATTTTAGAAAAAGGACAACTTGTAGGACGGGCGACAACCCTTCGCGTCGGACAAGGCTGTGGGAATCGTACCCACAACCAACGTGCGACATGCCTTTATCGCTTACCACTAGCCTACATGAAGTCCCTAGTTAGTAGAAACTATTTTTATTTTATTATGCGGTATGATAGATAAAGTATAAGTCCATTTTTGGAACCATATACGAATAATATCACCATAAATGGACTTATGTATATAAATTTTCTAACCTTATGTTTGAGAGAGATGTAATGACCTATCATTCTATCGCATGATCCGCTAACACTTCATGGAAAACAAATTCAAATTCATTTCTTTAAGAGATAAAGTGGAAATTGTTCAATACATGAAAAACAATGACATTGTACCAAAATCAACTATGAATTTCTTTTAATTCAAAAATTATTCAACATTAGGGAAATTATCTTGAAAGCCAAAAATGTTGTCCTAGTACTCTTATATCTGATGAATCAGATGGTACCTTAAATCATCACAAATCTATGGCTTTGTGATTGTTGGATTTTTCATAGCCGTGTTCTCTACCACTCTCCATGAGAACATGGTGGTTAGATTTTTCTTCCATATCCATATTTTCACTAATGTTGTCCTATGTGGAAACCCAGTGCTAAGTTACATTGGGTGACCATTATGATTCTAACTTCCCTTTTTAAAATAAAGTTTTAGTATTTCTTTTTACGATGTGTGTTTCTATGAAATAAATTTTCAAGTAGTAAACCATTTATAACACCGAAGAATTTCGAGGGAGAAAGTAATTTTAAGGGGGGTAGAATGTATCAACCCGAAATTTTATTAGAGTTATCCTTTTTAATTTCATTGATGTCTTCTTTTGTACACCACACCAAGATTATCTTGCGCTAAACGCACCACCGTATTAGCTTGCAGTATAGGCAACATTATTCTTGGCTCGTGTTACATACAATTTGAAGTTCTTTTTGTAGAAATTATACTTTGCAACATTAGGTATAGATTTTATATAATGTATAAATTAAATATGGTGATATTTTTTTATACGCAACAACAATGGTGTCTTTCACTACACGTCACCCTGACTTGGCTTGCATTACACGCAATCACGACATTCCTCGATAGCGTGTGTAGTAAGCAATACCGAGTTTCACTAAACAACAATATATTGATATAATATTGTTATGGACTAGCCATTATGAATACTATTTACTAAATTTTTAATTTTATAACATTATTATTAATATTACATATTTTGTAGAACATGGTATGAGAACAAAAAAAATTTCTCTGGTAAAATATGTATTTTTAAAAAAATGCAGTTTTGCCGCCTTTTGATGTTGCACCCACATTAAAAAAATTTTGACATGTTTATAAGTTCAATTTGAAAAAATAAACTTCTTCCTTGGAATAAGGATACAAAAATTTAATTTGGATAAATTTTTCATATTATTATGATAACTTTCATATTTTGTTGAATAGTAAAAACACACTATATTTTAATTGAAATCTACTTTTTTCATCACAATAATTTATATGGTTAGATTATCTTTTTAATTGGTTTTAAAGTGTAATTAGAATATATTTTTACCATTTAATCCAATGTTGGTCATTTGAATTAATTTCATTTAAAATTTCAACATATACAAGTGTCGATCTTTTGATAGTTATTGTTTCTTAAAAACATGCTATTTGTTTTGATAACGGGAATTAATTTTAAAATTAATTAATGACACTTATATGTTTTGAATTTGAAAAAATAGAAATCATTTTTGAATTTGGAAAATCAAATATAACATAGGCTGAATTTTTGGTATTTTTCTGATAAACTTCAATTTTTGAAGAATAGTGAAAACGCTGAGTTTTTGGTTAAAACCGACTTTTTAAATAATCATTTATTTGATTTAAATTTATTTTAGATCATAATAGATACATAATAGTTATATAAGTTCAATGAAATTCATTGGAGTAATTTTATAGTAATTTTAGATTTATAAAAATTGTATTGAACTTTTCACTGTCTTTTACCCACCTCATAGGAGTTTTTGAAATTGTTCATAAAACATAATTTTACCGCATCTGTGAGTTGAATTTCGATAATCCAAGAGACATGGTTAATATAAAGGAGCAAAATTTTGTTCAATTAGATAAAAATATTTTTTGGTGAATAGTAACTTTTTACTTTTATTTACCATGGTTAAAAGTAAATAGGGTAGTTCAAGGTTAAAAGAATACTATAATAGTTAAAAATTATCATAACACTTGTTCTAACCTTATTGGATGAGTAGTGTCCAACTATGGGAATCCTTGGGTCGATATTGGGACCCCATGTTTCAACTTGGTAGTGATAATGACAATTTGGATTAATTAATTTAATGTAAAGACACAATTGATATTAACAAAAATCTTTTAGTAAATTAATTTTTATATGGTGTTATATAAGTCATATTTTCGACTATAAATTTTAATTAGAAAGATAAAAATATTTCATACATCATGGTATTTTGTTCATAATTTTTATACATCAAATAAATTAAATTATAAATGACACAACAATGATGTAGTATTTACCTCATTAATAAATGATTTAAATAAATAAGATTATAATGATTAAAATATTATCCAAAACATGTCCAATTATGATTGGATGATTTTATTTCTACCATGAGTAATCTTATCATCATATTTAATGATTTTTTGACCTTTTGAAACTGAATATATGTTTATAATATAATAATATTTTCACACTTTCCCAAAGAGCCCCTCCTCACCCTTATAAAAGGAGACCATTTCTATCCAATTCCTCACACCTCTAAAGCCATTTTTCTCGTCCAAAATCTACCCAATTAAACTTTATACATCCCTATCGTCCCTCTAGAATCCTTAAATTAATCAGAAAGCACTTCAAGAAGTCCTTTTGGTACAAACCAAAGGAAGTTACCCAAATTAAAGGTAACAGTTTCTCTTAAGATATTTTCTTTTATTCTACTTCTCCAACACCTAAATTCATTTTAATCCTTTCATTGGTAACAAATCCAGTATTATAAATTTACTAGGATTTTTTTATGAGAAGTATTAGAACTACACTTACACACACCTCCATCTAATGGATGAAGAACATAATGTTTCTGTGGATGGAAAACTAACACCTCATGAAACGATGATTGTTCGATTTTCTCCTACCGCCTCTCATGGTGGCAATTATGTTGGCACTATATTCATATATGATATATATTATGTTTATTATTTACTTGTTATTATTTAATTCCCAATTATATCAATACTTTATGTTTTCCATAGTCGGTAAATATGATAATATCATTTGAGAAGTGCAGACTACCGCCCCCTCAAAGTGATGTGATTCATTAATACATTATGTGGGATGTATAAAGGATGTGGTTAATGATATTATATATGATATTATACTGGAATTATAATATAACAATATATAATTATATTTTAATTTCTATAAAATAAGAAATAGAAATGATAGTAGCGTTCATGCGTACGTACGGCTTACCGTCTCCATGAACGGTGCATTTCATTTCTTACCTCCATATGTTATGTACTATTATAAATACATGTATATTCTGGATATATAATGAATATATATGATATATAAATCATGATTTACATTCTTGAAGTATGTAAATCAGGATATATGTAATAATAACATCATGATCAACAAGTCCAAACACGTACGATAAATAAGATGATTTTCCCCAAAACGTTGCTTTAACATGGGATTTACAAAATAATGGGTAATATAAAGTCATAAGTGAACCATATATGATATCATAACAATGAATATGATTATATAAAAAGTCAATGACAATTTTTAAATCATTATACAGGAGGTTCAGATATGTACAAAGCATATCGGACCTAAGGTAAGGGATAACTTTTCCAATCCCGTTTTTATCTGAGATTGTTTATTCGTAAGTATTCATTGGGTTACATTTGTCATCCATGTTCCCTCTTTCAAAAAATGGTTTCATGAATGTTTAATTTCCTTTTTACCCATTTTTACTTTTACTACATGGTATGTAAGGAATATTCTTTTGTTTACATTACGAGGTACTTTTTTGACTTTTCTGAAAAAAAGAATGAGAAGAATGTTTTTTTAACTTATACGACACGAATAGATATTTACGGTTTCATAATGGATTTTTTTCATGAAGCTTACTCTACAATATTTCATAATTATTTTCAAAAAAATCATTTTATTTTAAAATTTTCATAGCTTTTTGTGAAAAGAAAATGTTTTTGAAGAAGAAAAGATATTTTCCTCAAGAATTCCTTTCAAGTGTTTTGTCAAAACTATTTTCCACTTAAGATTAAATTATTTAGTATGATTATGTTTCATGTATTATGTATGTATTATTTACATGGTTTCACATTTATTATGATGAAATTATATCCATTTGTTTTATATGGATTATGTTATGATGGGATGATGTTTATGAAACCCATTTTATTCTTTTGGTTATGATGAATGATTTATGTTTATATTGTGGCACAAGTAAGAATGACTTCTTAATGAGATGGGTGGGACCTATATCTCCCTCAAATGAATTGGGTAATGATTTATATCTCATGAGATAGACATGGATGGAATGGAAAGTAAATCTAGTACAATAAAACAGGGCTGGAAAAGCAAGTAAACCCGGTTCAGTAAGGGAGTTTGTCCACCAAGATGGTCTTGGAAGCAATTCCTTGGCTACTATGGAAATCATATCATGTGCTTAATGTTTATACACAATTACATGTTTTATTAACGTGCTATTTTATCATGATTAATGTTTCTTTATGATCTATGCCTTATGTACTGCCATGTTTTATGTCATTGCCCATGATTTTGATGTTTAAACATTATGTTCATGTTTTTAAGTTGGAATGTATATGATTTGTTTTATTTTATCCATGCTTAACCTTACTGAGAATTTGAGGTCACCCTTTATATGTTTTCTTTTCCCCAGGAGATAAATAATGGTTTTAGGTAAGAAAACCAAAAGGGGAAGATCGTTATGGGAGATGTTGAAGATCTTTCACCACGATTAAAAGATTAAATTCTGAGTTTCCAAAGACACTAAACTATTACAATCCTTGTGTGTTTGTTATTGTTATGTATTAATTATTCCTCAAAAGTAATGCAATGTCCATGTACATCAAGCTTTGGGTCTCTACAATAATGGTAATAAACTTTTTCTTGAAAATAGTTATGTTTTAATTTTTAATTTCAAATTTAATATGATAATCCATAATATATGTAGTTTCCCAATACTAATAAACTATTATGTCCTTGGATATGCGATTCATTGTATCATATGCCACTATAATAAATTGAACATCATGTCTAGGATACTGGTGTTGGGTTCACTATAGTAGGTATATGGTGAATTTTAGTAGAATGAGTGGAAACGAGATTTTGGAAAACATAGATTAGGGAACATAACCCTATGATAAATGTTGGGGGTTATTATAGAATAACACCCTAATGTTTTTGTAAAGAACATATTAGGAGGTTTCTTCTAGAAATACATCCTTTTATTCACACTACAAGTTGATGTAGTTTAACTAGATTTTTAAAAGTGGTAAATAAAACTAAAAAGAAACATTGGTCTTAACATTTTCACAAACTCATGCAATAAAATATGTCTTAGAAGGCATGTAGTTGGATACTACTAGAATATATGCTTTGGATAATTCACATTTTCAAAAGAAAACATTGTGAAGTATTTGAGAAGATTATAATAATGGAAAACCATATCTAAACCTATGGTGTACTATATTAAAATAAATTTTTCATGATTAAGACAACCTATAAATGATTATATGGTTTTCCAATTACATTTGTTGTTTATCACAGTAGTTGTTTGGTTTTATTCAATATTCAGAACACAAATGAATTATCTTAACACTGATTATGATTGAAAATGTATTGAATATATTAAATAAAATGGGAGGATGATATTAGTCTGTAATGACTCATATTTTCCCAATTTTCATTTTAGAATTTATTTTGGAAAATCATGAGACCTGTCGATGAGACGACATGCGATTCCGATACCCGATGTCCTTGGGAAAATCTTTGAAAAATGATTTGTTTATTATAATATATAAGAACATAGTTCCATAAAATGTGGAATATGATTTAAAAGTGTTCCAGAATCTTAATTTATAGGGATCCATTGAGCTTATAATGGTGTCTTTAAGAAAGGACCAATCAAACTTTGGTAGGCACGGTTCATCTAAGAAAATTGTGACCAAGGATGTAACCATATATAAAATTATTAAATAAAATTATTTAATTTATAAATCATAATAAATCATGAATGTTAACTCATATTAGGAAATTGAGACAACAATTGAGTTTATAATGTGTTGTTTTCCCTAGATGTGACTTAACTTTAGTCGGTGTGGGTATTCATTGGAAAATCCAAAAATAGTTGTAATCATCATTAAATAATTTAATGATAAATTACATTATTTGATGCATTGGATTCTTTTCCTTTAAATATCCGATTAAATAATTTACCAAGATTTGTCCACTCAAACCTTATAGATTCAGAAATCAATTGGAGATATATTTTTTCTAAATATGAAAGATCGAAGTTCGAATTTTGGATCATCACGACAATGAAGTTGGAGGATATCGTCAATAATGACAATTCAATTGTTTTTAATAAATGATCAATTCAAACACCAGGTAGGG
This sequence comes from Viscum album, assembly GCA_963277665.1. Lineage (NCBI taxonomy): Eukaryota > Viridiplantae > Streptophyta > Magnoliopsida > Santalales > Viscaceae > Viscum > Viscum album. The sequence continues at coordinate 1,422,654,272 of OY728141.1, read as the reverse complement.
CTGTGGTTTCATCATGTTTTCCCCATTCTTGATATTTTTAATTAACGTTAGTTAATACAAAAATAGATTCATCAGCTGATCGATCATTGTAGGATGGTTGATAATTGTAGGGGTGAGGTCCAATTATAGATTTTTTTAAATTAACCATTGACCTTAATTAGGTGGGGAGGTAATTGAGGCCTATATGATTAAAGGCCAATATTCATTCTATGGGAACTCTTGAGATTTCCTTCTCCATTATTTTTTGTGTTCATGTACATTGGACCCTTGTGGCCATGGTTCAACTTTTCTGGTGGCTCTAAATTCGATAGGTCACCAAATTGTATGAAAACTAACAACAGAGGTGGGGAATGTGTAGATCGGGACATGAGGAGCGTAGATCTCCGACCATTTCAAATTCTTGAAATCAATGGTGGGTCAGTGATCGGCATAAGGGTCCATCAACCTGAGTTTTGTTTGGAAGTCCCTTGAGGTGTGGCACTGGAGGGGGTGGCATCAATGTCTTGGATCACAACGGGCAGCCGCGTGGGAGCTAGCGGGAGAAAACCGCGACAATAGGTGTTTCTGGGGTCTGCATAACATGGTACCAGCCTGATTGGACATGGTACATAGACAATGAAGGACTATTGGAGGAGTCTCATGTGTGATCATAATAATCTGATCACGATTGTTCATGCTAGAGGTAGAGCGGGTCGGGCTGAGCATGTCCAACTCAGGGTGATTGGGCTAGAACTAGGCCACAGTCGACCATTGTGGTTGACTGTGACCCATGGTCGTTCAAACTTCCACACGACCAAGGGAGTTGGGGGCATGGACAACAGTGATGCTCAACCATGGTAAACACGAAGTAGTAGGATGGGGTGGTTTCCCAACATGTTTGGTGGAACGACTATGAGTTGGTCCATAGGCCTAGAGACCCTACATGAAACTTCAAAACGACATTCCTTTCAAACAATATGACTATTTAATGAGATGACCATGGACTTGGGTACTTTATGATAAGTCGTTCATTTAAAAATATCCAAAATGGGTTTTTGTAGTATTTTTCACACGAACTAATGGATTGATGTGTGAGTTCTCCTAAAACAAACACACTTCAAGAAATCATTTATATGGTTAGTTGTGTCCTGTAGATTGTGTGCCATAAAAATACTGTGTGTCTTATGGAGACTGTGGTGTTATAAATATTGTGTGTCTTATAGAGACTATTCTTCTTATAGAGACTGCATGTATTATGGAGACTATGTGTCTTATGAGGATTAAGTGTCCTATAGAGACTCTGTATCTTATAGAGACGATGTGCCTTTTTGAGACTCTATTTTCAGTTGGATTGAGTATATCTTGTTTTTTTGGAACATGTTTTGTAGACATATGTCTACATGGACATTACTATTCACATTCTTTAATGGTATTTACTTGGTGGTATTTCATTCATGGTATTTCATTGGTGGTATTTACTTTGTGGTATTTACATAGTGTTATATTACTTCTTGTCATTTCCTTGGTAGTATTTCATTGATGGTATTTCCATTGTGGTATTTTCTTCATGGTATTTAGTTACCTGTATATCCTTCTTGGTATTTCTCTGCTGGTATTTCCATTATAGAATTTCCTTTATGAAATTTCCATCATGGGGTTTCCTTCGTGGTATTTCATTGGTGGTATTTCCTTCATGGTATTTACATTGTGGTATTTATTTTGTGGTTTTGGGGTGTCCTAATAAGTATTGTTTTACTCACCCCAACATGGGATTTTCAAACATGTTTCATGTACTGTAAAGATTATTAGCCATTCGAAGGAGTTCCAAGCAGACCAAGCTAAGAGGTTCCTAATAAATCATGACAGACAGAGGGGTGTCCCATAGGCTTTTCAGAAAAGAGTCCCAATACCACCTACTTTATAGGTTTTAGTTGTGGTTACAGAGTCATTTTTGTGGGGTTCTATTCTGGGCCTATTTTTTTCATTATTTTAACTTTTTTACTCTATTTGTGGGATATAGTGGTTTTCATGCATTGTTTACATTGTTTTTTTACATTTCATCATTTATGGATTGGATATGTGTGCTTATGTATATGTACGTTAGGATAAATCCTCACATTAATGGGATATGCCTACTCAGTGCAAGTCACCTACCCAAGATATTTGGAGGCGGGTATGGGGTATTAACGACATGGGTCCCTCTAGGATGGGATGAGACATTATAGAGTGGTATTAGAAGAGGTCAGTTCTAATTTTGGAATGAGAGACTTTGATGATGGTTTTGGGGAAATAATGTAGATTTTTTTGAATTCTATTTTCAATCCAGGGACACTAGTGTCGGAATGGTGGCTATCATATCCATACACTAGGTATATGATTTCATTCTTTTCAACTAGGTACATGAAAACACTATTTTTCAGGGGAAAAATGGTAAATGCATCATATAGGAATAGTTATGTTTTCCCTATCATTATTGATTCATCGATCTAGATATACTCTATTGATAATTGTAATTATTTTTTTACATCACGCTACCTATATGTAAATATCCTTCTAGACATCAACCATGTGATCATGAGGATAACTTGACAGGTGACAAGACATCAGTAAATGGATTTTTACCGGTGATAGTGCCTAATGTGGGTGCACCAGCTTTACCACCACCTGTAGAGTAGTACATGGTACCCATAGTACCTACGGATGTTAAGATAATTAAAATCAGGCTTCTTAATTTTCATTGATTAAGATCACTTAGTTTTCGAGTTGATCAAGACACTTTGGCAGTTGAGGGATATATTGAGATGGTTACTTGACTTTCTTTCTAGTCAGAACACTATCAAATCAGATGCAGGTTCTATAAGTGAGACATCTAAAAGTTTCAACAGGGTTATGGTGGGGTTTGGTTATCAGAAAATATGATGAGGAGACTTTTGGTTGATAGAGAATGAGATCCTTTTTAGAGAGGAGTTGTCACCATTTATGTTGAGGGCTATGCATGTCCTGGAGCATCTATAGCTCTGTAAGGATGACGTATCAATATTAGAGTATTCAACAAGGTATACCATGATGATGTTTAAACCCTAAAATATCTAATGGTGTTATTTTAAAGACATTACCTTTGACATACCACTAATTTTTAAGAATAGAACTTGAGGGATTCCAATTATTCCCATATTTATCTACTTTTATGCTACACTCACTCCTCCATGATAACCATTATCAAAAAATTAAACTATATACACAACATCATGGTTCTATAATCTATGAATTAGTAGATAAATATATGGTTCGTTAATTATTGATAAAACCTTGAATAATGTTCTGTGTAATACTATGTTTTATAACCATCCACAAAATATACACATTACCATCAGTAGAATATATAGAATATCCCCAAAACATTTTTATTCTCTACTTATATCCCACCATTCGATTAGTGGAACACCATGAATTTTCTATAATGTCTCAAAACACCATGATCAATGGTGTCTAATTATTCTCATAGGTCATCCACCCATAACCTAGGCAGGAGGAACTACATCACACATTAGATCACACCCAAAGGTATATCATCTAATAAAACCAAATATATTCTCATGAATCACATATGATAAGTCGATAACTATGGTTAATAATGAAAATATCATTACAAATACATAAATAATTTTCTATTTTAACTAATATTATTCTTAAAATACCAGTACGTGATCTATTACAATAACCAATATACATAAATGACATCATATATAGCCAATATACTATTTTCATGAAACATCAAAATCTTATTACCTGAGGTTCCACATAAATGAACAGTCCCTATTTCCTATGCAAGTGTGTCCTCATAAATAAATCTTTGATTAATTTATACCAACCATGTTTATCAAATTTAAATTAAATCATATATATGGGTCCATATTACTTGATCATACCACCAATACGATTATCCCATTAAATTCATCTCATTAATCTATGGATCATACACCTAGCCAATTACCCATAACACATTTCATGTAAAAATAAAATCCAGAATCACTTTAGGGAATTTTTTTCCAGTAAACCAAACATGTCTAACTAATATAAGTTGCATCCACATAATCACATTGAACTAGGGAACCCTTACAATAAACTAAGGTCTTTAATATGTACTTACATTACAAGACCTGCCTATATATGATAAACAACCACTATCACATCAATAACGATAACAAAAATCAATAAAGAGAGAGATCCCACATATATTTTCCATTAAAAAAACCAAAAAATAGAAGAAGATATATTTGATTTACCATATTTTATCCAATTCATCCAAAATTCCTTTATCCACACTCTTCGATGTTTTTAACTCATCAAGGAAACAAATGATCATTTCTAACCATATTCAAAACATACAAGACATGTATCAATCCACCACCAAGTTTTACACATCCTAAAATAACCCACCAAGGGTATCCATACATCACCTTCACATAATTATTACATAATAATAATCAAATTTAAATAAATAGTAATATTCACATAACATTCCATTAGAAAACATTAAAAGTGAGGAAAATAACTGAGGTGTATAGAATATTCATGTACAATTTCACTACAATTTTATATAAGAAAACACTTTATAATTTAGTGTTATTAATTTATAACATTTCACCTTCTATCATATATTAATAATCAATCACACTAAATCACTTTAATTTCATGTTAATCCTCGTTTTCAATTATAATACAAGTGTTCATGTCTCTTTCCACTATAAGCAAGGATAAAAACCATTGAATAATAACATCAAATTATTATATAATTATTGAAAAATTATCTACAATATAATAGATAAACTAAGAACTACAATCCCAAATCCTTGATAACTATGATATCCAACTAGATAGATGGTCATGGAATACTATCTAGAGGACTATCATGCCCACATCAATATTCTTATCATCATCTACCAAGTCCTAAAATAGTATAAAAAGTAAAAATTGAGTCACATATACCATTTTCAAATTCCCCAACCTAAATTTCCCAACAATAGTCCTTTCAAAGAACCATGTGATGTGATGGTTTCCTGGCCATCTTCCATATACTTCCAACTAGTGCTGAGAGTCTATGAGAATTATTGTGAAATTTTACTTTCAATTAATTTTATTAAAATGAGATTAAGTATTAAAATATCATCCATAACCACATATTAGTGTACGAATATATATAATTACTACCTATGTATCCATTAACGAAATAAATGTACATTCATACTACAAAAAAAGATTTTTTTTCTAAAATGGTCATAAAACCCTCATATCAACCACATATGTAATTATTGTGGCCCTGATTTGGTAGTATATTTCCAAATAATATATTAATTAAATTGTATTTAAAATTCAAAAATCATATTTCGAATAAAATTATATAATTTTTTTAATTTTATTCATTTTATTCATTTATTTAAACACTTACTATTTTGATAAAATAAGTACTTAACTATTTATTTATAATTTACCAATATTAATTTTGGTACAACAATTTTTAAAATTCTTATTTATTTAAATTAAATATTGTTTATCATTATTTTTTTTAATTTAATTTTTTAATTTTTATTTGTTCATAATGAAATAATAAATTAATGTTTTTAAATTAAGCCTTTTGTTTAAATAAATTTTTTCATTATTTTGTTTTATAGTTCAATAATAAACTTTTCAATTGATTTATATTTATTTAATTTATCAATTTTTTGTTTGATTTGATGTGTAAATTTTAGACAGAGTAATGCATTATTTCATTATATGAATATATATTTATTTTATATTTAGTTTATTATTATATTTCATTTTTACTTATAATTTTACATATTTCAATCTATCTATGGTTTTTGGGAATTTAATTTATCAAAATGTCTTCTCATATTTATTTTTAATTTATGAAAATTTAATATTACTACTCAAACTATTCATTTAAATGTTAAATTTTGATTATTTTTTTAAACATATATTTTATGATATTTTTTATTCCTCTTAATGTTATTTATTTATTTATTTTAAAGTTGATTCCTAAATTTTAATGTTATGTTACATAAGGGATATTGAAAATGAAAAATATGTAAGAAATTTTAAATGTGAAGACAATATATCTTATTCTCCATCAGGTACACAACCATTTTTCTAGCAACCAAATGTGTAGCCAAATTCTAGGGAACATTTAAGTAGTAATTTTCTGTTATTCTTTTGATATGAATTATTGGTATATAGAAAATCTACAGGTATCAAATTATTCAAACACCTATGTGTTGGACATGAGGGAACTATTTTCACCATCAAGAACCTATCATATTAATTGTATACATGAGTTAGATATTGGTAATATACTTATGTTTCTCATTCTTCAATGGACAGTGTGAATTGATATGGATGTTGAGAAGTTCTTAAGTCCTTTGATGTTTGGTATTCCAAAACATAAAATTTGGAAAAACTGGATCTCTCATCTCACATATAAAACCATGTTCTGACTGAATTTGTAATACTTTTTCTACATAATATTTTCAAAGAAGAAGATAGGAGCGATTTGGATCCAAGTCTGATGTTTAACTAGAAAGATATTCATTCAAAAGTGAAGAACTCACCATTAAAGGATGGTATGTAGGATGATGTAACCCATATAGGGAAATGATACATATCTGAAATTTACATTGATCCACTATTACCAACATTTCTTCAAATCAAAAATCAAAAAAGATTCATAGTTGGTTACAATCCACGTATAACTCCATTTAAGAAGATTGATGTTCGAACGATGCAGATTGAGCATAGTGCTGATAAATAAGACCGACCAAATTGAAGAATAATTTTTCATATAGGGATTTACAACTAAATATTGTAACCTTGACTTAATCTGTGATTGGGAGATGTTTAGCATTTGAGCTAAAAAATAATTAAAATTCATATATTTATGTGAATTTAATGTTGATTTTGAGAAGAAGTTTTGTTTCACTAGCTCTTTTTGTTGTAAGTTCGACAGTGCCTATTATCTATCAAAGATTCCATCTATGAATGATTGATTTATTGAAAACCATGTTTTTAAATATTATCATGTTATGATTTTCTTGTGAGAATAAATTGTTGTTGAATGTTGGCCTATGATGAAGATGCATGTTTATTACATGATTTTTTCCAAACACAATTTTGGTGTATATTTTGTTTCAAGGTGAAGACAACACCGGTATAGGATGTCAAATGTGAGAGTGATCTGAATGAATCTATTAATTTTGTACAGGTTTACAATGATATTTATTCACTTGTAACATTAGGTAATTTTTTTAAAATGGAAATTTCCATCTACCTAGAAGTCAAAACAAACAGAGATGAAAATTCATGAACCTATTACAACCTAGGAATGAAAAAATATTTCACTATAATATTTTATAGATAATAGTAAAAAACTATTATTAAAATATAGACATGATGGATGATTAAAAGGTGATATTTATTTTGGAAAGAAGAAAAAAATTGTGGAATTGAAATTCTTAACTAGAGTGATGGGATTTGAAAGTCGATGATCCTCTGTGGAACTGCTATTGTTTCTGACGTAGAAGAAGATCAAAGGCCTTCTACGCTCCAAGATCATGAGTGGAGAATTATTTTTTTTTAATAATTTACATTCAAATAGTTAGTTATTTGGTTGATAGAATTTAGTAAAAATTCCTCTCTAAAATTCATTTCATTTAATTGTTGATTGAAGTTTAATGATCAATTTCTCTATAAATTTTATTTCATATTCTCCCTTTTAAAATATGATAAACACAATTTCAACCATAGATACCTATTCATCAAGTGGATATTGTTTACTCATTATGTTTATGATCTTAATATTGACTTTCAATGTTTTAGCATATCGATTCTTGATTTAGAATTTTGAGAATCATTATTGCACAATTGTGCTTTTATGCACCGTGTTTATTAAGCTCTTTTACATGATTATAATGAAAGGATAATAATAAATAAGGTTTTTTTATTTTTATATATATTTATAGATAAATTTCATGTTTTTTTGATATTTTAATTCATGCATTGATAGTGTTTTTAATTTTAAGAAATTTAAGCAATGAAAAATTAAGGAACTATAAGATCTACTTTATTTTTCTACTTCTCATATCTATTGAGTTTCTAGTAATTTTAGTTTTGAAACAGTTTTGTTGATTTATTATAATTTTTCAGGAAATGATATTATTTTTATTAAAAACCATATAAATACCTTAAATAGATTAGAAACATTAAAAAATTAAAAGAATATTATAAAAACATGGGAAAGTTACTCTACAGGGTAGTCTTATTGGGAGACAATCTAGGGTAGTGTTGTACTAAATTATTTTTTCTAAAAACATCACTTTGATTGAGAATGAAAGTAAAAAAATCTAGTTCAATTATAAATTTTGTTAGGGAGGATTCCAAGTGGATCGATAATGTTTTTGAAAAACATTCATATTATGATTCAAAACAATTTAAAAAAATATATATAACAAATAATCAAGATTATTATTTTATGTCACAAAATAACATTTCAAATTATATAATTTAAAATGATTATAATAAACGAAAAAAAATAGAATAATATAAAATATAAAAGGTCATAAAATTGTGAAATACGGAAAAAATTGAAAAAAAATAAAACACAGCAAGGGAAAACGTCATAAATCCATACACCATTAAAAATTTAGTATATAAAGATAAAAATGAACTATGAAGGAGCCTACTACACTTGACATTGATAATGAGAATATGACTTTATGATATACATAAATCAACACATGATTCCGAATTAGATATGGGTTTCATACGTAATATGACCAAATTTCAAGGGATTTTGGGTTATGAGCCACAAAAGAATTTGAATGAGTGTAAATGGTGTGCATTGCCTAGTAACCTCAAGTGGTAAATTAAGATAACGTCAATATGAAGGAATTATTCTTTTCATTATATGGGATGGATATGAAGTGGTTTTACTACTTCAAATTCACCTCAATATTGAGTTGGAACCAACACTAGAATATCTAATATAAATAATTTTCTCATCTACTAGGATTGATTCCATTAAGAGTAATATATTATATAATTATTAATTATAAGGGGAGATGATTTATGAATACTAAGAGTGTTTTTATAATTTTTATTCCAAATGTCTTTATCACTAGTTTTGACCAGCTCTTTATCTAATGTTTTTATGAGGGTATAATTTTGATGTATAATATAATTATAGATGTTATGGTATGGGGAGAACAAGTTGATAAGTGTCTCATTTATTTTTGGAATACTATTATAAAATATGGAACAAAATTAATAATATATGGTAATAAGGGATTAATTCATGTCAATCCATCTATAGAACTTTCTATATCCAATTATAAAAGTTAATGATGAGAGGTAGAGGTAAGAGACTTTTCTAACATGATGAAACATATGTTAAATAATGTTTCCCCTTCATAGATTCAACCAAAACTATTTTTCCCATTCAGATTCACTATGACATATTTTATCCATTTTATCATCTTAATGGTCAATGTATATAGTTTCTAAAGTATTCTAAAAGTTTTAATGGAATATTTCCTAGAAATCCATTCCAAAACAACTCAGACAAACAATTTTCTACCTCAAAATTTTAATCTACTCCTTTTCAATCGAACCAAAATTCAATAAAAATTTGGAATAGCCGGTATAAAAATATGATTTGATCAAATTTCCAATTATATAGCTATTTATATCCCAAAAGTTTTAATCAACTTCCAAGTTATAATCAAAATCAATACAGAAGACACATTGATGAGAATGTTTCAAATTTAAATAATAAAGAAAAAAATGACGATGAGGTAATCAATGAAATAGATCACATCATGAAGCTATTATATAGAAGAAAAAATATATTTCTCAATAAAAGAGTTGTTGTTACAATTTATGGTAACTCAAATAGGTTATATGAATAATGAAATTAGTGGTTTCAAAAATTACTAGATTTGGTAATCTTCCACCACAAGTTGAATTCAACTCAATAAAAAGACATAATGATATTTAAATAATTAGGAGACGTGGAAAGTAATTTAAAACAACTATGATGAAAAAATTGAACGATAACCGAGAAATTATAGTTCAAATTGAGAAATTAACAGATAATTACATGAAGATGTGTCAATAAAACATAGTAAATCTATTAAAAAAACTAATAATACTATTTTACCAAATGACGAATCATTACTAATACCTTATATCCACACACCAGTAGTATAATAATAATAATAAAAATCAAAAATCCATATTTAATGAATCTATAAATAATTTATAAACCAAATTGGAATTAGACAATGTTAAAATGTATAGGGATCTACAACCTTATCATTTGGGAACCACTCATTTCTTAAATAGTAATGAAATTGAAATTTAAACATAATGTTAGAAAAAATTTAGGATTTTCCATCTTAAAATCACATTTTTTAGATGATTTCAAACAAATCCCACATTGTGATAAATTTCTTATAAGGATTTGAACTCAAAAATGAAGGTTCAAGGGAGGCGGGAAACATTGTTTTAGAATAAATAGTTTGTTAGTGATCCAACTTATTTTCCCTATTAAATGTAACGATCCATCTAGATTTTTCGTTCTTTGTGTTATTTTAAATAAATATTTTAAATAATCTATGTTGGATTATAGAGCCTTTAGAAATTTTATTCCTTAATACATCCTTTCAACTATTTAGTTTGGAGAGCTTAAGAAATCTATTATTGTCATTCAGTTAGCTAATAACAGATTTTCTAAGCCAGTTGGAGTCATTAAATATGTCTTTATATGGGTTAAATAATCATTTATAATTATATATTTATATGTTCTAGACAATGATTATTTTACATCTAGTTAAAATACATAAATTGTTTATGAATATCATTATTGAAAACTACTAAACAATTACCAATGTCCATATATGGACTCATTCTCTAGATTTTAAGGGTAATATGTTGTATTTTAATATATTTTAATCATTGAAACACATTATATATAACCATTCTACACACTAAGTTGACATGATAGACAATATTTCAAATGAATAGTTTCATTATTTCATTCAACATAACAATCTTGTGGATTCTTTGGGGAATAATGTTGCAGTTGAAAATGAGTCATCTAAAATTAAAAAATATGAACAATACTGGATTGATGAATATTATAGTGATCATATATTTTAAATAATTGTATACAATTTTTAAATTTTAGAATAAAAAAAATTACAAAGAATTTCGTGAAAATTATTTTGAAATTGGAGATTTTTTTTCAAAATCTCTTGAAACGTCAAATAATATTTCAAGTTCTAAATCTATATGTGATTTTGAAGCTGAAATGGAAAAAATGAATTCAATTATACTAAATATTAGTGAACCAGGGATGCTTATTATTTCTAAGAGAATGATTCGTGTAATTACATTATTATGAACATAAATTATGATGAAAATTTCATTAAAGAGTCACCTCATTTTTCTGAAATTGAATATGAAATTTCATTTTTAATGATGAAATAATTTTACTACATGAAAATTGTTTCACTTATAGTATAGAAGTTGGTAATCCTAATATTATTATTGATTATTTGATGGATTAAAATGATGTCAATGAACACATATAAGATATATTGTCCAAATAAGAAATCCCACCAACACTATAACATAAAAAATTGTATGAAAATTTTTAATTTCCTTATTTTGAATAAAAAAATTCATAATTATAATAGAAAGTGGTTTGTCAAATGAGAATGAAAACAAAACTTTAGTGTTCATTTGAGAGAATAGGAAGGCCATATATTGTTATTTAGATAATTTATATGTAATTTTTCATTTAGTGTTCATTCATGGTATTATATTAGAGTTAAATTCCAAACATCCTTGACAATTTTTGGAGGAAATTAAATCCAACAATTCATGAAGTTGTAAAAAAAGAGGTGACTACGTAATTTTTGGTAGGTATTATTTACCCATTTTTAATATTTGATACATAATCCCAATCTACATTATTCCAAAAAGAGTGTTTTCACTATTTTTAATAATGAATTTGGATTCTCAGTTCCTTCTTGGTTTCATTATAAGTGGATGTTATGAATTGATTATTTGAAGTTGAACAGAATGACAAAGATGTAAATCATTATTTTTCATTTACCTTATCAAATCCATAAAAGTTTTGGTGGTCAACCCCATCAGTTCTTTATGATTTTTTTCAAGATAAATGGTTTTTCAAGATACATTAATAATCATATATATCAATAGAACTTGGATAAAACATATTTTATGTTCTCTTTGGGAACCCGTTCTTATCATGGAGTTCGATTCAAGATATTTAGTTCTACTAACACCTTCCAATTAGTCCTTCTTAGCATTTTTTGAAAATTCCATGGGAATTTGATAAGGTTTTTATAGATAAATTTGATGTTTTTTGTCCATATTTTATAAGATGTTTGATATATTTAGGGTTTCTTCAAAGAGTATTCAATAATTATAGTCTTGATATAATCATTTAGAAATATTTTTTATTTTTAAAATACAAATATTTATTGTTCGTGAAGTGTCTAAGAAAGTAATTTTGGTAGAAAATTTCAATGTTTTCATAATCTATTCACATCATTTTCCTGAGACTGTTAAAGATATTGCATCATTTTTGGTACATGATTAATCTTATAAGAGTTTTGAAATAAAATATAGATGAAATTATTTCCCATTAACATGATTTATTCATAATTAAAATATTTTTCCCTTTAATGAGATGTCTAAGGAATCCTTAAATGAAATTAATCTAAATCATTAGGCTCCACCAATAGTTATTAATCATAATTGGGACATACATTTTGAGTTGATGGCTGATGCTTCTAAATTACCATGAGTGGTTATTCTTGTTTAAAGAGTTGAGATAAAATAATATACCGTTACTAATGATTATAGAACACTAGATGCTTCCCATTCCTATTTCTCTACAATAGAAAAATATTTTTAGCTATTTTATTTTCCATAGATATGTTTTGAAGAATTATTATAGGATTTAATATTGTTTTTTTCACTAATAATAGTACTATTTGATATCTCTTAAAAAACATGAGTTAAAACTAATCCTCGTTAGATAGAACTTATTGATTCATGAACATTACATATAGATACAAGATATTATAGAAATTGAGAACATTATGACAGATCATTTGATAAAAAAAATTATGAGTTTTTCCTGGTAATTTCATTAGTTTAAACTATTGAATATTCATCACCATGGTATATATCATTTTCTTTTTTCTTGATCACGATTCCATGGTTTTCAAGGAATTTCACTTATTTAGATGATGAAATTTTTTCACAGAGGTATTCCTTGAAAAAAATTTCTAAATTAATTTGTGAGTCAATGAAAAATATTTGGGATAAAATATACTTGTTTAATATGTTATATCATTAGATTTCGAGGAGACATATAAGAAATTATGATATTTATTCAGTTCTAAAAATTTTCTATAATATGATCGAAGATTGTAACATTGGGACACCAATAACATCATAAAAAGTTATAGATTCATGTCTATATTGGCCTAAAATAAACATTGATTAAAATAATTAGTATGGGACTTGTCAATATTTTCTATTTTAATGAAAATTTTCCCAATGGCATGAGATACAAAAAAACCAGTTGTTGTATTTTATTATCTATGATTTTTGTGGAATGTATTTTTGGGGCCCTTCTCCAAGATCCATTGGATATTTTTAAATCCTTTCTATTGTGGACTGTGTAAAAATGTGTAATAAACATATTAAAACTAGAAATAATGAATCTAGAGTGATGTCAAAATGTTTCTAGAGAAATATGTTGTATAGATTTGGGATTCCATGGTTTATTCTCACAGAAACAGGTACTCATTTATTTAATTGGACCATATATGATGATGAAACTATATTGAGTTGTTCATAAAATTTATACACCCTATCATCATAAAAAAATGGAATGAATTATGTTTCAAATTGTTAGGTTATACATATTGTTTAGAAATCTATTAATCTAAATCAGAATGATTGGAGGTTAAGGCTTGAAGATTTTCTTATGGGAATACAAACTACCAATTAGATTCTAATTGGGAAGTCTCTTAGATGATTGTTTTATGGAATATAATATCATGTACCCATAGAATTAGTGAATCAAAATTACTATGATATCAAATCATGTAAATAGAATCTATTTGATGCTTGAAAAAAGAGGAAGAATTTTTTGAAATATAGGAATGAAATTAAGAATAATAACTCTGAAAATTAATGTCTTTTTTATAGAGAAAAAAAGGTTATTCATGAAAAATAAATTCTGAAAAAACAATTTTATGTTGGAGATATTGTGGAACTTAAACAAATTTATACTAAACCATTTTACATGTGAATTTCATTTCAAATTGGATAGTTCTTTTATAGACACTGATGGTTCCCCTTTTTGGGATTTATAGATTTGAAATTCAATGAACGATTTTAAATTAATCATAAATGGAAATTGGCTTAAACTATTTGGGGAAGTTAATAAAGAACCTTTAATGGAGGAATACATCATTCAAGAAGATTAAAGTCATTAATTAATAGATGTTGTTTCTTTCCATTCTAGTTTTTTATTCGGAACCAGTTTGGTGTAAGTTACCAATCATTTATAGCTTTATTGTTTTCTTTTTGTTTCGTAGTGTTTAATTGTATTGAATAAAATGATAATGATTGAAGATATAATTCCTTTTTCTCGCCATCTAGAAATTAACATGGGGATTCTATCCAATTTTTAGTATAGATACTATACATTATACCTTTATAAAGTGAAGCTACATGCTGAAGAAACATGTATCATCCCCATTTCTAATATCTATTTACATTTCACATGATCTTAATGTTCCCAAATTTAATGTTAATATTCAGTTTTAGGATGTTTAGAGCTAACTAGATATATATTTTGAAAATAATCTAATGATAGATTTTACTGGTTGAAAATGAAAATATATCTTCTTATTAAGTAGAGTTAATCGTTTAATTTATTCTTTTTTTGTTCATTTAAAATTCGGCATAATACTTCTTTCATAGAATTAAACCGTTATTAAAAAAATTAAAATTGAATAGTTTTGACATTATAAAATTTATACTGAAAAAAACAGTTACATAAATGAAATAGGTGATTTTAGTATTTATTTTATTGTGATGCAATACTAGAGATTATTTTCTTGTGTTTTAATCATTTAGAACACTTCCATGAATTGCACTAGCATTCACGCATTGATTTTAAGCTAAAATGTCGACGTAGTAACTTGTTGGAAACATTTTTTCATGATATAAGTTATAAATAATTCTTGTAGTGTGAAAAAACATTTACATTCTTTGTAAATATTTATTTATGATTTTAATATAATGAATTTATAAATCATTTTGAAATTAAAATTTATCTTATAAGTATCTCTATCATGGATTAAACATTTGTGACCATGTTGAATTTTAGTATGCGATAACATACATTCACTATACTGAACTGTAACATAATGTGTACCCTAAAAAATCACTAATATTTAATTTTTTCAAATATAAATAAATAAGATTTATGGATTTTGATGTATTATAATGTGAGAATGTTGTATAGTTATTTTAAAAAGGTTATTTCTCTAATACTCCTTTGATTAATTTGAGAAAATCATTTTTCATTACCAACATTAAAGCATGTTGTATATGGTAAAATATTTTCCGACTATTATAAAATTATCATTACCCTTGAATTATTTAATTTGTATTTATAATGATAAAATGTTCATTATGGTGAATAATGAAATGAAAATATTAATCCCTGTTATACTCGTTCTATTATTCTTTGGATTTTTGGATATACAATTTATGATTCCTTTTAAATTTTTAAGTTTTCCTATCCAAAGTGGGTGTCTATGTTATATGGGTTTCTAATTATGTAAGTCTGTTCACCTAAAGGTAATGTGAAGTTTGTACTTTTAGATGAATGTAAATTTAATAGGGTTAAATCTACATTAAAATATTCATGGAAGGTCATCTTCGTAAAGCAGGAATTTTTTGTCCTTAAAAATTTTAAATTTCATGATGAAAATTTTCTTTCACTGCTAGATGAAAACTCATTGATGAAATTCATTTTAAAATTTTTTTTTTCTCATTATGTATTTCAAACATTATATTTATTTTATTTCACCGAATTTGGATAATTGTTTCTATGAGGACCTTCAAAACCTTAGGGTGGTGGAATTTGATGTCTCTTGGATTTGATACAATTTTCTGACAATATATCTTTAATTTAATATTATATTTATTTTCAAAATAAATATTAAATTAAATAATTTACATTCATTATTTTTGAACAATTTTTTTAATGTTATTATTTTTTAAAATTATTTTAATAATTTATATATAATTTCCCAGTTTTTATTTTGAACCTTCAATTTTTTTATTCTTATTTCATAAATTTTTTTACTATTAATCATTATTTTATATCTCATTTTTTTAATAATAATTTTACATTTTTAAATGAATATTTTTTACATTATTTCATTTTTATTTCTGTAATTGTATTACAATTAAAATTTTAATGTTATTATTTTAATTTAATTTCTTGTATTTTTTGTTTCTGTTTCTTGATATAATGTGTATATTTATAATATAGCTATTATTTATTTATTTTATTGAATTTATATTAAATTTATTTATATTCTATTTTGAGTTTTAATTTTGGCTATTTATTTTAATAATTAAAATTTACCCGAGGATATTGGAAATTTAATTTTTCATTAATCATATATAAATTTAAGACATCAAAGAATTCATTCAAAAGTTTAATGTCTAGAATTTTTTAAATTTATAGTTTATGTTATTTTTAATTTTTTTTATTTTACATATCTATTTATATAAATTAAACTCCCAAATTTTTTTTTCTAGGTCTATAATTGATTTTAAAATGAAAATCACGGAGGAAATTATGAAAGCAAGGACTACATATCTGATTTTACAGTAGGTATATTTCCATTTTTTCATCCTCCAACTACTTAGAAAAATTCCCATCAGTGTTCACATGGACATTTTTCTAGGAATCCATTCATGATTCCATATTACCACATATCAGAGCCCCATGTTTCATATTTTCAAGTCACCCTTGTTGGAATATTAAGGGAACTAAGCATCCAATCGTATTCTTGTGTTCGGAGATGACGTCAGTTTTCCATTGCTTCTTTTTCTAAAGCAAATGGAAAATATTATTAATAGTTCCAGATGGGGTCCATTTTAAATTCAATTAAATAATAATGAAGGTCGACCAATTTAGCATGAACCTAATACTGATAGTGTTGTCAAGATGAATTAAAGAAGATGAGTCCAGATATATTTTTCCATATGAATCTTCTGATCCCAACACAATAGAGGGGTTGAAGATTTGGGTTTTATCTATTGGAGGTGTAAAATTGCAAGATGGATTTGAATTCAATTTCAATTATGAGATTAATATTTTATTTTACATTATCTATTTGTTTCATGTTAAATGGATCCTCATAGCCCTCAAATTATATATTTTTTAAGGCATCAGTCAAT
This sequence comes from Viscum album, assembly GCA_963277665.1. Taxonomy (NCBI): domain Eukaryota; kingdom Viridiplantae; phylum Streptophyta; class Magnoliopsida; order Santalales; family Viscaceae; genus Viscum; species Viscum album. Next base: position 1,422,636,704 of record OY728141.1, on the reverse strand, counting down.
ACACACCATTTTTCTAACAGTTTAAATGTGAGATTTTGGATGAAAGAATATCTATCAATTAAACCATGGTGTATGATGAGAACATGATTTTCCATAAGAATAATACTGGTTCATCTTTTGTTTGATGGCGAGGATGATGTTGGTTTAAGACGATGAATGTGAAATTCATCTATATGATGTTTTATGGGTGTTTAGGTTTATTATTTTAAATATTAACCTGTAACATTAATTAAATTTTTACAAGGGAAATTTTTAATCACCCGATGGTTATAAGTAATCAATCTAAAAATTATTGAAGTTTCTAACACCTGGTAAAAAAAGACTGATATGCGATATTTTATAGATGATAGAGAAAAACAATTGATATTAAAAGATAGAAAAGAGGTGGTGAAAATGGTGTGATTTTATTTGGAAAAGTTGACAATAATTTGACAGGATAATTTTCAAAGTGAAGAGACATAATCAAATATCATAGGATCTAATGTAGAACTTCTAATACTTTAAAATATAGATGATAATCAAATTCTATATATGCTACACAATCTTGAGTGGATGAGTATTTTTTCAGATGAATCATATACAATAATTTGTCGAATTATTTCTGAGCCTCATTTTTCTATATGTTCATACTGAGTAATTTGTTCTTTGATTAGTTGATTGACATTTAATGATAATATTTTCCACACATTGATTTATTCTTCCCTATTCCATTATGTGGTCACCATATTTGATATAAGAGTGATTTGTTATTAGTGTTCATATTGTTATCTAATACTAGTTGGTATTCCATGATTAACTGTCTTTTTTTAATCATTATAATTCTTAATTGATAATTTCTATCACAATGGGAGGACAATTGTGTATTTGGGTGTAATTATTGTTGAGTTCATTGAAAATATCTTACAAAATGAGAATAACAGCTAATATATTATTTCTTTTTCTCAAAATGTCTTGTTCTATGAGATGTTAATTTTGAGATTTTAAATTTTTTATTGAGAGATTTATCAGTTTGAATAAATAAAATCAATGAAAAATCAATGAACTATGCGATCCAGTGAATTTGACCACTTATCTTTTATTTCGAATTTCTAATTCTTTGGTTGTTGAAACAATTTCATTGTTTTAATTTCATTATAATGAAAATTAAAACAGTTTATATTTAAACTATATTAATTCATTCAAAAATATTAAACAATTTGAAAAAAACAAAAAAAACATGACAATGTGAATCCAAAATAGAATCCATGTTGGGAGGCAACCTTGGGTATTGTTTTATTGTATTAGTTTTCATAAAAACATTTTTTCTAAAGGATACCTAAAACCCATAATTCACTGATCATATATAAAAAATAAATATATGAATTATAAATAAAAATATGGTTTTCATCTAAACATGTTCCACTCCCCTTCCGTTGATCCAAATCCACAGATAGAAACTTCAGAACGATTCATTATGTAACATGTGATAAGACATGGGAAATAGAAAATTCTTATACACATACAATGTGGTTCAAAAACAATCAATGAGAAATAAATCATAGTAACATAAAACAATGTTCCCCTAATATAATTCATAAGATAAATATTTCTTCATAATGAAAAATAATTATGAAAAAATATATTTTTACATAAGAAAACATTTTGCAATATTGTACGCTAACTAAGAAACCCAAATTCCCAAAAATATCTATTTTGGAAACCTCCAACGAACCATTTCATCATTGTCTCATATCCTAGGAAGGAAATAAATGGTAAACTAGATCCCATCCATGTTCTGGGAAAAGAAGTTATTAAGGATCATCTTGTAGTCATTCATAAGAAACAAGTAAACATGAATTATTTCCTAGTGATTCATAATAAACATGGCAACTACCTCATTATAGCTAGTAAAACATACTAGATATAGTTTTTGGGGAGGGAAAAACAAGATACAACAACACATATGAGTGAAACTATCCCCTGAGATTATGTTAAATACAAAAAATAATATATATCATGTTTAAATCATAATGAGGGAAACAAAAGTGATAACCTCACATGCATGATAAACCATACTGACACCATGTAGAGAAAATATCTAATCGCATATATATATTGAATATATTTTTGAGAGAAAAATTAGAGAAACCTACCATGTGAGTTGAACCATGACATCATTAGGTTGGATCATACCTAATAACAGACATGATACGAATATGTTAAGGATTAAAGAAAATAAACCTACCTCCTACATGATTCATCCCATATCATCCCCAAGTAGTTTTCCTTGATATTTTTTCCAGCATTTGGAAAGATCCTCAAATATACCACCCTCAACCAATTATCCATCACATCCATCATATCAAATGTCTTTGATTGAAAATCGGATTCTAGTTACACAACACATAGCTCCACAAAATATGTAATGTGATATCACATATATCTCGAGTGGATAACCATTTCATTCAAAGACTAATATACTATTAATATAAATTCATCATTTTATTATACCATTATAGAAAAAATGATTTTCAATATGATCCGAAAATAAACAAAGTATCTACCCACTGATGTTAACTTATATTGGACACCCGTTATTTTATTTCCAACCCATAAGCCATACCTATCATAATGATTAGCGGTATTTTCCAATCTAATTAATGATTCTCACATTACTATCCCATTCCTAATTCATAAGGACAACTGAAACCAAAACTACACCACATAGGAAACTCTTATGTATTTTATAAGAACACATATCTCATAACACATGGTTTGGTCCCATCATGCATCTCATACATGATAAGTGTTTACCGAACATTTGGAGGAATGAATCATTATTATATATAAAAATCCCTAGAGGACCTACCATAATTACCACAAGAACCAAGTCTCTCACATACCCAACAATGGGTTATATTATTTATTACGAAGATGAACTATAATTAATTGTACCTTATTCACCATATAATTAAACATTTTTTAATATGGTATTCCCCTTATTATATTTAGGGGATCATATCAATTTATAGTTTTTGTGAACTATGTAAAAACATGACATTATAATGTGGACACATTCAGATGTTATTTATTTTCAACTTAATCATATCACTATGATTACACCATTATATCATTAAATAATCTTTTACATCATATAAGATAAGTCTCCAAAGAGAAAATATTAAACATGAAAAAAATATTACTCATCTGTTGATATTATAAATACATTTTGAAATTGTGATCATAAAAAAATGTTTTGTAAGGAACAATAAAATTAATGAATCTCATTATTCCAATTAAAAACATGAAATACAATGAGGATAATTACTTTTCAAAATAAATAATTGAGCAACAAAAATAATATTTTCCACAAATGAAATAAAATTACTCGAATGAAACCCTTTAAACCCATTACAAATCTTGAGAAAAATCCATTAAGGCATCCTTAAACACATTAGAACTGAATAATACATTTTATTTTAAAAAAAAACAGTCCCTATTAGATGGTCATAACATTTCCTTTCCTCCTGAAATCAAATGATTTCAAAAAATCACATTTCTCACGAAAAATATATGTAACATTGAGTATGATATTAAAATATAATTTTCATTAACTTCTAACTAATTTAAAAATAACTTCTGCCCAGTTAATTCTATAATAGTATCCTACTAATCTATCTCAGTCATTTTTCACCATCAAATATTGTTCATTACTGAATGAATTTTAGTGATATATCAGAAACACCAATCATTATGTGAAATATCGAGCTGAAAAATAAAAATCTATAACTCTTTGGTACCATATAAAGAAGAAAAAATTTAAAATATTTCACATTTTCAAAATAAAATCCATTTAATTACCGTTTGAACCTGTAACTAAAACACTATCCAATTTTTCATGTCCTTAGGGATAAATATCCGTTTATTTAAATATTTTAAAAAGAAAAATTCCAAGATGATATGTAAAAGGATATTCATTGAAAATTAGTGACAAAATATAGATCCTTATTTAAAATGAATAATGACTATGATGGTGGGAAATGGAACTTAGTATTTATATGTCTATAAATACTTCATTTGAAAACATTTTAAAAAATATTAACGAAACCCGTACTATAAATGTTTAAATGATTCATTTTCAAAACATTTTAATGAAATTAAAAAATAGTTAAAAATTAAATTGATAATATTTTTTGTATAATTAAAAAAAGTATTGGAAAATTTTTATGAACATGGATATATAGGATATTAATTTTAATGAATACTTTGAAATATGTTTTTAATGGGTAAGAACATACATTAAGTCTCATATATCATCATACATAAACCAAATCGTGAATAATACAATTATATTAGTATTATAGTTTCTAAATGACCATTGTAATGTATATTTATTTGTTATTGTTAATTATTTAAAATCTATTACAATGTTTTATTTAGTTAATAAAATTGTTTAGTTCGCATTGGAAGTTTTGGGGCTGTTTTTTTATAACAGGAAAACCACCTCGGTGAGTTTATAGTGATCTAAGGGATTAATATTCCCTTATAAAAATAATAATAAACCATTTATATTTAATATAATTATATTTTAGATTCTCATTTATGATCAACCCATATATGGTGGTCATGAATGAAAAATTATATCTTTTAAAAGAGATGGTTGTATGTACATATGCATGAAATTCATTTTCATACTACTATTGGGGAAAAAGAAATAAATAATATAATATTTTAAATAATTAGAATCATAAATAAGTTATAAAATCCACATTTATTCATTATTTTCATCCTTATAACCATCCATATAATATAAAAATAATAAAAATAATTACACCACTTCATGGTGGTGGTATTCCACATGTATGCATGAGTGAGACTATAAATTAACAACTATTTGGAATGGTAAGAAGGTAAGCTATAAAATAATTGTTTGAAATAATAATTCTATTATAAATATCATATATATTCAATTTTCATCATTTTTACCACCCATATTATTTGCTTTTGAAAAAAAAACATCACATTTGGGAAGTGTTTGGTCATTAATGCATAGAAGAAATGCATTCATTTTCCATGAGATAGAAAACAACATGAAAATTAATTTTAACCAAATCATACATAAAATTAAATATAATAATGATGAGTTTTATTATTTTATCTGGGATATTGAATATTTGAAGGAGGTAGAGTAATAAATAATTATTTAATAGTATTACTATGACTTACCCCTTCTCCTCAGAAATATCCCTTGTAATTAAAACACACTCCATATAAAATTGTATTTTTGAGTAGGATATGACCAAAAATAATTATTATATACTTTTGTAAGTGGTTTATATAAGGATATTATGAATATTACTTCTAAAATGATGTGTTGATGGGAGGATAAGTAGTTCCCCTTTATATGTTTTGGCAGTGTCACACATGTAATTCTTATAAACATGTAAATATTATGATGTATTCATCCAAGAAAATTCAATCCAATAATATCCAAATTTTAGGATAATGTGATTAGAGTAGAAATTAAATTATCAAAAAATAATTAGTATAATAACTTCAAGACTTATGAATTAGTTTTTACCTTATGTAACCCAATATAACCTTTACTATGGTGACATATTTTTTAACCACGATCTGTATTCATAAAGAAAGAAAATGAAATTGAAATCATTCCAAAACATTTACCTCCTAAATAAAAAAATTAATATTTTTTTGAAGAATAAATTTATAAAAGATTTAGGAATTACATTTAATAGAAGTGAGTAAATTTAATAAAAATCTAGTTTTCAAACAATTGTTTTTTTATGCATAAAAATAAACTTGTACACAAATAATATATATTATTTATTCATAATTAATTATTTTTATTATTTTTAATAAAATTTATCATATTTTATATTAAAATTTTTTATGTATAATGGATTTTAAAAATTACATTTCATACAAAAGAAGATAATTTTTCAAAAAATGATAATTTTCACTATTCATTAAAAAAATCAATCTTCTCAACAAATGATCCTCAAATTTCATCCTAATATATATTTTATATATTTATTAACAAAATTATATCCTTTTATAAAATTGAGATTATAAAAATAATAAATTATCGTTTTATACAAAATAATTTAATTTAGGGAAAACATTAAATAAACCTATATTATTATGACAAAATAGTTTTTTAGATAAGTTTATAAAAATTTGATAAAAATAATCTATAAAATGAATAATTATAATTCATAAAATTTATTTATTTATATTAATAAAAGTGTGTTACAATTATTTTCTCCTTGGTAAATTGCATCCATGTAATTTTATTTATTACGGACACGAGTGATGTCATTTTTTCATCATTGTTTTTTTCTTCCCATTTATTTCGTATATCATTTAATTCTTCCCTAATAATGATACTTGGTGAAACAATTTATTATATAGTACCTATTCTCAATTGATCCAATAAATGGGCCATCATTTCTTTATAAGAGATATTTTTGTATAATTGTACCACTTTTGGGAACAAAAATATTTATACTCAGGAGCCTACATTCATAGAAATAAAACATGAAACACATCATGAACCAATGGAAAAAATAGAGATAAATGTACTCTATAAGAAACTAATCCTACAATTTATTTAATATTATATAAAATAATAAACTATATACATAAATTTTCTGTCATAAAAAACACATATCATTTATCCATATATATAAACTTGGACAAACAGGTTCAACAACAAAAAATGGGAGATCATTCTTCTAATGATCTTTATAAATTATCATTCTTCTCTCATATATCCCCATGAAATGATTGGTTATCTTCCATTTATCAAAGATTTATTCTAGTTGTTATACTCTCAACAACATCCATTCGTTGAATTCATAACAGCATCATGCATTGCCATACAATTTTCAGTATAATTCCTTAAAAGGATCCAGGTGTATAATAGAATGAAAAGTATTGTTATAAGAATATTCAAAAAATTCAATATTCTTATCCCAAATATCATAATATTCAAAAGAGTAATCTTGAATATAACATCAATTTTTTTATTTTTTTATTATGATATTCCATCATATTGAGGATTAAATTTTATACAAAATACTACAAAAGTACATAATGAATATTTAGTTTATTTCTAAAAATTAGTGGTAAATTTGTGTTAATGATCACATACAATTGACATAAGGATTCTATGAAATATGATAAACTCATTGAGAGAAATAAAATAGTATTTGACCAAAGGGAAAGTATATCAAAGTGGAATAAAATTATATAATTTATTAAAATGACCAAATATCACCCAAATATCATTTTTACCTCAATAATTTATTTGAAATCACTACTCAAAATAAATGTTTATTTTCTATCATTTTAATTAAATACTATAAATATTTAAATAATCCTATTTGGTATTTTTTCTCTACTTTAAACTATTGAAAAGTCAAACATTTCATTATTAAATCAACAATATCTTTCATCAGACCTTCCCACAAATAATATTATCAAATATCAACATACATATTTTTATGTTTAATATGAATGGAATAAATATTTATATGTGCTTCATAATACATTTCATTATTTAATGTGGAATAACTTTTTACACACATCCACATTTTAGTTCTGATAATAGATTTATTGTCAATATTCAACATAGTCAATTTCCCCTTCTTTGGTAATTTTAATCTATATTTCAAAAAAATATCTTCATTATGAGCCATGTTATTTAATTCTATCCGAGATTAGTACACTAAAACCTGATCTAAAATAGATGAAGGATCTATATACACAATTTCCAAGACAATGTTCATACAATTATTAACAAAAGTACAATGTTTCAGTTGAAACGTAGTTAATGATGAATTATTTTTTTACTAAAGGAATTAACTACCTTTTTAATTTACCTCAATGATATTGAATTTTGAAATTTTTTTCCTTAATTTATTATATCTATCTTCTATGTTACATGATATAATATTTCTGAGTGAGTATATATTTTATATAATTTATGAACAATAACATTTCACATTTCACCCCATATAATTGTTTCCAAGATTTTTTTAAAGAAAAAATATTACCAGTTCATGTATAAGATAATTCTGATTATATTGTTTATATGACAGCAACTACAGTCCCCAATCAATAATTTCCATTATTTTGGAATACGACCAACATAGATTTATTTTTCATAGGGATTTCCAGCCAATCATGGAAAAATTTTTATTGATGAGGAATGGGTGACAAGGTTCTAATATCCATTCCTAAACCACCTCAATTCCTTGATGTGGGAGATAAGGGCTTGGGTCACTCCATGTCACGCATTGGATATATAATAACACCCTGCATCAAAGCTACTAGGTTATTATTTCCATGTAATTGTCACTTTAAGAACAATTGATGATTTCAGTTTGGAATAATAATATACCCCATCAATACATTACATAAGTAATTCAGGAATGCCCAATCTATAATACCACTTATAGGACCCCATCAATAGTTCCCCTATCAATAATTTTTTATACTTTTGAAATCCCACCCTCATAACATTGTTTCCATAGGGATTCCCATACATGCATGGAATAATCCATGTTGATGTCAAGGGGGGTAAAATAGACTTATATTCATGTTGAACCCCCCACTAATCCACTATGTAGGACTCACATTTATGTGTTATGGTGTGAAACCATATGTTCACTCTATGACACCCTACTGAAATGTCATATGGATGTTAGTACCATGTCCCTCTCACCTTTATTGAACATTCTTCATTTAATTACACATTGAAGGTTTTAACTAAAATTATTCATACATAATAACCCAATAATTTTTTATCAAGACAAAACCATGTCCTTTTAAAGAATCATCATTATAAATAAAAAATAGATCACTTCTTATTTGAAATCCTAAGAATTGATCATTGACCAAATTCATTTCAATTATCAAAATAATTCATCATATTATTTTATCCAAATAAATATAACTTCTTTTCGAGTTAACATAGTTAGTGGGATATATAAGAAAGAAAATTTCTAAAAAATCCATCTGTAGTGACCCACTATTCTAATAAAACATTGGACCACATTAACAATTGTGTGTTATTTCAATTACACCTAAATTTTATTTTATAAGGATCACCAGTTGATCCATCTTGAGAAAAAATATTCCAATGAAAATAATTATTATATATTCAAAATTCAAAATTATTGATTTTTCTATTAAACATATATACGTATAATGTATTACCATAAAATGAATAATTTCTTCTCATAATATTAGTAATTTCTACAATATTTCAATATTTAATCAATGAAAACAACAATAAATTTATCAAAATTCTATTTGAATAATATATTTTATAGATATATATTTACAACAGTGTTATTTGTTAAATCTAATGGCATAACCACAAAATCATAATGAGCTTTTTTTGTTCTAAACGTCATCCAGAGAATATCTCCTGATTTCACCTTTAATTGGTGATATAGTCACATAATATCAATCATAAAAATTACTATACACCATAATAAATATCAATATTTTCATCAAAATGAGGAAATGAAAACATTTTCATAACATTAATATTATTGAGTGGTATATAATCAATGAAAATTCCCATATGAAATACCAAAATTATATGAAATAGAATAATAGAACCCTAAAGAGAATATATAGGGTTTCTAAAACCCGTATCAAAAAAATGAAGTAACTACTTTTTATATATATAAAACTCAAATAAAGTGATTTGATGAGGAGGATTTGTAATTATCATAGAATCTGAAATCAATAACATATTAATTTCAAAATACTAATCATGAATAGAACATAGAAAATAATTACAATGTACATCAATATATTAATTTACTATAAAAACATCACTAATTTTATTAGTTTCATTATTTAAAAAAAATTCCCAATATAACCTTCACTTCAATATTTAATTCGTTTATCAATTTCTTTATACGTTTTCAAAGTCATTCTATTCATTTTTTATATGAAGTGAATCTCAAAATAAAAATATAATATGATATATTTATCTCTCAAATCGATCTGCTCATGATAAATTGAAAACAAATCAATAACATAAAAAATATAAAACTCTACAATGATAATGAAAAAATAGTTTTTTGTAAAAAAGATTTCTCATATAATCACAAGTATATTTCTATAAATAATTTTTTCTTTTATACTTTCTGGAGGGATTTACAAAAAAAAGTTATGAAATAATTTCTTGAAATGTTTTTTTAATTTTAATTTTAATTGTCTTTGAAATTACATAATTTATGGATCTGGAATGATATAGTACATTTGTATAATATGAACAATTATGTAATGAAGATTAAACACTTCACTTGATTATACAAAATCATACAAATTAATAGAAAAATAATTTTCACACAATTTTAATTTTCATCTAATTTTCCCATCCTTAGTGACTATCCTTGGCAAACATTTACAAAATGACCCATCTTGTTTCAAAGAAATGTCTCACTTGTTGTTGAATATATATTTTCTCATTACTGATTTGATTATAACTCATATTATTGTAGTCATCATCTAAATGATTAGTATTACAACATTAGTTACATTTTTTTAATCCTATAAAATATTCTATAAATTTTCACTTACGAGATTTATAATATTTTGGTGGAATTCTATAATATTTATTTTTTCAATGATTATCTATTACTTTTTTATATGAATGAATCATAATTTTATCATCGTGAAGTATGTAAGCCTTGGAAAATTATATCTCATTCCTTTTATTCATAATAAAAAATTTCTTATAAATTTTTTTTCTAATAAGGTTATTATCCTCTTGATTACTTCATAACATAAATACCATATTTCATATATGGAAACTCATTCTAAACACATGTGTATTAGATGAACAAATATGGTAATATTAAAAATATGTCTCATGATAATATAACCCGAAATATTGGTATCTTTATAGTGTCTTTTAATATTATCACAACCACTAAATGTATATGAACCATTTCTCTAATAAAAACTATAAACTCCCCTGAATTATTCAACCCATAATTACATGATTTATAACAGGGGTTTAACATTATTATATATCTAGGATATTTATTATTAAGTTTTTTACATAATTAGGAAAAAACATTACACATGACAATGTAATATTAAAAAAACTATACATTTTCTCTATAAAAATAGATCTACATGTTTACCATAGAGATTCATTCAACAAACCTTCTCTTCATTTAAGGTGAGTTACCAAGGGGTAAATTTGGACCTTTCTAAAATTTTTAATCATCAATATATCTTCTGATAAACGTGTTAAAACATGGCATGGAAAAAAATAGTATAGAAAGGGATATAAAAATAAATGAATCTATATAATCTATTAGAAAAGATGAAAACTCTTGAGTTCAATTATTATAATAATAAATCATTTATGATATAAATGAAAAAAAATTCAAAAGTTAAAATCAATCATTTATCATTAAAAATACTTCAATCCAATTATAATGCATGGTAACAAACTATAATGGCATGATAATTCCTGTGGAAACTCATTAAAATATTTCATCGAAGAAAAAAAATCACCATAAAATGATATTTACCATTCCTTTACAACGTGAATCAAAAATATTTCCTTAAACCCCATTTTTTAACACACATAAATTTTAATATATGAGCACTATGTTCAATTTCCTATACGACATGCAGCATTAAAATTAAAAAACCTAGAAAATATATTATTTTAATATGAATGTTACAATTATGATGTTTAAATGAAGAATATGAATAAAATTAAATATATTATTAAATATTTATAATTTTTATATTCAATATAATTTTTTTGATAAATTATTAGTATATTATCACAAACATTTTATTAATTTCATTTTATTCGTCTAAAATAATTTTTCATTAAAAATGATTTTAACTACATTTTGGATGAAAATAATAATATAACAATTTTATTATTATTGAATAATTATTTGATAACAATAACTATGTTTATTAAGTCATTATGTAAAAATTATATTTGGGTGATTTTTAATTATTTCATTGAGATGTTTTTTTAAAATTTATATTGAAAAATAATACTTCTAATGAAAACTATTTTTAAATGATAAATGAATTTGGATTTTAAATGATTAAAATAGTTTTTAATAATGAGTAATAAAAATAATATATATAGATTTTATATATAAATATATGAATTTAAAATCATACATGGATGATAACTATTTATATAGTTAATGTAAAATCATCTTATTCTTGAAAAATTCATTATGTGAAAAGTTTATCTTTGACATGTCTGGAATGATTAATTATAAATCAAATTATTCCAATTTTGTGAATTTTATCTGATAAATTTTATTAAATATATTTTCACATCAATGATATAATTTTCAGGAATTTTTATATTTTATTTTTGGCTAATATTTTTCCTTTGGTTTTCCTTTGAATTTTTGGGAGAAATTGAATATTTTAGGAGGACATGCCCCTCCGTAGATTTGTCTCCATGTTTGCAGTAATCATGCAACCAACCTAGTAAAATTTTTGTAGGATAAAGAACCTACTACATGGCCTTAGCATGGTTGTGCTCCATGGCCCATGTAGTAATGTAGTGGGTCATCCCTCGGATAGAATTCTTAGCATAGTTACCGCACAATTTACCAAACCATGTGGAAAATCCATGACATTAAAATTTATATCTTCTCCTATATTTAACCCCCAAAACACCCCATTTATTACCTCACATAGGATTATTCTCATTATTAATGACTCACCCTCCTTCCACCTCCCTTAGTACTCTGTTTTTTTTTCAGATTTGGTATGATTACTCCTAGAATATTCATGTAACTACCTACTCTCCTTGATTACTTCCCTATTCTAGGGTTTCCTCAGATTTTTTTAGGGTTTCATATTCTTCAACCGTAGTGTTCTGATTTTAGGGTTTAATAATTACCCGTATAGATCGATCATGTTGTTTAGGGATCTATCTTGATTCTTTGTGGTACGATTGAGGTGTGGTGGGCATTTCTAACTTGACGTTGGGGATTTCAACACCAAAGGTAAGTGATTCCATGCAGAAAAATTTCATGATGAATTTATTTAGACTTATTATGTTCTAAATAATACAGTATGAATTATAAATTTCATTGAAATGTAATTTTGGATGAGATTTGATTTACCAAGGATTTGAAAATAGACTTTTCATGTGAAAATGGTGTATTATAGATGTTTTACACGATATGTTTTATTAAAATGTTTTATTATGTGGGTGAATGATTTATTAAATGGTTTTTGTGATGAGAACCATTGATGGAATTATTTTTGTGTTTGTTTCATTCATGAAATTGGATTTTTTTGTGCAAATGTTTTCTTTTTGTGTTTGGTGCCTTATTCGGTTTGTGTGCATGAATTTGGTGTATTTTTTGGAATAAAACAATAATGAAAAATCTTAGGGAATCACAATAATTTAGGACGGTGGACTTGGAAAATAGTACTATTGATATAGAGGTGGCTACAGCACAATATCACTTATCATGATTTATGATGACAACATTGAAAAAATATTTATGATGATCTGAGACCACTTGAAGATTTTTATGTTTCTTCTCTCTAGTGGATTATTCATGGGAATGAAGATTGATATGGTTCTTATACCACTTTTCATGAAGAATATTTGTTCTAGGGTCCCAATACTATATAATTATCATAGGGATTACACCATGATTGGTGCTCTTTGAAAATGTTGCACCCATGGTTGGCATATGGCGTAACATTTGGGGTTACATCAAAGGTAAATGTGTTTTCATATAAAATTACATTCCTTCAATGTTGTTTTTATTACTGAAGGCTCACTTTTATATTTCTATTGAATTCAATTTCCATTATTAATCATTAATTTATAATTTTCATTTAATGTTTAGAGCATGTAATCCATTTGGGTGGCATCATACTTGGTAATATCTCACACCATTCTTACACCATTGTGTTTAAGAATACATGGTCATGTTTGATACCCGAAAGGGTAATGCTTTTGTTGATGGTCATTCGAGATTCTAGTGATCCACTTGGGTGGTGTTGCAGCGATAGATTGAGGTAGATGGTCCCATTTCCTTATGGCGGGGTTTCAAGATGTTTTATTGGTTTCTTGTTTTATAGTAGCTCTCTTTCAGTTTTGTATAAACATTTTTAAAAAAATAGGAATCCTTGTAAAGGGTTGTTTGGTTTGGTTTTACAACATTGTATTATTTTATATTTTTTATATTTTCTATATTTTTATAATGGGATAAATCATTCCCACATGATTTTATTAAAACTCAGGAACTTGTACCAACCCATGGGGATTAGGAACACTCATTGTTTCATGCTGTAGACCGGGGCATGTTCCAGTTCAGATGGCGACCCACCTTGGTTTGTGAAAAAATGGTATTATATGTGGTTTATCACTATGTGTCATGGTATTTGGGATGTGTTTCTATAGAGACGTTATGAGACTGTCGGGGATCAGTGTTCTAGTTGCGATTATGGTTCATCGACATCACACCTCGTAATAGACCATGAGATTCCATGGGATATTGGTATATTGGATTTGATTCACCTCTAGGTGGGGATGTTTTAGGTGCAGACTATATGTAGACACTGGGGGTGAAGTTTTTGGGTCATTTTGTTTCATTGGAATGTTTAATTTATTTGTTTTGTTTTTATTGTGGAAATTTTTTATATATGTAGTGTTAATTATTTTTCGTGCAGCCGTTTCTTTAAGTAGAAACATTCCCCCTTAGAGAGTTACCCATACAACTGTAGGAAAAATTCAGAGAGATTTCTCCCTCAACTCTTGATTAGAGGTTAGTATAGGATGTGGTTTGAGCCGTTCGTGCTCTTGGATAGGGATCAGATCCTGATACTTATCATGTTAGGGAAGATTGTTATGGCTCTAAGAAGGATAAAGCTCAAGAATTCCTGAATAGTAATCCTCTTCCAGTTAGAGGTTGTTCAATCCCATATGATGATGAGGAGTGGTCAAGATGATACATTGCATGTTCGAGTTTCAGAAAACTCATGAATAGGTTAGGGTTATGTGTGGTTCATTTCGACTAGAGGGTACTAATCGAAGGATGTGGGACTAAATGATTCAACCAAGGTAGCATAAGTAGATGAGCAGTAAGGAATTCAAGGGATTGTTCAATGACAAATACAGACCTGAAATATTTTCATATGTTATATCCTAAGAGTTCGTGAATCTTGTTCTGGGGGTCCAATCAGTGAAAGATTTTGCCAAACGTTTTTTGATCTTGTTCAGTATTCCCCCGAGATAGTATCCAATAAGAAGATGAATGCTCAAAAATTTGATAAATCATTTCAGCCAGAGATCCATTCATAGGTCTTATTGTTCAAGCAGAATGCTTGTACTAAAGGGGTTGATCAATCATTTTTTGTGAATATTGAATAAAAGGGCAGTTCAAGTGCATCTGGAGCCATGTCGGTTATGGGAAATTATAGTTCATTGGAAATGTATGAGAAGCATGACGATCATGTTAAAAAACCATAGTCGGAGTTCAGACATCCTTCAATGAATCATTCCTCCTTGGATTTTGATGCAGGTTCGGTTGTGTGTGAGCAATGTGGGACGGTGGGATATACTCGACTAGCTTATAAGTATCCTCCCAAATCCTATCTTCAGTATGGAGTGTTGGGGAATATGTATCAATTTTGAAGATCTATGAATTCTTATTTGGGAGGTATAGGAAAAATGGATTCCAGGGGAATGTTAGCTTACTCAGAAGTATGTTGGATGGTGGGATATCAGTTTGGGGGTCGAGATGGTAGGACCAGATCATCTTCTGGTTAGAGTTAGCTCATGATAGAGCTACATGTTAGTGCTCATGGTCAGAATTAGATTGATAGCAAGCATCATCATGCAGGGGAACAGGAACCAGTGGTATAAGGGGTAGGTCCCTTGATGGTAAGAGGTACCATTCTGATTTCAAATTCATCAGAATCTATATTATTTGATACCAGTGTGTATGTTTCTTTTATATATACCCTTCAGGTGAACCTATTCAATTGGACATCATATTTTTTGTCTTTTTAAATGGTGTTGGTGATTTCTTTGGGAGAGATGAAGGATCATGGCCTAATGTTCATGTTGCGTATGCATTCCATGTTAGGTTTTGAGATCGAATGGGATTTATTGGTCCTAGATATGGGCCTGTTTGATGTGATTCTTGGAATAGAGTGTATGAAATGTTTCCAAGAACACATTTATTGTTATCAACAATGATTTAATTTCATGTCCCTCAGTGGGAGTTCTCATTTTGTCCTCAGATAATGTGATCCTCGGTCGGATCATGCCAAACATTCACTGCTAATGTAGTGTAATCATTCATTTAAATTATTGTCTATCATGTTTGAGGAAAATGGTTGTACTCATGAGGAAAGATTAACTCATATGGTGGATGAGTTCCCAGTGTTATTTTGTTTTGATTTTTCATGTTTTCCCTCTAGAACATGATGTGGAGATCTTAATTGAATTTGAGATAGAAACACAACCTATATATATTCTCTAATATCGTATGGACCCCACCAAATTAAAAGAATTAATGATACTTCTAGACTACTTGGAATCCAAAGGGTTTATTCACTGGAGAATCCATCCTTGGGTTCTTCTATTCTTTTTGTGAAGAAGGATGGAGGATCCATTCAGTTTTGTATCAACTACCAGAATTTGAATAAGGTAAGAATCGATAATAAGTACCATTTACCCCGAATTAATGAATTGTTCAATCATATGAAGGGGGAAATGTGGTTCCCAAAAATTCATTTGTGTTCGGGTTACCACTATGTGAGGTTAAAAAGGCAGATATCCTACAAATTGATTTTTTGAGCGGGTATGGCCACATTGAGTACATGTTCATGCCTTTTTGATTAATAAATTCACCAACAATAATAATCAAGCTCATGAATAAGGTGTTCAACTAGTATATAGAATCATTCACTATAGTATTTTTTGGAAAACATCATATTGTACACTTTATCTGATGAAAAGAATAGACATCATTTTCAAACTATGTTGGGAACATTGCTGGATCATCGCCTTTATGCTGAGACCTGAAAGTGCACTTTCTAGATGAAGGATGTGATATTTCATGCCCACATCATCTCAGAACAACGGTTCTAGTGAAAAATAATAATATTGGTGCAGTTATGTCATGGGGATAGCCTAACATCAGGTTTGAGATCATAAGATTCCATTTCCTGGGGGTATTATAGGTGGTTCATTCAGGATTTCTCAAGACTAGGTTTATCTACGACTAAAATCTCATAGAAAAGGGTAATGTTTTAATATATCCCATAATATCAGGAATCCTTTGACGACATGAAGTGGTAGTTGACTACTGCACTCATCATGATATTTCTGGTATCAGTAATAGGATTTGTGCTTTATTGTAGTGCTTCAGGTATGGGTCTTGGGTGTGTGCCTATGTTAGATGATCATGTGGGGTGTATGGATCTCACCAACTCTGACCACATGATAATAATTACCCAACCAATGAATTTGAGTTATAAACAGTGATACATGCTTTGAATAAATGGTATCACAACTTCTTTGGGTAAAAGTTTGTGGTTTACTCATATCATAAGAGACTTGCCTTCATCTTCACTCAGAAATATCTCAATCAAAGGAAGCATTATTGAATTGAATATTACTAAAGGTTTGAATTTGATATCATCTATACCCCATACAATGATAATATTGTTGTAGGTTTCTTGAACATGAAAGTTCTATTCCAGGAATTACGGATGTCCAGTAATGAGTATACTTTTATGGTGTTATTTTCCCAAAATGCACTGAGAGACCAAGGAATATAGTGGAGCATCATTCCTGGAATGTCTGGAGCTGGCTTCATCTCTTCTAGAGTTGGTTCAGTGGGAGAATCATGGTGCGAGTTGTGTCAGTAGTGTATGCAGTTTCTTTATTTTGGGGATACTTCCTCTGATTGGTTGTTGTCTCCTGATGGAACTCTATGTTTCAAGGGACATTTTTATGTGGTCGTTATCTCAAGGAGAAGGCGGTGATAAAGGATATCCACCAGTATGAGTATTCCTTTCATCTGGCTTCTAAAAATATGTATTACGATGTTTTTGGATAATTTTGGTGGCGATTTATGAGACAAGATATAGATGAATTTTTATATAGATGATGTACTTGTCAGTGGGTTAATGGAGAGCATCAAAGACCCTCTAGTTTACTCCAACCATTACCCATTCCTACCTGGATGTAGCATGACGAATCCAGTGACTAAATTATTGTCTAACCTCATAAAAATAAGGGATGTAATTGTATTTGGATATTGATTGACCGCTTGACCAAATCATCCCACTTTATCATGATCAAATATTCACCGAAGCTTGATGAGATGGGATGGTTGTATGTTCAGGAAGAGTTGATGATTTAAAATGTGTCGACATTGACTATTTAGTAAGGAGACCCCTATATTAACTCTTGGTTCTAGGAAGGCCATTTAAGGGATTTGGGGTTTTAGATTAAGATGATCATGGGTAAAATCGGATTCTAGAAGACAAGATCCACACATGTGTTTTAGATTTTGGAGGTTTTTTGGATATCCATTTAGG
This sequence comes from Viscum album, assembly GCA_963277665.1. NCBI lineage: Eukaryota > Viridiplantae > Streptophyta > Magnoliopsida > Santalales > Viscaceae > Viscum > Viscum album. The sequence continues at coordinate 1,422,618,098 of OY728141.1, read as the reverse complement.
ATTGGTTGAGTTTTATTATAATAAAAGTTACCAATACTCTATCTGAATGTCTACCATTGAGGAACTCTATGGTCAACCTTATCGATCTACTATTTATTGAGATGAGGTAGGTTAAACATAAATTTTGGAACTCAGACTTTTGAAAAAGACATCTATGAATGTCAAGATGATCAGGTATATGTTATTGACAGCTTAGTGTCACCACAAATAATAGGCTGACCAAACACATCGAGATCTTGAGTTCTTTGTGGGTGATTGGGTTTTCTTGAATGTGGGACATTCTTTGGGTCAACATTGCTTGTAGAAGTAAGGAAAGATAATGCTAATATGTGTCAGACCATTCCAAATATCCAAGAATATTGGCAAGGAGTAATACCTTTGGGCTTTGGATTTTCCATCAACATTGATTCATGATGTGTTCCATATCTCCCAGTTAAATATGTATCATGAAGATACATCTCAGTTGCAGAATTGGAAGGAATTAGAGTTGGATCCTGATCTACCAATATTGGAATGCCTAATAGGTATAGTGGATTCCAAATATAATTTTCTTTGTGGGACTTATATTCCATTGGTCTATGCCCTTCAGTAGCATTGGAATGATACACATGTGATTTGGGAGTGGATGTCTTGGCTAAACAAGATTACCAATTTTTGTTTTCTGATCATGATTTAGGATTACTTTCTAAGGGTGGAATGTTTTCTTGATGGGGTGAATTTTCATATATATGATCTTATTTTTATGTATTTTTTCATTTATTTGTGAATAAATTTTTTATTTGGATTCCCTTTTAATTTTTCTGATAACTGTAGGATTTTTGGAGTACATACCCATGCACATGGTTGGTGCACGGTTAGTAGTAAGTGTGCGCGCAACCTAGTCAAATGTGTGGTAGAAGATAGAACCTACCACACTATCTTATAATGGCCATGCCCCTCAGAATAGGTAACCATAATGTGGGTCTAACCTTAGACAGAATGCTCTGTATGGTTTACTAAACTCTGTGGACTAACCATGTATAGTGTCTTGGTCATTACAATTTCTCAATCCTCTCGGGATTAACCCCTAAAACACCACATTTCACACCTCAAATAGTTTTCTTATCTCTAGTAATGGATCACATTATTTTTTCCTCCCTTGGGACTCCATTTTTTGCTTGATTTTGTGTGATTTTAGCGCAGTTCATCAGGTAAGTGCCTCCTCTTAATGATTCCTTATCCAATCTAGGGTTTCCTCTCTTCTTTTGGGAATTTCCTCTTCCCATTCCATCGAATTCCGATTTTAGGGTTGAATAATGATATGTTGGGATAAATAATGTTGTTTAGGCCTTGATATTTCATCCTTGTGGTGTGATTGAGGTGAGGAGGGTGTTTCACACCAGGCATTAGGGATTTCTACACTGAATGTTGGGGATTTTGTGCTTATATGTTTCTCAATGAATATATTAGGCTTTTTTGTTTTCCATATATTGTTTTTGATTATTAATGTGTGCTGAGAAAGTAATTATCTATTTTAAATGATATTCATTTGATTTTAAAATGGAATTTTCATGTGAAAATGATTTATTCTTGATTTTTTTCCATATATGTTATTTTGAATTTTTTTTTTAATTTACTAAATGATTTATTAAAATGTGAATGTGATGTGAACCATGGACGAAAAAGGTTTTTTTTGGGATTTTGATTCTTGATAGATGATTTTAGTGTGAAAATATTGGATTCTGGTGTGTGGTATCTTTTTTGACTTTTGAGCATGAATGTTGTATACTTTGTGTCAAATGAAACCTGAATGAGCACTCTAAGGGAAGACCGGGTAGCTAGGAGGGAAGAATAGGAATAGTTTTCGAGTGATTCGGAGGTGTCTATGGTCTGGTTTCACTTAGTGGGATTGATAATGACAAAACTACCTAAATATTCATGATTGTTAGAGACCACTAGAAGCTTGAGATGTTTCTGTTATATGGTGGCTCAGAAATAGGAATGTGCATTGGTTGTGGTTCTTGTTCCACTTTTCACGGGGATGTGAGGTTCTATGGTCCCATTACTAGATAGTTCCTATAGGTATCGCCCATGATTGGTGCTATTTGACTATGACACACCCAATATTGTCATCTGGTGTGCCATTTGAGGATACTTCAAAGGTAAAAGTGTTTTTATCTAAAACTAAATTCTTTCAATGCTATTTATTAAATACGTATTTCTTTTATGTTTCTCTATGATTTCTTTTCCTGTATTAATCTTTCATGTTTATTAGTCATTTAAAATTTAGAGCATGGAATTCTTTTGGTTGGAACCATACTAGGAAATAGATCACACCCTACGGTGTAAGCATTCTTGGTCATGTTTGATACAGATACGGGTAAAACATTTGGTGATGGTGGTTTGGTATACTAGAGATCATCACGGGAGGTGTTATAATGATGGATTGAGGGAGATATTCCCCTTGCATTATGTTGTCTTTTGGATATGGTTTTTGGTTCCCTTTTGTAGTAGCACTATTTCAATTTTGTATAAACCTCTACACATAAATATGAACCCTTGTAAAGTCATATTTTGTTCTGTTTTCCAGATATGGTTTATTTTATATAATTGATTTTTTATATTTTTAAAATCAATTAAATAAATTTCTCTTTCTTGTATTGATACATGGGCACTTGTGCCAGCCTGTGGGGTTTAGGAACACCCTTTGGGCCTTACCATGAATCAAGTGGCCGATCTGAATGGTGACATAGAATGGTTCGTGAAATACTTGGAATCAACATAAATAATATTAGTCAATAAGGATAACATAATCTATAGTCTTGATGAATAGTAAAAGCGGAAAAATATTGTTACCATAGTTAAGGGTAAAAATGGTTTATTAGGGTCTTTAGTAAAAATATAATGGTTCTAATGTAAAAAAAGAATAATTTATATTATATGGAAATATTTCTACCTTATATCATCTATGTCATGGATATTGATCATTTTTTATCTATATGGTCATGATTATCTCCTTTATAAAAATTTATGTAATGAAAATAAAAAACACCACTCTCTATCTTTTAAAAAAAACTCATTTTTTCAAATAATTATCACAAGGAGGTAGGTATAGTTATAAAAATTTATTTTAATTAAAATTTAATTTGATTAATCACAGTAATTTATTTTTAATAATTATCTAAAAACTTAGGCCACAATGACACAAAATTTATGTAATTAAGAGAAAAATAAAATTAAATCTTTTTTAAATATTAAATGTAATAATATCTGAATTGTATGATTTGTTCCCCAAATTATGAGGATAATATTTACATATTATTGGTGAGGGAAATTATTTTTTCTAAATCAATATTTTTCAGGATGGTTTTAGTTTTAAAACAATTAAATAGTTTTAAAATTGACATTAATAATATTTTATAATAAATAGTGTTTAATTAAATGGTTTAAAATTTCTATGAAAAATATATTAAACCGTGTGAATGTGAAATTGTTTATAATATCTTTTGTTTTCCATTTATGTTACGTTTTTTCATTTATTGGTTTTTTCACATTCCCTAATGAGTAAAAATTGGGTTACTATGATAATTTTCAAAAATGGTTAAAAGGGGTTAAACCCAATGGTAATGATGAAAACATATCCGAAAATTATAACATTTTTATATTATGATAATGTATATTAGAACACACTTATTTTCATATAATTTTATTAATTTATCCCCATTTGAATTTTAGAATTATGTTATATTAATTTAATACTCTAAGAAATTCAATGAGTGCTCCTCTAGTATCTTAAAAAGGGAACCTCCCCTCCTTTTTCCACAACATATAAAAGAATTTTTATTTTAGACAATTACTCCAAATATAAATTTATTACATCGATCCCATTTTCCTAGACTCATTTTTATCAGAAAACTATTTTGATTATTTTTTGTGAAAACCTAAAGAGGTTATTTGAATAAGTGTTATTGTTCATAAATAAGATTTTTTTATCTATTCATATATATCCTTTAAATATTTTAAAAATATGTTGAAAAAAATAAATTTCATAAACATATATTTTTAAACAGAAAACCTATATTAATCTCCCCCTCCTTAAAATTGGAAACGAAACTGTCAATTGTGTATATATTAGACTATCGCCTAATGAACCTTTGTAATTAATTTTCCACTACTACCTATAATATATTGAAAAAATTATATATTTAATGTTTATATATCATAATTTTGACATAATTATACTTCAATAATTATTATATCACATCTACTTTCACACCCGTCAATTCGTTGATAAACGATAATGTTCTTCATCTCCAAAAAGTGTTGTGATACATTTATAATTTTATTTTTTAAAAATTACTGTAATAATGATATATTTAATTAATTTATATGATACATATGATATAAAAAATTATTGGGAGTTATTATTTACATTTACTTTGACCATCCATCAAACAATTGAAACAACTATCAAGCATACGTAAGGAATGTTATCTCCATTAATGGACTAATTCATTCTTCTATCATTAATTTATTGATGAATAAAAATATGTATATAAAGAATTTATAATATATTTATATCATGATTAAAATTCTATAGATTATTAAACAATAATCAATGCAGAATCCCCAAAGCTGCTAAACCAAAATGAACATGATGAATGAAGCATTTATCACGTGGAACAATTGTTTTCAAAAAAATTCATTAATACAATAGTGGAAAAAGGTTATATTTAAATAATATATTGTATGATATATATGATTATAGTTATTCAATAATTTTACAATAAAAAATAATTTTTATACATTATTTCTTTAATGTTTCTGAAATATTTTTGGACTTAAGGTAATGGATTTTCATCTCACTTTTATTTTCTTTGAGGCACATGCCATATTTATCCATTATTTATATTAAGTTGTATTTATAATGAACATGAATGTATTTAATGATGACTTTTTCTAAATTTATGAGGATTTATATGTTTTGGTAGTGATATTAACTTTATTGGCATTATGACTGAAATGTTTCAAAAAGTGTAAGGTTATTGTGTTACAATATCATTATTTATCAGGATTGTTTATGATTATAATTCTTATAATGAAATATAATGACATACCTCCGAAAAAACATAACAATTTTATTGTACATTGTTTATTTATTGTCAATATTTGTTTTCATTCTATTTTCCCATCCTTATATACTAAAGAGACCAAAATAATTATTTTATGGAAATTACACATCATTTATCTATTTGGTAGAAAATACGTTCTCTCCCATGTCCATGTTTTCTAAAAATATTTTTATGATTTTTTATATGATCCGACATTTTGTTGTTAATCAAAATTTTACAAATTTTTATATGTTTTCAAAATTAATACAAAGTAGTATTATTCTTATTTATTAAATTATTTACCATATCAACTTTTTTGAAATAATGGGAATGTAATGATTCCATTTTAATTGTAAAACATGGAAAACAGTTCCCACTGTTTTGATCAATAAATGATGTGTTACATTATTAATAAGATTCTGTTGTTATTTTCATTTAATATTACATTCATAATATATTGGAAATTTTCAGTATTTTAGATGATATTTTCAATATTGTATGCAAATTATCCACAAAAAAATCATTAATGGACTTTAATGGAATTTAAATTCATCAATGAAAACAAACATCAATGTTTCTCATGTTTTACTTGGAATATAATCTAATTTTACCACACTTACCATTTATCTCGATTTTTAATTATTATGATGATGTGGTGATATGAAAGACATTTATTCTCTATGGGTTATGATATGATGGATTGAAGAAATGTTTATAAAACCCATTTTTTCTACTTTTTATGTTATGAGGATATGATGAAGGTTTAATTATTTGATTACACACATATGTATGATATAATTATGTGATTGGAGATCCAAGAATTATATATCCCTCCAATTCAATGGGTAACATGTTATATATAATGATATAATAATGGGAAATAAGATCTTCTTCTTGATCATATTTGGGAAATAAGTCTGTGTGATTGATCTGCTATGGGAAACAAGTTGATGTTCTTTATATTTTATATGAAAGAAGTCGATGTATGTGGTCGAATATGAGAATTTGGTTTTGATATATTGTCTATTATGATTTCATTCTCTTCAGAGTTATCTTTGAAATATACAATTCTTTTTGTACTTATGATTATTCTACACCTATATGAAATGAAATTATACTTCATGACAGCTTTATAATGATTTATCACACATGTGATTCATTTCATTTAAAATAACACTCTTTTATTCAATGTCCAATTTTTATGATCCACGATTGATTAGGTATGAAAATTATAAATTATATTCACGATCTCATGACCTTATGCTTATCATATTATTTCATATGACCATTTATTGATATTTAAAAAGAAATTAATGTTTACCCTTATTGATTATCTGAGTTAAGACTTTATTATGTTCATTTCCCTACGTAATGAATATCGGATATATGATGGTTGTGTCTATAAATATTAATAAATTAGATAATCTTTGTCGGAGATATTTAAGATATTTTATGAAATCTGAATATTTTGAATCTATTGTCTCGAGACACAAAATATTTACTATCACCATATGAGTGCTTCTAAAATGTATTGAAAATTCATCTATTATGGTGTAATATATTTGTATATCATACTATTTTATTATATTTTAAATTAAAGTAAGGTTTAGTAAACCATTAGAAACATTGATAATAAATTAGTACTGTTAATACTAAGTATAATTCAACGTATAATATTGTGTCCAATAATTTATTAGAATGATAGAGTTAGTTGTTTCTAATAAATTACTTTATTTGATCAATAATACAAGAGGAACTAGACATGGAACAATTTTTCCGAGTGACAATAACATAACAAACTGCACATTTGGCATTTACTCGATCCTCTCTAAGTGAAAAACAATGGTACATACAACAGACATTGGTTGAAACTCTTGGGGGATATATATTTGAAATTCATAAACTATTTATGATCCATTATGAAAATATAAATAGATGATAAACATGAATAACCTAGGATAAATATAAGGGTTAATAAAGTGAATAAAATGTTTCATGATTATTAATTCCCATAAATTATTATATGGTTTCCTAGTGGGATTATTCATACAAATGCTATAATTATTTTAGTCGATTGTTAGAACTATGATGAATTGTGTTAACACTAAATGTGATGGATAATGTGCTGATTATAAGATACCAAATTAGATGGAACCTGGAGTGAAATATATTGTGATTATTACTAATAATTTATCATGATATATGTTTAACAACATAAACTTTATTCATATTCCTAATACATAAAATTAGTGGACAATAAACTTTTATTAAAGTTCATATGGAAATGAACTCTTAAAGAAGAAGATTTAAATTTCTTCAGGTCAAAAATTTAGAAAGTGATGCCCTGGGGAATATCTCAAAGGAAGGGGAAAATGTTTTCTATATGTAAATACAAATCATAGTCAAAAAAAATTATAAGGAGTTTAAATTATTTTATCTGGGGAACCTGGAAATTATCCGATACAATTTTACTATATTAAAGGACAACTCTTACATAATGGAAGGACCTATTCGATGAAAATCATTGAATTTTATGGATTGAAGTATTTATGTATTGGTATTCAAGAAATATATTGTAGATTTATATTTTTAAATGGTATTTTGGTTATAATAACCATGACGCATGTAATAATTATAAAAATTTAGGAAATATAGATTACATCATTAATGTTTAACATAGTCGTTATATATTCCATCGTGGGTTTATGAGTTTAAAGTTGATCATAAGTTCAATGTCCTAAACACAAATTTGTTTATGTTAAGGGATTTTAACATGATTAATGAAATTATGTGAGAACTATTCTTTGGATAAGTTATATGAAATCACCAGGTTCAACATTATGTATTATTATATATGAAATCACTTTTTGTTAGTTTAATGATGATTACCTTCAGGGTCTAAATATCTATTGATAATTAAATTAATTTTTCAGAATTTTCATCATAATTATAGTGGTGATTTAAGAAATGTATTAATATAATTTTAGTAAAAGGAAAAAATATTTTATTTGTAATCGATACAAGCATTGAACCCACAATAGAAAGGTGACAAAGGTAAAATCCTACCACTAGCGTACCTAGGGTCTTGGTTTGTATGATTTTTTTTAAATGATGGGAAAGATAATGAATAATTTAGTTTTCAGAAAATATGTTTATATATATATATATACAAATAGGTTTACATAATGATTTAGTTATTAATGTTATCTATAACAAAGATTAAAATTTTGAAACCCTTATTTGACTAAGATAAAGACAACAATATTGTTTTTTATTTTTTCAATAACAGAAGAATTATCTTTTGGAAGTATATATATTTTTAATGTGGTTATATGGTTGTTCAATTTATTTATAGATGTAATAAGTTTATATAGGAGATTATATGATTAGAGAATACACATTCTTGGTATTATACATTATGAGTGATTCGTGTTAATTGGAAGAAAATGTTAAACTTATCATAGAATAATATGTTATAAAATAATTATAATCATTGGATTTCAATCAAAGTATTGTGTATATTAATGTATTTTAAGCATATTTATTTATTAAATTATATATGTTCATATTTAGGCATGGTTATTTTTTCCTTTATGGTATATTTTTTTCATATATTTTATTTTTAATTATGAGAATTATCATGTGCAACCCTTTTTGTTTTTGGTTTAGGTATAATGATAAGAAGATGATATTTTTATCCTATTTGTAGATTATTTGATCAGCTAGATGTAATTTTTTGTGATTTTGGAATAAAAATATTAGTCTTTGATATTTATTTTCTAGATTAATAAATGAATTGGGAAGCGAACAAATTACAATGAGAAGATGAAATTGTGCTTTTGAATTAGAAATATTTCATTTAATTTTATATTATGGTAGTGAAAAAATCCACAAAATATAGAAAATTATTAATGAAATAAATTTTTTATCACAATAAGATAATTTTACATGAATCAATGTTCTGTTAAACAAATATTTAGTTTATGGTTTTATGGTCATTAAAATTTTCTTAATAATTCAATTTTTTTGTGATCAATAATCTATGTTATCCTATATCAATATTTGGGAATTACACATTTCATCCATGTTCATATTTCCAAATCATACAAATTTTTTCCTTCTTTGAAACATAAATTGTTTTCATTATATATGACATTTGTACTACCCATTCTCTCTTATAAAGTGGATTATTTGTTAAACAATTTTTTTGGTGTGGGATTTGAACGAAAGTACTCTTAAATATAAAACTATTGATTTAAAATATTAATTTAATATTTTAAGGATGAAATTTATTGAGGGGGAGAATGTAATAGCATGAGATTTTTAAATAATATAATTATGTTTGATAGAATATATGACACACAACACCGAGCATAAATGGCTAATGAATTAAATTATTTAAACATGACTTTAGTTACCTAGCCTTTAAATTAGTGGGTATCTATATGGTTAAACAAATTATAATATATATATATATATATATATATATATATATATATATAACAGTCCTACTCAATATAAAAATATTTATCAATTCCTAATATATAATCAATCAATTTTTTGTAAACTGATATTATTCCATAAAAATAGGTTTTCATCCAAACTGATTTTAGTTTGTTTTGTGAAATAATAATAAAATTAATTTACTCCATTTTTATAAAATATATCTGATAAAAATAATATCATTTTTATGAAATTGTATTAATATTACCTTAAGGTTATTTTTTCAAAGCATTTATTATTCAATGAATTATTAAAATACTACTTTTTATAAAACTGTATTGAAATTAATAATATGCTTCCAATTTAATTAATTAAAATAATAATTCATAATGATTGATTTATATGAAATATATTCACTTTATATCAACATATAGAAATTTAAATTCATATAATAATTATTAGTAGACAAATATATAATGTAATATCACTTTATTCTTGAAAAAAGTATTATGTGAAAATCATTTATTCGACATGTCTTGTGGGATTCATTAAAAATTAAATTGTGATACTTATATGAATTAAATTTTATAAAATAGATTCCATAATTGGAATCATCATAATTTATATTTTTTAATATGTTCATAGTCACTTTTAGTTATAATGAATAGTTAAAATATTAAAAACATGTTGTAATGGTTAATGGTAAATTGAGTTTACAGGGAGTTGAACTATTTAAATAAGGGTTTTATTATCATAAAAACAAGGATATTTTAAATCTATTAGATATATTTTGACCCTATATCATATAATAAATTTAAATTCTTTATTTTTGTTCTATATGTACATGATTATGAATGTTATAGTAATTTATGAAATGAAAACGAAAAATTTTACTCACTTACTTTTAAAAATATCTGTTTGTGTTCCCATATGATTAAAAATGAGGTATGTTCGGTTACAGATATTTATTTTGTGTATAAATAATTTTTATTTATCATTGTATATTACTTAAATATTTTGGTAACTATAAAAATACCTTAAATTCTTACACAATGACGACATATTGCATATTTCATAAAAAGAGATTTAATCAAAACTATTTTAAAATATTAAAATTGATATAATATGATTATTTAATTATAGTTCACAAAATTCTAAGATAATTATAATATATTTTGGGTGTAAGAAATTTCCATTTTCTACGTCCTTCATCATACTATGTTTTTTAGAATCAAATTATGTAAATAGGTTCAAAATTCATATTAATGATATTAAATAATAAATAATGATTTATTAAATGATTTGAAATTCCAAAAAAGCTTATATTTTACCAAGTAAATGGTAAATGGTTTATAATTTAATCCCTATTCCATTTATGGAATGTTTTTTCTTCTGTATATTTTTTCCTAACCCCAATGGAGTAAAAACCATGTTATCGTTGTAATTTTCAAAAACGGTTAAAATGGAATTAAAAATAAATTTGAAAAAATCACTTAACCATGTCAAATTTTTATATTATGGGGTTATTTAAACTCACCATAATATATTACAATAATATTAACTGTTTATTTTCTTTGTATTATGATAATTTATTTATATTAATTTCATTCTCAAATAAATCCTAAAAGTTTTTCTCCTTTATATTATAAAAGGAAACATCCTCTCCCATTTTATTTACTCTTATTATGAATTTTGGTTTAGCAAATACCACACAAATAAGTTCCATACATCCCAAAAAAATTCATAGATGCTATTTCATATATTAAAACCATCCTAGAGAATTTTTTGGTGAATAACTAAAGTGGTCTGTAAAAGAGGTATCGCTCTTAACCATTCATTTTTGTTCTATTTCGTATTACATCTCTATAATATCATCTGAAAATAATATTAAATAATAATGAATTAATATATCATTTAAAGGGATTTTATAAGGTTATTTTATTAACCTATATCCATTTCCACCTATATAAAATGGGAAACAATGCTATTGACTATGCATTCGACAAAATACCACCTCACAGAGAAATGTAATTCATTTCCAATAATCACGTCTCAAAGATGGATATAATGATACATTTTAAGTTTATATATGATATTTATGAAATTATTATACATATTTTATTCTGAAATCACATTTCATAACATATAATCCATAGGAAATTGATGACAACACTCAAAAGTTTGTGTCTACTGCCGCCTCCACATAGCGAAATGGTATGTTTTTCATTATATGATTACATGGCTGGTGAAAAGGATAGATTTGATGAATTTATTTGATATATATATTATCAAAATTACTCTAAAATGGTGAATTATTATTTATCATTAGTTCATTCTATCTTTTAAAAAATAGAAACAATGTCCATGCTTATGTGTGCCTTATTGCCTCCATGAAAAGTGGAATTCATTATCTTATATATATGTTTATTGAAGAGTATAAATATTTATATAATTAATTTATATCATAAATTTATCATGATAAAAAGTATAATTAATTAAAAAAATAATCAATGTATAATGTTCAAATCTACTGAATGAATATATTCATGAAAAACGAAGCTCAAATCTCCTAAAAAATGATTTCTGTAATGAATTATTAATAAATATGTTGTAAAAGCTCAATGTTAAATCCCATATGCTATGATATATACTATTATGGTTACCTAATAGATTAAGAATATTAATATATTTCATAAAAAGCCTTATTTAATGAGTACAATTGAATTCAGTACATCAAGAAATGGATTTTTGGATCACTTTTATTTATTCAAGACACTTACTATATTCATCACATAATTCATTTAGGTAGAGTATATACTACCCATTAACATATTTTATGATTATTTTTAATGAATGTTTTGGGTTTTTACATATCCATAAAACTTAATTTCTTTTACATGGATTATGATTCAAATGATACCATGGTGGAAAAATTTTCATATTACAGTCTCATTATTTATTGGGATTGTTTCTCATTAAGAATATGGTGATGAAATCATAGGATGCACCACATAAAAGACTTATAAATATTCTCACCCACTGTTTATTTCATGAGATTTCATTTTCTTCAATTTTCCTATCTTTAAGAACTGATGTGACAAAATTATTGTTTTTTTCATGAAAATCAACATTATTTCTCTCTTTAGTCCAAAATCCATTCTATTCATTATCTATATATTGAAAAATAGTTTTCAATAATTTTTTTACACCCTATTATAATTTATTAAATACATTTCTACTTGTTTTATTGTTTAAAAAAATTCATAAAATGAATAATCTTTTCATTTTTCTAATGAGATAATTCTTGACATTTTTACAATAATGTGAATATAATATTTTATTTTAATTTATATGACATGAAAAATATTTCCCTCACTGAACATCACTGAATGATTTGAATATTAATTTATAAAATACCATGTATATGTTTAGTAATAAAGGACATTCAAAATATATTGTAAATTAATATTTTTTAAAAGGTAATTATCGAATTGTAAATGAAATTCTAATCAATATTATTTAAATGATATTTTTTTTGGATTTTATATTAATAAATGAAGAAAATGTTGTTGAATATATTTTAGTGTAGATATTATCCAATTGTGTCATAAATATCCATGATATATTTGTTGTAGTATTTCTATGATTAAATTTATATGAATCCCATTTATTTTTAATGGGAAATGCTAGGATGGATTGATTAAGATTTTATTAAACAAGATTTTTTTCCATGGGTTATGATATGATAATATGATAGATGTATAATTATTTTATGACACACATATGTAAAATATAATTATATGATATGTGGGATAATAATTATATATCCTTATAAATAATTGGGTAAAGTATTCTATCACATGTTATAATTATAGTAAACAAGTTGATATGCCTGAAACCTTACATGAAACAAGTCGATGAGCTTGATCTTCCAAAAAAACAATATGATGTTCTTGGATATATTGTGGAAAAAATCAATTTTATTGATCCATTAGGTGAAATTATTTTTTATCCCTAATCCATTATAATTTTATTGTATTAGAAGTTAAAAATTACATATTATATAGTTTCTATACTTATGATGGTTCCATACTAATTTGACATGTACTTATGGTTCATGATAGATATATAACGATTTCTTATACGTATGATTTATGAATTTTGAAGTGATAATGTTTTGTGCCATGTATCTTTTATATGGTAAATGATTGATTTTTTATTGACATTTTTCGGAATATTAAGGGTATCATGCCTTAATTTTTATATTATTAATTAATATGATCATCGATTGATATTTCACATGTTTACAAATAATAAGAATTTTAGATCACCATTTTTTATTTTTCCTTTCCTTGTTTAAGAAGAAAGGTTTTATGTACGGTATTTCAATAATGATTACTAAATTATGATATTTTTTGGGAGATATATATGTTCATTCATGATAAACAATTATTGTGTATCTAGTCTACAATGACACCAAACATTTATGGTCCCTAGTCAAATATTTTTGTAATGTATTTATTATTAACCTAATTTTTGGTAATATATATGTATAAAATACTAGGTAGCTATAAATTTTTTCAAGGATAATATATGTACCATTGACCATCATATTCATAACCCAAGTTCAGTCATTTTGAAAAAAATTATTAATAAATGAATCCCAGTTAATGTCATATGATTAACCTACCCTGTAATCTGCATTTTTTTTGAAATTTCATGAGTATCCATTTCCTAACCCATTAAAGAGAAATATCAGGTTCAAATTTCATCATCTAAAATGAGAAATTACAATATGATTAATTTATTATTTATAATCATGAATATTTTAATACAAAAACCCGAGTAATACAAATTTGAACCCATATGTAAAACAATTTCAGTTTTTACATAATCATAATGAAAATTATCCTTTTTCATTAGAAAGTATTGAATATGAAAATTTCATAGAAGATATGAGAAAGTATATTATTATTATTAAAATAATAAAAATATTGGAAAAATTATTTGATAGTGAGATATATAGTTCATGTCATATACATTAATAAAATATTTATCACATTGGTAAAAAACATCATAGTAATCCATATTGTAAATGTTTTAAAATTTTCATATAAAACCATTAAAATGAATTTATAAATTTTTATAAAATAAATTTTATCAATAATATGAGTTTTCTACGAACATATAGGGAAATATTTCAAGAACATGGTAACATAGGAGGAATTTTTTGAAAGGAAGACATTAAAAAAAGGTTTTTTAGATAAATATATTACCATAAGTCTCATCATGCGTTATACCTTATTTGGATCCTGAAAAATAAAATAATATTATTTTAATAATTTCTTAGTATAATTTTACATTTTAATTTCATTATTTTTATTCATTTTATTTAATTTATTATCGTATTATATTTAGTTACATGAATTGTTATGTTTGCGGTAAATGTTTTTTGGTCATTCAGTTTATAACCAAAAACCACATAAGTGAATTTAACGAGATCAATGGGGTTATGGTTCCACTATTTCTATAATATTAAAAAAATTATTGATTTTATTTATATATTATATACTCTTTTAAAACTAATACATTATGGTGGTTATGAAAAAATTAATCACATAGTTACATGTAGACTGTAGTCCACCAATACACATTAACATTCTTTTTAGTTTTATAACAGATGGAAAAGAAACAAAGAAGATGATATTTTCCTTTTATAGATTTATAATCAACTTATACATGTTATATTTATTCATTACTTCCATCATTTTTACTATCCTTATATAGTGAAATTTAAATATTTTTTACACTTTTTATTGGGGGTGGTTTTATATAGATACATATGAGCAACATTATCAATTTCAAACAGATATAAGAGTTAATTTTCCATGTAATATATTATATTCCCATGAATATAATTATTTCATAAATAACTTATATTTGTGATTTCTCCATAATTTTATCTATCAATATGATTCGAGGAAAAAAAATGAAACACATTAGTTCATGGAGGTGGGAATCCATAGGTAGGCATGTGTGTTATTTTCATTCCCTATAAGAATGAAAAGTAGATTAAAATGGGATGAATAATAATAATAATAATATTTATAATATAACAGATACATTTTTTTCAAATCATCATGGTTAATGAATATTTTAGTAATGTATAAGAAGAAATAATCTTGAAATAGGACGATTATGAATTATACCTTCTCCTCTGATATCTCTATTGGGATTGTATATGGCCTTCTACTATTGGTAAGATATCAAAATGACCCAATGTTAAATTTTAGTGGTTTTAGTGAGATTTTTATTTTGATTATGTCAAATAAAGCACTAAATAGCTGTGAGTAAGATAGGACTGGAGGTTCCCATTAATATAAGTAGGGATTATCACACTAGTAAGGTTTCACTACAAAAAAATAGCAGATTAGAATTCGTTTTCAAAGGGGGTTATGCACAACCCAATGTAATCATCAAATTTAGACGGGGTTCATAACCCACACTACATTTATTAGCATTTTTTTAATATTTCATTGGATTTTATAGGGTTTTAGATCAAAACCACCATTAATTTTCAAATTAGTGTCATTATATGTTTAGTTGTATTCAAGAGGTACTATATATATATGTTTAGATATTATAATGGGTTTTAAATCCTTTATAATGTATGAAATTATATGGGGTTGTGAACCCCCTCTAAAATATGAAATTATAAGGGTTCATAAACAACAACTAAACCATTATATTAGAGGGGTTTTGAGCCCCCTCTAATGTATGACCTTAAAGGAGGTTGTGAAACCCATATCATATATGAAATTTTAGGGTTTCATGAATCACCGCTAATCACCAATATTAGAGAGGGGTTTTGAACCCACACTAGTTTGATAAAGTAGAGTGTGTTTTGAACCCCCGCTAATTTAAGATATTAGTGGGGGTTTTGAACCCCCTTTAATCTAAAAAATTAGAGGGTATCGTGAAACCCGTATAATATATGACATTATAGGGGGTTGTAAAACACATCAAATTTGTGAAATTATAGGGTGTTGTGAACCCCCTATAATATATGACATTAGAAGTGTAATGACCTGACCCCAGAATGCTAGAGTCGGTTCATTATTACATAACATTGGCATGATCACAAAAGATCATGTCTTGAATGACAGATTGGTTTAGTAACCTTGGATGTACTAGATACATTCATAAGGTTCACATTACACCATAAAATAGAAAACTACAACAAAACTATTTCAATGGACAACACTGAGATCACATAGACTATACCTACAGATCATTCATAATATAAATCTTTGCATCCTCGGAAAAATAAAACATAGAAAGGGGTGAGCTCATATTATCAGTAAGGATAAAAATATAGTTGAAGCATCCATAAATAACCAGAAACATTTAAGAAAATGAATAAGACAAAAAGAAAATACATTTAAAATTGAACTTCAACATAATATGGAAATGGTAAAAATCAAATAATTTCATTTACTTATTCACATGGATATTCTATTAGTCGAATAATCACATGCAATATCAATATCCACTTTTATAATGATAGAATGCATAATGATCGAATTTTATAAAAACATAGTCACTGCCTTATGCCAAGACTACAAATAAGATTTTTTCAAGACCTTATTCCAAGACACTTGTTTGTCTAATGAGACATACTGATGCATCGAGAAGCTATAGTGGTCTCCACCCGTCCCTTACTAAGTCTAATGCATTTCTCATATAAAAATATTTAAACATAACATAAACATTTGTACTAATAAAATAATACAAAATTTCAATAATTTATCCATAAACCCTAAATGGTGTAAAAATAACACATCCACATTCAAAGAAATCACAATACCTTAAATAAAATATGAATGTTTTGTATAATAATAAATCAACTTCAAATAAGCTTAAAATAAATCAATGGATGTTGACATATATGAAATCAAAACCTTTTTTAGAGAAATAAATTTTTCTATTTTGAAATCTATTAAAATTCATTTAGTTATAAAAGAAAAAATTTAATTTTTAAATATTATTATACGCTTGTAAGGGAAGCTTCTATGATGTTATAACAGTGGAATATAGCCTCACCCACCGTATAAGTTAAAAAAACATTCTGACCTTAATTCTGGAGAAAAGCTAAATAAAGTAACATGTTTAGAAAACGACTGAATGATTTCATTCAAAACATATAATTTCAAATAAGGGTATAAATGAGTTTAACCAAATTTTTATTAAATAGTAAAAAATGTTTTGAAATACATTTTTACTAAGCATGGATGTGGATGAAAAAGGGGTCCTTGTATATACTTACGTAAAAACTACCGTGGATAATAAAGAGATTGTGAAATTAACCTTTACCTTTTACTTTCCCTTGGTAAGGGTAGGTTAAACTCATGTATAATGGTGAAAACACTGTTATTAAATTATACAAGAATAATACACATGAATATGATACCATGTATTATCTTTTAATATTGATTTATTAATAATATTTTAGTATTATCGTCGTTTGTGTTGTTAACAGATTTGTTTTCCTTTATATGATTAGTTATGTAAGATAGTATTATTATAGATAGAATATATTTGATTCATATCCAGAATGATATTATGTCTTTAAATTGTTTTATAATCATCAAATGAAAATTATTCTTGAATGGATATTATGTGGAATGAATCTCATCACGTTCGTGAAGACGGTAATCCGTACGTACGCACGAGAAAAAATATCATTCTTTTGATTTTAAAATAATATATAATTGGATGGTATATCATATATACCGAATCATTATCATGTTATATTTATTATTTACATTAATTACATATCATTATTATACCCATCCAAATAATAATATATTGAATAACAATTACACTACCAAGTGGAGACAGTAAGTCGTATATACACACGTATTATGACATTCATTCAGTGTATGGATAGAATAATGAATAAGGTTCTGTAATATTAATAATAAAATTATCGTATGTATAAGAAACATGATTTATTATTTAAGAATGGAAACAACAAATAAAGAGGAAGTACAAGAAGAAAAGAACTTGAACGAGGTGATGAACCATTTACCTCTTTTCGGGTTCTTCCTTTTGATTTGATCAAAAGGTCTCCTTAGGTTGAAATTCGGACTAAGAGAAGGCCTATAGGATGAATGTTCGAAATTTGAGATGGTTTTTGGGTAGGTTATGGCTGATCCAAATGGCTTAGGAGGTGTGAATTTGAGATAAGGGAGAGTCCCTTTTATAAGAGGGGTGAGGGGCACCATAGAAAAAACATAAAATATTATTTTATAATAAATTAATTTTTGATTTATAATTGCTCAAAAATTTATTATTTAATGGATAAGGTTGGGTTGGGAAAAAATTACTCAACCAATATGATTTAGACAGTTTTGGGTTACTATATTAACCTTATCTTTTATAATTAACTCTTAGTTAAATAGCTTGACATTTACCATGTCTCTTTGTAGTTTTTTATTACATGGTTAATAAAAATACTAAAAAAATCCAAGAGAACCCCAATTGGTTCATTAATTTCATATTTAATATTATTTAATCCCTTTGGACGAACCATATATTTTTTGGATTAGAGTACCAAATAATAATATAATAATTTTCTTAAAAACTCTTTTATGTCTATTCTGACACAATTTGTTTTTTTTTTGTTTTTTCTAAATTCATAAGAGCATTATTAAATCGAAAAAAATTCATATAAACAACCATAATATGTCATATTGACCTATAAAATTAGTTTAATTCATAAAATTTCTCAAAATACATATATTTGGATATCTATAATATCAATTATTTTAATCATTCATTAATACGGTAATTACTACATCATCATTGTGTCATAAATAAATTTATTTATTTAATGTCTAAAAATTATAAATAAAATAACACTATATAATAAATCTTTTATCTTTATAATTAATATTTATAGTCTAATTTATCTTATGGGTAACCCTATATTAAAAATGGTTTAGTTATTAAATATTGAATTTAACACTTTTAACTCTCTTTGAATTGAACAATAATAAAATTCCTAATCTAATCCAAGTGTTCCTAAAGGAATATATTTTATTCCTAAGGTTGTTTTTTGGTCGAATTAAACATATCCAATAGAATTATTACATGTTTTAGGGTTAAAATAATATTATTTTTACCCCTAATTACCCTATTTACTTTTAACCGTGGAAAATAAAAATAAAAAGTTACTATTTATCAAAAATTATTTTCAAATTATTAAGCTATATTTTACTTATTGATACCAACCGTATCTCTTGTATTTTGGAAATTCAATTCATTGATTCTTTAAAATCATGTTTTATGTAAATTTTCAAATTCTCCTAGTTGGTGGGTAAAAATACGGTAAAAAGTTAAATAAAATTTTTATATATTGAAATTTTTTATTAACTGACTCCAATGAATTAAAATAAAACATATATTGGTATTATGTATCTATTTGTACCTAAAATAAATTTAAATAAAATAAAAAAAATTAAATAAAAAATTGGTTTTAAATAATAACTAAGTGTTCTTCACTATTCATCAAAAATAGAAAGTTTTCAGAAAAACCCAACATTTCACCCTAGGATAATTTAGATATTATGAATTCAAAAATTAAGAATATTATACCAAATTCAAAACATAGAAGTTGCATTAATTAATATAAAATTAATTCCTATTGTGAAAAACAAAAATAGTGTTTTTACGAAATAATAACTAATAAAAGATTGATACTTGTTTATGTTTAATTTCAATGTGAAATTATTTCCAATTAATAAAATTGGATTAAATGGTAAAAATATAATCTATTTATACTTACAAACCATTAACATGTATAATTTATCATTAAAATTATTTTGATAAAAAATGTTGTTTTTAGTTAAAATATAGAATTTTTTATTATTCACCCAAATATGAAAGTTATCAGAAAATAAAATATTGAAACTAAATTACTATGTCCCAATTCAAAATAATATGATTATATTGTCAAATTGAATATATAATAGTTTCAAATATTGGATTTAAAAAGGGTTTTCCATTAAAAGGCGGTAAAATTGGATTTTTATTAAAAAAAATACTTCTTTTATCTAAAAAAATGAATTTGTTTTTTTATTATGTAAAATAAACTCATAATATGGACTCTAAAATTATAAGGAATAAATAGAATTCAAAATTTAGTTAATAATATTCATAACCCATTTTGAATGGCTAGTTTGGTAAGTCGTGGTGCGCATGAAGTCGGTGTTGTGTGTAGTGAATGTTATTGAATTACTTTGAGAAAATAACATACTATGAAATCATGGGGTGTTACATCCTTCCATACTTCAATAAATTCCATACTCTCAATTTTTAATTGTTCTTAAAAAATAAATGTTTGAAAATAGAAAATAACTTTGTGGGAAAACCACGTTGAAAATTGGGATAATAAAATTTCTTCTTAATAAGAGGAATGGGGGAATTAAAAATTCACCACCAAATTATGATCTCAATTAAGAGAAAAATGGTGGAAATTAGAGACCCATAATTTAAGGATAAAAAAAAATATTTATAGGGATTGATTGAGTTAATCAGTCACAAACAATTGTAGAATTTATGGCCTGAGAGTAATGAATCTATTATGATTTAAAATATCATTGGTTCAAATAAAACATAATGTATTAGGATAACACATCATTAGTTTTAAGACCCATTGGCTAATGTTTAAGAATTAATATTTTCATAGTATAATATAAGAAAAAATATATATGTATATGACAAGTAGAGTTCCATCCTTTAACTAATTTCTACCACAAACTCATCTTTCACACTAAAAGATAATAGAATTAAAAAATATATATAAAATTTATCCTATTCATATAGGGTTCCAAAAACATGAATGTATAATTCATCTACTAGACCATTATAAAAAACTACATTATTCTAATGTAGGATATCATGTGGGCCAGTGGTAGGTGATACTCCCTTGTCGCCCTTAAGTTGTGGGTTCAAGTCTTGCGGCCTAGCCAAATGTGACATGTTGCTGCACGACCTCCGGTTTTTCCTTTTTATTGAAATCCTAAAATAATCTCAAACTAAACATATGCAAAATACTTTTTTCCAAACTCATAGTACAAAATTTTTGAGGAAGGTAAACACAATGAAGATCTTTTTTCCACATAATAACATGTAAACACGTTCATCATGTATTCTTTTAAAACACTACAACATCCTGAATTACTATAAAACCTTATTGATTGAATTTGTGCTCCCTTATTCCATATAAAATATTGGATATACTCCTTCTATCCAAAATTTTTTTAAAATCCAACCACGATTGGATATTCAAATCACTAATCAGTTTCAAGTTTGTCAAGAATATACAATATAATTTATCCAAATCAATCATGTATTATTCCAAAATCACTACCTTAGTATCAGAACCAAATTATGGTTAATCGTTCTCTCAACCATATACCTTCCAAAAATTTAACCTGCTATTGGGTCACATTAATTGGTTACACAAAATCCGATGTCCTGAATGAAATAGTACACCAGTACAATTGTTATATACTCTATGATTCTTATAACATGTACATCATTAATACAATACTCAAAAGACACAATAGATTAATAAGAATGTAAGAAATATAATCATTCCTCTTCATCTTCAGTATTATCATAACTTTATTATTATCTAATATCATCATTTGGAGTATACTCTAATGATTTGGACATTGATTTACATAGTGTCCCAACTCATTACAGATGAAGCACTGTACATTGGAAACTTTTTTATTACCCTTGAAATCACGTTCTTGGTGTCCTTTTTGTCCACACTTATAAAAAAATACCACTCCCTTCAAGCATTTTCCAAGGTGATTCTTTCCACTGATTTCAAAAATGGGAGAATACTTCTTTCCCCTCTTCCCTTTATTCATATTTATATCTTCCATACTTTTCCTCTCTTTCATCCATTCAAAGACATAGGACTAGAAGTATTATTTACGTGTCTTATTAAAATATAATACTATTTACTCATATGTTGAGAATACATTGGAGACTATTTACATTTTAAATAGTGGCTTAGTATCCTGAATGATTTAATCCCTCTTCATCTTTGGATCATACATATTACTGGAGTTCACATTCCTTATACTATGAGCCATTTATATACAATGACATACACTAGGTCAGTTTATGAATTTCAATGAATAACTGCAAACATATAAAATACTAAACGTAAATTGAAAATTTATGGATATAATACAAAATCCAAAAAAAAATGATTTCCTTGAGGAAGTATATACTCATAAACCCATCATAATGGTTAGAAAAGAAAAACAAAATTATCCTAAGCATATCCCCCGGGAGTGTTGTAGCTAAGAGTGCAGCAAGGCATGTAGTCATGCATCAGTTCCCATTCGAGTCTCTCTCAAAGCGGTGTTTTCAATTTTTACCCCTATGCACATCTGTGCTAGATCCCCCTCTACCTACTCATATCTATAAAAGAATGTATTTCTGGGAATACTCACAAAATATCTACAATACCAAAATTTTATGCAGTTATTCTATACTAATACTCAAAGCCTATCATGGGTTAATATTATCTAATTAGAGTTTACCTAAATCTAGATTCCAATGTTTGTACTTACCTTCCTCTGATACCAACTGTAATGCCCCGACCCTAAAATCCCAGAGTCAGTGGATTATTACATAACATTGGAATGATTATAAAAGATCATGTCTCAAAATACCTATTGATTTAGTAGACTTTGATGTACTAGAGACATTCACAAGGTTTAAATTACATCATAAAATGGAAAAATATGACAACATTTTTTCCATAGACATCACTAAGATCCCATAGACTATCCCAGTAGGTCAGTCGTAATATACTTCTTTGTATCCTGGGAAAAATAAAACATAGAAAGTGATGAGCTCAGATTCTCATTATGGATAACAATATAGCAGAACCTTTTATAAATAAGTATAAACATTTAAGGCAATGTATAAGACTAAAACAAAAGACTTTTAAACATGAACATCAGCATAATATGGAAATGATAAAAATAAAATAATCCCATTTACATATTCACATGTATTTTCTACTAGTCGAATAATCACATGCAATATCAATAGCCACTTTCATAAATATAGAATGCATAATACCGGAATTTCATAACAACATATTCAATGCCTTGTGCCAAGAATACAAATAAGATTTTTTCAAAGCCTTATGCCAAGACACTAGTTTGTCTCATGAGTCCTACTGATTCATCGAGGAGTTATAGCGGGCTGTACACATCACTGACTAAGACCAATGCATTCCTCATATGAAAAGGTTTAAACATAACATAAATATATGTATTTAAACTAGCATAAGGAATTTCAATACATTATCCATAAACCATGAATGTTGTAAAACTAACAATTACATAGGAAAACGTATCACAAAACCTTCAATACAATATGGATGTTTTTTTATCATAATATGTTAACTTCAAATAAGCATAAAATCTATCAAAGGATGTTGACAACGATGAAATAAAAACCCTTTTTTTAATAAAATAACGATTTCTATTTTGAAATATTTTAAAATTTATATAATAAAAAAAGAAAATATTTACATTGAAAATATTTTATAAGCTTTTAAGGGAATATTTTCTGATGTTATAATAGTGGAATATAGCTGCACCCGCTTTATAAGTTAAAAACATTCTTACCTTAATATTGTTGAAAAGTTCAATAATGTAATTTGTTTGAAAAATGACGGAAGGATTCCTTTCAAAACATATAATTTCAAATAAGGGTATAAATGACTTCAACCCGTTGTCTATTAAATTGTTAAAAATGTTTTCAAATACATTTTTAAGAATCAAGGATGTGGATGATAAAGAGCTCCTAGTAGATACTTACGTAAAAGCAACCTCAGATAATAAAGAGATTGTGAAATTAACCGTTGCCTATAATTTTCCTTGGTATAGGCTTGGTTAACCTCTTGTATAATGGTGAAATAATTGTTATTAAATTTTATAGTAATCATATACATTAATATGATATCATATATTATCTTTTAATATTTATTTGTTAATAAAATTTTAATATTATCGTCGTTTTGGTTGTTAACTGATTCGTTTTCGTTTATATGATTAGTTTTATAAGACATTATTATTATGGTTATAGTGTAATTAATTCATATCCATAGTGATATTTTATATTTAAAAATTATTTTTATTCATCAAATGAAAATTAATCTTGAAGGGATATGATGGGGAATGAATCTCATTGCGTTCGTGGAGACGGTAATCCGTACGTACACACGAGCGCCAATATCATTCTTCTAATATTAAAATAATATATAAGTTAATGGTATATAATATATACAAAATCATAATCATGTTATATTTATTATTTACATTAATTACATATCCTTATTATACCCATCAAAATAATAATGTTTTGAATAACAATTACACCACGACGTGGAGACGGAAAGCCGTACGTACGCACGTGTGGTGACATATCATTCCACGGATGTATAGAATAATGAATATAGTTGTTCCATATTTCTAATAACATCATAGTATATAAAAGATACTATAGTTATTATTTTTTAATAGAAACAACAAAGAAATAGGATATAGAAAAAGAAAATAACTTGAAAGAGGTGATGAAATATTTACCTCCTCTTGAGGTTCTTCCATTTGATTTCATCAAAAGGGCTCCATAGGATAGATTTCTGACTAAATTAAGGCCTCTAGGATGAATTACGGAAAATTTATAGGTAATTTGGGTAGGGTTTGGTCGAGTTAAATGGATTTGGATGTGTGAATTTGAGAGAAGGGGTGGTGCCATTTTATAAGAGGGGTGAGTGGTACCTTAGAAAAAACATAAAATATTATTTTATAATAAATTCATTTTCGGTATATAATGGATCAAAAATTTATTTATTAATTGCTAAGGTGTGTATGGTTCGAAAACCACTCAACCAATAGGTTTTAGACTGGTTTGGGTCACTATATTAACCTTATCTTATATATTTAACTCTTAGTTAAATAGTTTGGCATTTACCATGTCTCATAGAATTTTTATATTATATGGTTAGTAAAATTAATATAAACTTCCAAAATAACAACATGTGATTAATTAATGACATATATAATAGTATTTAATCCCTTTTTCCGAACCTTAGATTTTTAGGAATAGAATACCATTTAATAATATAATATTTGTTTTAAAAACTCTTTTTTTGTCAATTTTAACAGTATTTGTTTTTTTTTGTTTTTGAGAAATTCATAAAATCATTATTACATCGAAAAAAATTCATCTAACCAACCATAATATGTCATATTAAACATTAAATTTATTTTAATTCAAAAAAAGTCTCAAATTACATTTCTTTTGATATTTATAATATCAATTATTTTAATCATTCATTAATACTGTAATTATTGCATCATCATTGTGTCATAAATAAATTTAAATATTTAATATCTAAAAATTATAAATATAATACCATTATGTATAAAATAGTTTTGTCTTTATAATGAATATTTATAGATTAATTTATCTTATGTATACCAATATATTAAAAATGTTTTAGTTATTAAACATGGAATTTAACACTTTTAACTCTTCTTTGAATTAAATAATATTAAATGTCCTAATCGAATCAAAGTGGACCTAAAGGATCATATTTTATTCCTATGATTTTTTCGGTCGAATTACTAATATCCAATAGAATAAGGACATGTTTTAGGGTAATAATAATATCATTTTTACCCTTAATTACCATATTTACTTATAACCATGGTAAGTAAAAAGTTACTATTCAACAACAATTATTTTCATCTTATTGATCCACATTTTACTTATTTATATTATCAGTTTCTCTCAGATTTTTAAATTTAAATTCACCAAAGTGGTAAAATTTTGTTTTATATAAATTTTCAAATTCTCTTAGGAGGTGGGTAAAGGATAGTAAAAAGTTAAATAACATTTTTATATATCCAAAATTATTATAAACTCACTCCTACGAAATACGTTGAATTTATATAAATATGATGTATCTATTTTGACCTAAAATAAATTCAAATCAAATAAATAATTATTTAAATAAAATTTTGGTTTTAAACAATAACACATTGTTTTCCTCTATTCACCCAAATAATAAATTTATCAGAAAAACACCAAAAAAAATTTGGAACTAAAATCGTATGTTCCAATTAAAAAGAAGAAGTTTATTTTTTATCAAAAGGAATATATAAAAGTTTCAAATATTGGATTTAAAAAGTGATCTCCATTAAAAGGTGACAAAATTTATTTTTTTTAAAATACTTCTATTATCTGAAAAAAATGAATTTGTTTTTTTATTATGTCTAAGAAACTCATAATATGGACTCTAAAATTATAAGGATTATATAAAGTTAAAAATTTAGTTAATATTATTCCTATCCTCTTTTGAACATCTAGATTGGTAAGTCGTGGTGCACATGAGCTCGGTGTTGGGTGTAGTGAAAGGTATTGAATTACATTTAAGAAATAATGTACTATGAAATCTTGGGGTGTTAAAATAAGGGGTTGTTTAACCAACTCTAATCCATTTGATTATTGGGTTTTTTAAGCCCACTTATTATTTATTTATTTTTTAAAATAAACTACATCTAAATTTAAATTTCTAATATATATATATATGTGTGCATATCTATATATATATATAATGTTATAAAATTATATAAATTTATTGAAATTCGTTATAAACACATATATATTAATACATTATATAAATACATTGAATAAATACTTATACATATATACAAAAAGGTAAACATATATAAATATTTGTTTATATAATATAAATGTAATACTAAATATATTAATTCGAATAGATAAAATTTATATATGGTTTTATAAATAAAATAATTTTATATTATGATTTATATTTATATATATTATACTAATTACATATATATTATATATTTATGTATAAAAAAATAAAATTATATTATAAATACAATGATATATAAAATGAACAAAATTTAATATAAATATAATTATAAATATAAATATTTACAATATATTATACTATAAGTATTTTAATTTATATAAATTTATATATATTATATAATTATCTTATATAAATTTTTTTATACAATATTAATTATAAATTATTTTACTAAAAATATATATATACATATATCAATTTATTATATTATATATTTCCAATTATATGATTTCATTTACTTTTCTATTTATATGTATCTGTATACATTGTATAATATAAATTTCTATTATTATATACATAAATATATAATACAAATATATTTACTATTATATATATAAAATAAATCATTATAAACATAAATGTATAGTGTTTATAAAACCAATATATAAATATTATAGTTTGAAAAATATATGTGATAACAATAATAAATATTATTATTGTTATAGACACACACACATATATAAGTATATAAAAATAATTTTATATATATTATAATTATATTATATAAATAAATATTATCTAATGTTATAAACATATATTTTTAAATGTAACGATAATGACTTATATATATTACATATAAATATTAATGAAAAATATACTATATTTATATTTTTGAATACACAAATTTATATATATATATATATATAATATTATTGTATATAAGATAATATAACATGATATATGTTGATAAATATAATATATGGTATTTAAAATATCAAAACATAGATAGATTTTTTGGTTAGGCTGCGACAGATGCTTGAAGTCTGTACATGACTGTAATTCTCACCATTCAATTTTTTTCAGCCTTAGCCAGGCTGAGGGTTATAGAAGCACTTGGTGCACACATCGGTGGGTCAAAGTCCATGTTGGGGGGCTCCAAGGGCGTGTCCACATCCATGTCAGCAGTTTGGACATGTCAGGGGTGTCATGGGGTTGTCCACCGGGCCTAGGGGCGTGTCAGGGGGGTGGATGGGGTTTGTCCACGAGGCATAAGGATTGTGTCCTACAGTCTATTAGGGGTGTTCAGGTGCTTATTGGGGTTTTCCATGAGGCCTAGGGGTGTGTTATGGGGAATTTTGTGGTTTTTTCTGAGGCGTAGTTGTAATGTCAAGGGGATTTGGTGGGTTCTTCAGAGGGCATAGGGGGCGGTGTCCTAGGGTCATGCTGGCAATGTCAAAGGGGCTTAGGGCTGTTTTACATGGGTCATCAAGGGCAAGGGTGAGGTGTTATGGGCTTGTCCATAAGCGTTAGGGGCATAGTCTTGGTCATGGGATGTAGAGTTATATAAAAAAGAATGGGATATATTAGGGTAGTTATAGTATATAACAACCCCTAAAGATGAAGAATATAACACTATTATAGGTTGTTCTGGCCACCTCTAAGTGAATATGGAATTTTGGGGTTGTTAGAACACCCCTAACATAACAATTTATAGAGATTTTATAGTGACATTAGATGAGGTTTAAATCCCTGCTAATCAATCCACTATTAAAAACTGAACCAAATTACCAACGCTTACCCAAAATAAACACTTAACAGATTAGGCAGGACCTTTAGCGGTGGTTTTTAGTAACCACTACTACTGTTTTTAGAAGTCCTTATAACCCCTTCGAAATGAAAAAAACCCTTCTAATCACACATGTTTTTGCAGTTTTAGAAATATTTTAAATATTATAATGTCTTATTCATCTGAATGATTCTAAAAAAAATATAAAATATTGAATATATAGTGATAAGGTTTTAAATTACAACATCTACTATTATTTATGAATCAATTTTATCAATATCAGCTAGTTTTTACCTTAATTATAACAATTTATCCATTAGTATGTTGATAAATTTTTAATAATAATTACTATTCATAATGACCAAAAATAAAATTATCGGAACTACTAAATTTTTAAATACTTATAAGAAATATACAATCCATTTTTAAATATTTAATTTGTATAAATGTCAAAATATATTATAAATATAAATGCGCTAAACACATCGAAAAACAATTTTTTCCGAATTGTGTTTTTATGCATTAAACGAACTTATAAAAAAATAAATATAATTTAGATTAATATGGAATTATTTAAATTATATTTATTCTGATGGATCTTATTTTACATTAAAATCAAATCTAATATATTATTATAAATTTAAATTAATTTTTAAAACGTGAAAAATATTTTTACGCCAAAATAGACATTTTCACTATTCACTTAAAAATAAATCTTCTCACAGAAACCCCATAAGTAAAAACATTGAAATATTTTATAAATTTATTAATAAAATTATATAAATTTCATCATATATAATTTAAATAATTTTTATTATTATTAATAAAACCACATAATTTATGGGAAATCAATTCAGATAAATAAAATTATCCTTTATTCTACTAAATACATTTATAAAATTATTCATGAAACAATGGTGAATAAAATTCCATAAAATGAATAATTATAATAAAAAAAGATTTATTTTATCTATAACATCATTTTCGATCACATGAACGACTATTTAACACACCATTCGTGTTAAATACCATCATAACTTCTAATCTAACCCTTGGATTCACTATATGCTATTGAAAACTAAACTAAATCCTCAATACTCATCTTGAGTCCCTTGTTTACTCTACTAACATAATTTCCCCAAGGTTAAAATCACCTAGAAAATCTCTTTATGCTCTATACATCACATTTTACTCTCTCCAGACCATGAATACTCTAAACCACCTAAGTCTCCATATAGGGAATTGATACTCCCAACCCAAGTTACTGAATCCCTAACAACATATTGGATTTCAAAATAACAGATAAACAGAAACATGCTCAACTATTATATGTGTAACTAATATTTACATTGAAATTAAACTTCTCGATTCATTCATGCCCATGCCTCATAAAATCGTACAAAAATCCATATAAACTCTCACGCATCTTTCACTTATCATATCACTCATAAAATTAATTATAACAATTTAAAATTAATTATAAAATTAAAACCATTTTTTTATAACAAAAAAAACACATTGATATATCTTATAACACTAACCCCATTACTAATCACATTTTTAGAATAATTTTATGAATATTTTAATCGATATATTTATCCACCAATTTAATCAGATTAATCCAAAAATCCAAAAAGAAATCTAGGGTCAATTTACCTTATGAAAAATTGAGCAATAAGTCATGAATTCACCACTCCTTTTCATCCACCATCCGTTGCAATCCAAATCCATATGGCTTGGGATGATTTTATTAGGCTCTATTTCTATTATTATTTAATCATTAATTTAAAATTGTAATGACATATGGAAAAATATTTTAAATAATAATATATGGTGTGATGATTCAAAATAACATGAAAATATTATATAAAATCCCTAAAAACCAATATATATGAAGTTTATTCCAATAGGGGGTGATGGATTCAATGGGATAGCAAAATATCCCTTCCCCCTAATCCGTGTTTATCTTATATTTTTGGGACACTATTGTTGAGTAATGGGTGGTCTCCATCATCATTTCAAAAGGAATGTGGAACCAATATATATCTATTGGTTTATAACATAATGAATGCTCTACTATGGTCTCACTGGGTGTGTGGTTTAACACCATATGTTACATGCTCTTGTGTATATTCATTCAATTTAGAAACAACCTTCTTTGATAATCACAAAATCTTGCACTAAAACCTCTCAACATATACAGAAACAACTCCTAATGAACTTTTCACTATAGGAATTCTAATTTAAATCACATTCTTAAAACCACACGTTGCATCATGGTTCTAAATTGATATTTTGAATAAATTTCACTTTATCATAACATGGATGATCATAAAATTAATGCAACATAATGATTCATTATTATTTATGAGGAAGTAATTTTAATGAAGTCATTTAACTGGTTCATGTAAAAAATTCTATACAAACTATAATGAGAATAAATAATTAAATGTTGAATCTGCCTCCTAATTCATCCCAATGACTCAACCTAGGTCACAACCATTCCCTTCCTAGATTAATAAATACAATAAATAACTCATTATTGTATTTCCTACTATAATCACATGATATACCTTATCAAAAGTCCTATTTTATGCTCATAATATCTTGGAAGACATGTAACCAACAAAAAATTCCATCATAATCTATATCTACCAATAACTAAATCAACTCAAAAAATATAGCACATTATTATAAATTGAGAACACTATAGACCTAGTCTAACTGAATTATTATTCACAATAGGTCACCACAATACTTCTAAAATAGTTATGTAATTAACAATATATTAGGTAAGTTAAGAAGAGAAATTAAATAATCAATATAATTTATGTAAATATTTTAATAAATAAAGGTCTTGGAAAATATTATTTAAACAATTTATTTCATATTAAAATGAATATCTATAGTATATATCATCTCTATCAACGAAAAAATAGACTCTTCTAAACTATGGATAAAAGGGAAAAACTATAATAATATTTTATGTAGTTTGATGAAATTGATACATTCTAAATACAGTAAGGAATAAGGGTAAATGTGATACCGTAACTCTAATAACTTGGAAAATATGGCTATTTTACTAGTTTTTCCCAATAAAAAATTTATTTCATCCTAAAAGATTAAATAATTATTAGTATTAGAAAACAAGATATATTCTTGAATCTCATGTAGTATTGTCAAAGATAAGATTAGACATAATATTTTCTTTGATAAATTTATTATTACCTCTATAATATACTTTCATATAAATAATATTAAAATTCCTTGGATACTCTGTATGGAAAAAAATAATGGGTGAACTTAGAAACTCACTAATGAATTGTGTAAAATGGAAACTATTACAGAATAAATAATGACTAGATATTAAGGTAAGAATAAATGATGATTGAATAATTCAAAATAAATAATCACATGAGCTTTAAAATTTAATATGTAAATTAAAAATAAAAAAATACCAAGGTAAAAAATAATGAATTTCATAGTGATGGAATTCAAAATGTGTAACATCTTAAACTTGACTGTGGTGCCTTATACCAAGAAATAATAAATAACTGGGTGATGCATATTCCAAATACTTGAACAGTTTTTTCTCATGAGACCTATAGATGAATCGACAAATAATGTAATTCCAAAACACACACATCACCTACTATGTCCTATGTATTCATCATATGACCAAAAAATAAAACTTTATCATCATGAATTAATAATCAATATCTATCTATACTTGTATAACTACCATATATAATGTCAATAAATTCCCCATAAAAACGATCACAATACATCCATAGAAATGTTGAGGATGGTATTATAAGATTATATCTTCATAAATCATATTAATCATTAAAGGGTGTGGAAAAATATGAAAAAACTTTTTAAAAGAACACTGGATATTTTTTGAGAAATTTTTCTATTTTCATTTTAGAATCACATATTGAAAATATAAAAAATTTAAAATAATTAACATACACATTTTCTTTTGAAACATCCGTTGAAACTTATAAAGTCTGTTTAAATGAATTTTGTTATCATGATAGTGGTAATGAACTTGTGGTATATGAAAACATAAATATTTTGTTCACAACATTTGTAAAAAATTCCATAAATGAAATGAAAAGAAAAAATTCATTTATTTTTTTATATAATAATTAAAAATGGGTTCAATGACATTAATAAATAATTTGATAATATTAAATATATTATTAGACATATTTTAATAAATATTTATATATGGAAGAAATATATTCCTAAAATAATAGAAATACAAAGTAAGTTTTTCTTAAAAACATTCTACTATGTTTTTGAGTTCTTATAGAGTGATAAATGAATCCAAAAATAATAATTTCAAGAAATGAGTAGAGTTGAAAAAAAGAAGGTGTTTATGACAGAAATATCAGATAACTCCCCCAATGGAAACATAAACATAAGAAAATCATAAATAAAGATACTAATTTGAAATAACAATTTCCTCGTTGGAAAATTTTGAATCATAACCCCCTGAATGATATAAAAATTAATGAAACATTAATTAAAATATATATAGAAATATTCATTATAAAAATTTAAAATTTTATTTATAAACAGAACAAAATAAAAAATAGTTGAATATGGAATAAGTGTGACTGAAACTAATTTGAGTTGAGAATCATTTTTAATAATCGTAGCATTAATGTGAGAATTAATCAATTATGTGATTATACATTATATTTTTAAATCAAAAAAATATGGATGTACAAAGTAAACTAATCATAAAACATTATACACAAAATAACATAGTAACATGAACAATAAATAATTAATACAACCCGTAGAAAAAAAATTATTCAACCCCTTACTTGATGTCTGAGTCACCACATATGTACTATATCACATGAATAATATACCAGTAATAATTTAATATTTATTTAAAAAACATTATTGTATATTTAAGTATTAATTTTCCTTCTATTATATTTATTATCATTCCTTATATATTTTGAAATTTAGTTAATTTCATTCCATATTTTTTTAGGTTAATTGGTTCATAATAACATAACAACTTCAGTAGGATGGACATTGTTAAAAGGGTCGCGGTTCTATCATGTATATAATTTTAATCACGAAATAATTATAATTTATATACACTAAATACAACTTCAAAATAATTTATTAATGGAATCTATTGAAAACCAATAGCATATATACATAACGATGGTAGTCCAAATGTACAAATGAGCGATGTGATAATTTTTTTAACATGTGTAAGGGTTTAAAGTTATGAAATATATTGTATTTACATAGTCATATGTATTTATTGAATATCATATATATTCATTAAATTTATCTTTTTTAAAACAACTAATTTTTGCGATGGATAATTTATCATATCACCTTGTTGAGGTCGCAGTCCACACGTATGCATGTGTGATAGATTCATTACCCATTTGATAGATGGAGGTAGGAAATGGTTTTCAAAAATAAATATAATCTCAATATATTAAAGATAATATATATATTTTTTGAAATTTATCAATAATTTTTAGTTGATTAAGAAGAGTAAATAAACGTTCAATTTGTCATGTAATATGATTACCTGTTCTTTGAAAGTCCTCATTTGGAATACACCTTAATCCTTCATTAAAAGTTATTAAGAGATTACCATATTCTCTATGAAGTGTTGAACAATGCATGGAAGGAATAGGTATTGTCTAAGATAGAGTGTTCAAACATTATGACTAAATTATAATATCAGGTTATATTTTATAAGTTAGGGAAAATACATAATAGGAATTTGATTAATGATTAAAATAAAATAAATAACCTAATCATTTTTCATGGAACCGAATGGACCTAATTTTGAATCTGTGACATGATAAGGTTAAATTAAATTTATAAAATAAAATTTAGACATGTATCGGTGACATTTTAAATGTTATCATTGTTTTTATCCCCTTATCAACCATTTTTAACATAACTTTGGTAACATATATTTATCCTTTAAGGGATATAAATTTACTTCTATGGTGTAATGTGCCTCACAAAGAGTATGGGGATTAATTTTGAGAATATTTCACAATACAATTATCATTTTTTAATAATTATATTGAATTATATATATTTATATCAAATATTTTTTTTCCTAAGATAACCTTCCTGACATTTGGGGAATAATTGTTTAATTTGTTTTCAACGACATGACAATAGTAATTGAATTAGAATATAAGAACATTTAAATTTAATATTATGTTATACTTACTTACTAAAGTAATGGAATAAAACCACTATTTCATAATATATTATCATTCTTATGTTTAAAATCATATAAATTTAGTATTAAATTACTTTAAAAAGTATTATATCGATGTTTCATAATAATTTTATGTTTATTAATTAAGTATTTTTTTAAAAAATTAATATTTTAAAAAATAATTTATTGATAGTAATAAATAATTATAAGTCATAATAACTTTTTTTATCCTAATGAAAGTATATTGGATATATTAAAATAAATATAGTATCCTTTTTGTAATTTCATAACATAAAATAATATATATTCCATTACCAATGGAAAATTTAACAAAAACACCATACAATTGAATTTATGATGGATCCAGTAGAATTCATTTCATATAACGAAATAAATGAATGTGTTTCATAGATTTATAATACTTATCAAATTATTTATAACCTTAATTAACTAATTTACCATTTACCATTGTGAATAATATATTCGATGGTTACTATTAAAAATGGAAAAAAATTAATGTGACATATTTAGAAAATTTAAACCTAATAATTTTAATTTTGGAAGAAAATTTTTGATATCCAAATCTTTAAAATAGTATAAATCAATTTTAATATAAATTTATAATACACAATGTAAAATTGTTTTTGTAGAAATGATATTTTTATGAAAAATTGTTATTTTATACTAAAAATAATGTTGATTATTATTGATTTATTTTTATTATGTCTAATAAAATTGACCTACTATTGAATTGAAAGTAAATAAAAATAATAATATGAATTTTATATAACTTTAATTCATCAAAAATGAAATGGAACTAAAAAAACGTAATTTTCTCTAATCATTGGAAAATAAATCATTTTAGATTAAATCCCATTAATTCAACCTATGATAATATTAAAATGAGGATTTAAAATAATTTATTCATTCTTGTAAATATAATTTAAAAAATCAAATGAAATTAATTATAATTTCAACCAACAAAATGAAATAAAAAATATATCCAAGGAAATAATATTTTTATTCCTAATAAAACATTATTGAGAATTGAGTACATATTTACTATGAACTAATTAATAAATCATAATTATGTTAAACCATTATACTTATTTCCAATAATTAAATAATTCTTATTGATATATCATATTTAACACCTAGTTTATCATTTAAACATTTAAATAAAAATAATTTTATTGTATATTATAGTTCTCATAAATATCATTATTACTTGTAAATTTAGATATGGAGCATATTATTCTTTTAAAATATATTTTCCATGTGCTACATACACCAACCCCTAAAAAATTTCATCTTCAATGATTTTTTATTTGTAATAAAGTGGAAAATATTTCAAAAATTCTTTTTTTGAAAGCGTATATTATACAAATAGATAATAAACCTTCCTTGGAAATGGGAAATTTGGTTACAGAATTGTTTTCTGAAATAAAATATTTCAGGACCCAATATAAGTATAATCTTAATGGGAAGTGATCTTATGGAAATATAGGTGAAACATGTTTTCAAAATAATAATTGATATTGACAAAAAACATTGTCATGAGAAAGATAATTTCCCCAAAACCATTAATAAAAAATGTTTAAAGAGGAAAATAAATTCATCATAAATGATGGTAATGGGTTATAGATTTTATTTAATGATCTATTTTATAGATGTTATTGATTATTGTTACATCATGATGGAGAACATGGGTAAATATTATTACTTTATTTTATTGCATTTCACAAGAATAATGTCATCCTTTGGGGTTTCTTCTATCAATTTTACTTCAATCTCCTCTATTACACCAATTAATGAAAATTCAACATGAATTTTACATTCCTGAATCAATGAAATTAACTTTCATGAAATTATTATTTCCATTAAGTGATAAAAAGCTAATTGTACTATCTCTAGGAAAAACTAAATTAGTTATCATAAGATAATATAATGTCCAATATAAATAAAATA
The DNA here is from genome assembly GCA_963277665.1 of Viscum album. Lineage (NCBI taxonomy): Eukaryota > Viridiplantae > Streptophyta > Magnoliopsida > Santalales > Viscaceae > Viscum > Viscum album. Next base: position 1,422,580,848 of record OY728141.1, on the reverse strand, counting down.
ATATATGTGTAAATAGTACATTAATCTTAAAAGTCACAAAAATTAAAACCAAGGATCAATATAAAACATTCTGTAAGTAAATAAACATAAAAATGTTAATATTATTACATACAAACATGAACAATAATAATTGTCATTCTTTTAACCTACATTATTCAATGATAATATTAACATTTATCTACAAACAACAGTTTTCATATACTAAAATGTATATACACTAATTATATATTTCACATAATATGATAAGATTTTCTATAAATAACCTGAATCACCACAAAAAACAATAAAACATATATGATACCACAATTTTACTCATGATTTATTCTTATAATGAAATACCAACTTTGAAAAAAAATCTTTTTTTACTTTAATCATTTAATTTGTTTTCAAAAAATATAGAGAAATTCTACAATAATTACATTGATCACATAGTCTCCATATCACATATTAGTCATGTATTTTTCTATAAGAAAAAACATATATTCTCTAAATATAATAATCCTTTTATCCCAATTAATCGTATTAACATCAAATATTATCTTAAACCTAATGGTTATCAATACCATTCAGCTCATGTTAAAAAAAATACAAAAACATTATCCATGAAATAATATTTTCTTTCATTTTTTAATATAATTTGTTGTATTCTATAAATATCTCCAAAGATATCTCAAATTATCTTAAACTAACCTCACATAAAATATTAAAAGGGTAATATATTCCATTAAAGTTATGATCAACCTTAAATTTATCATCCTAATACTCATTAGTTTTATACCATATAAAAAAAATATCATTGGTTTCTGTAGGTATTATGATTCCATTAATCTTAATGGTTCATAATGAAAATTTTTAATAACCAATTAATATCCACCAGGAGTCTTAATCATTGTGTAAAATGTTATACCCAATAATCATACACCAGTGTAAATCATGTAAATACATATTCCTCCCTTTTTAGAGTTTTTAACCCCAGGTCTATCCATAATAGAGACACATCCACTTTTTAATCTCTATAGAGGAATATATTTCCTATAAAACCTACATAGTCTATTCATTACACATTCAATATGATATTACCCTAGACATAGTCATATCATTTGAATATATCATAATGTTATGTTTTCTAATCTGTATTTTCATAAATTTAGGTCTCATGAGTCCTACAAAACATCACTTGATACCAATTGCAATACATATACCATAGTAGCCTAAAGTATGGTTATTTTACACTATTGGAAAAAATAAAATAGTGGTTAAATCGTGAAGGATTAAAAGTGTATAACAAAACATTAAAAATATATTTATTCTTGATTCTCAAATTACTTTTGAAAAAAATTTATACAACAAGTATTTTTCTTAGAACATTTATATCACCTCTATAATATCAATAAATATCAATCAGTGTACAATTCATGGAATCCAAAGGAAGGAGTCAAAATAAATGGGTCATATTAGATTCTCATAATGGAATGAAAAAATGGGAATTATCATAAAATAAATATGGCAATGAATATTATGGTATTAATAAATAGGGAACAAATGATTATATATAAATAATAACATTACCTTCAAACTTATCCATGATTATTATAACTACTTTAATAATAAAATGGTCATAAATAACTAATTTCATAATGATGGGATGCATAATTTCAGGCATCATAAACTTCTAGCATATTCATGTTAATAAATAAAAAATGGGTAAGGCATATGAAAAATACCCAATTTGTATTTTGTTGTGAGAGAAACTAATACATTAAGGGTCTCTATAATTTTAGGACTAATTCATCACATAATTAATCCAATGCATATATTATATTAATAAACAATAAAAGGCAATCAAAAATGCACAATAATAAATAATTATAGTCAATTTAAGAAATACAATATATAATTTTAATACTTTCCTCATTAAAAAATGCTCATAATTCATCCATATAAATATAGTAGATGGTATCATTATAGAATATCCTCAATAAAGCATAATATTTTCAAATAATATTGATATAAATGAAAATAATTTAAAAATATCACTGGAACATTTCTTAAGGAAAATAAACACATCAATTTGAAATTACATATTCATAAACTAAAACTTGAAAAAATTATGAAAAATAAATTCTTTTGAAAAAACAGTGGAAGAAAAAAAGAATGATTCATAGGAAAAAATGACTCATGCTTGTTGAAAAAATAAAATGTGCAATGCATGAAAAAACTAGAATTCTATTCCCAACTCCAGGAAAAAATTACCTCCTTCAGAAAATGGAAAGAAGATTACCTTTAATCATTTTTATAAAAATGAAAACATGGGTATAAATTAGTGTAATGAATCATATTTTCAATAGACATACAGATCATTAGTTTTTCAATTTGAATACCATAAATGACCCAAATAATGATGTGGAATCAAGTCATGGATGACCTAATTGAATTTGAAGATATTAAAAACATAATGCTACTCATATTGGTCTAAATAACTTGATTTTATAGTAACATTAAACCATGAAACCAATGCCACGTGGCCTTTTTGAAACTGTACAATTGTAGCCATAGGAACCTGTAGGCCAAAAAGATTCTCTAATTTTATTTGGGCCCAAGAGAATAGTTGAATGATATCTACAAGTTTTCAGATAGTGGGTGTTTTCATGTATTATTCATGGATTGGGATACCATTTTCATTAATTTTGTTTGGTGATCCTTAAGGATTCGTCTTGGGCATGGTTTTCACATGGTTTGGCCAAAATGTGCGTAGTGAGATTTATGGGTGAAATGACTATTGTTTCCACACATTAACATTATAGACTGATTCTTTTTACTTTTCCCTACAGTGCCAAAATAAGGGTCTATTCCTAAACTTTTATCTCCAACACCCTCTCAACCTATTCATTGAAGTCGATCATATTTTCGGTTTCCACTCTTAATTCCATCCAAAACATTGGAACCCATTGAGCATTGATGCCCAGCAATCTCTAATCTTATTTCAATTTATTTTTGTATCCATTATGATAGTTGGATACTGGATCCTTTTCCCTATTTTTAGGGAGTTATTCTGATTCGTAGGTATCTTAAATCCTACATCAAATCAGAGGCCACTTCCGAGCGAGGGATCATTTACGACACTAAGGTATGTGTTCCCATAGTTTTCCTATTGAGTTTTGGTCATTTAATAATTATATTTTCAGTCCATATAAAGGCAATTTTTTAGTATCTTAATTATGTATATTCAATATTTTATAATTGAACCATTAACATAGATACATGATAATTGACCCTTTTTAGGTCGATTAGAGGCTACAAAAATCTTATTTGGTCACCCCATGGGTGTGCCATTTAGAATTGGCCAATTTGGCCAATTGGTTCAAAGTGGCTAGTTCACGATTTAACATTTTTATTGGTTTCAAAAATCAAATGGAATTTGTCTCACGGGTATTTAATTTACTCTAAATCACCTATTATCTATTTTCCCCTTTATATATAGAATTACACAAGTAGGCATATGCCTTGTTTCCTTGACATAATTCCTTGACACTTAAGCCTTTGAACTTATATTGCCATGTCATAATGAGTTTAATGAATTGATCATGGTGAATGGACTTGTATATGATAGATTATTAATGATGGTGACACATCATTAAATAACGTGAACATGAACCTCCTTATTAACACTTGAGCCAGATGACTTGGATTTAATGTTTAATGAATTGTAATGTTTAAATGGAATGGTACTTTTTTCATTAAATGCATGAGAGGACACTTCCGTATGTTTTGAAATATAAATGACCATGAATTTTATATTCACTATAATTCATTTATTATAATTAACGATGGTAATGAAATGAATAATAGGTCTTGACTTATGTGATATTTTATAAATGAATATGCATGTACTATATATATATGGGATATATAAAATAAATTGATGGGAGGTAAAACCTTATACTAGTTATAATTTTTAAATTCATCTATAGTAGATGGAAATGATGGTACACGATTTAACTAGGAATGTTGACTCATGCTCCCTTACATCAAGTGTTCAACTTTGTGAATTACAATAGTGATACTATATAGATGATGAGATGAGGTGCCACATTCTATCTTTGAGTCATACCATGGGGTTCTCACGTTTCATCTTGAGTGATGGGATGATGTCCCCCACTCTAATGGGATATATGGAATTTACCCTATTGTATGAGATTTTGGACTCATAGGCTAGTCATGGATGTCTGTGAGTTATGTCCCAGTCCAGCCAACACTAGTATTCAAGGTACATGGCCATTATGCAACGAAAAAAACTTGGATCATATAGGTGGATACAATATATAACTAAACAATATATAAAATGTAATACTATTAATGTATATATATAGTGATATGATCAGACAGATATTCCACCCATGAGGGCAAGTACATGCACCCTCCAGCTGTCCATTAGGAGAATGAGTGGGCAGTTATTTATTAACTCAATTTTTTTACATTCCTTCTTATACCTGCATGTTTTTCAGTTATGAGAATGTATTCGGATAACATGTAGACATAATTTGTGGGGGCATATTTATTTTTTTATCTCACACCCTTATACGGCCTCCCCTAGCACTCGATAAGATTTTTTGCCTATAGTTATGAATAATGGAATGATCACTAATTCAAGTGGATGACATGTATCGATTAGTTGGAGCTTAGGAGTAGAGGATAGAGCATGACATTGAGATACTCATTGAGTTTTTTTTACCATATTTGCTCTTTTTACTACTTAAATAGCATTCTTTCTTCTTTCTTTTTCATTCTATATTATCAGAATGTGATACATACATGTATCAGACACTACATTTGAGGAATTTTTTATATTTATGAGTTAATTAGTTTTTTATATCTTGTTCTCCTTACTTATTTTTTTATTCATTTATTCATTAATAGTTTGTATATTTTTAATGTTTATATTATTCATATGATCTTCATTATTGTTAGATGCATTTGTTGTGCTATTATAACAAACTAGTATAGTCTCCCCACTATATAACCATTACACCATCACTACTACTCAGAAACCTCTTCCAACCAGTGAGGTCTGCTTGAGTATTTGTGACCCACCGACTCGGGGATAGGCTTTAGTGAGTCTCAGGCTGGGACATTACAATGTGGTATCAGAGCTCTCAATTTCTAGATTACCATTTGGAGCCAACATATTAGTGATAGGTAAGACATGGGACATGGTCATATTCCATGTGTGGGCGTCGCAAACCCATGTATGGGGTAAATGATGTGTTTCCAAAATGATAAATTTTATTATGACATTTTTATTTACTATAGATATCATTGAACCACTGGGTAATTCACATGTTTTTTGATGTTATTTATTTTTGTTTGATTTAAATTTTAATTTATTGATTGGGCCTGATTATATGAGTGATTCTCGTAGAACAAGAATCATTGTAGGAATAATATAATTTATAAGCCATTCATCTATCCATCCCACATTTAAATATATTGAATTCATTTCTCGTTGCATAATTATTGTTCATTGTAATATCTTATATTGTTCTGACACTTCTTATTGGTATTGGAAAAAATGATTGACACATTAATTGCCTACTTTAACCTAACATGATTTTTCGGAATATGTTAAATTAGGAACCATAATTAGTCAATTATGGTATGTTGAGCTATGTACCATCAGTCACATGATATTTAATGTGTATGTTGTGGGTGAAGCGGATGATAAGTCTTGATTTATAATGTTTATCGGCCATTATGGGTCAAAAATTGGCAAGACACATCATTCAACCATTTTAAATTAAATTAAATGTTTTCAATAAGAATAATTTATATTGAAAATGACATTATAGACGAATAAGTTTTTTTGTTGAAATAGAAATCTTTCATATACCTAAACCAGAGACTTATTAGCTAGCCCGACCTAAGTAGGGGGTTTTCGAGAGTCTTATTGCATTCTTATGGCCAGTTATTCTCATTTTCAACCAGCTAGACCTAACATTTGAAGCGGAAAGAAAGGTGTGGTCATTAATATAGAAAACAATTTATCATTTCATATTTTCCAAAATTCTATTATTTAAATTTCCTAAATCTATTTTTAGATGTTCATTTATAGTTTTATAATTTTACCTCCAAGACGTCCTTGAGTCACACGCCCTAAAGTAGGCGATGATCATGATTCTAATGTGGTGGGCCATGTGTAGCCAATTTTTCCTCCTAAAGAACAACATATGGATCCTCTTGAAGTTACTTATGTAGGTTCTAAGTCCCAGTTCTATGATGGATTCTTACATATGAATCATGGAAGGGATGTTTTTGGATGACCTGCCCCAAGAATGACAAAGATGACTCATGAGTTCATGCGGCAGCATCCTACCAATTTTTTATCGGATGATGGACCTCACTGTGGTGGGTATTGTCACTAGGTTATCATGTCTATTTTAGAACCTATTTAGATACCTCCAAAGTGTATAGTCAATGTATCAACCTATATTATATATGAATCAGCTAAGATGTGGTGGGATTTTGTCCCCTAGGTGGATCAAAAATGTGAGATGGGTTGGGATGAATTTATTACCATCATCTGTGAATACTACTTTCCCCATAAACTATGGGAAAAAATATATTTTTAATTTATGAATTGGTAGTTGGGGATCATGACTGTTATGGATTACTCTACCCATTTCATAGAGCTGTATTGATTCACCCTCTCTTTAGTTGTGGATGATCTTATGACATCTAGATGATTTTATGATGGTTTGGGGTGTGCCATCCAGTCATAGGTCAATGTGATGAGATTGACTAGAATTTCCGAAATTCTCATCTATACCCTAATTAAAAATTGAAATCAAATATATATTGACAGTGTAATCCAATGAATTTTGACACCTAATTCTTTCATTGGTTCTTCTTTTGTGTGAAAAATGCTCTTTGAGACTACTCTTGGGGTAGTTGCAGTCTAGATCCTCAGGCAATTGATTTGTCATTCGTCACCACTATGTGAAGCCATGAGAATTAAAATATTAGTGTCCACGGGATCCAGTCGAGTAAAGAGGTTGTGGAAGGATACTTCATATCCCTCATTCCTATAGGTCCAGGATAGATCCATTGCGATAATACCATCCACCAATAATACCGAGGGATCGGTCGTGGAAGAGGAATTCATCTATATAAATCTCATTGCTAGCTGAGTGGATTGCTCCGGGTATTCATGTAAAGACATAGAAATTCCATGGAATGTTTTTTTAAAATACAAGTGTATTTTATGAGTCCATAGATACTGTCAACAGTTGATTCTGAGGCCCTGTGTGACTGAATCATTTTATGATGTTTTTTCCAGGTACGTTTAATAAAAGTACGTGCAGGATTTTATATCTTCTGAAGCGGTGCTCAAAATTGAAATCTGAGGGCTCCGCACAACTCGCAGAACCGGTATTCACATAAGGAGTCCTTTAGTGCAGTTGTGTTTTATCAAGGTTGGAAATTATTTTTTGGGGATTCTAAATAAAATTAAGTAAAAATATGTGTAACATATTTTTATTTGGTTTGTGGTTAAAGTCGCCAACTGGAGGAAAGAGGTGGGGATCACCACACCCTAACCTCCATTAGGAGGATATAACTAGGTGGGGCCCACTACCTTGAACCCCCTTAACCCCCCGTTTAAACCCTTGACCTCCCCATTAATGGGGGAAACTCTTGAAACCCTCTACCTTCCCCCATAATGGTGCCAATTCACCCATTAATGAATTGAGGTAGCTTATTTTAATTAATCTCTTCACCTACTTTAAATTTTCATTTGAATGATCCCATAACATTAATAAAATATGTTGTCTCATTTAATTAATTATATATTTGTGTTGTTGTGGGAAATAATTAAAACAGGCCATACTTTGTCATTTTTGGGGTTGGTATTATCCTTTGGAAAACATGAGATAGAAGAGCTTCATCCTTCCAATGAAGAACCACTGAAGAACTCCATTCATTCTAAGAAGAACATAATGAATCCTCCTCATCACCATAGAATGTGACCCATTATCTTCTTTCTTCTTCAACCGGAGCAAGGAAGGGAAGCACCGCTGCCCATGAAGTACACCGAGGGCATCATCTCGACTCGTCTTCACCGTACTCTACCTCCTCCGACGTTGACGGAACGACGTTCGTCTTCCGTGATGTCCATATTTTGCGACTCCTCCATGTACAATGACAACTAAGAGGTATGTGAAATTGGATTATTTTTATGTATGAGTTATTCTCTCCTTTCCTCATCATGTGGTGTGCTCTTGACGATGAATGTTAACAACGTAATGAGGAGGGCTCAAATCGCACGAACACGGTCTGACCCACCACTTTTTGTTGTTCACATTGTGTTGATGATGGAGGCGGATCATAGAAAAGGTCAACGGAACAAGGTCCTCCATCGCACCACGTAAAGAGAATCCATGTCCAAGAATGTCGCGGTGGAGCCGGAAGGGCGCGGTGTCGTCACACCACGCCGAAGGTTGGTTGCGGCCAGGGCAGGCCATGACAGAGGAAGCACTACACTGTCGTGTCGCCCGGGTGATGGGGAGCGGCTGCCCCGAGCATCCATCCGGGAGGTGCGGGACCCCGTCAGATCCCGCGTGGGTTGGACCAGTGCCACCGAGTTCCAGTTCTGTTCTACCCGAATGGCTAAGTCATTTGGGTGCCAGGGGTCGCGCGCCTCCCCCTCTGGCATAGCCAGGTCGGGCCCCCCTCGGTCGGGCCGCCATGTGTTGGGCTACCCATGGGAGGGAAACCCTCAGCTGAGCCACCAAGAGACAAGTTTCCCTCGACTGGGACAACCCCATGCCAAGCAATATTAGGCCAGGCCCCCATTGCGGGGCCGACCCTTGTTCAGGCCGCCCTCTGGATGGGTCGCCCTCAGGTCGGGCTGTCTCTTTGGGTCGAGCCATCCCCTCAGCTCATGATGCTTCCTCAAACTGGGTCAGACCCGCGGTCTGGGTCATACATTGGTTCATACCTGGTCGGGCCGGGTCAGTCGGACTGGGTCGGACCAGACCCGGACCCGCTATAGTCATTTACACATTTTATCTTTTATTTAGGGATATGGGTGACGTATTGAAGTACTGCCAGTGGTGATGGAATTCTTGGAGCGAGGTGATACATTTGGCATACCCCGTATGAGGTTTGGATATAGTTGGGTGGGTATGATTGGGATGGTTTGATCCTAAAAACCAACCGGGCCCCTGGAACGGAAATGCCAACAACTCTTAGACCGGGAATCCGATTCACGTGTCATTTGTCGCGTTGGGTTCCTTATGATGATATGGAACTAATATATACATCAACATAGTACTTTTTGATAGTTTATGTATCAAAACGTGGCTCTAGGAATGGACCATCTCGGAATCGACCATGTTGTGTGGAGAAACCCTAGGGATGGCTGTGACGATGTTGTAACGAAATCCTCCATGGGTTCGACAGTGATAACTACTATAACAGAATCCTATGTGGGATTGACAGTGATGAATACTTTAACAGAATCCTATGTGGGTACAACAGTGATGACTACTATACTAGTATCCTCTATGGGTCTGACAATTCTGATTTCTGTTATTGTTTCCTATGTGTGTCTGAAAGAATAGCTAGTCCTATATCCTGTGTGAGTCCGACAGCTTAGCTGGTCCACTAACCTATGTGGGTACGATATCTAAGATGAAATAGATGGTCTTTTATCTTGTGTGGTTCTGATAGCTTAGATGAATTAGTGACTACATCAAATCATCTCTTTCACTCATCCAAATATGTATACCTGTGTGAGCTTAGTCATTTCTTTCAACAATTATCATCGTGGTGATTGACATTACTTCATTTTTGGACTGGGTTGTTTTTGGCCTCAAGAGTTGGAGTCGGACTGTGATTGGTAGCATAGGTATATTTATAGGCATATACATAAGTATGGTTGGATGATACTTCATGACTTTATCTTACTTCTATTGTTTATCGTTAGTTGATTATAGGAGACCTTCAGGGGTCTCAGTGTCCTATACTGAGTATTGTTATACTCACCCTTGCACGGGCTTCACCCGCACCTTGTTGTGTTGTGTGCAGATGAAAATCACCAGTGATCGAGGCTAAGGGTGATGGACGTGAGGCTGATCGGAGATGGACTAGACGGGATGTACCCCAGGGACGAGTGTTTGAGTTTTGTACCTACCATTCCGGTAGGATTCACTGGTGGATGATCCAGGACCGGTGTTTCCCTTTTTACTTGTATTTTTTACTTTCAGTTTAGTTGGGTTTGTATACTGGCCCACTTACATTCAGCACACTTTTCTTCCTATATAAGTACATGTTGCTCCTAATAAATCAGTTCAGACTATGTGTGTAACAGTTTTAAAGGCAATGCCTTCCCTTTTATCAGGATTTCACATTTGGATCTAGTCACTAGCCCCTGGTCTATGGAGGGCAGTATTGGCGTAGTCCCGTAACGGGCCCCGAGGATGGATAATGACAAATTGATATCAGAGGAGTTGGTTCTATAGCATAACATAGGACTCGGATATGTCTTACTGTGAAGAAATAATGTTAAGTGCATTGAGTGGGGTTTTCTGTCCAGGGAGTCCAGTGTTGGTTCAGTTGCTGACGTATCCATACACCAAGTCCCTAACATTGGATTTCCGAATCAGTGCACGAAAACACTGATAGTGAGTGTGTTTTCAAGAGGGTTCTTTGTGATCTCTTTGAGTCATCTCACCATGTATAACATATTGACCATGGCACACCTATTCCTTATCAGGATGTCGCTGTATAGACTGCCAGCTAGGGTTTCTGAAAGAGTGCACGATGATGTCCCACCGAGCGATCAGACTATTGTTTAGGGCCCTCTTTCTAAGTTGGCACCTTCGGGTGGTGTACCAGCATCACCACCACCAATTGGGAAGCACATACCACCAATCACATTGGCAGACGGTGCGTGCCGACTGAGCGTGTTTTATGAGTTCTAGCAGAAAATGCCTCTATGGTTTAGAGGCAAGACAGATTCCCACATAGCTGAGGGTCGGCTGGAGGCAATTTCTAGAGTTTTCCACCTACTTGAGACACTATTAGAGTAGATGGTGATCTTAGCTACTAGACTTTTCAACGAGTAACAATGAGGATGGTCTGCATAGTGATGGGGCCTAGGTACGTGAACCATTATTTGATATAGTAACTCCGGGTAGTGTGTTAGCTATATCACAGCCTATTGGTTAGCAGTTGCAACCGGTAGTACCGGTAGAGTACACTTATAGGCTTAGTGCCTTACAGTTGTTTCAACATTATATACCCTTCATGTTCCAAGGCGAGCCCGACTCACTGGCAGCTGAGGACTGACATGAGGAGGTGGTTGAGAGTTTACTATAGCTTATACAACATCAGAAGGAGGACGTGTCGGTAGCTGAGTATTCATCAAGCCATACCGATAATTCCTGGTTATCGATGAATATGATACAATCAGTGATTTAGAGGTCGGACCACTGAGTGAGGTGTGTTTTAGGATATCTGATCCAACACTTTTTCCTCCATGTATTCCTACTTATGTCAGAGTTCTAGAGAGAACCTTTGTGGTTGAATGTTCATTGGCTGACCGGATACAACCAGTGAATGTTATCAGTTGTAAAACATGAAAATAGCGCTAGTCTCAAATACATGAGCGTGTAAAATGTTTCGATAAGATGAAGTGTAAAGGACAAATGAATCTATAGGTGAGCAGGCATGTAAGTAGAGTGAGGAGAGTAGCATGAGGTGGTGAACATTTCGAAATGTTACAACCACTCGCCTTTATAGTCTCCACTAGTCTCATGGAGATGGAGGGCAGGGGAAGAGAGTAGCTACATGCGGTCAAGGAGTGTATCCCAAGGGCTCTTGGAATGATTTTAGGCATGGTCTGTGTCTACTACTAGCTTCTGTATCAATAGTCATAGATACTAATAATTCCATCCTTCCACAAATCTTGTCCCAAACCGAGAGTTTCCTGTTAAGTAGTTGACTTGAACCTCATGCCTAGAGATACCTTTGGGAGGAGTCTCAATAATCACACTTACGCCGAAGGTGTGATCTGACCCTTGAGGTGAGTGTTTCGTTTGGAACCTCGTGGTGGCATCATCGAGGCCTTATGATGTTTGTTTGGGTATGGACTAGGCAACCACTGTTCATACACTGATTGAAAATATTGGGAAAAGTGTTGTGGATTATCTACAATGTTAGTATTGGGGTTTCATTTGTCGATGAAAAGGAAAACCCAGGGAGTATAGGATGAAATCATTCATAAGAGGGTGTGGTTGATCACTCATGAGTCGGCCGAACATACCATTGTTATAGACTTCTCCAGAGTTACCACACCACTATCAGCTTTGGCGATGAAGGAGCAACCCTCCGGGTGGTCAGAGAGATGCCAGGAGAGCTTTCATAAGATGAGGTAGAGGCTGAATAGTACCCCAATGTTGAGGATTCTAGAGGAAGGCATGGGAACAGAGTTTATTGTGACACATCATGGATCAGACTCGGGTGTGTTAAGATGCAGGAGTGAGCAGTGATCACGTATGGTTCTCGGCAGTTGAGACAGCATGGGAAGAACTATGCTACCCATGACCTAGAGTTAGCAGTAGTGGACTTCCCCTTTAAGATGTGGCTTCACTATCTGATGGGTGAGCGTTTTACAGTCTACTCTGACCACCAGAGTCTTTGGATCATCTTCTCGTAGATGGACCTAAACCCGAGACAACAACTATGGCTTGAGTTCCTACAGGACAATGTCTTCGAGATGGTATATACTCCTGAGATGGGGAACATTGTATCAGATTATCTAAGTAGGAGATAAGGTATTCAGCTGCTAGGAGAGGAAACAAAGAAACTGGCGGCGATGTAGATATCCTTTGTGGATAGAGTTGGAGAAGCCTTTCTACAGTCTCTCACAATCACTCTTCCACTTCTTCAGTGAGTCATGGAGGCACAACATGAGGATGTTGGTTGTTAGATGCGACGTGCTCAGATATCCTCAGTGCAAGCACCTGATGGATTTAATGAAGGTGGGGAGCATGACATTAACTTTAGAGGATGAACCATGGTACTAGTTGCACATAAGGAGGATGTGTTGAGGGAGTTCTACACAACTCCTCTAGTGGTACATCCCATAGTAGTGAAGACGTATCAAGACCTCTGACGACAACACCGATGGTCAGGTATGAAGAAGGTAGTAGAAGAGTTTGTCTCAAAATGCCTCACCTGTCTAGAAGTGAAGGCAGAGCACTAGGTTTTAGCAGGCCTGGTTAAGCCCTTAGAGGTCCCAGAGTGGAAGTGGGATGGGATATCCAGGGATTTCATAATTAGACTTCCACATACATCCAGAGGAAACGACACTATCTGGGTGATCATAGACCAACTCACCAAGTCGTCCAACTTCCTACTGATCTGAGAGAAGGTTTCAGTAGAGAGCTTGGGAGGCCTCTACATTCAGGAGATCGTATGGCTTCATGGTGTTCCATTGGCGATCATCTCTGAGAAAGATTCTCATTTCACTTCTCGTCTTTGGAAGGGTTCATAGGAGGATTTCGGGAAGTAGCTTTGTTTGAGCAATGCCTTCCATCCTCAGATGGATGGTCAGACTCAGAGGACCATTCAGACTCTTGAGGACATGCTCTGTGCAGGTTTTGTTGACTTTGGTTGCAGCTGGGAGAATCACGTACCCTTGGTGGAGTTTGCTTGTAATAACAGCTACCACTCCACCATCGGGATGGCACCTTACGAGGCACTAGACGAATGACCTTGCATATCTTCTCTATGCTGTTCTGACCCAGCGGAGTCATCACTTGTAGGAAAAGAGATGGTGCATGCTACGACAGAGAAGGTGTAGATCATCCAGGAGAAGATTAAGACTGCACAGAGTAGGAAGAAGTCCTATTTTGATAAGAGACGGATGCCACTGGAGTTCGAGGATGGAGACCACGTCTTTATACGGGTCTCACCTCGACGAGGTCTACAGATATTTTGTCGAGGTTTAAAGTTATCGCCGCAATTCAATAGACCTTTTCATGTCCTCAATAGGGTAGGCGAGGTAGTTTACCGCTTGGCTCTTCCACCTCAGTTACATCGGGTGCATGACCTCTTCCACGTATCTCACCTGAGGAGATATGTGCATGACCCATCCCACATAATCAACCACAGAGAGATGGACATTGATGATGGGATGAAATTCAAGGAGTTTCCAATGGAGATTGAGGATCGACAGGTGCGGGTCTTGCATGGACGGTCAATTCCTCTGGTGCGCGTTCGCTGGCAGCAATGGAACCTCCAAGAGAGAACATGGGAGCAGGAGTCTCAGATCCGTGCTCAGTACCCCCATTTGTGTCATTAGAGAGAGTTGTAGATTAATGGGATGTAAAGACCTGAGGTGTGGAGAATCTAAAGTCCTGGAAATTCCATGATTTTTTTTTTAAATTCATGTGTATTTTATGAGTCTGCAGTTTCTATCGGCACTTGATTCAGAGGCACGGTTTTCCTAGAATCAATTTCTGAAGTTTTTTTCTGGTATGTTCAGTAAACGTACGTGCATGATTTTATATCTTTGAAACCGGTGCTCGGAATTGAAATCTGAGGGCACCGCTGAACTCTCAGCGCAAGTATTCGATTAAAGAGACCTTTACCGCATATGTATTTTATCGAGGGTGGATGTTAATTTTTGGTGATTATAAATAAAATTAAATATAAATATGTGTAAAATATTTTTATTTGGTTGGAGGTTAAAACCACCAAGTGGAGGTTATAGGTGGGGCCCACCATACCTCAACCTCCCTTGGGAGGATATAACTAGGTGGGCCCCACTAGAATGAACCCCATAACCCCCTTTTAAACCCTTGAGGTCCCCATTAATGGGGGAAAATCGTGAGACCTTCCACCTTACCCCATAATGGAGCCAAGTCACCCATTAATTAAGTGAGGTAGGTTATTTTAATTAAAATCCTCACCTCCATCTAAATTTGAATTTTAATGATCCCTTAACATTAATTAAATGAGTTTCCTCTTTTAATTAAACACGTCTTCATGTTGTTGTGGGAATGAATTAAAAGAGGCCAACCATTGTCATTTTTGGGGTTGGCATAATCCTTTGGATAGATTGATTGAGATGAGCATCATCTTTCAAACAAATAACCACATAATAACTCCATTCTTTCCACAAAGACCATAAAGAATCCTCCTCATCTCCAAAGAATGTGAAGCATCATCTCTTTCCATCTTCAACCAGAGCATGGAATGGAAGAACCGCTACCCAAGAAGTACACTGAGGGTGTCATCTCAACTCATCATCACCGAGATCTACCTCCTATGACATTGATGGAATGACGTCCTTGTTTCATGACTCATCAGCGTATAATGGAAAATACAAGGTTGGGGGAAATTGGATAATTTTTATGTATGAGTTATACTCCCCTTTCCTCATCAGGTGTTGTGATCATAATGCCAATTGTTAACAATGTAACAAGGATGGATCAGACAGCACGAACAAGGTTCGACCCTCCCCCCCTTGTTGTTGTTCTCATTATGTTGAAGATGGTGGAACATCACGGAAGAGGTCAGCGGTGTAAGGGTTGCAGTCGCACCACGCAATGAAATGTCGCGACCAAGAAGGATGTGGTGGAGCCGGAAGATCACAGTGTTGTCGCACCATGATGGAGGAGGGACGCGGCCCGGGCGGGCCAAGGTGGAGGAAGCACGGTGCCATCACGCCATGCCAGCGATGCGGAGCCATGGCCAGGCCAGGCCGCGAGAGAGGGCACGACACCGTCATGTCGTACCGGTGAAGGGGAGCGGCTGGCCTGAGTGGCCAGACGGGAGGTTCGGGACCCCTTCGGGTCCCGCGTGGGCGGGACCGGTGCCACCGTGAGTCATTTCGGTTCTACCTGAATGGATAAGTCATTCGGGCGATGGGGGACACGTGCCTCTCCCTTAGCGCGGACAGGCAGGACCACCTTCGGCTTGGCCACCCTCGGCCAGGTCACCATGCGTCGGGCCACCCTTCGTCGGGCTTCCACGTGTTGGGTGGCCCTCCGTTGGGCCGACCCTGAGTTGGTCGACCTTTGGCTAAGCCAGCCACGGCCAGGACACCCCTTCTCCGGGCAGCCCTCGTGTTGGGCCGCCCATGGGATGGGCCGCCCTCGGGTCGGGCCGCCTATCAGGTCGGCCCGTCTCTTCAGGTGAGTTTGTCCCCTCGGCTCGGGAAACTTCCTCAGAACAAGTCAGTCCCAAGGTCCAGGTCGGACCCTAGTTCAGACCGGGTCAGGCTGGGTCAGTCTGACTAGGTCGGACCAGACCCTGACACGCTATGGTCATTTACACCTTTTACCCCACATTTTGGGATACAAGTGTCTGATTGACGTACCGCCTGCGACGATGTAATTCTTTGAGCGAGGTGATACTTTTGTCATACCCCGCTTGAGGTTTGGATGTTCTTGGGGGTATATTTGGGTTGGTTTGAGCCTTAAAACCAACTGGGCCCCTGGAACGAAAATGGCAATTACTCTCAGACCGGGCGTCTGGTTAACGCTTCGTCTGTCGCGTTGGGTTCCTTATGATGAGACAGAACTACATGATACATCAATGCCGGACATGGTGATAGTTGATGTATCAAGGCTTTTCTCAATGAGAGAACCCTCCTGAAATCGATTGTTTTGTGTGTGGTAACCCTAGGGCTGGCTGTGATGATATTGTACCAGAATCCTCCGTGGGTTCGACAGCGATGACTACTGTACCAGAATCCTCTGCAGGTTCGACATCGATAACTACTTTACTGAAATCGTCTATGGGTTCCACATTGATGAATACTGTACCAGGATCCTCCGTGGGATCGACAGTTCTGAGTTCTGTTCATTTTTCCTAGGTGGGTCTGACAGAATAGCTGGTCTGGTATCCTGTGTGGGTTTGACAGTTTAGCTAGTCCTGTATCCTGTGTGGGCCCGACAGCTGAGATAAAATAGCTGGACGAGTATCCTATGTGGGTTCGATAGCTTATCTTGTCCTATATCATGTGTGGTTCCGATATCTTAGATGAATTGGTGACTAAATCTGATCATCACTATCACTCAAAAAAATATGTATACCTATGTGAGCTGATCCATGTCTTTCAACCATTATAATCGTGGGGATTGACTTTACTTCCTTTATCGATTGGTTAGTGCTTTGTCTCGAGAGTTGTATCTAGACTGTGATTGTTAACTTAGGTATATGTATGGGCATATACCTATGTAAAGTTGCTTGATACTTCATGATTGTATCTTACTTTAGTGGTTTATCCTTAGTGGATTCTGGGAGACCTTTGGGGGTCTCAGGGTCCCCTACTAAGTATTGTTGTACTCACCCCTGCATGGGCTTCACCCGAACCTTGTTGTGTTCTGTACAGACAACAGTCATAAGTTATCGTGGTTGAGGGTGATGGATGGGAGGATACTCAGAGCTGGACTAGACGGCACATACCTCAGGGACGAGTGTTCTAGTTTTGTACCTACCCTTCAGGTAGGATTCACTGGTGGACGATCCAGGTGATTTTTTTTCCATTTTTACTTGTACTTGTACTTATTGTTCACTTGGGTTTATATACTGGACTACTTACTTTTAACACACTCTCCTTTTCTATATATATACTTGTTTCTTCTACTACTTGAATTCAGACTATGTGTGTAATAGGTTTAAAGGAAATTCCTTCCCTTTTATCTGGATTACTCCTTTGGTGCTAGTAGCCAGCCCCTGGCCAATTGAAGGGGGGTTTGGGGTAGTCACAGCATGGGCACCGAGGATGGGTCATGACAATTCAGGTATTGACTCTGGGGTTTGGTACATACTATTTTTATATTATCCATCATATGACACATTATTAGAGCTCTATTACTTTTTATGTACGAGGTACTATCCTATTTGCCTCAACATCATTTTCTTATTTATATGACACAAGTGTTTCTCACTCATTAATGTTGGAGACAATCACTGGGAGAATGTACCTCAACATCGAGGACTATCATAGAATCATGATTCTAGATACACTCATAGTTAACTATTGAGTGGTAATTAACAACTACTAGAACTATCTCCTTGTGATTGGATGAAACCTTTTCATATGGAATCTGTATGTCCCAAAGATGACGAGATTTGACGTAATTATCGACATGGAAAATTTAGTTCTCATTATACCACATATCCTCTGATATTATTTGATGGTGATGTTTATATTCTCATATTCTATTAGTTACATGCATAAGGGATAATGGTATTTTAGTGCCACACAAGAGTCACATGTGTAGAAGAGGCTCGGTAGTGTCGAAATGTAGATCATCAGTCATTTCCTTGATTACTATTTTTTACAACCCTCTATGTTTCCTCCGATAATGGAGATTTTTAGAGACAAATTAATTGATGTAATTTTTGGTGAACCTCTACGGAGAGAGGTAGAGTTTACTAATTTCGATTATGATAGGAGAAACAAAAGTGAGTGTTCCTCCCTATATTTTGGAACCTATGGAGATTTTTGGAACTCAAGATGAAATTAGAAGAAGTAGATGCTAAAAATTCATATAACCTAGAACTTCTCCTTGGGGTTCACCAATCTATTTTTTTAAGAGTACAGATAGTACCCTTAGTCTTTATGGGGATTACATTCAATTGAATCATTATACTATTAATAATCGGTATCGACTTCCAAGTATATACAACCTCTTTTATTCTCTCGAAGGAGAAGATGTACATTCAAAGATAGATCATAGGTTGGGTTATCATCATGTGTGCGTTAGGACATCAGACATACCTCACATAGCGTTAAAAAGTATATATGGTCCCTAGGAGTACCTGGTTATGTAGTTTGGACTCACGAACTCACCTATGGAATTTATAGCTCATATGAATTGGATTTTCCACCCGTATCTGGATTCATTTGAGGTAGTATGTGTTGATGATATCTTGGTGAATTCAAAATCCATGCACAACCATTAATCTCATATTGATATCATTCTAGATGCACTGGGAGATCAAAAGATCTATGGTATGCTCATTAAATTCCACTAATGGATCTACAAAGAAATCTTTATGGGTGATATCATCTTGGAGTCATTAGTTTCATCTCACCAACAGAAAGTGAGAGATGTTGTTTTCTAGGAGAAGCCCAAAAAATGTGTTTAAAATCAGAAGTTTCTTGTGGATTTATGGATATTATATGAGCTTCATTTGGGATTTATCAATCCTTAAAACCTAATTTTTGGGTTTGACAAAGATGGGTGTGAAATCAATTTGGATTGAATTTTGTAAAGAAGACTTTCAAGAGTTTAAGGGGAGACTGAATTCAGCAATGATACTGATTCTGCCAAATCCATATTGGGCCTACACATTATAGTAACTATTAATTTATAATCAGGCTTGTAGATATTATAATTTAGGATTATCATGTCTTCCTGTATATGTCTCATTAATTTGGGCCTTATGATTGGATTACCTAACACAAGATCTCAATATTGTTTCTACTGTCCATTCCTGGTACTGTTGGATACAATAACTACAAAGGAAGAATTAGTTGGTATTCCAAGATCACAACATACTAAAATACTTCTTCACATAGTGGGATATGAATCTCAGGTTTCATAGGATAGTGTAATAACTACATTCATTTTATTTCGAGATATCCTGCACACTTGGAATGGGATATTTTGTGGCCGATGCTCCGAGCTAAATTACACAGGCATAGTCATTTATGGAATCCAGTGATGAGTGGATGCTTTTGGAATTATTATTAGAGATTCAAATTGAGTTTCAGGAGGATCATAGTCCGGATATCCTCTCATACATAGTTTCGTCTTGTATTTTTTTTGGAACGGGTAAGAATGATGCCACATTCTAATCTCAAGGGCCTTTTCCTATGTAAATGTGTCTCTAATGAGGTTATATATTAAAGTTGTACTATATAAGGGGGTGATACCTTAATGTTATATTGGTATGTATAGGTCCCAGCAGGCAATATAGTGGTGCTGATGTATGAATTTCATGCCTAAGAATCAGTGGTTCTCACATGTGTCACCAAATTTTATCGATATCTATTATTCCAAAACTAGAGGACTGGTACGAAGTGTTAGATTTCGGGATTCATTAATCTACGTTCCACCTCTCAGTATGTGATGGTGAAACATAAACATCTACCAAGACTTCTAAAGATATTTTCCATTATAGAGTGAATTTGGGTTGATGTTTCAATGTTCTTTGTGACTACTCTACCATGATCACCATAATGAAATGCTAAAATGTGGGGTTTCATTGATCATTTGATGATGTTTGAAAACTTCTTACCAATTTTATAGTCTTTCTCAGTAGATGATATAAGGATTTTAAATATAAAAAATGTGGTACATATTTGTTGAGCTTCGTGTCCTATCATTTCATATAGAGATTCACATTTCACATCAAGGATTTGGAATGGGTTTTAGAAGGCCTTGGGTACACTGGAACTTCTAAGCATGGCATATCACCTCTATATCGATGGATAGCTAGCTCATAAAATTTATATTCTAGAGGACATGATTCATTCATGTGTCTTTTATTTTGGGGTTCCTAGGAGAAACAAATTCCTCTAGTTGAGTATGATTATATTAAAAACATTTAAGTTACCATCATGATAGACACCTATGAAGCCTTATATGGAGGTCCTTGTTAGTCACCTATGTGCTGGTTTGATGTCGGGGAATAGTCTATTCATGGGATTCAACTCATTGAAGAGACTATAATGATGGTAAGGTTGATCAGAATGTCCATGTTAACTACTCAGTCCATACAGTAGTCTTATGCAAACAGACGTTGATGCCCACATATGCTTGAGGTCAGAGACAGGGTGATCCTGTGATACTTACCTAAGTTGGGGAATTTATCTATTAAAAAGAAGGTTAATCTTTCACCTGGGATTTTTTTATGCTTCGATGTTGTGAAAAAGATCGAACTGATAGCATACCAATTAGAACATCCTTAGAAATATCGCTCCAAGAATTATATCCTTCATGTATCTCAGATTCACCAATACTATCCAAACCCATCAGGTGCCTTTCAACATGATGAGGAAAAATTTGATATGGATGCTACCACTAAAGATTATCCCACTAGTAGTGTTGATTGAAGCATGATGAAACTCTGAGGCAAGTCTCTTTCTCTTATACAGGTTATATTGTAGCATGACCATGTACAAAATGATACATGGGAACAGAAGCTAATAAATGATCTCAATGGCTGGACCTATTTTATAATAGTATCATTTTACCCTCAAAATGCCAAGTCAAGGATGATTTTATCTATGGAGCAGATGTTGTAATGAACCGTCTTTTAAATGAAGCAATGGATCATTAGTTCTTTCAATTGTAATACCTTAGAAAACACAAATAATGACATTGAATTATGTCATGGAGGTCCTAGGGGAATCTAGGGCTAATGAGATCTTGGCGTTCCTCAAAATAAGATAAATAATTTTGATTCATGATTAATTTACACCTTGTGACCTAGTCTATAATGTCAAAATGAGATGGTATGGTTGGAGATAGAGGAACATGTATGTTGTATGGTTCTTATGAAACTATGCAGTCCAAGGTGAATGACTATAAAATATGTACAAGTTTTCAGACAAGGGTTTTTATCATGGTTGGTGCATGGTTTGGGAGACAGTTCACCTTAACCACATGTGGTGATCATACAGGTTTCTTCATATTCATGTCTTTCACATGGATTGGACATATTGTACGTCCAAACTACGAACACTGGCGTTTTGGGTGAAATTTATATTTTACCCATAAGTAAACTTTAAATACTAATTCATTTTTATTCTCTATTTAGTGTATAAATTATGATATCTTCTTCCTCTTTGAGATCGAACACCCACTCAAACTGGGCATCGATCTATATCATTTTTCTAGTGTCCAATATTTAATCCATGTCAATCATTGTAACCCATGAGCTATGCCCTCATTTTCTCTCTAAACCAACTTTAGTTTTTCTTTCCATCCATTATCCTATTTGGATATAGTATCATTCACCCTATTTCCAGGGTGATAGTTTATTTATATGATACCATTCATCCTATTTCAAATAGGAGGATGATAGTGAGTGAGGCATCATATAAGTTCCCAAGGTAGGTGGTCACATTGTTTTCCCATCGATTTTCGTTTGTTTCGTAATTATATCAGTGTTCCCTATAGTATACTTTGATGAACATAATAATTATGTAGATTCAATCATGTGTAATAGACTCTTTCACTTAGATACATGCCAACATATCATTGTTAGGTTCATTAGAGGCCACACATATCTTATACGGTCACCCCAAGGATGTGCCATTTGGAATTGGCCAATTTGGTTAATTGGTTAATAGTGGATGGTCCGCAATTTAGAATTGGGCCTATTTAAAAAAATAAAATTCCCTTTTCCTCATTTGTATTTAATGTACTCCAAATCACATTTTAGGTGATTGGACCCATTTTAGATGTAATTACATATGTAAGAATATCCCTTGTTTACATCAAATCATTACTTGAAACTGAAACAATTGAAATTAAATTTCCATATCCTAATGTGATATAAGAATTAGCCATGGTGAATATACTAGTATATGATAGATTATGAAAGATGGTGAGACCTCTATAAATGAATTTACCATGACCCTTACACTTAATAATTTAGCTACATGACATGGTTTCCATGTTTAATGGATTTTAATGTCTAAATGGAATGGGTTTTGGATCATGACACACATGAGAGGACATTTCCTCATGTTTTAAAATATAAATGACCATGACGTTGGTTATGACTTACAATGTTTTAATTGTAATTTAACATGGTAATGAAATGAATAAGAGGTTATTCCTTATGTAATATGCTATAAATGAATATGCATGTAAATTATTTATATGATCTACAGAAAAGAAATGGATGGGTGGTAAATCCACATTCAAGTTATAATTATTATATGCATCTATAGAGATTGGGACCGACGGTATGGGATTCAGAGGGGCATGGAAACTCATGATCCCTTATGTTGGGTGTCGAGCAAGGGGACTAAAAGTAGTTATATTATATGAGTTATGGGATGAGGTTCCAAGATCCATCTCATATTGTTCAAATGGAGTGCTCAATCTCTATCCCTATTGATGGGCAGGACTACCCCTACTCTATCGAGATATAGGGAAAGTAACCTATTAAATGAGGTTTTAGGATAGTAGATTTTCCATGGACATCTATGAGTTACATTTAGACCCAAAAAACGGTAGTATTTTATGTATATGTCTATTAGGCATCGACACACACTTGAATCAATTGGGTGGATAAAATATATATCTAAACTACATATATATAATTTGTTACTTTATATATATATATTGATATGATCATATAGTCATACCATCCACAATATGAAGTAGGTAAAACCACCATGTGTCCATTAAGAAGTAGAGAGGGCGGTTATTTATTTGGTTGGCATTGTTTTTATTTCTATCTTATACTTTAAAATTGTTATGTTATGAGGACCTACTAGGATTACATGTATAGAACATTAGTGGTGGCATACTTTTATTTTTATATGAAACCCTACAGAAGCCACCCTTGGCCCCCAAGGAGATATTTTTCATATATGAACATATTAGGGAAAGCACCCACAACATGCTTTTGATATATTTCACTTATTTGGATCCTAAGAGTAGATGATCGATCATGACCTACAGATTCTCATAGAGATATTTTTTTCCTTCTTGATTTTTGTACATAATCTATAACATGTTTCTTCTGTATCTTTCATTATCTATTATCAAAATTCCATACACACATGTATCAAAAAATTCCTTTGATAATTTTCTTATATTTACGAGATGATCAGTTATCTACTTCTTCCGATACTTACTTATTCTATTGTTTGTTTACCATTTTGTAGTTTATTGATTTTAAATGATTATATTATATTTTTATGTTGATTATTATTGGATTTAATTGTTGTGCACCTATGATGTGATAGAATAGTCTCTCCAACCTAAAACCTTTACACCCTTACTGCTAGTTGGCATCCTCTTCTATATGGGGAGGCTCTCTTGAGGCCTGGTGACCCACTTGATCAGTGATAATCATTAGTGGTTTATGGGTCGACAAGATACAATTAATATAACCAATCATTAGAGAATATTAAAATAGTCATGAAAACATTTAAATGTAAGTATAGTCATGAAAAAAAAGATTCATGATGGTATAGGGAAAATAATGGTTATTTTTCTAAAAATAATTCTTTCATATTATCGACTGATTAAAGAGGGAAAATGATAAAAAAACATATAAATTCCATTAATAACTAGACTATAAGAAAATATATGAGTTTTAAGGTAGAAAAACCATTTTATTCTACTAATGTAATCATAATCATAAACAATCCCTAAGAAATATGAGATTTTGAAATAAATAGTTACCACTTTACTCATATTTGGATCATAACCCCATTGAATGAAATAACATCAAAATGAACAATTAAATACCATTAATATAAATAGATTTATGATCTAAAATATAAAATGTGTAGTAATAACACTACATAATATATGAAGGGGTGTAATTTAATATGTTATATTACTATATGAATGAAAATTTCATTACGAAACCCCTTACACTGACATTAACTCACGATGTATGAAATTTATCTCCCATATAATAAAATAATATTAATTTAATACTATAATTTGAAGATTTATCAATAAAAGATCAAACTAATTTCTATTTTAGTTATATTATTTCAATTCTTTATATATTTACTAAATCAATTAACATCATGTCATTTGTTTTGATGATGTTTGGTTCAAAATCTCAGAACAACATATGTTGGTAGGCCATGGTAAGAGGGGTCATGGTTAAGTAAAATATTTTTTTTAATAATGATATAATTACTGCTTATATATTTGTATATAATATAATTTTTTAATGATCAATGATAGGTGGAATTGGAAAATGGGTTACATAGCCTCGTGGAGGTGGTAGACCACAGGTATGCGCAGGCTACCTTATCATTTTTTAATGACTGGGAGGGTAAAAATGTAAGTAACATGTTATATTAACATAATAATAATTATTATATTGAGATCATATAATTTTTCTTAACTCATTATGTTATCCACCAATTACTGATAGTGATGGTAAATGAACTTTATCACTTTGTGGAAGTGGTAGCCCTCACAGATGTTTGGAGAGTTCATTCCTTTCCCATTTGTTGGAAGGGAGGTGTAAATTTGTTATATCAATATCATAATAAAATATATTTATATTAGTTGTACTAGATTTATTATGTTTGAACTAACAAAACATATATATATGATGTCAAAGAAAAAAAATATTTGAATGTGTCAGGTACGGTGATTACCTCTTCTTTAAGGATCTTCCTTTGCTGTAAAACTTAGTCCTAATTAGGAATGTATTAAGAGAATAGTATAACACCTATGATGTAAATAAGGAATATAATAATGTATTACTATTTGGATTGACTAGTATAGAATTTTCATGAACTATGAAAAATGGATAAGAGGCAGTGTAGTTTTTATGTGGGGAAAGGACAAAAATGGAATTACATAATATTTTTAAATAAAATATATTTTATAATCATGTTAAGGTGAAACGCTAGCAATTATTTTTATTCTAGGAAATAATTTTGTTAAAATAATATCATTAAATAATATTTAGACATGTATAAGTTAAAATTTTAACGTTATCTTTATGTTTTACCCCCTTAGTAACCCTTTAAAACCATCATTGTGGTAAAATATTTTCTTAGTCTTTATAGTTTATGAATTTACTTTTTTAATGAAAATTGTCTCCAAAATATTCATAGGATGAAATTTCATATAATTTATCATCGAAATTTACCACTTGAAATAATTTTTTTGATTTGTATCATTTAATAAAAGATTTTTAATCATAAATATCAATAATGTCATTTTTTGTGGACTATTTATTAAATTTGACTTCATAGATGTCACAAAAACTATATATTTAGAGTATATATATATATATATACATTTAGGATTCAATATTACATAATAATATTTTTAAATACCAATATTCATTCAAAACATATTAAATTTAATGATTTTATATTCATTTAATAGAATTTTATAATTATTTCAGAACCCTGGTATTGACATTGCTATCAGCTTAAGGTAATTATATCTTCATTAAAAATGAAAAAAAAACAAACAGTGAAAAAATTAATATATTTCTATTACCAATAACCATTTATAATTGATAAAAAATTATCTTTCTCCCAATAAAAATATATTGTATATATTAATAAAAAGATAATGATATTTTGTAATTTTTTTAACATAAAATAATAGAAATCACATTATAAATTGTAAATGGTGAATAAATTCTATATATTAGAATTTCAGACATCTAGTATACAATTAATATCATAAAAGGAAATAATTTCAACTGATGTACACATTTTTATGTTCATGTAACATAATTTTTAACATCAATTATCTTATTTTCCATTTATCTTGGTGAAAAATATTTATCATGATTACTATTTTTAAAGAACCAAAGAAAATGTATCCAAATTTGAACCACCTAATTAAAAATATAAAATTATGCTTTATGGATTAAATTTATCGAAGTCAAAATATCCAATTATAATGTCAATTGAAAACGTATAATTGAAAATAGTGGTTGGAAAAATCATTTTTTAACATCAATAGGAACTTATAAAAATATATAATGTAATGTAAATTTGTATGGAATTATTTAATTTTTGTTTAATAAAATGAATCTTATGTTACATTAATACAAAATAAAAAAACTATATTCTTCATTCGAATTTTTAAATTTAAATAAAATAAATTCAAATTAAAAAAAGGTTGCGTGTCACACTTCCTAGAATAATTATTCATTTTAGATAAAATAAAATAAATTTACTCTACGATAATATTAAAGTTCTAATTACCAAAATTATTTTCATTACCTTAAATTATATTTCCACGGATAGAAGAAAGTAATTAAAATTAATTAAACAAATGTAATAAAAATAATTTTTGAGGAAAAATTATTTTTCTACAAAAATAGCCTTACTAAAAATTTAGTGCAATTTTTTTATTAATAAATTTATATAATTTAATTATTTAAAAATTTTATACAAAAATTTTATATAATGGATATTCATATTAATACAAAAAACTTAACAGTTGGGGGGTAATGTTCACACATAAATAAAAGTATTGTTATATCATTTAGCAATTCACTTAGTGTTCATTGTTTCACTTGAAGACGTTTATTGAGAATAGTATACAATTAATGTAAATAATCAGTGTCCTATAGTAATAATGGAAATCAAGAACATAAATGTATAGTACCTAGATATTTAATTAAAAATAGAATTTATATTTTTATAACAACAAACTCAACCACATAATATAAATAATAAATATTAATATGGATGAATGGGAAAAATATCTTATTTAATAGAATAGATGATGAAAAAGAAGATAAAAATGAGTATGTGTTGGATTTTTGTGTGTCTTATAATGATATTGAAGACTCCATTGAGTATACTAATGATAAATATTAAAATTTAATGTAAATATAAGATCTAGCATTATCAAAAAGAGTATTCATTGTAAACAAATATTAATAACAATATTATTATATGAGGTACATATATAGTTATTCAAAGTACTAGGATAAAGAGACTCTATGATAACTCTCTATTATATTTTTTTGAATCAATAAATTGTTTATGTTTTAAAGTATGAAAAATATGTTAAATTTATGAATTAGGATATATATTAGATAGAGATAAAATTATCAATCAAATATTTCCAAATATTTATTAATGAAAATTTCATATTAAAAAATATTTATATAAGAATAAAATAAATGATATTTTTAAACATCAAATGATCCTGGAAAGAATCATTTGTAATGGATATGTATAGATTGATGGTATGGATAAAGGAAAAACCATTTCACTAGTGTCTAAAATAAATTTTATTATTATTATTTATCAATAATATTATATAATGGATATTCAATTTATAGAAGATACATATGTAGTCAGAGTTTTTTAAGAGAGTGTTATTAGAAGAATTATATATAGATCATCGCACTATATGGCATACCGATATGGTTGTGTTGTAGTATGTTTGTAAAATTAAACATTGATTGATTTAATTCCATCATCAATGGATTGGTAATTTAAAAATGATGCATATATTTCAAACTAAAATTCATTAGAGGAGAAGTTTAAGACAATATTTATGTTAATAGAACCTTTAAAAGTAAAATGATTATTCTGGTATATGTTTATGATATTATCTTATAGGATCACGAGGACTTGATTGTGAGTAGATTTTTTCATTAAATTTTGAATGATTTAGATCTCTCATTAAGGAATTGAATTTCTTATTTGGTTTATAAATTATGAAAAAATGAATAGAGATGATCATTTAACATAAAAAGTAAAAAAAATAATATTTTCAAGTTATTTGAGAAAAAATAATATAATAATACATTGATCATAATTTATACAAAAATAATGTTCTTGAAAAATAATCATAAAAATGAAACTAATGCTTCTATATAAGTAAATATTACTGGGAATAAATTATACATATTAGTGTTTTGTAACTTCATTTTGAAGGAAACATATCTTTTTGTGAGTTATCAATGATAACCTAATGAGATTCATAATATTTATGTGAATTTAGTACTAAAATACTTTGAAGTATTAATATATTTTGGACTAATTAATATTGTCAAAAATAATTTGTTTTTATAGAATTCATCGATACTAGATTGGCCGGACCAGAATGAGAGAGAATGTACACATTAGTGCATCATTATTCATGTTCACTAAATATGATTCATTGATAAGTATAAAATAAATATTATTTCAATGAGAATAAATGAACCAACATACATATTTTTTAAAAAGAAACATTCACAATTTATTTGGAGGAAATAAATTTTAATTGACTTTTGTGAGTATATGATGATACATATATCAAGTAATTATGACAACATTATATATATAAAAACAATTAAAAATTATGTTTTAAAATTTAAGCTAAATGACATTTATATTATGTATCATTTTATTTAGATATTTGTTTTGAAAATTTTAGGAAACATGAGTATCTCTCCATGTGGGTCCTTGTAAGTAAAATTGTTACTAAATATCCTCCCATGTAATTCCTATTTTTTATGGTACCTCACCTCTCCCATTGTGTTATCATGGTTATCTATTAAATATATGGTTTTTTAATTATATTCTATAGGGGATTTTATTTTATATTATGGAATATTTAATTACAGAGGATATAAATTAAATATTAATTAAAATTCAGGTTTCCTATATAGAGAATTTCTTATATAGAATTAGATATTATTGGTTGTGACTCTGAGGAATTTATATTTTTCATTATAATGAAAGTGGTGTTTGATTATGTGTATTGATTATTAATTTCATTAATGTGTAAAAGAGTTTAAAAAATAAAAAAAGGGAAATATTAAATCTTATTTCTTGATGGATGAATATTTATCAGCAAGGGTATAAATATTATGAAAAAAGTATTTTGATAGTAAACGTAAAGTGTAATGTTAGTTATTGGTTTAACTTTTTCAATGAATCTATTTTTATAATTGATAGTGTACAATTACATTCATTGATGACTATGAACAATTTAATAATAGTTTTGTGATATTGTTCTATACTTTTTTATAATTCAATATAACATATTAGTTGATTTACAAGGTTATGTTACATTGATTGAAGGATTTCAATGGTTAATTGATTTTCTATATATGATATTATAGACATTTCAATCCAATTTCGCATTTAGCATCCCATAAAAATATATCTAGAAGTGTTTTTGACATATTAATAGTTGATAATAAGTGGTGTTAAGAAATATGTGAAAAATTAAGGCTTATTATAACCTTAAATAAATTATTTCTACTATATATGGTAATATTGGTACATCATGGAATTTACCAAGGAATTGTGTGAATGGTGTCTATTATATACCTGATCTATAGGTAGAGATTTTTCAATATAAATTGATGTATTATGTTGTATGAACAATGATAAAAATTTTATAATATATATTATTATATTTATATTAATGATCTATTTTAATGAAAAATATAATATGGTTATCACTCATTGTGAAAAATGGGGAAAATTGCACTTTCTGTGTCAAGTGAGGTGACAAGTGGTCCCCACTTACCGTAAGGTGGTTTTTTGAGACAACATATGTTTATCATATATTTTGGAATGACCAATGATTCATATATAATGATATAATATGAGATAGATACATTTTATATAGTTCAATTAATGTTATGGTTTATATCACTAGAAATGAAATATCTATATCATAAGACAAAATTATATCATGGATTAATCATTGAAATTATTACTTATTATAATATAAATTAATTTATAATATAATATTATTTCATATATATGTTTTAGTCTAATTATTTCATGTGATCATAAATCACGGAAATTATTGATGGTGTTTTGAGGATCATGAATAGTATAACATTACATGTGGAATATTCATGTAGTTCTATTACACATAAAACTATTGGTAAATAATAATTGTAATGATAGTAATACAACAATAAGTTAATGTAAAATGTTGGCTCACTGGTATGAAAAAATTTTGTGGTTCCTGTTTATTTTATTTAATATTGTTTGTAGTGTATAAATAGTTAGACATAATTCCACATGGTTCAATGTTAGGTATGATAACATGATGATTGGTCATTGTTCAATATATTTGTTATTATACTTGAGATTATAAATGGAGAGGGATATAGGAATGATATTGTAACACCCCATGATTTTATGGTATGTCTTTTTAAAAAATCCATCTTTGATAGTTTCTGTTTCGTGAAACACCGAGTTTAAAATCATAACACACTATTAATTATGACCATTGGGATGTAATGTGACCACTATTAATATTATTATGAATAATAGAATAGTAACTTATACTGTGAAATTATTAATAATATTTATGTATGTTATAAATGAAAATATGGCATACCTATATTAGGAAATAAGTAAATAAATGTTTTGTAAATGATAAGTTATGGGTTGGAATTTTTTTGAAACAAAAAATTTTATTTCAAATATTATAAATAATATAATTTAAAAAATAACTTTTTTTATAATATATATTCAGAAATAAATATTTTATTGTGTTATTATTATAAATAATTTAATGAATCCTTAATTAATTTTTTAATGTGTCATAAAAACATTCAAAATATTAAAATCAACAAATTCCTAGTAAATCGTGTTTTTTTTAAAATAAAATCACACATATTAATAATATTTTCTCATAAAATAAATCTTCTTTTGAGTTATAAAGGATTTAAATGGTTCAGTGCTAATTTTTGTATTTTTTAAAAATTGTCGAATTTTTGGTGAATAGTGAAATATTGTAGTTTATGGAATTTAACAAATAAAAGATTCATTGAGTCATAGATGATGTATTACTAATGAAATCCCATAACACTGAAATATCCTTCATTAATTGAATATATTTAGTTTTAAGGTTCTAACTATTGATAGTCATGAACTAAAAATAATAATGTAGTGGATAAAATAATCAAAAAACACTCTTCTGCTCCACTATAAATACCACCCCTCACCACCTCTCCTCCTCAAACATACAAATCCATGAAACATAAAAACTTTTAACACAATAACTATCCCAATTATCTACCCCACGTTCTAGTATTTTTTTCTCTCACCAAAAGACCATTTCAATGATCCTTAAGGGTTTTCTTAAGGAGAAAAATTCAAGAGGTAAAATCACCTTTCGTTCTTTTAATTCTCCTTCATTATCTTTTATTTTATTATCCTTTACATACCCCCTACTTAAAAATATTAATGATAACCCTATTATATTAAATATAATGGTATGTTATTATGATAATGAGATATACACAATCTTTTATTTTCTCTTCCCCTATTCATTCTAAAATTTAAAAGGTCTTCTGTGAGGTGTCGATTCACAACCTTCATGGACAGTGATTCATTCTATTTATAATAACTTCATCATGGATAGTAAAAATAATTATTGTTAAACTAGATTATAATATCTGTATTACAACTTATATAATGTTTTTTAACTAGAATATAATCAAACTATTAATAAATAAAACAAAAATAGTGTGCGATAATTGAAATATTCCAAATTAATCCAAACAATTATCATTAAACTTTTATATGATGAATCACCGTCATATCTGAAAAAAAAATATATTATACCGTTAAATATTCTAGAAGTTCCTTAATTACATATATGTTTAATTATGGATAACTATTTCAATTTCAAATGTTCTTTTGTATATGTATACAAGTGAACTGATCGGGAAAACTAAGGAAACAAATACTTCCGAATGACAAAAAGGAATCGTATAACTCATCAAAAAGAACAAAAATGTTCTTAATAAAATTATAAAATATTAAATTCATTTTTAATAGGTTATAAATTATTTAATGGGTCATGTTACATTATCTTGGATGTTTAGTACTAGTGAAGAATGATTTTAGACATAAGGTATGGGATTCTCCCCAAACCTCTATTGTTTATTAGGATTAAGCTTTCTCTTTCCTTAATCAATGTAATTATTAATTATTTTTATTTATTTATTTAAATTATGTGTACATTTTCCATAATCATGCATCTAGATTATTTTATATTTCTTTAATCGGGAAACATATTTTAAAATGGTCCCTTCTCTATTTTTCATGATAGGAAATCCCGATTAAAGGGAACATCATAATTTCTTAACCATTTTCTAGTACACTCCGTAATATTTTTTAGGATTATTATATTTTTATAAATGCCATATCATTATAATAACAAACTAACTTATCAGTTTTCCAGTTTTATGTTAACAAGTAATCCTTTATCCAGGTTAAATACTCTATTATATATTCCCTTAAAACGCACTGAAGTGGCATGATTCTAATATTTCATAAAAATGATTTTTACATGTTTTTAATTAATTTATAAATCATTAATTCCTAAAAATTATTAAAATTTCCATCATTTTTTGGTATATACATGTTAAAAATCTGATTTTATTACAAATACAAATGATTTTTTCAAATGAACTCTTCCGTCCAAAGTAAAAAATATAATTTCTATGAAGTATTCTAGGATGAATTTGTTAGAGTATTTTCATCTATTAAGGAAATATATTTTGAGTTATTTTATTAATTTTTATTGATATTTTTTATATCATATTCCATAATTTATTAAATAGTTTGTGGTAAGTTTCACTATGGATGTGATATGTTGATATCATTCACTGTATTACTCAGAAACGTTGGTTATTATGTTTACAGATTGGGGAAAGTTATTTATATTTCCTATGTATATGTTTTTATATTTAAACCCATTCATGTGATTAATGCAAGAGAATTAGTATGTGATATTAGGGGATATCTAAATACCCTTGATGCATCAGTAGGTCTCATGAGGCAAAATAGATACATAATTGGATGAGGCCTTGCCCATTTATTTTCATATCTGGATTCAACTGAGTCCTTAACCATTTACATTCAAATGTCATGGGTGACTCCTTTGAAACATATTTTAGATGTTTAGAATTATGAATTCCATAATTATGATATTATTAATAGATAATCCCTATGATTATTCAATTAGTATAATATTTTTTGATACAATTCATTATCATCTGACTATTTATATTTTACTAGTCATTCATTTTTAATCCTTCCATTATATTATCAAGATTATGTAATGATGTCATGTGTTTATGATTATTAACTTAACCATGTTGTTTATATTTATATCATATTACTCTTTATTTCGTACCCTTTCTGAGAATCTTATATTACCCTTTATTATGTTTTATTTTCCCACCATAATGAGAAGATGCATATTATGAATGACTTGGAGGGCTAATCTTGGAGTTTATAGGAGCTTCTAATAGAGATTATATGTTGTTTTCTTCTTTTCAAGTTTTAATATAAATCTTATTTATTGATATTTTATTTCAAAGCTATTAAAATATTCAATCCTTTGGGATGCGAACTCTTTTTATTAGTACCAATGTAATTATGTAAGGCACCAACTCATGGATATCGGGTTTTAGGTCATTACTATTAGTACAAAGGAAAGTTTAGTAGAAACGATGGAAACATTATTTAGAAAAAATAGATTAGTGGACATATTCCAAAGATTGAAATTTAGGCTAATCATAGATGAATATTATATAATTTTATTAAGGTAGAGATTATATGGGTCTACCTAGAAGTAAATACAAATCTGGATACGACAAGTGGATGTTATTCTGGAACAAATGTACCTAGGGGTAAAAGTGCTGACAAGGTGCGTCGGGTCGGACACAGTGTAACTCGGTACATGAAAAATGTACTTAATAAACACTTGGCTTGATATTCCTAGGGGATATTTTTATTATAATTCACATTTTTTACAAACCATTATGAATTATTTAATGGTAAACATGTCCCCAAGGAAACCAAGTTTATTATTTTGAGATTATCTATGGATAAATTTTCTAATTTATGATATGTATTTTTCTTGTTCAAAAATTATTAATTTTAAATAATAACATAATTTAGTGTCTTCAATTGTTTTGATATTTTTCCTAGATAAATAAATAAAAACTATATCTATCCATTTATTCCAATTAGGGATGTCCCTCATATGCATGATAGTGACGTTGGATCCTGAGATGAAACATGAGCTGAAAAACATATAACTATACTCGGAAAACTGACTTAGATTATGAAAAATAACCATACATGTATAGAGAATAATGATACAAAATACGGAGGAACATTTTTAGACAACTTATTGAGAAAACAACCTCAATTATTAAATTTTAATATAAACCCATTTGTACTAGAGAAGTGGAAAAGATCCATAAATAAGATATTTCTCTCTTTAGAATGTAATGAGTGGGAGAAGGTTATCTTGGGTGTTTATTTTCTATTAGAATATGCAGATTAATGGTAGTCATTAATTCAAAACAAGAACGAGGAGGATGAAATTTTTAATATGTAATGGATTTATTTTAAATAAAATTTCCACAAAAAATATTTATATCATGAACATCGAGAATATATAGGGATACAAATATTGAGACTGAAATAAAAAGAGGATGAAATGTTTCCATGTATGAAGATAACATTACAAGGATATCATGTAATTCTATAAATTACTTATGTAATACAAATTTCAAGATTGATCGATTCATTTATGTGTTAAAACCATTCTTTTTAAGGGAACTAGTTTCCCAAACATTCTCATCATAAAGGTATATAGTTTCATGTGTTATTAAGATAGAGAAATTAAACTCTATGTATCATGAATTTAAGGGAAATTATGAGAATAATATATTATTTTAGAAAGATATATATATTTAGAAAAAGTTAAATATGTATTTTCATACATTAGACAACTGTGGGATGAAACACCCCAGCACTTTATAAAAGCGAATGAGAGTTTATTACATTTGTAGAGAGAATGGTCACTAGGATAATGAATTTATGGGAATGAGAGAATATATAAATGTTAAATTATACAAATATAATAATATGGTGGATTATTTAAATGAATTTTTTGAGTTTCACGAAAATGTATCTCAAAAAAATAAAAGGGTTCAATGTTATGCTTATGCAGTTACTGCCATCAAAGTGGAATAATTAATGTATTTGTGTTTTTGGATTCATGATTTATGTTATGATATTATGGTCATAATAAACAGGATATATATAATGATTATACTTCATTACATATTCAATATATAATTGTATGTATGACTATTTTAATTTTGGTTTTATGGTGATCAGGGTATTAATATTATTTGTATATCAGATTATGACCAATATTATTTGGGGATTCTTATATTAAGTTGATTTTGGAAATTTAGTGACCTTTATTCTAAATTTTTTGCCTTTGAATGTGGAAATAATTATTTTAGATGAGTCTTAAAATTAAGTAATTTTGGAATTTATGATGATAAAATTTCGAGATTATTTTTTATTTATAACATTTGCTAACTATATTGGTTTTAGTAGACATTTTAAATTCGAATGAATTGCTCATGGACCATATGATTCTTCAAATGTTATTTAGATATAATAAATCCATCATGAATATTCATCTCTTGGTGTAACAAATGATGTTGAAGCAGATTGAAGCATAAAAAATGCATGAGATTATGATTTATCGATTTCCTATCAATGAAGTAAAAGAATACATCAACATTATAAAAAGGATTTTGAAAAAAAAGTTTTTAGTTTTTATTCCATTCTACTAAATACATGGTCTTTTAACCAATCATAGATTTTTGGTTATTTAATGGTTAAATTTATAATGTCTATGTTCTCTGTCACTCTTCATAAGAACATGATAGTTAGATTCCTCCTCCATGATAATATTTTCACTTTTAAATAATGTTATCTTATTCAAATTTCGAGATTTGTGTTCACCATCACACGGTCATTATCCACTTTCATAGGTGATGTTTTATTAATCATTTTTTAGATCATGGATTTCCACAATGGTATTCTAAAATTAAAACTCCATAATTACCAAAAAATATTAAATTTCTAGTATTTACTTTATTATTGGATGGTATAATGTAATTACAAAAGATTTTATAGTATGTATGCATTAAAATTTATCATCTTAAATAGTTTATGATTTACATAATAGGGAGTTTAAAAGTTTAATACACAATTAAATATAACCATTGGAATTGTAATCTGACCATTAGGAATAAGATGATGAGCAATATAATAGTGACTTTTCCAATGAAATTGTAAATAATATTTATGTATTTTATAAATGAAAATATGCTATATTCATATAATGGAATAAGTAAATAAGTGTTTCATATTAGATGAAGTATGTGTTGGTAACATTTTGAAAAATAAATGTTTATTTATTATTTTAATATTCATATTATTATATAAATTAAAATTAGTTTCCTAAA
Source organism: Viscum album (assembly GCA_963277665.1). Lineage (NCBI taxonomy): Eukaryota > Viridiplantae > Streptophyta > Magnoliopsida > Santalales > Viscaceae > Viscum > Viscum album. The sequence continues at coordinate 1,422,543,801 of OY728141.1, read as the reverse complement.
ATAGAATCATAAATTAAAATTTATTTAATGATTATTAAATAAGTTAATGAGACCATAATGAATTTTTCAAAGTAACATAAAAAAATATATAATATTGAATGAGTTATTTATCATATAATTGATTATTTTTTTAAAAATTAAATTTATCATAATTAGAAAAAAAATTTATAAAATGGAGTTCATTTTTTAATTATAAATGTTGAAAAATTATTGGGGTTATTTTTTGTGACTTCTCTAAAATAGTTGAATGTTTTGGGGAATAGTGATATAAAATAATTTAAATTATTTATCAAATATATGATTAATAGATTCATAAATGATGCATATATTATTTATGCACATAATCTGGAACTATCTTCAATTATTTACATATATTTAGTGATAAGGTTAAAATGTCCATAGTATTGAAAAAAAATAATAAATAAATTAATTAAATACTCAAAAAACACTCCTCTCATACACTATAAATACCACCCCTCACCACCTCTATTCACCACACCTCCTGAGCCTTTAATATTTTCCAATTTGTACCCAATAAATATCCCGAATTTCTCCCCCATGTTTGGTCATTCTGGTCTATCCAAAACACAATTTCAAAATTCCTTACGGAGGCTCCCAAGGATAGGATCTTTAGATGTAAAATCCCCTTTCGTTCTTTTAATTCTCTAATAATTTTTTAATTTTCTTATAATTTCATTAAATCCACTGCTCAAAAATTCATGATATCTGAAATATGTTATATATACTATGATCTAGTATCCAGATCATTTCATCTTTCATTGATGCGGAAATATATGTTTTACAAGGTTCCCTTCTCAATTGATCACCATAAGAAAGCCCAGTTATATGGAACATTCTAATCTCATAATCTTATTCAATTACACTCCATAATATATTTTAAGACACCATTATTTTTCTAAGATATCTATTTCTATCATTAAAATTATATTATCTCTTTTTTATATTTATTTAAATAATTAATCCTTTTTCTTCTTCAATGATTCCTTTAAATTATCCCTCAAACCTCACTTGAGTGTCCCATTTCTAAATTATATTAATCATATTTTTACATGTGCTAAAATAAGTTGAAAATAATTTATTCCTCAATAAAAATTTAATTTTACTTATTTGTTGTGATATACAAGTTGTCAATCTGATTGTATTACAAATGCAAATGATTTTTCCAAAATAACTCTTCTTTCCATAGTAAAAAAGGTATTACTATCAATAATTCCTTAGTGATTTTATTAGTTTATTTTAATCTATTTAAAAACCATATGATGAATCTTATTATTAATTGGTATTGATATTTTTTGATATCATCGACCATATTATATTTAATTTTTTTGATGAGTTTGACTATGGATGTGATATCTTGATACCATTCACCATATTACTCAGAATTATTAGTGATTATGTTTACTAGTTGGGGAAATTTATTTCCATTCCATATATATATTTTATTTATTTTTCACCCCATTCATATGACAAATTAATTTGAATTATTATGTGATATTTGTGTCATACTATATCCCCTCGATGCACTCGTAGGTCTCTGCCGACAAAACATATATAGACATGGCTGAGGCCCTACACATTTATTTTCATATATATATTTGGCCATGTCCTTATCCATTTATTTTAAGATGCCTTGAATGAGGCATTTACAATATCTTTCATATTTAAATCATTATTCATTCCATCATTATGATATTACAAATTTATTACCCATGTTATTGTTGGACTAGTAGAATATCCATTGTTATGATTCATTCCCATGTGATTATTTATAGGGAATTATTCATTCATTTTTTATTCCTGCTATAATATTATCAATATTATGTTTTAATGGAATGTATTTGGATTTATTCAACATGATGTGTATATTATGATTGTATTATATTCTTTTGTATGGATTATCCTTATTGAGCATATGATATCACCCCTTTTTAGTGTTTTTATTTCCCTCTAGGTTGTGTGTAAGAACCCAGTTATTCCACTGAGGGATGGATCATTCATTTTAAATTTAAACATAAGAAAATGGTGGAAAAGTAGTCAAGATATAGTTGAAGGCTTGTAACATGATGTGACTGTGAATTACACACAATGTACATAAAGCTACAAATACTATATATTTGACAACCCTCCACTTAATCCTAGTACACAGCCATATACTGGTCTTTCCAGAAACAATATGGACACCAAATGAAATATCAATTACACAATGTGTAAATTTTTTATTTATTAAAATTTGATGTAACCTCATGTTTTGGTAGATGAATATAACCCTTATCAGGGTTCACGAACAGCAACGCCTTGGGCCATTTTTCCTCTGGGTTTTCCAACTGAACTCTGATTTAGACATTATCAGATGTGTTGGAACCCAATTGAAAATCTATCTATTCCTCTTGAGCCTTTCATAGATATTTTTAATCTCAAAAAAGTTACTTAAGGTTGAGAATTTATCATATTTTTCTAGATCTACGTCATTGTAGCTTGAATTTGAGGTTAAGGCTAGATGAAGAGAGTTGTCTTATGACGAAGTAGGCGGTCTTGTTATTTTCTCTCAATGTGGAGTTGTTTATATATATCAGAGTTTAGCGTATCCATTTTTTGGTTGTTGAAAAAATTAAATATTGTCTTATTTTGTTACATAATTTTTATTATTTTATTTATTAAATGATTATTCACCATGTTTGAGATTGTTAGTTTGGATTGTGGGCCACCCCATGGGTGTATTTTCCTTTGGATGATCAATGTTTAGCAATTCGGACAATGATTTCTATGGGCATGCATTCGAATTTTATTAAGGGATATTTAGAATGAAATTGGTTAATTGAATTATTTTTCCATGTGAGTTATATTTTTTTATCGATGTAATATGTTATGTTACATGTGTTGTATTTATGCTTAAATTATTATACACCGGGTATGGACCAGATACATGCTGAAATGATTATATAATGCCTTTTTACCCAACACTTCCTGAAATTAATATATATTGTATTTTGACACTTATTTACTACTGAAATTTTTATATATATAGTTTGGATTTAGTATTGTGTTTTGTTGTACCATGTAAATATTGTTTTGGATAACCACTACATTAGAAATTCATGAATTCCACTTTAGGATGTCAGGTCCGAACTCAGTTATAAATTTAATAATGAATTTAAATGACTAATGACTAATCTTACAATTCAATGCATAAGCATGGATTCTGTCTCCACCTTTATATGATTACAATTTCTTATGATTAATCTATTATGCTTAGTTTTGAGTAACTATTGTTTACTACTTTCACTATTGTACACTGCATGTTATATATATTCACTGAATAATTGGAACAGACCATGGGTGGTTTCCTACTGGGATTCAGTCTCACACATTGTTTAGGTCATGATTTTGGGCTCAAATTTATTATATGATGGGAGGTGTTCATCAAGATGAGCACACTTAGACGGGTACTTGATGTGATGCTTAGGATTCAGAGATCCTAGGACCGAGCAGAGGATTTCTTTGCCTCAATGTCTCTTATTGTTTATTTTTTGATTTTGAGAAAAATATTGTGTATTACTACATTGTACTTTTTTGACCTCTTTCCTAGAACACGAGATATGTTGCATCATCTTTTGTATGAAATGATGCCTCGTTACTTATCTTGTCAGTCCTCCACTTATTATTTCAGTTTTATGTGGTTTACTACATCTGTTATTGTATGTTATTATTCAAAAGTGTTACACTCTGCCAAAGAGGGAATAGTTTCTCCACTGTCACACCCTATTCCATCAAAACTAGTTGGCAACCTCTAGCATTTGGGTAAACACATGGGAGGCCATGTGGCCAATCAGGTATCGAGCACTAGTTGAGTGGCACCTGGATCCGAGATGTTACAAAGTGATATCAATGGAATTTTTTTCTAGTTTTTCTTCCTATTTGTTGACATAATAAAGGGATATGAGGGAAATAGATTTTGGTAATTAGTTTTTCTTGGGAGTAACTAACCATTATGTAGGGTAAAGCTAAATTTCCTCAAATTGAATTTAGATTTTTTGATTTTGAGCTATTAAAATTGACCTGATTTCACCGTTGGGTGACACACTTGTTTTATGCTATTATTAATGATATCATTGTTGGTCTATTTTGGTACAACCGATGATATGAGGATATTTCATATCATGCATCATATAATAGCTTGTTAGAAATTAGATTCCTTTCATTCTTTCCATGACATTTATAGATCATTACTGATCACATTCTCTTATGATAGATATCATGCTAGATATGTATATTATTATGATAGGTATGTTGATATATATGCCTACTATTGTGATATATGTATTGGTATGTGTTGTTATAGAATTAGGTCGATGTCAGACATTTCCCCTGAGATGTTTGGGCCCTCCGGGATCAGAATTTGGTGGATCATGTTTCGACTGTTATAGTTAATTTATTTTTTTATGTGTCATATGTGGATGTCATGAATTGATTCGCAGTGAGTATGGGCCCCCACAGATCGGAATATGGTACATCGTTTCTTTATTTATCCAAAAAACGGGTTCTATAAAAGTTTATGAGGATTATTGTCTGGAATCCTAGACAGCCTGGCATGTGTTCCTTTGAACAGAAACCATGTGTTCTTTTTTATTTTGAAGAGAAGAAATTTTTAAGTACACTCCATGTACTCTAAGTACAGTTCATTTGGTTTTTGACCGTGTGTATAGTCGTTTCAGAGAGAAAATGGGTTGTTGAGTTTTGATCAGAACACATTGTGTAACTTATGTACACACCATATAGTTTTGTATAGGCATACCTGGGTAGCTCTATCCATGAAAATGTTCAAGGCCACGAGGGAAGACTTGTGTACATGCTATGTACCCGAATAACACACAATGTACCTTGGGTTTCTACATACCCGGGATGGAGGGAGTACATGACCATGTAAGAGATTAAGTAAACACACCGTGTATAGTCCTAACTGGTCATGTACCTTTTTTTCTACATTCCCAGGCCACTAGGAGTACATGACCATGTAAGGGCATAAGTGTACACACTGTGTATAGTTCCAAAATTTCGTGTACATATATTTTGTCAACAATTGAGGATTTTCTTCTGCTATTTTGTTCTTGTTCTCTTGAACTATGTATTATCATGAATAATATAATATTGAGGTGTATGTGCTAGAATTTACATAGTATTTCCACCATGATGACCTTAAGAAGTATGTCGGGAGGGTGGCGATGAGAATACCCTAGGGGGTAGGCCATGGGATACTAGTGGATCCTCCAGTCGTGTCAGCTTATGGACCAATGGTTTCTCCATAGACAATTTTTTATGTGCAGTTCTATGAAGACTTTGCACGCTTTATGCAAAATTTCCAGGGAGCACCTCAACCTACCACTTATATGCATGAGATGACTACAGTTTTCCAACAGAAACATCCTACCATGTTTTATTGGGATGTGGGACCACAATTAGTAGAGTAATGACTAAAGTCCATGGTATCTATCTTTGGAATCTAGAGACGCCTCTTGAGCAGAGGTTCAAAATCAAGACTTATATGTTGTGTGATTCCACTAACAGATGGTGGGATGTGGTTAATCAGATGGGGAATCATTGAGATATTACTTAGTAGGACTTCTAAAGATTCTTCTATGACTATATATATCTTAATACGTTGAGAGACAAAAAAAAGTCCAGGATTTCATGCATCTGGTAAAGATCACTATATCAGTAATGTATTAATCAGCTCATTTTAATGATCCCCATCACTTCACACTTATTCTGATGTGTGATTATCTTTCAGAGGCTAGGTGATTTAAGGATTACCTCAGCTATAAAATCTGATCACAGGTGAATATCTTTCTTCTAAATAATTTATCTTCTATAGTAAACCTAGGGTTGATTACCAAGTGTAATTAGGGGGAATGTTGAGGTGAGATCCAAGGTAGTTTGACACATATATTTGTTACTATCTGAAAAGGTAATAGATATCATTGACCAGAGATTACTTGCGGTGATTCTATTAGTTAGAACGTTTCTCCATGTATCTAGGTGAGTAGTTACCAATGCGAAAGAATTGGGCACACAAAAACTTATTAACCAATTGATCTAGTTTAATTTTGAGATTATGGAAAGATGAACCATCTACAATGCTTCATCAAGACATTTCCACTAGCTTCTAGTGGGAGTGTATCTACATGGACTCCATATTCCGAGTAGGGCCATCAGTTTCTCACCATTCAATAAATTGGAATACGTCAGGACACTCGGGCCAAGGTGGTTTCTGTGGCTAAGGAAGCTAGACTCTAGGTATTCATGGATAGTAGAGTGGATTATATTAGGGAAGGCTAGCTGTGTCATAGGGTGGTGGTATAGGCCAAACTTTCGCTGTGCATCTGACCCAGCTGGAGCAAGATTCCCTAACTTCTACTATTAGAGGTACTATTCTAGTCACCTCCATTTTAGCATCATTACCTTTTGATATAGGTGATTCACATAGTTTCATATCTATAATTATTGTGAAGAGAATATGGATCTTTGTTTTTACATTTTATGATGTTATGAAACTAGAAACTCTGTTAGGGATTAGAATGGCAGTTGTGCGACAGTGAAATGAGTTCCCCATTGAGATTGGTGGGTGTCACTTCGTTTGGGATCTATATTTTTTAGACATGATAGGATTTGATTTTATCCTAGAAATCGATTGGAAGGTATACTTTCAAGACATTGTTTATTTCTATCGTTATAGGGTGAGTTTCACATCACCAGAGGGTGGGTCATTTTTATACAAGGGAGAGTGGGATGTCCAGGCAGGTTGAGCTGGACCCAAGCAACATGGGATGAGTGGGATGATAGCATAGACTTACATTTTATATCTAGATGACCGGGTAACACGTTAGATGGGTTTCCCCTAGTGGATGATTAATTTGGGGACATATTTTCGGATGAATTTTCATGTTTACCTCTAGTAAGAGAGGTAGATTTCTCTATTGATATTGTACCAGGAGCTACACCAGTATCCATAAATTTTTACAGGATAGATATGATAGAATTATAGGACCTCAAATGGCATCTAGTGGATTTGTAGGTAACATGGTTTATCCGACCCAGTACTTCTCTATGAGATTTTCCAAAAAATTTATGAAAAATATGAATCAAATCCTCAATAAATGCATGGACTATCAGAAACTGAACCAGATGATGGCTGGATAATGATATATCATTCCATGGATTGATGGTCTATTTTATCTGGTTCGAAGTGATTGAGTGTTCTTGAATATTTACTTGATGTCATGATATCAATAGGTGTGTGTTCGACCTATAGACATACCTC